>JAPDEO010000016.1:0-639507 GCA_027569155.1 Aspergillus haitiensis
CCCCCCCCCCCCCCCCCCCCCCCCCCCCCCCCCCCCCCCCCCCCCCCCCCCCCCCCCCCCCCCCCCCCCCCCCCCCCCCCCCCCCCCCCCCCCCCCCCCCCCCCCCCCCCCCCCCCCCCCCCCAAACGAAAGGGTTAACCAAAATATCTTATCACAGGCATTATGGCTCTCGATTCCTTTCTACAACATGTCCTTGACACTGACGAAGGCTTCCATCGTTTTCCTTTACCTCCGCATATTCCCAACATCCAAGTTCGTTGTTGCCGCGAGGGTCACCATCGGCATTATCGCTCTCTACGGCCTCTGGACAGTCATTAGCAGCTTCCTAAACTGTCTCCCAGTGAACTCATTCTGGGATTCCCGAGTGGAAGGACGCTGTATTCCAAAGGCATTTCTCTGGTACTTCAATGCTGGAATGAACATTGTCACCGATTTAACTATCCTGATCCTGCCCATTCCGGTCCTATCGCATCTCCGATTGCCACGTCCCCAAAAGATCGCGGTGATATTTGTCTTTGCAACGGGCGGGTTGTCAGTTTTCCCCCTCCTCTCTATGCCCCTATCCCGATGACTACATGGCATAGGTCATTAACATTCCGCATGACTAACTAAATCCAGTGCTTGCATAACGAGTATGGTTCGTCTTAATTATCTCACAATAGCGACACACACGACTGATCCGACGAGTAAGTAGCCTATCTCCCCTCCTGTTCTGATGAAAGAAAGAAAGTAATCCATAATGACAACCGGGCATAAACAGGAGATAACGGCCCCATCGCCGTCTGGTCCCAGATCGAACTCAACATGGGCATCATCTGCTCATGCCTTCCTCCACTGCAGCCCCTGTTCACCCGAGCATTTCCTGGACTTCTTAGCTCTGCCTCTCGATCCCGTGGAGGACACGCGAAACGGTACAACCCCTATCCCAAGCCGAATTTCGACGGCCGTATGGAATCGGGGCCACACTCATCGGTGAGCGCTGCGGGAATAAGGGATATGCATCACCATCGCCCTCGGCGGGAGGATGCTATTACCGTCACTCAAGAGTTGCGTTTCGAATCGTCGGACCAGGAGTTTGCCGTGACGGGGGACACGGAGAGTGAGCGAGGACTCGTTCTGCAGACTCTGAAGAACCAACATTCTTTTACTTAAGAAACAACAGTTTTCCCTTTGCTCAGACGAGCGTTATCGGCGAATAGAGATTGATCTTTTAAAGGAATGGGAGGAGAGGACCGATCATGAAATTGTCACCGCGGGCAATGGCTGTGTTGATATGGGGTGGAAATAGGATGCGTCTTCAAGTGGTCCGGAGATGAAGGCGACCCGGGCCTGGGTTGTGGACCTGATGACGACCTTGAAGGAGTATTATAATCAGGATGGCGTTGGGAGAGGTGGTTTGATTTGACTTGTGTTGGCTGGCCTAACACGTTGCTTAGATGACGTGTCGATAGCAGAAGTGGGTGCGCTGATAGATCCTTCTCCTTTAAGGCAATTCATTCTTGATTAGACCATGCTCCGATATAATAGAATCGCAAGCAAACTCCTCTTTCGTCACAGTACTTACTCAATATTCAGCGTAAGAAGTCAGTAGTTTACCTCAAAGTAGAATAGCACGAATGTCTCCAAATCCCTATAGCAGAGGTTGTGAGATTCTCTATAGGTACTGGGGCTTTGGCGAGGATGACGACCTCAATAACTAATGTTTTTTTTTTTTTTTTTTTGCCATGGCTAATGAAATACCTTAATTTAAACTGAATAGTCTATGAATAGTCTATTATTTCACAGCCTTTTGCCATTATGTAAATCCATTTATGGCATTATTTACGACCTTATCAATATCTACCGGCCTAATTGGGTAAAGTATTTAGCGTCATTTGTCTTGCTTTTTAGCGAGAGGTATTGAGACATGTCATGTGTTACTCGCTTAGCTCTAGCCAATTGACTCGCTAACCTACTTCTTTCTTCCTTGATAATCTATCACAGAGCACCTCAGCATCTCGCACCTTACCATCAGAATTAGCATCTAGCTACTAAGCTCTGGTTCTTCCTGTCTTCTTCAAGCTTAGTTAACTCCAAGGAAGTACCTGTTCATCTCCACATGATGACTTCAGCTAGCCATGCCCCTTATGCCCGGGGTGGACATGTCAGAGATCAGGTATCTATTTATCGCTTCAACAATCCCTGTTGTTCATCAAAACACAATAGTTATCGCCGCTACACTTCCTACTATTCTTCCCAGGTCCCAGAGACGGGACAGCTAGTTGTTTTCAGACCTTTATGCATTTAACTATCTGTTAAGGAAAGCCTGCGGTGACCAAACGTTGTTAACGGCCGCGGTATGCTTTAAAACATCACTATACTATCAAGTCCACCGTACTAACTCCTAACTCTCTTGCTTCGAATGCTGTCTAGGATCCCGCGAAGCTAGTCGAAACGAACGGAGCTTGTTTACATGGCAACCCATAAGAGAGACAAAAAGTAGTTTTGAGACAGAAACTCCTTGACAAAAACGAACTTAGCCCAGTGAAGGTGATAAAGAGCGCAGATCTCATCGAATGTTTTCTTAGAGAGGTGGAGAGAGCATCCGAAATAGCACGACTGGTGAATACCAAATTGCTCTTGATGGTATTTTGCCACGGGTTACCGAATCATGAGCTTTTTTTGGATAATGATGACCGTCAGAAAATCTTGAGTCAACCATTGCTCGGCAAAAAGGTGTTCTAGTACAAGCGTTCGCGTCACATTACTGACGACTGCATGTCATTGGGAGGGTGGGCAGTCAACCCCAACTTCAACCATACCGTCCTAGCTACCACCAACGAATTACCTGATGCAGCTGGGTATCCCCTTGCGCGGCTCAGTTCAGAAATCATTGGCCGCACGTGCGAGTCAATCTTTTCGAGCACGGTGATCGAAGGTCTCTCTAGCGCCTCAAGATTCATCCCCGACCAGCCAGAGACGTCGGGGGAAGCAATACACCCAGTCGAACCAACCGAAAGGCAGACCCTCGCATATAGCTCGTTTCGCAACTCGATATGGGGGGTACGTTAGGCTCAGGTTCACCGGCTTTGGAACTATCAGAATTTTACATTTAGTGCTCGGGAAGACAGCTGGAGCATTCGTGGACAAGAAGAACTGGTATACCGCTGGTACACTTCCAACGTCGTTGGGACGAGCTGGCAAGCGTTCTGTATACTGGTCCTGCCGAGATAAGGCATTGAAGCAACCCCTCGCCCTTGAACTCCTACTTCAGAATTAACTTAGACGAGAGCAATACCATGACTGCTGGAATTTCCAGGATCGAAGAACATCGGCTAGATCGTATCAAAGACATGGCAGCAGCATTTCTCCGCACCTGTCCCGGCGACTGGAATCCTGGCCCAAACGTTGGTTTCGGTGGACTACTTCGAGGGTTGGTGGAAAGCAATGAGGGTTATTGCCGGAAGGGATCCAGGGCCGGACTAGTAGATCGGGTGAAAATTTGGTGCTCTCAAGGGCCCATAGTGCTTTTTAGCTGAAGTGGTTGCCCCTATTTGTCTGACAAGTATCTACCAGAGGCCAACGAGGCGTATATGATGATACGCTCTCGGATCGACTATGCCTTGCTATCTGACCTTCTACTCTCACCCGGTTCTCCCTTCTTATGCCATTGTGTGAGACTTGTCTGGGTTGGAGACGGGAGATCCGGGAGACAACCATGCAGCAGTGTCTGCCTGTTCAATGAAGGAACCGCTATTCTCATGTCCAGAAGATTTTGCATGACGGCGGACTTGATTTCGCTGCTGCTAGAGGGCAGGGGTTTCCCTTCTTTTCGGCCTACAACATATCTTGCCGCGGCGCTGGTAGAGCTTACCCTCCCCCACGAGAGGCTTGTCGCAATGGTTTTGGAGATTTCCTAGTACATCAACCGCACAAAGCTTTCCCATCATAAGACTGTATCGGCGGATATTCGTGTTCGCCGAACCAGGAAGGAGTGAATCAAAAGCAGCAGGCAGAAAGGTTCGTCGTTCGCTTTCGCCAAAGAATCGTTTGCAATCGGAGTGGGCTTCCGGCTTCTCGTTGACGTTTATCTTTCACCATACGCTGAGTCATTTTCAATGTTCTTCTCAGTCGCCAAGATTGTATTTTTAGTTATAGTTCTCCCACCACAGACTTTATTGATTTCTATGGCTTGTGGTATTCTCCCCTTGTCAAACTAACTATTGTAGATGAAGGGTAATTACGAACTGGGACTTGATCCACTGAAACTGGAATATCTCTACATCTCCTTAATGCACGAGACTCAACAGCTTGTAAGGTACCTGTACATGAATCGCATATGCTCATCAATCGAATACTGAGTCAGCTACCTTAGCACGTCCTTTCTGCTAAAGGGTAGGACAACAAGATACAACACCGTCCTTAATCATAAAGATCAACTCGGTTCCTACTCCATCTGGCTATTCCGTCTCGCCAGATAGTGAACTCGAATCCATCATGCCTCTCTGGAAAGTCTACGGGTATCGGGTGCCTAGTCTTAGGCTAAACACTATTGCACCAAACGCTAGACGCTGGCAATACTAGTAGTCCGGGAAGAAGACATGACTGTCTCCGTGGTCTTGGGCACGCCATGGGTTTCTCCAAGGATACTGTTAGGACACTTATGCATCCTCTTCGTTGTTCGCCTCTGGAATACCTTACTGACCCCTGACATATGAGCCGAAACAGGCGTAGGCATCCTTATAGAAACTGGTTCAGTCGAATCGATAAGATTAATAATAGCTGTTGGTCTAATACTAGATATTCTCCGTCAGACCCAGAAATCGATAACTGAAGTGGGCTGGTATGGCGCTCCATTCGTTGATCTTCGGGTATTTCTTCAGGTTGCGCGTTATCCTCTATCAATTAAAAGAATATTTAGGTTCACTACCCCTGTAGCAGAGTTGAAATTCATTGGACTCGATATGGACATTCGAGTACCCTCGTGTATGAATGAAGGTAAGTTAAGCAGTCGAGGATTAAATTGATCTGGGAAAAAATGTCTGATGAAAATATTGCCGAGGGAAATTGTACTACTTGAAGAGTGGGATGGGGGCTACTACTATACTTCTCCCCGGGGACTACGAGTGAAATTTCTTATTTTTTTAACGCTGTAATTGGTTCTTGTTATGTTCCAGTCTAGAAATTCAAAAGATACTTTGTATCAGTGTCCATGCCGCTGAGTAGAACACGTCCCCCCTCAATAAATTGTGCCCATTCGGTACGTGTGGGCAGAAGCCCTAGCTGGATCCTCACCTGCCGTCCACGTCGGGGTTCAGTTGGTAGGGTCAAGGAGACCTGATCACCTAAAACAAAGCACGTATCAAGTATCGGCGTCTCGAAGGGGAAAACGAGCTCTATTAAGAATTTTGCTAGGTCGCGATGACTTTGGTCGCTCGTAGGAATCAATGGACGACTCCAAACGCTCCACTGATCATTACTCGATGGGTAAAATTGCTCTGAAGAAACCAGGGCGAGTCTGTGGAAGGGATGGACTGTCATGGGAGAGTGTGGATGGTAATTAGGTTTTATTAAACAGTCTCTGGGTGCGATGAGAAAGTCTGTACGTAAAGGGCCGGGAGAGGTGCCCAGAAGACAGGTCAATTTCCGAAGAATGATAAATCTGCTGTATAGTAATGGCTCATTTGTTGTCTCGTATAACGATTTGGGCAGCCGGGTGATTTCTGACACAATAACAGCATTGTCTGAGAGCGGTTGCCGCAGAAAGCTATCGAGTTTGGTTTCAGGGAAATCAATGTACCGTGTGATGTGGCCACTTTTGCCGTTAATGATTTCGAGGAGACCTCGGGTTCTTGAGTGGTATGATGTTCCCCCGCCATTTTTGGTCAAATGAAGCAGTAATTCTTCCCCATCTGCGGCTTGGATAAGGCGGAGATTCTCGGATGTTGTCAGGGAGAATTCATTTGAAATAAGATCCTGCGCCCAGTTGGTATCGATTTTAAGTGATGACTGGTACAGATGCGCACCTGTTCGGAAGTCGAAGGCGCACAGCCTATTGTAATGTTCGTCACTTTTATTGGCGCAATACACAGTGTGCTTGCCTAGCACTAGAGGAAAGATGTCGGAATTTGAGTCTCTTTCACTGCGCTCTCGGTGATCCTGTCGCCATATTACCTTCTTCTCCAGAGTCGAGTAGATCACGCTCCTACTGCTGGTTAGCTCGCTGTAGTATGAAGTGGAAGGGGAGGGGGCCCATTTGGATACCTTGCGCACCAAAGTTCGTAGCTTGCGTCCACTGATTGAAGATTTAACAGAAGTATGCCATCACTGTTTAGGGAGATCCCGTCAATATATGAGGAGGCCCCTGGGCTGGAAAATCGTGTTGCCCGTATGACTTCCGGCTCCTTTGTAGCTTGTTCCCCGTCACGTGTAATACATTGCCAGTATACGCGGTCAGTTAAACAACGATTAGTTACATGATTATCGAATTTAGATTTCCAAGTAACGTAATCCCCCGAAGAGATGAAAGAAGTTACGTTTCCGAACTTCAACACGGAAGACGGTTTCCCAGACTTCAACGTTTCATGATGGCGCGCTATTCCGCCAACGGGGTGAAATTAACCAGTGTAGATGGGAGTACTTATCATGGCTATGTGCTGTATTCATACCTTGAAGCTTGAACTCGCGATAGGCCTGCCCATCGGGCCATGTCACAGATTGGCTTGGTCGCTGAGTGTGGGGAAAACGCAAACGAAGCCCGACTGCTATAATCCATGATTCGATAATATTTTTCCAGTGTCGACTAACGCGTTCATTGCGAACCAGATCCGTTAATGTTAGGTAGGAAAAGACAGTATTGATCATATCAATATTGAGGTACGTCAGTGGATCTCGCGGCTCCTCTTGGGTGACCTGGAAGCTACGCTTGCGCTTCCGTCCCCTCGTTTGTGGCATTGTTCGGGCTGGTATTAGAATATCGTGCAAACAGGTGTACGGTCCGGGTGACTTGAGGTGTCGAAGGAAGGAATGGCCAAGAGGGAGGAAGTGGGCTTAAATACGAATAAGCAATATATGGCACGTGCTTAGGCTCCAACCTGATCTCTCAATATTTTTCCCCTTGGAGGGTTAAGTTCTCTTTTTTTGAGATATGACCAAATCCTGACACCTGAAATTTGACAACAATAGAATATAGCTCGGAGTTTTGGCACGGGGCGCTCCGACCTGTATACACCCCTATAAAATATCCATGGTGCCTTTGACCTCGGAACAGCGTCGATAACTTTGGGAGATAACAGCACTTAATTTCCTCTGCAAGAAGAATCGAACCCCTAGAGGCGTAAAGTTGCTTCAACTCTAGCAATATCCTTTGACAACCGCAAGGTTCTTGTAAAGATAGTGGTTGACTTACGTTGTGATTGGGCTGGGGGTTTTTCAACAACGCTTTGACTTTGCAACTGGAAAGTCCCAAAAACAACACGGAATTTATTTCCTTCATAACTGAGGCAAACAGCTACCATGTTGTCTGGAACGTAGTGCCCCTCCACGGCCTTTTTTCATATGCAACTTACCCTCGCCATACAAACAATCCGTCATCTAGCATTCGGCACTCAAGATATACGCTATAGCATAGAAAGGAGAAGATATATTGAAGGCATGACATAACAAATTCAATTTAAAACTGTTTTATATTCTTCCTGGCTATCGCCTTTACCTTCCTGTCTCTCTAGCTACTGTGGGCCTTTGCATGGTAGTAGTATTTCCGACAGCAGAAAATGTCTTGGTATCACTCTGCAGGCCACTTTCGGAAAATGTCGGCTAATTTGTCAATGGGGGCCGTCATCAATCCAATGGCGGTCTCATAGGGCGGCTTATCAGGGGCACTGGGGTGTGAGCGTGTGGGCACGAATTTCTTTGTACGCTCAAAAGCCTTAGACAGCGACTCGCTCTCTTCAATAGAAACAGCCTGTTCGAGTTGAGGAAGATCCTGCGATTCCTCTTCCTTGATATGCTGCGACAGATCCCTCATCAACTCATCAATGGTAGACAAGAACTGGGGATCCGAGGCTCGCATATTCTGAAAGGCCTTCAGCTTTTCTTTAACCTGCCAGCTGTGGTTAATTGAATGTTTATACATAGCTTGATTCATGATTGCCCCTTTGCTATCTTCAGGATATATTTACCTTCTGGTGCTCTTCACGATCCTTTTGCGCCAGAGATGTCCCATCGGCAAGATGCTTTTCCATTGCTGGGTAGAGAACAAGCTCTTCAGCAATTGAATGACGGGCCAGTTCCCAAGTAAACTGATTCTGAAACTCGGTCTGCTTAACCTCGTCCGATGATTTCACAATTTGGTCATAGTAAGATTCAATCTCACGGTGGTCGTGCTTGACCACATCTCCAATGCTCGATGCCATCCTGAGGGAGGCGTATGAAAGTCTTCGGATGTGCGTTGCAGTGGCAATCCGGCTCCCCGAAACAGTAATTCGAGCCGCTAGGTTGAGCATTACACTATGTGAATTGTAAAGGGATAGAAGCTATATACATGAAAGGATCGCGATGGTCACTAACTGCACTCATGGAATATATATTTTGTCAATTTGCCACTGCGCCTGCTTACATATGCCCTTTTAATGTTTAAAGCCCAGCCCTGACGCACAAATGAGATAACTAACTCATTCTAACAATCGTGCAACCCTGAAATCCAGTATAGTAGGTAAGTATGGGAAGGTCAAAATGTTGAAAGTCAGCGTCGTTCTATCTACAAAACCCTGTAAGGCGAATTTCAAAACAGGTGATGCCTGGAACCAATCAAAAATTGGCTGACTTAAGAAAGCATGTATAAGGTTAGGAGTAGCAGGGCAGGGACCGACTTGATCTATGGCTGAACAGTGCCATCATCCGAACATCATACCTTAACCGTCGAATCGAATATTGGCAAGCGTCACTCGGCATATATACGTACCTACGTTAAGAACACTAGGTTTCCCTCACAGTCCATGGCTACCTATGATTGGCGGGCCAGAGCCATCATATTAAAAGTGGACGAAAGTCTGCCGAGATCCAAAGTTCGCATCTTGTGCCGGCGTCGGTTGCGAACCCTATTCGCTACAGTGCGGCCTGAAGCTTCAGCCTGGAGTTATATACACTTTCCATTAACCACAGGGATGAATCAAATACAGGTGATGCTAAA
The DNA here is from genome assembly GCA_027569155.1 of Aspergillus haitiensis. Lineage (NCBI taxonomy): Eukaryota > Fungi > Ascomycota > Eurotiomycetes > Eurotiales > Aspergillaceae > Aspergillus > Aspergillus haitiensis. The sequence continues at coordinate 9,170 of JAPDEO010000016.1, forward strand.
ATGACACCATATCAATCGGCGTATAATTATCTCTTGTTCTCTTTCAGACGTTTACTGCTCGACTAAGGCACAATTAATGCAATGAATCATATTTTTTTTTTTTTTTTTCTAAAAAAAAAAAAGGAATGGCTCGCCAACTGTGTATCACCGCCGTGGATGGCCATACTGGCTTTCTAATCACTGAATTGATTCTCACAAATGCGAATTTTAAAAAAGCGATTGATTCCGTCACAGGGCTCTCGCTTCATCCCAATGCCGACTCATGCAAGCAACTTGCTAAGCTTGGGGCTAAAATTGTGCCGCATAAGCCTGGTCGACTAAAACATATGGTCTCGACTCTACGAGAGATAGGTGCAAATGCCATGTGTCTAATACCTCCGGCTCATGAAAATAAATTCGATATCACGATCGAGCTAATCGAGGCTGCCAAAGCGGTGGGTATCCCTAATATATGTTTCCTCAGCTCTGCCGGCTGTGATCTAGCCGAAAGAGAGAAGCAGCCACGCCTACGCGAGTTTATTTCTCTGGAAACGCAGTTCATGTCTTCCAAAGGGGATCCATCGACCTCTACGGGCCATTCTCCAGTTATCGTACGGTGTGAAAACCTCTTGATCTCCTTGCTTAGATAAAAGATGGAGCTGATAAATAATCAGACCTGGCTTCTATGCGGAAAACCTCCTCTTGTACTCCCAGCAGGCGCAGGAAGAAGGCATACTTCCGTTACCTGTGGGTACAACCCATAAGTTTGCCCCCATTGCTCTTGGTGTACGCCACCCGTAAACAAGCCCTTTCACCAAGGCCTTTGCTGATGTGAACAGGACGTTGCCCAAGTTGTTGCCCACATTTTGACCGGAGAGGGAAAGCATGGATTTAGTGACAAGCATAGAGGACAGCTTATGGTTCTGACTGGCGAGTTTATCCCGTTTTATTTTGACATGACGGCGTATTCATATTGTTCAGGTCCGATGCTTGCAACCGGCGACGAGCTGGCCGCGGCCGCCAGTGAAGCTCTTGGGGAGGATCTCAAGTTCGAAAGTATTTCTGAGTGGGTAGCCGCCCGTCCGCCGTTCCCTAAGGATTGTACTGACTCCTGTTGGCAACTAGAGCGGAAGCAAAAAGGGTCCTACACTCACAGGCAGACAGCGATGCTTCCGAGCTGCAGTACCTGCTCGAATATTATTCCTTAGTTCGCGAGGGCAAGACCAACTATATCTCCACCACTGCCTTCCACGACGTCACTGGAGGCCACCCCCAGGAGCTGCCAGATTTCTTCAAAGCGTATGCGCAGAGCTTCGGTCCAAAACGTAGCCATAAAAAGAGGAAGCTACATAGCGGTAAGTAATTAATGTATTACTTGCATCAAAGCTCTGCAAAATCGGGGAACATGTTACGAGTCCGATACGGGAAATAATATAGTGGGCTCAGGGTATGTGATTCTGTAGTTATATGTCATCCTCCCAGAATAGTCGTTAGTTTGAAGATTTCTGGACAGAAATATACAGTCGCCATTAGGTTAGTGTAGCACATAATGGTTTCAACCTTTATTGAAACCACGGCGTTAATTAGATGATTACAACTCAATTTGTGGCCCAGGTCATGATCAGTGCGGCCTTTGTATGTGGAATATGTATCAATAACACCTAGCTAGCCGCTCACTTACGAAAAGCCTGGGATGAGATTTGAGGAGCTTTGCCATTTACCGGAAATCCATGTATGTCATCACATCTCAGTATACTTTTTGATCCACAAGGCGAGCCAGACCTAAACCCCGCGGGGTTTTATATAAGGTTAGCGTACATATGAATTGTGTCTCTGAGTTTCCACATTTCCAGATGACCCTTGAGTAGAGTGAGCAGACTAGATACCTTGATTACTGCTATCGGAGTGTATCATACCAGCGTTTCCCAATGGGCATCCTCCACACGGTTGACCTGATTTTTGCGGTAGTTTTCTACTCAGTCACCACGGCAGGGAGATAGAATCTCAGCAGAGCCTGGGAATAACAAGATTGACACGACTTTCATACTGGAGAGCTGCTATCAGTATGCCAAGCTAGCAATGATCGCAGTTTTTTAACGTCACTATAGGTTAGTTAAGTACTCTCTGCGTAAATCTCTGCATGGATGCAGCATACTCGTAGCTCTCGCCCACGTCTATGAGAGTGGAACCGTTCTGTTGAAATTCATTCAAAAATTACAGATATTTCTGCAATCTTCCAGATTGCTCAGTGCACGTCGGATACACCATGTACTTCATTTGTACCCGAGAAGCAAGCTTTATGTTGTTACATAGCGGCGCCGTGTTGGAAGCAGAGCGTTACGGAATGCCCTGTGGGCGCTGATTGGAAGTACTCGCAATACCAGAAGGACCTGTCGCTTACCCAGCGGAGATTCTCGACTGGCCGGATAACAGGTTAGGCTTGCCATTGCGGGGGATGGTTCTGGTCTTGGTATGGCTTTGATGGCGGCGATGAGCGTACTCATCAGAAACGAAGCATAATAGGAAAACATTTTCAGCGACTAATTGTATAACTAGTATTCCACAGTGTCAGACAATTGCCTTGGAGTGCAATACAATGGGTATGGAATGAACATTATCCTGAAGGCCAATTGTAACTTTAGAGTTCATACCAGTGACTGACTTGTTGATGCAGAGGTGACGTCACCCCTCGAGGGTAATATATCCAACTCATCCACACGCGACACGACATCAGCAACGCAGTAAATAGTGTTAATAACTTTGCAACAAAGATGGGAATCATGGACACTCTTCATGGGATAGTAGACTATCTGCTGTCTTGTATCCAACTAGTGCGTTCGACCTTTATTCCCTAAGCTACTCATGACTGACAGGGCAGATCCAAAATCGCGAGATCGGATGGCCCACGATCAACCGAAAGGTTAGCCTCACAAGACGGTGGTACTGATAGAAAAAAGAGCTAACAGGAGTAGACTGGAGAGTACATGCGAGAACAACAACCGCTCCTCAAAAAGCTCAAGCTCCTCTTGCTCTTCAATCCGCTCACAACATGGCTGGACACCACGCATGCGATGAGGTTGTATATGCATAATAGTGCCGTTAAAGAAGGTTTGTTTCCCCCTCGTCCCCTCCCCTCCTCATTTAATACTCCATAAGACGGCGGTAACCGGGCGCAGGTGAAAGAGAAGCAACCCCCGCCTCACGCGCCCGCATAAAACAATTCGTCGACACCTACCACATAAACATGAACGACTTTGAACCCTCTGATATCAGCGCCTACAAGTCTTTCGAGGACTTTTTTGTCCGGCACCATAAACTTGGTAGTCGGCCTATCTATGAACCCGACAACACAAGTGCAGCCGTTGTTGTTGCCGACTCGCGCGTTGTTGTGTACGACGCTGTTGCGGAGAGTAAAAAGATTTGGATCAAAGGTGAAAACTTCTCGATTACAAATCTTGTGATGGATAAAAAGATCGGTCAGCGGTTTGGGGATGGACCGGTTGCAAGCTTTCGATTGTCGCCGCAGGATTATCACCGGTATCATAGCCCTGTGTCCGGACAAATCAAGGTCTTTAGGAGTATGCCTGGAGATTATTATGAAGTTGATCCATTCGCACTAAGGAGCGGGCTGGATATACTCACAAGAAATGCAAGAGATTACGTGGTAATTGATACCGATGAGTTTGGGGAGGTGCTCTTTGTTGCCATTGGTGCGAGTCAGGTAGGAACTGTTGAGTAAGTTCTACCTATCTGCCTACCTAAACCTCTATTCCCTAAGTCTTTTTACTGTCATGAAACACGAGGCTAAGAACTACCAACAGGATCCATGAAAAGTGGCAAAAGCCGGGTGCGAAGATTAAAAAGGGTGACGAGCTGGGTATTTTCCAGTATGGTGGATCAAGCATCATTGTGGCGTTTCAGCAGGGTCGAATTCAATTTGATGAGGATTTGATCGGTCCTTCTAAGAATGCTATTCCGGTTGATGTAGAGGTGGGTATGAGTCTGGGGCATGCGGTCCCTAAGGAGGAGAGTCCGCAGGATATATGATCTTATTAACACCTTTACGACCAGAAAGGCTTAATTGTTTAACCTTCTATACAGTCACAGAGGCTTGGTATTATAACATCCTCGAATTCCATTTCCTTAGGTTAAAGTTTCATCACGATGTTCATGTTTTCCTTCCATTTCCTAACCGCCATTTGCTCCATTTCACACATTTCCTGCCCTAAGAAAGGCGATCTTCCCCTCTCCCCTTTTTTTTTTTTGTGTGTGTGTTTCCCCTCTCTTCCTTTCTCTTATTTGGGTTTGCCATCACGCAAAATGTACGACAGTAATGACATGCAGGTGCTGAAGGTACAACATTATGTATAACTAAGAGACCAATGGGGGCTTGGTCTGGGCCTTGGCATCCTTACATGCGATTTTTAGCAGTAATTGCATAGTATGTAAATTATGCTATTTCTTTCCTAGGATATTGACAATTGAAAGACCAAGATTCCATTTCCCAAGCAGACAGAAGTGCTGCATAAAGTAATCTGGGAATAGCCTCCGACGTGATCTCCAATGCACCCCAAGGGTCACACCATGCTTTGATGGATACTCTACACTCTATGTAATATGAAGTTTTTGATACTGGTTTTGGAGTAATTGTGTACTTAAGAGGTCGCCGCAAATTAATTAAGTATGAAAATAATGTATCAACACCAAATTGATTAGCAATAAATAAACCTCATCTAAGCTCAAAATTTTCTGTGCTTTTGGATTATGGGTGTTCCGGCTCTTGTTATAAAGACTCCCTCCCTTGTGTTTAGTGTAGACAAAATCAAAATGACATTTAAGCCAAACGTAATCCCTCGTCCTGTGCAATCTCGTCGGCAGTATACCCCTGGTGTAGTTGATCTAGGTAAGTGTTAAACCGGCCTGATACCTCCATGGCATCCTTCAGATGGTCGTATGTCAGGGCTGTCTTTTTCCACCGGGCATACTGACGCGCTGTAGTGATCACGTTTCGAATCTGTCGCCCGTTCAGCTTCTCTTCCTTGAGCTCCTCAAGGTGATATTCGATGTCATCGATGTCAATGGCTTCCCCTTCCATAGATTTGAGCCTTGCAATCAACGTCTGCCATATCTTGTATCGTTGAAGGGGTCCCAAACTGGGATAGTGTAGTGCTAGCTGGATTCGGGACCGGAAGGCTTCATCGAAAGTGCCCACCCTATTACTCGTGAGGATAAGAATTCCGTCATAATACTCAAGAACCCGTAGGAAGACCGAAACTAAAGCATTCCGTGCAAGATCCTCTAGGGACCGCTGTTCAAGAAACACATCGGCTTCGTCAAGAAGCACAACACAACCCCAGAGCTTCCCCAGATGAAGAACAGAGTCGAGGTACTTTTCGACCTTTCCAGGCTTAATGCCTACATCTCCACAAGTTACTCGGTACAGTGGCTTTTCCGCAATCTCCGCCACACTTTCTGCAGTGAGGGTTTTGCCCGTACCCGGGCCACCGTGCAGGAGCAAGATCAATCCGCTCCCCTTCCCTGAAATAAGGTCTGTTGACTTTTCACTCTCAAGGTGGTTGCTGACTAATGCTTGGATAAAGTCCTTGGACTTTCGATCTATAACTAGGCTATTAAATGCTTGCTTGTTCCAGGTTACGTCTGAAATATGATCAATCGAAATATCGAACCACGTCTTCCGCCGAAGGTTGTATCCTTTGATGGTTTGAGGCATCAAAAAAACAAAAGGACCGGAGGGAGGGTCATCATTCAGCATTGCCTTAGAATCTAAAGAATTGCTTCTACCCTGAACAGGTTTACTGTTGTTAGGGTAGAGATATTTATATGACTTCATATCAATCATATATCGATCGTCAGTCTAGCATATCACACGATTAGTCTAGGACCGGAGTGGAAAGCTAGGTGGGACGCGGCAGGAAAGACCGACCTTATTATCTAGCCTTTCTCGTTCGCTTGCTTGATAGGAAACTAGGCGCTGAGTCCGACATTTCCAAAGAGTCTCTCCACGCTTCCGCAACTTACCAACGAGCTCTTCGGAGGCAAATCTGATTGGAAATACGTTCAGTGATGTGATATTGACCTTGTTGGTCTTGCGACGATTTTGTGCATCAATCGAAAATACACTCAGCGGTATATCGAAGGTAACCTCCTCCGTATACGCATAGAAGTTTCCATCAAAATCCCAGGTCTCCGCGTCAATACCCCAAGATTGGGTAGACTGTCGGTGCCATAGCTCGGTATCTCTCCCAGCCATGGGCATTTTCATGATATTGTACCCTTGATCAGTATTTTCATCCTTTCTTGGCTTGACCCAGGATTTTGCAATATAGCCTCGGTACTCCTCCGACTCCCTACTCACTAGGATATCGCCCGGCTTGAAAAGATAATGAACAAATTCCCCCACTATTTCACGCTTTTCCAGTAGAGAGTCAACCGTGTCATACTCACTATAAAAGTTAGTGCGTACATAATCAACTAGAAGTTCCAGTTGATCCCATTGTGATTTGGATAGACGTTCTTGAAACGTGTTAAGCTTGTTACGATTGTGATAGAAGAAGAGATAGGGAGCAGACAGCTCTTTCGTCCTTTGGTACTCCTTTTTCACGTCTTCATATTCTGTGCCGCTATCGAGCATCACGCTCAGTGCTTTTTTCAACTCGTTGGACACAGGATACAGAGCTTCTTGAGGTTCAGGGGTCCGGGTGGCTCCCTCGGTACAATTGTTTAGGGATATACGGCTGCGGCTGATCTTCCTCGGATAATCGTGGAATATAATAAAAGAAATATCAGGATTGGTAGCAACATATAGCTCAAGGTTGACCACAGGGACACTACAGCGTAGATAGGCATCTCCTTGTTGGTCTTGCATTTGTTCTGGGAGATCTAGGTATACCCGACCCTCAAACTCTTGGTCTTTTCCTTCAAGGAGACTCTCATCATTCTGGAACAAGCGATAAAGCACTTGGTGCCTAGAAGGTGCCGACTCATTGATTCCAGCTTCCAGATCGTGAATTTTAGCCTCCAGATACGCAATATGCGACTTGAAGGACGAAAACGAATACCCTTCGGTAGTATCGATGGTGTCGATACTTGACTGGTGGTAACTACCCTTGTTGTCAGCTCGGACTTGTGCAACAGGCAACGGTGAGTCAGAAATTCCTTCTCTACTCTGACTTTGATAGTAGTGCATCTGTCGCAGGGGCTGACGGGGCATATTTTCCTGTTGCTGTTTATTCGGCATATTCTGATGCCTCATCGGCAGCGCTTGCTGAGTCGGTGCAATATTGGGTTTGAGCCTCTGCGCATGGACACGGTCGGGACTCCCAATGGGCTGTAAATATGTCGAAGGATTAAATACCGGTATGCTACCGTCCAGAGGCTTTGGAAGTTCAAATAAAGATTCTGTGAGTCCATAGTCATGATCTTGAAGGGCAAGGAGTTTGCGCTGCTGTATTGAGCTCCCCTCACTATGATCATCTGAGATGGTAGCATTTTGGTTAAATAGGATTGGATCTCGCTTAGCCCGGCTGGTTTCAACTCCATTTATATAAAATGATTGAACTTTCTCGATAAAATGCGCTTCTTTCGGAGGCATTATGAGCTAATCCACCAAGGGATAAAAGCTGAATAAAAAATGACTCCAAAATTCTAATGATTCACTGAGATGGCTTTGAAGAGCCTCGCACGGGTTTGTCGCTGAGGTGAGGCTGAAACGCCTACCCCACCCATCCAAGATTTGACTGCCCAAAGCGGGGTGAATAGAAGTTCCTATCATCAACCAGGAGTGAGCATGGCACTAGACTCTGGTTCCAGCTTTGCAAAGTGGTACACTGAGGAAATGTAAGTAGAAGAACGAAGCCCCTCAAACTGTTTCCTCAATATTGAAAGTGGGAATATCCAACTAGACCCAGCCCCTTCGGGCCCGCAGCGACGGTGTTTGATGAGGCCCGACGAATCTTCGAACGTGACGGAACCAATGATCCTAAGAAAAAAAAACGATGGCAAGATATCCAAGCTACCAGTTTGTCAGATATCTTAAGCGCCGTGGACTCTGCTCAGAAACGCTATAACAATGGAAGAACCGGTTCGAAGATTAGAGATGGGATACAAGCTTTTTCCCAGCGAGTATGCTACTACGGGAAGGTTCTCGACGCTATGGCACAACACCATCCGGAATATGTTGCGCTTGCATGGGGGACGATGAAGCTGCTCCTTGGGGTAGGTACGTCCTAGTCTTTGTCATGACATGGACGACGGAAGAACAGATAATTGTTATAAAAGATGGATGTCAACTAACTTAGTTCACCAAAGGCAGTTGTCGAACACGAGAAAACCGGACTCATGCTTACAACCGCGCTCATCGACCTCGCCGATTCTCTACCCCGAGTTGAGCTGACCTCAACCCTGTACCCAACAAACGCCATGAAGCGGACCGTCGCCATTCTCTATGCCCACATCATACGGTTCCTCCTTCGAGCACTTGAGTGGTACGAGGAAGGATCCTGGAAACGGGCAATTCATTCATTCACGAAGCCTTCTCCTCTACAGTATGGTGACATTCTCGATGATATACGTCGAACTCAGGAGGGTATTGCGGCACAGGCTCTCTCTGGGAGTCAAGCTGAACTGCGAGATGTCCACAAAGAACTCATCGCTATTAGACAAGTGGTTGATACGATGGAGCAGAAGTACAGCGAGCTTCGTACCCAGCTAGGCCTACTTTACGACCTCGTGGAAGATGTAAAGGGGTGCATTGCCATGGACCAAGCCATTGGCCACAGCGAACGAATGCAATTATCCTACGCCTTATCGAATATCCAATCCACCCAGGCTATCCAGCTCGTCTCGTCTCAGTGTACAATCGACCACCATAGTGCCTTACAAGTAGCCCGTACCATTCGGGACCGCCATCTTCCCACAGCGAGGATCAGATGTAATCCCTTTTGGGATTGTAATCGGGTTAAGTCTTGGAATCAGTCCTCTTCATCCGGACTTTTAACACTAAAAATACCTTTTTGCTATCGTCAAGCTGCACAAGATTTTTGCACGAATATCATCGATCAGCTCCAGGCAGCAAGTGTTCCCATACTATGGGTCCTGAAGCAAGGGAAGGAAACTTATTATTCACAAGATATTCTAAAAAGTTTAATCCATCAAGCGATCTGTCTTCTTTACCCTTCTCAGAGCGAGGAGAAGGTGGTCTCATTCATATCGCGTTTTGTCCACGCACAGCTTGAAGAGCATCATCTGGAAATCCTGGCGGACATTCTCCAGCCACTCCCGGTAGTGTACCTCATCGTCCAGGTAGAAGTGCTTCTGTCTTTATATACTGGTGTATTCATCGCGGGACTACAAAGTCTCATACAGAAGCTTTCATCCCGCCCCGCTAGAACAGTTCTTAAGATTTTAATTTTAACACGGGGTCCTACGAGTTTGGGGGGGACAAGAATGGACTCGGGAGTGCATGTGCGGAAGGTGCCCCGACGAAAAGCCTCCAGGGTACCGAAACAACCATTAAATGTCTAAATTTGGAAGCTGCGAGAATCTACTGGCGACGTTAACTGTATCTTTAAACCCTTATCCTAATTAATTTTGAGAGTTCTATTTTGTAATTTTTTTTTTTTTTTTTTTCTTTTCGAGTAGCCCATACAACAGCCTGTCGTGGCTGAGCTCGTCAGCCTTGCTCATGATGCAGCTTCGGGCAGTATTGTAAGCAAAGCTCTCGTGTTTTGAAACATGGAAATGTGTGGGAAGGTAATTGTTTGTTCTACCGCATCTCTATGATTCCTAAATGGTGATACCCTCTGTCAGTCTCTAAGGGATCTGGAGAGCCTCACACATAGCATGATGTCAACTGAAAACCGTAAAATATATTTGTGAGATCTTTTATTGACAAATTGCTATTATTCTCAGTGGGAGCCAGCTAATAAATTCTCAAAAGGCTACGAACTATTACTAGCTCATAGATCTTCATTTCTATCGACTAGACAGTTTAGGCATGAGGAGGGAGAGAGAATACATCACGAGGATATATATATTAGGTCAAAATCAATCTGTATTTGTGGATTGATAAATATAGTCTTGGTTTATTGGGGGTAGGGATGGAACGAAAATAATACAACGTTGGCTTCGATATATCGTAAAATATATATAAATCATGACTATGAACCTCTTTGATCGATTATATCCAACCGTCCTTACAGAAGAATAGAAACAAAAAGAGAAAAGCGAATCATTCCATCCACTGTGTTCACTTCCCATGAAGAACCTTTTCCCCAAGTTCATCGCACTAATTCCACTCGAGATGCCTGCGTGACACCTCCGCCAGCATTGAAACCATCCTATCAAATCTAGAAATCTCCTCAATGACCTCTTGATTACTCACGTATTTGGAAATGAAAAAGGCGAGCTGAAAAGCAGGAGCTTCATTTCTCTCAAAAAAATTCAATAGCTCATCAACCCTGAGGCGATCATTTGGATTTCTAAGAAAATTCGAAGGATCACTGATTAAACGACTAGGTCGCGTCGAAGCAAGCCAGACTAGCAGTGGCGGCTCCAGGTTAAGAGAATTCTCCCAGTCGGGTGGAGGGAAAAGGTCGGCGAGCAACATGAGCGTGCGGATAATTAAATTCAGCTTGCCATGGTATTCCATTTCCGGGCGACTGTTCTCCTTACAGTAGCGTCTCTCCCACTCTGACTTCAAATATTCAGAGTTACTAGTTACCAAATAGTGCATGATGAAAACCGTCGGCTGTAACTTCATTCCCGGGAAGCATAGCTTGGCTTTACGCATTGAATGCGTGGAATCGGGGCCTAGGCACATCAGGACCTCACCGAGCGCCTTTGGATTATTTCGGTCCAACCTCGTTAGCAGAGTTTTGAGCGTCTTAAGGGAGGCGAGGTCCTCCATCTCCTGGTCGTACTTGTCCTGAAACCACTGCGAGAGAAAACTGCCCAGATCATAGATGTTCTTAAATGTTGCTGTTACCTTGTCCTGCCGATGCTTTTGGATCTGACTTAGCTGGTATAGAAAACTTTCACCGAGCTTCATCACACGCCCGAAGCTTTCCAGCGTGTGTTTCTCAGCAGACGACAAGTTGCCGGAAAGCTGTTTGTAAATAAGGTCGTGTTGAATTTGAGCCCAGTTGCTGTGTAACACCGACATGACTTGTATCTCAACGGGTTCTGAATGGAGATCATAACCATCTAGCTCCTTCTGGTCCTTCTGCACAATATAGTGGTCTGCCTCATACCGGGGTGATGACTCTACAGGTAGATCTCCTCTCCCGGAACTCGCATTAACACTCGAAATCCTGTTATCAGTAGGATTGAGGAAAAATTTACAGTCTTCTCTTATGATTCGGCCGACCTCAATGTTCTGTTCAGGTCTATACAGGCCAATCCGCACCCCCGCAAAATCGAAAACATTGCGATCAATATCGGCTGTTGTCCACTCCCTACCCTCTTCCCCTTCCCTTTCTTGCATTTTCTTCAACTTATCCCGTAGTCTCTCTTTGTCCTTGACACGCCAGGTCGTAAAATGCTGGATACCAGCGTTGGTGAGAGCCTTTTTACATGTTTCTTCTACTCTTTCGGCAAGCCCTTTGTAATTTGACCGTCTGTGCGGGTAGATGTTATCGACGAAGTCATCGATCACGGTTGTTTTGAGGACCATTCTGGGAATGCGATTTCAATCTGTTGGAATTGTCGCGGCAGGAGGCTATGCAGGTATTTGAATTATCGGTACTATATCATCGAGCACGTTAGCAATGTGCACAGAAGGGTAGAGGATGGTGTTTGGAAATATCGACCTGCCTAGGATATTCTCAAGCTGCGTGATAGCCTGTCTGGTGAGTTCCATATCTGGCTGGAAACAGCACATGGTCTATTTAACTTGGGGCAATTTAAAAAAGGCTGATTACAGTCTTAAAGGCTGTCTCTAAGAACGCCCCGTGGGAATACCAAGACAAAAGATATACAACAAATAAATTGCCAGAATCCAAAGCCTTGCTGCACAAAAGTTCAGCCTGTAGTATATATTTCAACATTTAGCGCCTGATTCAGCCTCGTTGACCAAAATAGTTATGCACACGTGCTTTGAAGAGGAAAATGGTCAGGCTTCCCAGGATCCTTCACTTTAATCAGTCTTTTCTCCCTTTTTTCTAATCTCATCATTACATTATATTAAAACATAGCCTGATCATCATCTCTTACTATAATGCCTTGTTCGTGAAATTTAGCCCCCTCTACCACTCAGAAAAAAAAAAAATAAATAAAAATAAAAAAGGAAAGAAAGAAAGATAGAAAAGAACACACGAGGAAATGAGCACCATGGGGTATCGTCACTTAGTCAGACTTCAGAAAAAGAATAATCCCTGTCTGGCCGGATTAGACAATTTCCTCTCAGACCCGAGCTCAGATCAACGGCCTTGTCGCATGCTCAGGCTGGAGTTTCCACCCCATGCCAGTCAACCTAATCCTGAAGCCCAGCAAGTCTCGATTCAGGATCTATCTTGCACAATAGGCCCCAGTGAAGAACGGCAAAGGGGTGGTCAGATCTTGATCGTAGAGGATTTAAGTCGAGATGTCATCGAGACCCTTGGCATAAAATATAGGATTGACCCTCTATTCTTTGCATCGCATCTCCATGCTCCATTTCGCCAGTTAGATGCCCAAACGCCAAATCTAGCGATTTTGCCATCCCGCTTGCAGAGCCAAAACTTTATTAACATCCATTACCACCGCACCATTGAGCTTAAGGGCGAGGTTGAACATGAGAAGATGTTAACGCGTGACATGAATGTGAGCCGGAAGGTTGCGGTACTCGTACCCACGGAAGGAAACCAGATTGCGCTCGTGCAGCATGCGTGCTCTGTGATAATGTTAAAGGAAACCGTTTTCAACCGGGATTGGCTTTGTATTATTCTGGTTGACCGCCCAGTTTTCACCACCCATATCGCTGTGAAATACGATTGCAATGACCCCAGCGACTATAAGAAGAGGCTGACTCAACAACAAGCGTGCCATGTGGACTCCAAACTATTTCTTAATGGCTATGAAGACTTCATGCCGCCTGCACACGAGCTCTGGTCGGATCTTGAAGGATCTTTCTCCTCATCGTCGTCCTTTCCGGGGTTTCTCTCCCGCGAGAGCCTCCTATGTGATCTTAAATATTACTGGGGTCGAAAAGCTCCCGAAAGTTTTGACCCGGCTAACCCGACAATCTTCGCGGCCTCGTATTACCCTCTTAAGATTATCAGTGCCGAGTGGAACAACTATATGGCCGCCATGAGTTCTCATATCAAGCGGCATGAGTACGCCGTAGAGACCACGAAGAAGCCCATGGTTGAAATGGACAGGTTAAATTCAGATCTCCGGAGTCTTCAAGTTTGGCGTCGGCGTTGTCTCGCATCTCAGCAAAAGCTCGCAGCCATCAACCGCTTCGTCATCTCACGCGCACCTCATCCCCCTCAGCCTAGCAATTCGGCCTTCCGAGACGCGATGGAGCTGCAAGAGGACTATCGCTATCTTGCTGAAGTCCTGGATGACCTGTCTAATCGATTAGGAAATATGCTCCCCGTTGTCACTTCTCTCGTCCAGATATCGGACAGCCGTCGCGCATTAACAGAGTCTGCCAATATCAGCCGGCTCACGTCCCTTGCGGTTCTCTTCGTCCCATTAAGCTTTACAACAGGATTATTCAGCATGAATCCCACAAATGCACCTGGGGGGCCATATTTCTGGGTGTTCTTTGCCGTTGCTATCCCAATTACGTTGCTTGTATTTCTTTTTGCAAAACCACCGCTAACCCTCGTGCGTCGGGTGCGCCTTTTTGGACATGGGTTTGGAAAAATAAATGCTCTGGTATAGTAAACAATTTGCTGAGGCAATAAATTAAAATGCCTCCGGTAGCCCGGTGTTACCTACCTCCCTGTACCTACCTCCAGGAGGTACTGTAGAGCAAATTTATAGTGCAGGAGTTTACCCAAAGTGCACAGAATCTTTCCACTAATATTAATTTATTTCCATGTTTTAAATGCATTTTAAGTGTAATTTTTTCTATTCTTCTGGAAGAATGAGACTCGAACGCAGGTAGTTCTTTTACATTACTCTTGACATACCGTAAAAATTTGTCGGCCTGAAAATATGACCAATACGATAAAATTGTGTCGCGATAACTCTTGGAGTCGAACAGCCAATTACAGTAGACTTGAACGTTTTTTCTCTCAACAGGGTGGTAAGTCTACCTCCTCGATAAAGAGTAATTGAAAGTTGACACATATTTCAAAGTCTATAATATCGATGTGGGATTCTTTATGCGTGTTCTACGTTTGTTGGGTTCCGATACATATATATTCATGGTGTTGTGATAGCTCAGGTACCTACCCCATTCAATTTCTTTTTCTCCATTTTTTTGCATGGAGTTAAAAAGGGATAAATTACCAAGATATCGGTTCTGGCGGGTACTCAATTTGAGCTAGAAAGCACGATAGTCTTTGCAAGGCACCAAATTTTGCCTGATCTATCCGGTTTGCTCTAAGACTTTGTTGATAGTTACAATGGCATACTGCCTGGTTCCCTCCCTTTCTTGTTCATATCTATCTGATAGCTAGAATAAACGAACTGCCGCGTGGACTCGGGTCTGTTGTGTTCCGCAGAACTTCATGCCGCCAGGATTATTAGCCTTTAAAGAACAGGTCGGGCACAGGATATTCTTTTTTTTCTTACATTCTTACTAGGTTATTAGGGTTTGGGTCCTCATCACTATGCAGCCTTGCTATGTGACTCCGGAGATTGTCAAGCCTAGTCCATGTCTTGTCAGGAGTAGGACAGTTTTGCGATGAACATACGTATTCCGTCTCATTATCTTTGTGGATGCTTCGTATGTGTCTTTGGAGGTCAGAGTTCGTCCGGAATCCTTTTGTACGGTGGGCACACTGATCGCAAAAAAATAATTTTGGTTGGCTGCATTCGTTGTTTTGTTAGCAGAGAAATTAGTGTAGTTCGGGCTAATTTTAAAACAGAAAGCTATATATGTTTATATATAAAAGATGTAGGGAAACAGGAATGAAAAGAAAATACTGACGAGATATCATGCTGCAATGAAGATGAAAGCTGGGGGATTCGACTAGAGAGGGTTAGGTAAAAGAGGAAACTCCGGGGAAAGGGTAGGAATAGAAGGGTTAAGCTGACTTTAAGGAAATGTTTTCACGGTGGTACCGTCGCAAATGATCGGTAAGCTTATCCCTTCGACTGAACGGTCGGCCACATGATTCATAATGACAGATGCTCCTTGATCCAGAATCATCAACATGGATCGTGCGCCTATGTCGTTCGAGGTTCCCTCGCTTCGAGAATTCGGCGTTGCACTGATCGCATTCATAACGTGTTTCAGACTTTTGCTTTTTTGGGTCCTGTTCACTTCAAAACTTATGAGCTTTCACATTATCAAAGTCGATGACAGTATCTATTTACCCGGTTGTTCCTAGTGCGAGGGGCTGGTAGGCGGGTTTGCGCTTCGAATTTGATGGAGGACATTCCCTTTCTTGCCCTATATTTTGCGGGGCCCCGGCGGTAATAACTTCATTGCCGAAGGTTGGGCTATACTGGCGATAACGGGGGAAGGAGAGGGTTATGGAATCTTCAATATCATTCTATCCAACATTAACGCTCTCCAAAATCAATAAGATGGGGAATCCCTACCTTTGGTTCCCAAAATACACCTGAATCTTGAGATGAAATATCCACTACTGATTCTGACATCAAGCAATATGGGTCAGAGTCATGGTACCATGAACCTGGGGTGGTTCCGGAGCTGCCACTCCATGTTCCCCAGTAACTTGAACCGCCCAAACTTTCTCCAGCCCAGCTTGATCCATCATCGTTGTTGTCAAACGCGTATGTGGAGTAGAGGTTAGGAATATCCGTATTTGGAATCCACGGACTGTTTAGTATATTGGAAGAACCTAATTCTAGGCTCGAAGGATATGAAAAAGAATAAACGGGGTTTGGCGGGTATCTATCATCGTGCCAGGCCCCTTCAGCGCTTTGAGGCTCCAGAGACGAAAATGAATACCCGAATGTATCATGTTCCATCATTCTCCTCGCATTCCCTCTAGAGTAATCGAATAACCCCTTTATTATGAGTATTGCTTACCATGGGTCGCCACGTAGTCACCTGGCGGATCACGGGGGCTTTCCACGACCCCTGTTCTAATGCGTATCTTGACTGGAGGATTGGGCCTCTCTGCGGCGACCTGGTAAGTGCAATCCCTGTACAATGAGCCAATGATTATACAGCACCGCCACTTTCTTGGCCGAATTGAACAAGTAAAACTGAAGGGAAAACTGCACTGACCCATCAATTCCGTCGGGATAGGTACTCGGTGACAGTCGGATAGTGTGCGCCATTCACTCATGCGAGGTTAGGGTTAATCCCAAAACTCTCCACCTAAATCCCCATCCCCAATAAGCCTGTTTAATGTCATGGTGTAGTCCATGGTTTATGACTGCTAAATGTTAATTTTTCAACAGCAATAAAAATGATAAAAGGTTGTCTGCTACTCCACGCCCGAACAAAAGGAAAACTCGCGGAACTGCTCAAGCCTGGCAGGTTTTTTTTTTCTTTTGTTTTCATGAATTCCATTTTTCGAGTTTCAAGTTTTGCTTTAATTATTCTATTCTATTTTATTTTCTAATCTTTTCATCATGAAGCGACAAGGAGGGTATAGTGGAAACTGACATTCTGTTATTCCTCGTCCTCCTAGTGAACGTATTGCTTGAGAGATATTAAAATCGTAAGCCCTTGAACCCAGGTTGGTAGTCAATCTTGGCCGGTGGGTAGGCATCCTGGTCAGTGTCTTTTCAGTCAAACTTAGAGTGGTGTGTTAGTACATTATTTAATGTTTGCAAGCTTCCAATGCAACGGAAGGAGAAAGCCTTCCTAGATACCTATTAGCGGTATCGTCGTCAACCCACACGACCTGAACGAGACACCATCATCTCTCATCATTTTTGGCTCACTCCAAACCCACTTCATCTCACTTTATTCTGTTCATTTATTTATATTTATTTTATTTTACCTCTTCTTGTCATATTTCATCGAAGTCAACTCATCTGGCTCTACACACCTTACTCTTCATCCCACACTAGTCCTGTAGCTTTTCTTTTCACTGTGTCTCCCGGTGCACCGCCTCCCTGGACCGGCCGCCTCACTATCCTGACTGGTTCATTTTCATCACAAAATCATCACAAGCTCAAATATTTTGCTCCGGGCCACACGAGGGGGGTGGTCTAAATTGGCGTAAATAAAACATCTTGAAAATAAGCGTCACCTTCCAACCAGCCCAGGTGAGTGTGAGGCCTGAAATCTTACAACCAAAAACACACCTTTCATATCGCTCTTATTATCATTACCTACCGAACTTAATTCAAACGGTTTGTTGTAGAATATCAACGGTCCAAGATTGCCGAGTCCCTGGTTCTACTCTGGCTTTACACTGGTTCTGGTGCTTACCTGCACTCATGCACCAGCGCAGCATCTCATCTCCCCTCCATATTAAAACCCAGTTCGATCCAGCTATGATTTCAATAATAGAAGGTTAGTCCAACACAACCTACTTCTCCACCCATTCGTTCGAAAACACTTCCCACAGGGGCCCTGTGCTTCTAGAAACTATGTTAACAACCTGATAACACTTGTTATATGGAAAATAGAGAACTGTTTGAGACTTGATCCCCCGAACAGTGAGAATATGTTGAACGCAACCCCCAGCGAGTGTGACAAGATGCGCGCACTTGTTAAAGCGTATCTTATTTCTGGGCAAACAATATCTGATCCCAATCGTGATAACAAAATCGCACTGCTGGAAAGGATTACCGATCTGCCTGAAGACCCTGGGCGTTGGACGAAACCAGAACTCATTGAACCTGTTTCACGGTTTCTTGTCGAGTATATGAAATTAAACCCGAAATGTTTCGAAGAAAAACTAGATGACAAACAATGGGATAAATTTATTGCTCGCGGGCGGGGTTATGAGCTAAGTGAGTTGAGTCTCGACGCTGCTTGCTGGTGTGTAGCTGACCTGAGGTTGGACAGAAAATAAATATTTTTCTTCGGAAAGCATTCCACATGGGCCCAGAACTCACCCTAGAAATGATACAGCTCAACCGTTGCGCCGCGTCGGGACAATTGAAGGTAAGTGCCATTCCCCGCCGAGCATCATAGGCAACATTGTGCTCACCATCAGAAAGCGGTTCGGCATCGGATGGCGGATTTCTTCCAGCGACGTGCCACTACGCCTCTGGCAACATAATCGGTCGTCATTGATCTGAACGTCAGGGCCAAACACAGGGATTTTTGGGTAGACGGTAGACAGCTTTGTACCTTTCACTTTAGTTTGATCTTCGAAACCCCCCCCCACCCCCCCCCCAAAAACCCCATCCCCTTTTTCTTTTTTTTCCCCATTCTTTTTGGTTGACGGGCGGAGTGCTTCTTTTGTATACTCTACCACGAGTTGGTTAGCACGTTTCTTTGAATGAGCACCCAAATAATCAAGACAGTGTGGCGATAAGTGACAAGGTTTCAACGACATCCATGATCGGTCATCCACATAGGATTTTTGTCAGAACTCTCATTCAACTGCATCAGTACGAGTTGCCTTTGCGGAGTCGGGACCATCAGCGATATCATCGATTCAAATATTCAAAAAGACTCATGGGTAATAATAACGTTAGACGGTCATATGATGACGGTTTTGAGTTAAGGTCAAGGTCAAGTATATCTGATGATATATCAACATTGCAAGGAGCAAGAACGGATCCGGAGAAAGAGCAAGAGCGAGAGAAGAAAGAAGTGGAAGAGGAAGAGGTAGAGGGAGAAGAAGAGGAGAGGCAGGATGAGAGGAGGGGAAGAGGCAGAGGCAGAGGCAGAGGGAGTGGCAGAGAAAGAAAAGGACGAGGAATGAGAAGGAGGAAAGGAGGCAAGGTATCCTGAAAAGTGGTCACGATATCGAGACAGAACGCGCACGCATTGAGATACTAACTGCCCATTTTCTGTGTTTAACACTTGTTTGCGATGATAATGTGAATAGAAGGCGCTCAGCCTCACCTCATGTATCTAGCCTGGGAGCCTTCTCACATATATGAGAATAAAAATCATCACAGGCTGATATATAGGAAGGGGTTACATGTATCGCGATTGTATATACTAAACTAAAGACGGTTAGCTCAAGGCTCGCCTGTCTCCCCCTATAACTTTATTGGACAATGACTTACACCGCGCCTTCTACCCAGGAGGTTGCTAATCCCGGAGTACTACTAGGAGCGGAGGCGGGTGGGCCTTAGTCTAATCGGAGCTTTAAATATGTTATCGTCATTGCGCATGAACTGTGACCTGGAACATTGCCACACACATACTGTTGATATCATAGGTTGTTCCCAGCAAGGCTGGTTTCAAGAGACAGAAATAACGCTAAGCAACATGAAGAATATGGGCTTGGCGGGAAGCCTTTGCAATCCCCAAAGGTTGGACATTTACCCTCCTAAAGGGAAAAAATCTTCGAGGATTTCACTGGGGATGCCATGGTCATTCAGAAAAAAAGAAAAAAGAAAAAAGGAGGGAGAAGGGGGTAAAGAAACAAAGGAAAGGCTGTGGAATTACATACTAACTGGAATCCCGAACGGAACAAAATTCTATCTTTTATTACTATGTTTGATACTTGATTAAATCATATGTCGCCCACAAGGTCCCCGGCTCTTATTCGTGATCAGCAGCTCATTCAGACGTATCTTGTGCGTATATTGCCCAGGATCCAGTTTCAATGGGGGTAGAGCAAGGAAGTAAGTATTACTCCTTAATGAAAACAAGTCCGGGAATCCCGCCCTACAAAGGGCCTATCTAGTGCTCACCTTGGTGTCATATTTTCTGTATTTTTTCCCATTAAGTAAACTGTCATAGGAATCAACCTTTCTCCAAAGCAACTAACTTAGCCTTGAAAAAATACGTGGGTTTCCAAGGTAGGGTGTCAGCGCACAGCCTTGCATTATGCCTGTTTGTCCATTAGAACTAGGCGCCGGGTCATTCCTTGTATTGATCTGCTCACGACAAATGCACCACTTCGTTGGGCATCCAATAGCCCAGAGACGCTTGTAGAGGGGTAAAAAAAGGCTTTAGAATAGTTAGATTGCGCACTCGATAAATCCCCAACGGCCTACGCCTAACTGTTGAAGTATTCCATATATTTTGACATGATATCGCTATTTACCTTATTATCCATGCTAAGTGCGTGCCTCAAACTGCACTAAGGTAGCATGGGCAGTGAGCACATACTTTTCTCCACCGGGTCAGAATTAATATGTATTATTTCCCTTCATGTTTAGGAAAGGATTGTTCCCTGCCTAGTCATTTTTATACATTTTCTTACGTGACTCGTCTTCAGGCAAGGTGGTTGTCGGTAGCTTACATTAATTGTATAACATTTAGAAGGGTCAGTTGCCACTGTAGGGTTAGAGAGCTAGTTACCCCAACCAACTTCATTCTCCGTGTTCCTAAGCTCTCCGATGTTATTAAATTAAATTAAATAATATTAACATCCGGGCAAGTTCATTCCCCAACTCTTCAATAGTCTTTATCATGAATACCCAATTCAAATTTAAAATATAGCAAATCCGACATGTGTTCAGATCCTCGTACTTTATGATACATCCATTCAGTGCCCGGTGTGGAACCTAATCCCAGTTTAAACCAAAAATAAAAAGAAAAAAAAAACAACACATGAATTGTTGCTCTTCACCACTGTTTGTCTTTGCCAGAGGCAATAGCTATCGTCTCACTTTCTAAGTTAGTCTCCTTTCTTTATCTAGACCCCAAAGGTAACCGGAATCAGCGGTCCTGCAACAGGAGATAGTGAGCTCTTAGGGATAGATAATTTCAAGGTCAGCTAGCTGTCTTTGACAATTGTTGACGATCAGCTGTTCTGACTAGCGGCACAGAATTGAGAATACTTGGGAGGTGAAATGATTGCACTAGCCAAGTTGCCGGGTCGCCAGGTGGCCGTTACTAGTTGGCTTCTCGTAAAGGTCTAATAGCAATTTAGACGCGCCCGATATGAATAATATTTTAATAATATCTCACTTGTCTAGCCTTGCAAGGCTGATATTTCTGTATTTTTTATACTTATTAGATGGCTGTTACTAGTACTGCCAATTATAACCAACAGCTTTTTATTGAGATTATTGAGGGAGAAATATATTAAAACTTGGTAACCTTATATATTTTATAGTATTTACATATTGTATACATATATAAGAGTTTTCAAAGGTAACTATTTCAATCTAGAAATCTAAAGAACAGGCATATAATTGGAACTAATGAAATTTGATAGGTGAGAGAAGGGGATAAATTAATCTGGCCAGTGCAACCTGGCGATAGACTTCCTCTCATTTCATTTTATTTTTTTTTTCATTTGAACTCATCAGCATCGCAGAAATGACAGCAACGCAGAGTCTAATCCAGGCTGCATTCCAGGCGGCCATGAGCGAATTCAAGACTAATCTCAAAAATGACAAGCTCTACGCCGAGATCTTGACAGTCAAATCCATAGATGAAGTCTATGATCTCACAGATAAACTTCAGGCAGAGCAAGGCAAAAGCGGACGGCTCCGACATCTGGCAAAGATCGAACCGTACCTGAACCGTCTGCAAGAGTACACGGGTGTTATCGAAGTTTTCCTCCAGGTTCAACCAGAGATTATCGCCTTGATCTGGGGCCCAATTAAGTTACTCCTGCAATGGAGCAGCGTTCTTACAAAGTCTTTTGATGCTATCGTGAGTGCGACGGCAGATATTGGACTATTATTACCTGAGTTTCAGGAAGTCGCGGTTCTTTTCTCGCAGAATACCCGAATTTATGAGGTTCTAGTTCTGTTTTTCAAAGATATTCTCGACTTTTATCAAATTGGGCTGAAGTTCTTTACTATGTCCCGTAAGCCAACAAATTTTTGAGGACGTTCAAGCCATGTTCCGCGCTAACTGTGGACTCTGAGGTGCAGGGTGGAAATATTTCTTTGAATCCATATGGCCACGAAAGCGAGAACACATTGGTTTAGTTAAGACGCATATCGAGAGGCACACACTACTCATGCGGAATGAAGTCCGTCTGGAGCACATCCGGGAAGAACACGAGGCTCGATTGAAGGCTTTGGAGCATTTCAGGAAGAGTGAACAATCTCAGCGGCTCCAACAATACCATGCGATTAAAACAGAAATAAATCCTAGATCATATGACGAGAAACTTAATTGGTACCACGGTCGCGTTTGTAAAGGGACCGGGGCTTGGCTGCTACAAGAAGACGCATTTAAGAAGTGGTTAAATAAAACCAACGGAACATCACGCGTGCTCTGGATACAAGGAATTCCTGGAGCTGGTATATAACCACCAGATTTTCCGCACCAGCTATTACTGACTTATTTATAGGAAAGACCTTTCTCGCAGGAAGTGTAGTAGACAATGCCCGGGCTATCGGTCTTACAGCCTTCGCTTTCTTAACTCATACACTAAGTAGCAGCACTTCAGCTCTAAGTATCTTGCACTCATTGATATTTCACCTGGCTGACCAAAACACTGATCTTCAAGATGTGATTTGTCATTCTATACATGAACACAGTAAAAGCGATATTTCTAGGGCGGCTGCGCTACTAAAGTCGATTTTAGATTGTGCTGGCTCTGTCTATCTTATCGTCGATGGCCTGGATGAAATTGATATCACCGAACGTCGAATCTTCTTGCTGCAACTCCTCGAACTGACTCGAGACTGCGCTGAAATACGGGTATTAATTAGTAGTAGGCGGGAGGATGACATTATAAAGGCCCTCGATGGGGTTTCTGAAAGTATTAGGGTGGACCAAAGGAATGAGGAGAGCATTCAAGCCTTTGTTGATTTTGAATTACGGCAAATGTTCGAGAACCGTGGCTTTGCTCCTGAACTGCGTGCCGAATTCAGCCTTGCATTATCCGGACTCGCGTCAATGGCTAAGGGTACGAGAATAAATTCATCTCTCTATAATACCGGTTCTTTTAACAGGACTTTCAGGAATGTTCTTATATGCTACTGTGGTGTTGCGTGGACTTGAGCTGGTAGACGATGTTGCGGAGATTCGGGCCTATCTGAGCGTGCTGCCAGAGGATTTGAACGACGCGTATGCAATGCAATCTCCACTCCATGTTTCCATCAATTACTAATTATCGCTTAGGTATGCTCGGATATTATCCAAAGTCGAACAATTACCGCCCCTCGCGCGCGATAAAGCCCGGAAAATACTTGGCTGGGTGGGCTGCTCACCCACGCCTTTAAGCCTTCAGGAGATTGAGCACGCCCTAGCTATCCAGGCCGGGAGTCTCGAACCAACCAAAACGCCATCGATGCCTCCAAATCTGGGTAGACTATGTGGGCCCATTGTTGAAATTGCTAATGGCTATGTGCAGTTTGTGCACTTCACTGTCAAGGAGTAAGCACTGTAGCTCCAAAAAGGGAAAAACGGCTGACCATCAAAGGTACCTCTTTAGTCCGTCTATAGCAGGGCACATTAGTCTTGCTGGTGCGACTCTGGATCTAGCTATCCAATGCGTGACCTTGTTCTGTCAAGAACACTATGACCTCGTCAATTTGGATGATGACAGATATTTCACAAGGTTGGTAATAGATGGGAGTTACAAGCTGCATTACTTCGCTATCAGTCACTGGTTTACTCTCATCCAAACTTACTTACAACTGAGCAAAAATGAGCCCATATCAGATCGCCTCCTACTATACCTGGGGCTTATGGCCTTTAAACGAAGAAACACCGAATTTGCAGCGACACGGGAGGCGTTTGTCGCACCTGCACACCTACAACCTCTACAAGCACAGCATCCTGAAATCTACGAGCTTTGTGCTGATCTAACGCAATTCTATGAAACATGCTCCCACAATGCGTATCATATAGCTAAAGGTATAAGCTCTACCTGTAGTCTCTGGTGCAAGTGTTAATGGAGCTAGATGAGTCATGGCTGGATTTGGATCCACTTACTATTTTATCTTATTCGGCCACGGTATATCGCAAGCTGAAGAAAAGTATATGTGTTTCCAATCTGCACAAGGCACAGTGTTCCTGCGATGCTATCCACCGATGCTTTGGCAATCGACCTTTAAAATGTGGATTCGTGAAATGCTCCTTCCAACACCACGGCTTCGAGACTAAGGTAGAACTCGAACAGCATGAAGAGAAGCATAGCCGATCATGGAGATGTAGTGTATCCGGGTGTGAGTATGAAAAAACTGGCTTCATTTCTCCGCAGATGAGGGATCAGCACTTGCAAAAGGCCCATAGAGGCAATGTCTCGCTCAAGGATGTTCTTCCACAAAACGGATTGGGAGAATCTGAAACGATAATTTTCTTGTTAATTGACCTGATTAAAAGAGATGAAATTGCAACGGCTGAACTCTTGATCTCCAACACTACCCTCTTTCAAAAAATGCACGCTTGGGAACTGTGGATTTATATTGGAAAATTCGGTTCCATAGCTATGGCTGAGCTGTTTCGACAACATATTGTCTCACATTATGCTATGCCGAATGCATTTACCGGAGCTATTGAAACTGGTAATGTTAATATTATTAATTGGCTTTTGGGATCAGAGTGTCTCGATTTCTCCAACCAGAGAGTTCTGGATTTGATGCGCCACACATCCCCGGAAGTTAACAGGTTGACGAAGAAATATGTTGACCTCAGCTTAACCAAGTCGAGGGACAAAGGTTATGTAGCTCAGCGTTGCTTTTTTGCGAAAACAATAGCAGCTACTTCCAGGATACCCGACAAAGAGGAAAGTTTAATTTCCACTTGGGAGTTGGCGATATCAAACCTGAAGTCACCATTGAAGAGTATCTCGGTTGCCCTCTCAGATGTTGCAAAAACTACATGTTCTATTCCACTAGCGAAAGCTCTTTTGAATTACGGCGCAAATATTGAGGGCCGGGGTCCTCCTGCTTATCCGCCATTACTGTGTGCCGCACAAGTGTCTTCACCTAAGAATGCCGAGTTCATGAAATTCCTCCTTTTTGAGGGCGCGAATCCAGACCCAGTTTGGCAAGGGAAAAAGAGGGCCTGGGGGAAGGTATCCGGTGAGAAATGTGCGCGCGAAATGTCTCGTTGGCTTGGAATTTCGTGGAGTGAGTTGGTAGCTCAGGCTGCAGAATACAGGAAAGGCCTCGATACGCGGCCCACACCTACATAGATGGGTGGAAAGACTCATGCTTGTCATTCACCTCTGTCCTTACTTCACGATGACCTAATGATATAACATTATGGTCTACTTCCAAAATAGTGGCCACCGATAAAGCCCAGATAAAAATGTGTGTGTACGACAACTACGGTATACTTTTTACTACTAAAATTGGTTCAACTTTCATTCCGCCACGGTGGGCCGGTCGATAGCAGCGAATGCTTCCCACTAGGCTTTACACCGAGGACAAAATGGAGTTTCTGAGCTATAGTTAGCAGAGTAAGACTCAGCGTGGGATGCGCCATCCGCCTCTTACCTCTAATCTTAGACGGTCAACATCTACTTGTGTCAACCGAGAAGAATTCAATGATTGGTTTATCATCTGTATTTTGTCTTCTTGAATCCAACGGACATACTGTATGCTGGTTAGTCTGTATCCCGTTTTCTAGGGTGTTCAAAAACCTTACATCCTCTATGGAGTTTGCTGTGAGGTACCTGGTAACAACCACGTCGCACGATTGCCCAATGCGGTGGATGCGATCCACTGCTTGCGCTTCTACCATCGGGTTCCAGTGAGGCTCAAGAAGATGAACGTAACGTGCTGCAGTAAGGTCAATACTATATAATTTGGATATTAGTTAGTGCTGTGGTCCATCAGCGCAAAAAGGGGGAGGGAATATCTATACCCTTCGGCAGCACTTCCGATACTTGCAAGCATCACTGTGCAACGCGTATCCTGACTAAATTTCTGTATTTCCAAGTGACGGTTTTGGAGAGTTGTTTGACCATCAATGCGAGCGTAATGGTGGCCATCTTGCCGTAGAGCTACAGCGACAAGATCTAACATCTTGGTCCACTGGCTAAACACGACACTATTTCGAATCAGTCATTGCCAAGTATGGGTCTTACTATCAAGGTAGAAAAAAGGCCACATCTTACCTCTTTCCTGGCTTGAAGCCAATGTCGTCTCTCTGCTCCTTTTCGAGATTCCTTAACAGTGCTTCGACTTTTGCCGAGTGGGAAGATACAGTCTTTAGTCTCTCGCCGTACATTTCCCCTTGATCTTCGGACGAACCCTGGTTGCTATCTGGACTCTCGGCGTCATTGTTACTAGTGGATGCCGGCGACGGGCTGAGTCGTTGCTGTGCAGCTAAATCCCTCTGCTTGCTCTGGTGAGCACGCCATCCATTGATGGCCGAGGCAGGGAGCAGCCGCTCTCCATGATTACATATAAGTCGTAGGGTATTGATAAGGGCCATCGTGTTTTCCTTCTCCACCTTGTTTTTATCAGGAGTTAATTGACTGGTACCATGAAGTTGGCTGGCTGTCTTCGATGCTCTAGCCTTAAAGAAATCATACATCTCTCTGTCCCTTCCCGTGAGTTGCACTGTCTCTATTTTCTCTGACTTCGCCGGGAGTTCAACAGCCGCTTTCACCATTCCTTTAGTTCGGCGGAAGGATGTCCCTGCTACTAGATATTGCAGGCTTTTGAGAGTATCTTTTTGGTTTTTTCTCATTGGCGCCGTGATCCAATAGTCAAACGCGCGCTTGTCCCCAAATATGGGCACCCGAAGGAAACCGACAAGGGAAGCATAGTCATCGAGCGAGTTTTGAATAGGTGTCCCCGTTAAACACCATCGAGAGCGTGCTTTAATAGCGGCGGCGGCCTTGAAGTTTTCAGAAGAGCGGTTCCTAATGCGATGGGCTTAATCACACACGTTGTCTGTCAGCAAGAATCAAGGCATACCGGGGTTTCTTTTGTTTTCTATGTTCACCTTCATCAAGTGCGACTCGGTGCCATGTTTCGGAATATAAGCCACCATTCATCACAGTAAAGTCACGTTGTAATGTTTCATACGTGGTAATAACTATATCGTAATCTCGTGAAAGCCTTTGCTGCGTTTCTCGCCGCTTTGATCCATGATAGAGCAGGTATCGTAATTGCCCCTTTCGGATGTGTCTAAGAAGTTACGTTAATTTCTTGTACAGCTCTTCCTCGTGATGGCTACTTTAGATCCCGTACTTGTCAATTTGCGTCACCCAGCCCGAAATTGTTGCTGTTGCGGATTAGCCCTCAATCTTATAATCACACTATATTTCAGAAGGCTTACCAGACTTTGGTGCGACTATGAGAGTACCACGTGGATAATCGGCCGGAAGCTCTTTCTTCTCCAGTTCGTCGAGCGATAAACAGACAAGGGAAAGGAAACTCAAGGTTTTCCCCAACCCCATCTCCTGCCTACAATTAGCAAGGTCCCGACAATAGAGCAAGAGGAAATCACACACGCACATCTGCTAGAATTCCACCGTACCATGGGGTTGGGTTGGTATCTGCCGTACCAGTAATAAGATGTTGGTACCTGGCAATGTTGGAGACCGTCAACATTGACGTCACACGCCCATAGGATACGCTTTCAGGAAGAACCTTACATACCCTTTCTTGTCAGTAGCACGCCTCCACAGCGACGGAAATCTCAAGTCGTCCAGCCGGCTAGACTCTCTCTCCACCATCATCGCCAGCGCCACAAGCTGATGTCTAGTAAGAGGGGCTCGATCAGTTATAAAGATCAGCTGTGGATCGGGGAAATGAACATACTCTTTCAAGGGAGTTGCTAGTCTTGGACTTGACGCTGCTTCCTGCGAGATACTAGCAACTTCCAGGTTTGCAGAATCGAATATTTGCATAATCCTGCTCTTTTCGCGCTCAGACAACGAATAGGCGCCTATGGGATTCTCCTCGCCACCAGAAATGACCAAATCCTCCAGTCCTGGCATCTCGCCACCCGGCCTCACAAGATAATGTGGGTTCTTATAGGGGATTCGAGGGTTATGCTCTCTTGTTTTTGGGTGCTGCAGGAATAGTTCCGCCGCTGATAGGCATGCACCAACAGCCTCCATTTCGTCCCGCAAGCCATAAACAGTGATCCGGACAATAGGGTCAACACTAGTATCTGACTTTGTGCCTTTTTTGGGTGACTTTCCGGCAAAGAGTGTCGAAACGAGCTTGACCATATGCTTCTCAAGGAGAGTCCTAAGGCCCGGTATACAAATGATCCCGGCATACTTCTTGGTATCCACAAACGACATTTTGACGACATTTCCAAAGGCCGCGAGTTCGACACGGACAGAATTGCTCCCATCTTTTTGACCAGTAAAGTCTGACGTCGCAGTTACAATGATCTGTGCTGTTGTTAGCCAAGCCATCACAAGGTAGAATTGGCATGTCCACAATACCTCTCCAAAGCAGGTATCGCATTCCGAGCATGTACTTTGCACGTTTTCCTCTCCTAGATCAGTCTGCATTTTGGATGCTTTTATCAGTGCTTCTTTCTCAATAGAGATGCTGGTTGAATCGGTAGGCTCTCTAGCGGTCACTTCATGACTCTCGCGACCGGGGGCCGTGCTTGTCATGCTAGGGGCAGATGACTCTTCAGCAAACTTGTGTTCACAAGTCCTTGTCGATGTCCCCGAACTCCTGGAAAGTGTGTTGGTCTCGGACACTGATGGCGATGTTGGGAATGGCTGACTGAGCTCGCTTGGCTCTAGCCATGAATATGGACTATCATTACTACTGGAAGATGTGATTGCTGATCAGATGTTACTAATGAATAACCAGCATGATGGTGCTTTCCTCCAACCTACCAGGGATACTATTTTCGTGCTGAAATGGCAAACCCGCGTTCCAACCCAGGAAAGCCGAATCGCCCTGGTAGCCCAGGTTTGCGGCTGCATCGGCCAGCATCGGGCCACTGTAGGATACCCAAGGTGTTAGATCCATCGGATCATTATCTGGCATTGACATATCCCCCCTCGTCAACGAATCCGGTGCCGTCTCAAATGCGACCACTGGAAGGAATGATAGATCCTGATCATCGATCATCTGCGCTCTTTGAGAAGGTACATCATACGGTTGTTGACCCTGCGGGGGAGGAGTTTCTAAGAATCGGTAATCATTATTACCGCTTGGTAGAGTAGACCACGCGCCCCAGTCACTTTCAAAACACAGGCGCTTGCTATCCCCCCAGACCTCTGTTTCGACCGGCACGGAACGTTTAGTGCCACTCATGATGTACATACAGTGGTGCTCTTGGATAGTCCTGTGGTTCCGAGTTGGGGTTACATGCGACCAACAACCCTGGTATGGAGGGAGAATAGACTTATTCAAAACAAAAAACAGTCTTGAAGAGAAGGAAATCAGAATCAGCAGCAAAAAAAGATTGACTACCGCACAGCCACTAGTAATAATTCGGAGCCCCTATCATTTTCTGACCGCCACTGCCACGAGGCTGAAATGGAGTGCGCCTAAGATTTTCATCTGTCGCGTATTTTTGCTAAGCGCGGGGTTGCTTCCGCTGCAGTTTTGCTGCGTCAAGAAGTAGGGTCCGTATCAGAAAACACACTTTCGACTAGGCCATTAGTACATATTACAGATAGAAGACAACATGGAACCGCGCATTTGCAATATGTTACTGACTTCTGATCCGCCTACGAACCTCCCCTAAAAATGAGCCACGAGAGACTTGAGTACTTGAGCTTATACAAAAAGTATTTTTACTGGATTGTTTCCCCCATCATTTGGTAAATGCGGCCTGTGTGTTAAATATTTGATTTTTTACACCAGTAGGAATATCTTCGGTAGACATTCATATCAAGAAAGTTATGGTTGGTGTGCTGATGCCGGTATCTCGGCAAACGTACGTTAAGGGGGAGAAAAGGAGAAGGGGTGAGGCCCTTCATTGCCTTTGCAAAACATGGCATATAGTGTGCTGCCGGTGTCGGAAATCTCTAATACTGGAACTTAGGAGCTTGTTCTTTTGTCAGTACATACTCGGGCAACCGGTTAGGTAGGAAAGTACCTAAGTTTCCTAGGGGTATTGCTCCCTCGCGAGCCATTTAAATCTCATTGGATCCCTTGGCCCACTGGTATAAAGTACTGGACTGTTAGAGGGCCACGTTATACCATTCCATGCAGTGTGATAGCCCCCTGCACACTACAGCAAGGCTGCACCAGGAATCACACAGCAACTGACGTTTAATCTTTTCTTATTCGCCAATGCGCCTCCTTGTCCATTGCCTGCTCAAATGTGTAGTAAACTCTAACATATTACCCCCATCATGAATGTGTTCTCTCAATAATACTTAGTATTCTCAGCGCCCACCTGTCCGTATTTATCGTACCACGTCGTCCTTGTCGGCATATATTTTGTCTTGAACAGCTCACTGGGATCTTCTCTGGCTTCTCGGGCGCACGATAGTATTGCAGATGCCTCTCATATTCCTACCGATAACATCCAATTGGTCTTTCCAATGTCTCTTAACATGGCGGGCTTTGCCGTAGGTATTTTAATACTTTGCAACCCGCGGTCTGGACAGAACCACTGACGCATGCTGTTGCACCTATAGGCCCTGTCATATTTGGTCCCATAAGTGAATATTCGGCGGGAAACCTGTTCTTGTGGTTACAGGGTTTACTTATCTCATCTTTACTATGGCATGTGCATTGGCACCAACCTTTCCAGCGCTTCTTACATTTCGTTTCTTTAGCGGGCTAGGAGGGTCGGCACCGAATGCGGTGCTAGGTCGTTTATTCTCAGATATACACGGTTCGTTGTCCGCTCCTTATGTACCTCACCGATGCCTACTGGGAAATTTCAGCCTCAGTTACTGCTGCAGCAAGTACTTTGCGGTCCGTTTTTGCTGTGCTTATGCCTCTGGCGACCACACCAGTATACACCAAACTGGGTATCAATTGGGCGAGCTCGCTACTCAGGTTGTTCTCCATGATTATGGCTATAGTACCGTTCATTGTCATCAGAAAGGGCGCTTGGATTCGTGCCAACAGCAAGTTTTCACTTGCTCAGAGGGTTTGCAACGTTTCGAGATGCACGAAAGACACCTCCCCGATCTTGTAAAATATCTGAAGGAAACCTAGGGCGACCAGAGATGACAGGCGAAAGCAAACGACATTCTCTAAGATAGTATTATCGAAATTGCATTATACCACGATAGATCCCAGGGCGCCGGTGCTTTAAGGTATTCAGATTCTCCGCACACAAAGTTCAATTTGCATGCGAAGAACACAATATAAATTCTGGGAAGCTTCTGAAAGGTAGACTATCCCGCACTTCATAGGACCGCAATGCATTCCATTTCAACATCGGTGTTAAATGGCAGAGTCTTCACAGCCACGCAACTGAGACATCGACAAGTTAGACAATTCCTTACAATCTCCGAGCGGATCATACATACGTTCGGCAAGGTTTCGGTTCATTCACGACATACTTCTCGTAGACCGAGTTCATGGCGGCAAAATCATCCATGTTTGCAAGGTAAACATTGATCTTAACAGCTCGGTCGAGACTGATACCGGCGGCCTGCAATGTGTTGGAAAGACTCTGGAGGACACGTTCCTAGAGATTGATGAGCGTCTGCACCGCACCTACTATATATACCTTGGGCATCATCACTCACCGTATGCGCCTTAACATCGCCATCGATCAAGTTCCCTGTCTCGGGATCAATTGCAACGACCCCAGAACAGTAGACGACGCCATTAGCAACCAATGCTTGCGAATAGAGGCCCTTGAAAGGCTGAGGTGCCTTGTCGGTATGGGCTGCTGTTACTGTGACAGACATTTGGCGGATATTGGTTTTGAAGGGCTTGCGAGTGCAAAATCTTGATTCAAAACGGATCTTTGCTATCGCAACTCCATTCTGTCTGGCAAGTAAACAACTGTTTTGAGTTTATTACTTTGGAATATGACGTGCGATCCGTATTTGTCAGCGCAATGAACATCTTTCTTCACTGAACCACAATTAAGCTTCTTTTGCATTACGAATGCAATATTGAGTTATTAACAGTACTCCACCTAGGATCGACATAACCCGACAGAGGCCGAAATCGGCCACTCATATGGGTCGTCAATAAATGAGCCGAGTTTTCCAGCTTAACAGTCCCAATTCTAGCCGCTACCTTCTCGGAACGCCATTTACTGTTTCTTATTGGCATTTTGGAAGGTTTAACGCAAGCCGATCCCCGAAGCTTCCCCTTATACGTCTTTCTCCTCACCAATATCTTGGGGTGAAACTTGTTCTGGTGATGGCTCTGTCTCTCGATTACGTGACTCTTGATGTCTTCACGGCCAAACCATTTACTGGAAATCCATTGGCCGTGGTCTTTCTTCCAAAGCTTAGCCCGCAGCCCGTCACACGGGACCAAATGCAGGCCATTGCCCGACAATTCAATTATTCGGAGACGATATTTGTCTATCCCCCCTCCTCGACGGATCCTTCAAAGCGCAGAATTGATATATTCATGACTACGAAGGAACTTCCTTTTGCAGGACACCCAACCATTGGTGCCGCCTCATGGCTCCTTCAGCTATCGCCATGTCGAGAAGAACAGAGTGAAGCACGGGCGATAAAAGCCCTCACGACTAAAGCTGGTGATATACCAATCTCACCTATCAATGGTGCGTCGCTTGTTTCGGCCTCCATTCCTCACGAATTCCATCTTCACACGGCGCGGTTTCCGTTGTCAGAGCTCCTGCGGCTGCATCCAACTCTCAAGCCGTTTCTGCCCGCCAACGAAGTGGAAAATATCGGCTTTCCGGTTTTCTCCGTTGTCAAGGGTATGACTGTGATTCCTGTTGAGCTTCCAGATGTTACCGCTCTGAGTGCTGTAGACTTGCCGATGGGTGGTGCCATGATCAGCACTTCGTCGGTTTTGGATGGCGGGTATCTTGATGCAGGCTGGGATGGCGAGGGACTTATCAATCTTTATTTTTATGTTCGTGATGTCCCTGAGGGTGGAAAGACTGTTCTTCGCACCCGTATGCTTCTGGGGACGTTTGAAGACCCGGCCACAGGCAGCTCCGCTACTGGTCTAGCGGCATACCTGACTTTGTTCGGCCAGAAGCAGCCTGGAGACAACCTCGTATTTGACTATGAGATTGTGCAAGGGGTTGAAATGGGACGGAGGAGTGAGATCGGCGTTCATGTGGTGCTTCGTCAAGACAGAAAAGCGATCGAAGAAATTAAGCTCATTGGAGGTGCCGTCGAAGTATCCTCAGGTCAAATTAAATTAGCATAAGTCTTGGTGGGACGACGGCTCCATCAAAAGAACGAATGCGAGTCTTTGTGCGTCTTGGGATTTGTCCCCATTTTAGGACTCCGGGGCAATTAGGGAGGATCAGGGGCACGCAAAAGGCGGATAGGCTTGCTACAGCCGACTAGACGATACTGAGTGGCTCATCTGTTTTCGTCACCGAGACGGATAACTCCTTTCCCGTACAATAGCGCCATGATACCTTTTTCTTTACGGAAAAGTAAGATGGCGCTTCGTGAAAATTGGATTGGCTTTTCTCTTGGATCGTTGGTAATATATGTCTGGAACTATCATTAGTGACGATCGCCGCAAGGAGTAGAAGATCTGGTACACATCTATGCCTTGTCGAGTGCACCAGGGTACGGCGGTAGGAGCCGCATAGCAGATGATCTATTATACTTTTGAGGCGAGATTCCCCGTTAGCCAAATCGGTAATGCTTTGAAATAGCTATAGCTCTGCGTGTGCGATCTCACGCTACTTTAGATCGATGTGATGCCCGTTGTCTGACAACCCAATGCATTTTTTTACGATGGAGAGGATTTTGATATATGGAAACTCGACCGTAGCTAGCCATGGCCAGTTTGTAAACGTGTGTTCAGGGAAAAGATATGGAAAGAGTGGCGAGACTGTAGGAAAGTTGCAGTTTGTATGAATAAACTAAGCTTCCGGCCTGGGAAGCGCCAGTCACCGTGACATTGACAGATATCCATACACGGGACGACGGGCTTACAGGTATATTGCAGATTCCGGATAATTTTTCTGGTTTTATTCGGGGCACGATAACACTGCAGGATGATCAGAGATAGATGCGCTGTTCAGCCACCGAGCGACAGAGCGCGCACCAATAGCTGCAGTGGCAGGATACACTGCTCCAAGAAATACCTAGGTTACTACCCTGGACAAAATATCAATGGACTGCGACGTTTTACCACTCCATGCAGCGTGATAACCAGCACACTACAATGGAGAATCCTGAATATAAGGGGCGGGGCAGAGACTTAACTTAGCCCTGCAAGCTCTGCGGCTTTCTTTGGATCAGGCTGCCGCGATTCTG
Source organism: Aspergillus haitiensis (assembly GCA_027569155.1). Classification (NCBI taxonomy): domain Eukaryota; kingdom Fungi; phylum Ascomycota; class Eurotiomycetes; order Eurotiales; family Aspergillaceae; genus Aspergillus; species Aspergillus haitiensis. The sequence continues at coordinate 43,588 of JAPDEO010000016.1, forward strand.
GAGAGATAATTTACGCTTCACGGAATTTACTATTGACAAAGTAGGCCATTTTACTGCTAGAGCGACATTCCGAGTTTGCAGATTCCAAAATGACAAAATAAGAGTAATATTAGAACGCAAGTTGAAACTACTTGAACAGTAACATGAGATGTTCCATCTTGCTATTATCGTGCACCGTCCATACGTACTGCATGGGCAATGGAAGCAGAGTCCGGCTGTTAAAGATCATGCAAAACGAACGCAACCGAATGTCTTTTTCATGGCTACAACGGGCACTGCAAGGAGTAAAGGACCCTTATTCAATTTGGCTTCGTTCCAACCAATTGTTCTGCAATCTTCAGCTTTACGTGGTCGGCCTCCGTCAACTGATCTGGACTTTCAGGGACTGGGATGCCAGCTACTTCAAATACGGGGTGTTCAACCGAGTCATATACCAGTCCAAATTCAGACAGTTCCCGGGCGTCCCCTCCAGGGACATATGGCTGCTCCTCCAATTTGAAGCTGGCGTCAATCTGAGGCGGCTCTCCCTCATCCGGAATAATCTCCGTAGGGTATGCTGTTACTTCCGGTCCGGTCAGCCAGCGCTCCTTAAGCCCATATAAAATATCAAGCTCTTCGAGTATTTCGGCTTCAAGTGCTGCCTTGTCAACAGGAGCAGCCTCGCCTCCGTCACGCCAAAAGAATGTCCCAAAAATGGGGATCCTGCTGAAAATATTTCCTGTATCCTTCCAGACACTCTTAGGAGTAATTGCGTAAGCTAGGTCCTTCACAAAGCTCTGGCAGTTATAAGTCGCGAGGTTGTAGTATTTCTTCTCGCTCACTATTTTGTGGGCTATGTTGGGCAATGTCAGTAGAATAATGATTAATTCAAGCTAGACTCTTTCCGTACCGGCAGCGATGATTTCATCGTCTGAAAGTTCAGTGTTCGGTTGGTCGAATATTCCCATTTTGAACTCCCCCTTTCGCCTTTTTATGGCGTCCCCGCTAATGGGCTTGGTGACACAGAGTTCCAGCAATGGGGTCAGTTTGGTTTTCCCTGCCTTTGCTAAGATCTCGACGAGCATGTCCTTTTCACCAATCTATTCAGTATGGTCAGTAGGGGATCACGTCACAAATGGCAACCGAGCAGAGCCGTACCAATAGACCCCAGTGCGATAACACGGGGTTCACAAGACCCCTGCCGGGGCTGGAAGACGACGACGACGACGACGACGACGAGGAGGAGGAGGATCCCACACTCGCAAGTGGAAATTGTATGGTGCGTAATTCGCGGCCCATTTTGGTAAGACTGATATCGAAGATAGACAATATCGACGCTCCGTGGCCAGTGCGGGGTTGGGGGAGGTGAGAACTCAGCCTTTGATGCGAGTGAACGTGAAACGATGGGTATCACCGAGCTTTAAATAATATCGAATAATAAAGTAGAGACAACTTTTTATCTTACCTCTTTCTCCGACTAATTCGCCAAGGGCTGCATGACGCGTTCAACTTTGATACCCAACCTCCCTCTCAGCCTCGAGTCCACCCTCCAAACCTCCATCCTAACAGGCTGTAAGACAAACAACCCCTCCAAATATGTGCGCAATTCTATGCACTTCCCCGCATTTGATTTGAGCTAGCAGAGTATAACTGGTTGCCTAGGAGCGGTGCTCCAACTTCGCACACCTGATTAATTCAAAAGACCACCCAGAAGGGCAAGTCCCTGGTGGTCAAGCCTTCTTGCTGCTGTATTCATACCCAATAAATGAGGCAAGTCAGGCCCGATAGATGAGGCATCCTCGGGGTGCGCGCAATATTGAGAGATAAAAGTTGGGCTGGGGGATAATGTGCTTGACGTCTTGTATTGGATCTGTTACACACAAGCAGTTACTTCGCTCGACCAATACGAAGAGCTTTCAGCGACCCCTCCATCGCAATGCCTACTGCTACTTTGCCTACTTGTACTTCTACTTCGAAATTTCTGCTGATTGGCGTTGATTTCTATCAGCCAGCAACCCAGGCAGACCATGATTTTAAGGGTGGAAATCTCAAGGGGTGTGTTAAGGATGTTACTGCTCTGAACGAATACCTGCAGACTACCCTGCAAATACCATCCAACCAGATCACAAAGCTCACCTCTAGCAAGCCATCTAACGGAGGTACTGAGCCTGCGGAGGCCTCGGAATTCCGTGCTACTACTGCGAATATCGAATCTGCGCTGAAAGCTATTGTGAAGGAATGTAAAAATGGCGATCAAGTTTTGATCCACTACTCAGGACACGGGGGACGTGCACCTACGCTGTGGCCAAAGGTCAAAGGGGAAAGGGCTTTCGACGAATCTTTGATACCGTGTGACGTCCGTTGTGGGGGAAATCTTCTGCGGGATGTCGACCTAGGCTTGTTGTTGCAACGAATGACTAAAAAGGGTCTGATGGTGACTATCGTTCTTGACTGTTGTTATTCCGGAGGAACCACGCGCGGGGATGGTGAGGAGGAGGAGGGCACTCCACGGGCATTCGAGGAGTTTAGAGACTTGCCGCTGGACATGATCAAACCTCCGAGCGAACTTCAGATCGATCTTAACTCGGTCGTTAATACTGCCAGTGAGCAGGAGATAGCGGACATGTTTCGACAACGACAACTCTACGACCACTTCGCAGCCTGTCAGGCTAACGAAAAGGCATTGGAGAAGGACGGTCGTGGTGTCCTAACTAATACCATGCTTAAAGTGCTCAAATCAGCTGGGACTTCGCTCCCTACCAATGGAAAGCTGTTCCGGCAGATCATGAGCCAATTGAAGTCGCTGCCACAGAAAGTTCAACAAAACCCTCAATTTTCGGGCAACAAACGACGTGTCTTCTTGCAGACAGAGGAAATCCCTGATATTGCGAGCATTCCAGTCACCGAAGAGCAGTTATATGGCGCAAAATATATACGGCTTGAAGCTGGCTCCGTCATGGGGATGGTCAAGGATGCAGAGTTTCTAGTCTTCCCCTGGGAAGCCACGGAATTTACAGAATCGTGCGCAGTAGCTAAGCTGAGTGTCTACAGCGTTACGGACTTTTTCTCCTATGCAAAGGAAATCACTGGATCAGATAATTCGAAGGTCAAGTACAGTGACGGATATCAGGCGGTCCAGTGCAGCTATCCCGTCAACAGCAAGATTAAAGTCCGCCTTGTTGGCTCACTGGCAAAGGACGAAATTGTCAAGAATCAAGTAAATAATTCCGGCTTCGCAACAGTTGCGGAAGCACAGGACAATCTGGTCAACTACACATTAAGTTCTGAATCTAGCCACCAAGAGGGCAATCACATACCTAAATATATCCTACAAGACGGCAGCCACCAACCCATCCCAAATGCACCGAAGTTCCCGGACCTTGCAAGTCTTCTGACTGGTGTTTATCAACTAGCAAAATATTCCACACTAAAGGCCGTTCAAAACACGAAGTGGACAGCGGATTGTCTTTCGACTGTGCAGTTTGACTTTGGTCTAGAAGGCCCACGTAAGTGATCTTATTTTGAAAGTGGGAAAAGATATTCGCTCACAATGTAAAAGACATCTCGAGGTCATCAGAGACATGCACATTCGCCGAAGGCAGCAGCTTCGACTTCCGGTTCAAGAATAACAGCCAAGCGGGTCTCTACCTTTCAATACTCAATTTTCGGCCCTTGTATGGGATCCGTCAGGTTTACCCAGCGAACGACGACAGCTGTGGCTGGGTGGACCCAGAGAGTGATAACGTGGATCCCCCATTCAGTCGAATAACTCTGAATATCAGACATAAGGCCTCTGTTATTGAAGATGAATTCAAGGTCTTTGCATCCACGAATCCACTAGACTTTTCTTTTATGGAGCAGCCTAATATCGACGATTTCAACCAGGATAAGGCGGAAAAATGCGAGATAACAAGAGGGGAAAGTGGTATTTTTGAGATTTGGGACGGCTCATCGGATTTAGTTCGAGGATCAGATAGTGGGATTGGAGACTGGGATACCAAGACAATTCGGATTGTGACGAGGAAGACATCGCTAGAGAATGCTCAGCAATAGGTACTGGGTCTTTCATAGCTGCTGGGATGGATGGGCACTTGGCCTGGGAATCAAACGGTGGATATGTAGACACGTCAGTGATTGATACAGTTTAAGATTGGCCAGTTGTATGCATTGGTTCAGCTCAGGTGGCACTGTTTGTTCCAACCACGTGTGCCAGAGAGTGTGTGGACGTAGTCTGCTGCCATAGCCATTAATTTAGGAGGGGAGCGTGACTCCTACTGGTGCCCAACAATTGTCGACCTCGTCAATACCTCGCCGTTTGAAGGCAGGATCTAAAGTATTTCGACTGGCCCGCAGCTTCTGCTTTCCTTCCCTGTGTACTGATTACGGCCGTTTCGACAATATGGGTGATGACTGTGCCACCCATAGCCGTCTGGCAAGGGAGTACTGGCTCGCAGCTCAAAAAGCAAATGAAGCCCAGTTACTTGATTTATCAATCTTCCATACGCGTGAAGCACTTAGGTTGACACCGCCAGATACACCGTCAGCGTTGAATCACCGTTGCAATCTTGGTACCCGCCTTGCCATGAGATATGCCCACTTTCCTGCGACTAGACAGCAAGACGATGTATTTGAAGCAAAACTACATCTTGAGGCAGTGCTTGCGGCTGTACCAGAGGAATGCCTTGAAAATAGGTTAGCGTACCTGTCAAATGCGGCAACTTCTTACGAATCGATATACAAAGCTGGGGGGTATCAAGGGGTTCAGCAGAAAATCGACCTGCTACGGCGCATTATAAGGCTGTGCGACGAGAAAGCGAGTGTTATAGGCGGGTTTGACGCTGCTGTGCGCCTTGCCTGGTCATCTGTTGAGTGTTACCTGGAGACGAAAGATGAGAATGATATTACCATTGCAGTAGCATTGGCGCACGCGAAGAATTTAGAAAAGCTTGTTCCACCCGGCCAAATCGCTGCATGCCAGGATATCCTATCCTGCCTCCTTCGTTTGCGCTACGAAAAACTTGAGCAATTCAACGACATTGACCGTGCAGTAGTACTAGGGAAGCAAGCGGTGGATCACAACCCGAAAGATATTGATAAGTGGCTAGGTTACACTGTTGCTTTGGGATTGCGGTATCTCGCTCGAGGAGAAATGGATGACCTCGAAACAGCAATTCAATGGAGCTGGCAGTTACGTCAAAGGGCAAAAGAGAGAAGGGATATTGAACTGCAAATGCAAGCAACGAATAACCTATCCCGGTTCCTTGCTTTGAGATTTGAACGGCTAGGGGCATTGGATGATATCACGGAAGGAATTCAGCTGGCCAAAGAAGCCGTAAGCGCCGCAGGTGATGTATATACTGAGGCACAACGGCTCAATAATCTGAGCATTTTATGGGCGCGACGTTATGAGCGGTCGACAGATGTAGCTCACTTGAAGGAGGCGATCGAACGGAGCCAAGAATCTCTCGAAAAGGCGCCAGACCATCCGGAACTCCATAAACATCTCAACAGCCTGGGCACTTGGGTAGCTTGGCGGTATGACGCTGACCGAAAAAAAAACTTTAAGGACCTAGATGATGCTCTGTTGCATACCCGGAGAGCAGCTGATTGCGTGGCTTCGAAATCACCGGACTGGCGACTGTATGCCGGCAACCTGTGCAGACTGTTCTATTGGACATATGACAGGACCAAGGATAATGTTTCTGCCCTTGACCAGGCCATTTCCTGGGGGGAGGAAGCAATCGCAGCTTTGCCTCCAGATATGCCTCTGAGGATAAGAGTACTCTGGAACTTAGGCGAGGCACTGATGGCACGGTATGAAAACACGAAGAAAGAGGATGATTTCGAAGAGGGGATGAGCCTCCTGACTGAGATCAAGGATTCCGAATCATTTTCACCCGCATATCGCCTCAATGCAATCATAAAGGTCATTGAGATTCTAAAAAACAAGGACGATTTTGAGAGGGCGATGTCATTTGCGACAAAGGGAGTCCAGCTGCTACCAAAGGCAAGCATACGTTCGCTTCGTCAGGCCGATCAGCAGGAGATTCTGCGACGCTATGCCGGCCTGGCTTCTGAGGCAACAGCATTGGCACTGGAAACTCGGGCAACACCATCCGACGCTCTGATACTGCTGGAGGAAGGGCTTGGAGTGATTGCAGCACACCAATATAACATGAGGAGCGATATCACCGATCTGCAGGATAAGCATCCGGCAGACGCTTGTAGATTCCAATCCCTGCTGGCCAAACTAGAACACAGTGAAGTTTCTGATACAATGGGCGACAAAGGTGCTACCATGAGCTGTCACGCTGCCAACATCGAACTTGATGATCTCATTAATCGCATCAGGACGTATGAGGGCTTTGAGCGATTTCTTCAGCCTCCTACACCCGGTGACTGCTGCAGAATCGCCGAGTCATACGGGCAGACTATTGTGGTTGTTAACATTGCGTTCCGCTGTGATGCCTTTATCATTCGTAATGGCTCTATCTCACAGAAAGAACTTCCTGGTATTACCAGTTCTTCGATAGTGAGTCTCAAGAGAAAATGGGAATGCGCAAAGGAGAATGGCCGATTTCGAGTACTTGAAGATATGTGGAAATCGATAGGAGAGCTTATTTTGTCGGAATTGGGCCCCACGAAACCGTATAATGCAGACGAAACCAAGCGGGATACCTCGTGGCCAAAAATATGTTGGATCTGCACCGGCCCCCTGGTGGCATTACCCATCCACGCAGCGGGATACCATAACGATAACTCAGGCAGAACTCTCCTCGACTGCGCAATCTCATCATACAGTGTTTCAATCAAGGCAATGATATACACATTCAATAACCGGAACCGGGGAATGAAGGTGTCTGACGATCCGCTGCCCTACACTGAGAAAGCCCTCTTGGTCGCTATGGCTACGACCCCCAAAAAAACCCCCCTCATCCATGCACAAGCTGAGGTTGACGCCATCAAAACCCTTCTCGAAAGAAGAGCAACTTCCTTAACCCTTGAAGCTTTGACGACGCCAAACATACAGTCCATTCTCACAGAGCTTCCGAAGTCCCAAATCTTTCACTTCGCCGGCCACGGCACCGCCAGCGCCGTTGACGCTTCCAAGAGCTCCCTCGTACTTGCCGACGGCCATCTGACAATGTCTGATATCCAAGCTTTACGACTACATCGTAAATCTCCGCGTCTAGCCTACCTATCCGCTTGCAGTACCGCAGCCAACCTGGCCAGTGGGCTCATAGATGAGGGGATCCACCTCATGGGGGCTTGTCAGATTGCTGGGTTCCAAAATATCATTGGAACACTGTGGAAGATATCGGACTCATTCTCCGTGAACATTGCACGGGAAGTATATAAGGGAGTACTGGAGTGTAATTACTCCTGGCAAGAGAGTCTTAATCAGGCTGTTCGTAAGGGCCGAAGCGGCCTGTTGGCTTCTGGAATTGACAAAGACAAGACGGAGAAAACCCGTGATGGCGAGCCATCTCGTGAACCACAGAAGCCGAACATCGCCAAAGATCCCCTGTTATGGGCGGCGTATATCCATATGGGATTTGCTTGAGTGGTTATGCTAACTACCTATGCTATGTGCTTTGTGAAGGTCATCTTCGAAAATAACAAACATCCTGCCTCCTTTCTGTCTTTGCTTTTCTCTCTTCGTGGTCTTTTTCTATTCTTTTATTGCCTTTTGCTCCTTAACAATTTCTGCTTCATTCATCTTGTTTTCGTTTGCGGTCTGTCATTAGAATCAGCAAAATGCAGTTTAATCCCTAACATATATATTCGGGTATCCGTAATAGTACGTCGGTGTTTTTACGCATATTGATAAGCATCTACAATAGGCAGGTCCCAGAAATACTTGCTACTTGGCAAATGCCGTCAAAGGCTATCCATGATAACGTCCCGGGTCTTTTCTTTGCCCTATGTAAGGTCGACCCAACAAATCAATTAATTTCAATTTGTCCATCTATCTCACGTAACACCCCTATGATTTTACTCTTCATGTGTATCCGGATAACCCGGAATACCTATGAGAAAGCTTCGATTTTCTAGAGACTATAGGGACAAGAAACTAGAAAATGAAAAGAAGAATAAGAAGGAGAGGGATATTTTTGAATGAAGGTAGTAATCTGGCGTATCCCGGCAATCGAGCATGGAACGTGCCCAAGGTAGCTACTATCATCTCTCGCTATACGGAAGGATATTTAGTTTGATTGTGTGAATTACTCCTTCCAAGTATGTGTATCATACGCGAAGACGATCTTAGCGATCACTATAATGTTATAACCCCCCTCACAGACCTCCTCGAGCTCATTATAAACCGCCGATTTTTAGTTTTTTTATTTTTCTCAACCAACTATTGTGTTAAGGCGTTACACATGTCAACAATAAGCTGAAAGTTGCTAGAAGAATCCCCGCAAAATCCATGAATAAAGAAACGTCGCTAATAACGAGACCCCCAAGATAGAATGATAAATCAAACATAACACCCGAAAATAGAGCCCAAAGATAAAGCGTGCACATGTGCACACGAACTAGATATGGAGCCGAGAGATGTCCTCGGGCAACCGCAGATCTTCTGTATAGTCTCCATGTCCCGCCTGAGCATCATTTGCAAGATATACCGGTCGCTCGCTTCTTGGCACGGACTGATCATGCTCGGCCTGGCCTTGCCCGGAGCCAACAAGCTTGCAGGTCCCCCCCTTTCGAATGACGGAGAGATTCGTCGCGATCAACCGCTGCGCAGCGCTTGGAGCCTCGCTCGCCCATTCCTTTGCGACCCAGCCAGAGTCACAGGGAATGGTTGTCTTATGTACAGCGTCTAATGGCTTCTGTTGCAACGTGGTACTTACGGGGCAAGGTGGAGATGGATCAATAGATGGGAGGAGTGGACAGGGGAGATGATTTCCATCTGGAGGAGGGTTGCCACGATCGGGTTCGATTGGATAACAGAGCAATTGATCATTCGCGTCGAGTTTCAATGGCGGTGGAAGTTGTAAAGGAGATAATAACACCTGCCGTTCTAGCGCTGCACCACCTTGAAGCCTTGGACTTCTCTTGCTGAGTGTGCATTGTGGCATGGTGGATAGGGAGATGATGCTCAAGAAGGTGGTGGGGGGGGATGATCGGCAACTAAGATACCTAAAACGAGATTAAGAACAGGAACCCTGTAGAGCTCCTATCCTGAGTCAAGTTTTACAATTGCACCTAGCATGGGAGAGAGTAGGTGAAGTTTGTGCGGTGGTCGGTTCGAAATCCCGGATGACGTCTCGGTGATGAATGCTGGTATGACAACATTCGGCTGAAAAAGAAACTTCTGAATGCGGATCATCCACATCGAACCAAGGTTTTGACCCCTGAGAATCTTGTAACTGCAGCGGGCGGAAGTGATGCAATCTATTAATGCTAAATCATCTTTTTGGTGAGTCGATGGACCAGTTTTAACAATATGCATATATAACTCTAGAACATACCATAATAGTCAGTCAGTGGAGGAGGGCACAGCGCTTGACGTCATGCCGAGTCAAGGTCATTTAGAGTGGAGTGATGGGAATCAGGTCTTCTTCTGTACACTACATATGAATATATAAATAACACGGTTGTCGCTATAGCACAGGCGCGCTCGCATCGACTTCAAACAGTTTTAATTGTGATAATAACACCATGCAAGCCCAGGAAAGCAACCAAAACTTCAGACTTGACCGTCTGTTTAATGTCCAGGGCAAAGGTAAGCGATCAGATCAAACTCTTTTTTTATGATTCGCTCCCTGTTAATCGGAAAAACAGTTGCCCTCGTCACCGGAGGAGGCTCAGGGATTGGCCTAATGGCGACACAAGCGCTGGCCGTGAATGGCGCCAAGGTCTACATTACCGGACGGACAAAGGAGAAATTGGACCGGGTGGCCGAACTCTATGGCCGTGACATTCCCGGCCAGATTATTCCAATCGCCGCCGATATAACCCAGAAAGAGTCGGTCAATCGCCTGGTAGAAGAGATTTCCACGCGGGAAGACCACCTTTCAATCCTAATCAATAATGCCGGCATCAGCAGTCCTAAACAGAACGTGGAGCACGAAGACCCCCACAAGCTTCGAGAGAGCTTATTCGAGAGTTCATCGACGGATGTGGGCATATGGGACGATGTGTTCCGGACCAACGTTGTGCAATTATTCTTGACTACGACGGCCTTCCTCCCACTGCTGCAGAAGGGGACCGACGCTGAGCATGGATGGTCGAGCACGGTGATTAATATCTCTTCGATCTCGGGAATCGTGAAAGTATCCCAGCACCATTTTCCGTATAATGTGTCCAAGGCAGCTGCTATTCATCTAAACCGGCTTCTAGCTCATGAGATCGCGTCTTCGGGACTGCGAGTTCGCGTTAACAACATCGCCCCCGGCGTGTTTCCTAGTGAAATGACCACCGGAACAAGCGATGAGAAACAGAAGAGCTCTATCCCCAAGGAGAAATATGAACAAAAGGTCACGGCTGGAAGGCCCGGGAAAGATGAGGATATGGCAAATGCGGTTCTCTTCGTGGCTACGAACCAGTATGTCAATGGTCAGACTATCGTTGTTGATGGAGGGTATGTCCTCGCAGCAGGAACGGTTTGAGCAATTCCAATACGTATATCTTAAATGAGAATGCATATTCTCTCCAGTGAAGATTATGCCCTTTGTATTCTAAAAGTCGTTGTACCCGATAGTGTGTATTTCTATTTTAATAACCACAGAACTAATATTTGACCATCGCACTGTTCGTTGCTTTGGAAGTGCCGGTTTCACTCCCTAAAGAATACCGATCTCCAGTTTTATAGCTTCCATGTATATGTAAATTGATCCCATGCCATCGCACAGTACTTGGTCCATTCATAAGACTTTTTTGATCCACACGAGGCATGTTGTGCCTTGTTGACAAACTCACCAGCCAAACGTGTCCTCGAAGTACTCGATCTTATGAAACCCAGACCTCATCACGCTAAAAACAGCCGACCGACTGTCATCCGCCCTCTGTGTTGGCCCACAGACTAAGGTCTAGAAGAAGGGCTTTTGGCTCACCTGTATATCACATCACCAACCACAACTCCCACCAACAAGCCATAGAGGATGGCCAACGGGAAGGAGGATGCTGGCAGACCAAGACCAACTCCTCTAATATATACAACGGCTTCCAATCCGTCTCGCAGGACAGCGATGAAGGGTAAAATGAACTTGACATGCTTTCCAGACCATTGCTTCAACCTTCAACCATGCCATCGCGCGCTAGACTTTGGTGTCGATTGCTGCTCCAATGCCCGTCCGAGTTTGACACGCCATTTCTCACGCATCTTGTTGACCCGCAAAAGTCCGGCTCCCATGATGGAGATAATGATAGAGGCAACAATACCAAAGACTCCTTCCCATATGTCTTCTGTGTTAGTGAAGGCGTCTTTGTCCAATCCGTAAAAATCACCAATAATTCCTGCTCCCACGCAGAGACAAAGGAAAAATCCTAACGCGACACTCCACCAAACCTACAGATGTCAGTATGGCATTCGGGTACTCTCCATCCTTTCCATATTCCAGCCGCCAAGAGAAGTAGAATAAAATGGGGGAAGTTACCTGTTTACGGAAACTCTTCAGGGCTGTGACATCCCCATCGGGACCGAAGGTCTGTGATAGGAACGCTAGAAGCATGGACACCATAATGCTGCTTTCCAGACATTCTCGGAAACATATGGAGAAAACCGTGCCATATTTAGTCCAGATATCTCAAGAAATAGGAGACTTGTGCTCAATTGTTCACTTACCAGTGGCCGCAAAGACATAGTTCGCTATTTTTTTTTTCTTTCTTTTTTTGCGTTTGATTAAAGGTCCTAGCATATAACTCCCTGAGCATAAGACAAACTGGCATTAAACTCTCTAATATGGATCTGTGGTTACTGGGGTGACCAGAGAAGTGTATATCTATCTTACACCTGTAAGCTTAGATAATTTGTCTTAAGCAGGACTAATATCGATGTCTTCAGCACTTTCTCTATCCATGAAAGCCATGCATTGTAAGCCCTAAGAGGATAGCTATTGGGACATGGGGCTATCATGGTGATGGTAGATAGGTATTCAAGAAAGCCTACTTCTGCTAACAGTTTAAAGCCCTGGAGCCCGTGTTGACAATGACATTAGATGTTGTGTTGATCTTATGTTTAGAGCTGCATTCTTCCCCAGAAATGATATCAAGCCCGATAACAAGAACCCTTCCCTTCACTTCCTACCTACGCTGAGTGCCAGACGGCTTCTCTCCGTGGTGAATTCCAAGACAATTAAATGGCTGCGACATGATCTGTGACCAAGCAGGTATAGTCACTTGTTCCGTAGTAAATGGTAAATCCATCATCGGGTGACTGGCCTACCGAGTAAGCGCTGGTCGAAATGGTGTCCCCATATTGCCAGAAATTATCCCCCGCAATACCTGTCGTCGCCAGCGCAGTGGTCTGCCAGGGGCCCTCGACGGCACACTTGTTGGAGGTTACGCCATATTCCTCTAAAATGCATGGTTTCCCAACCGATGCGCAAGCATCTCCGTGCGCTGTCACCCAGCTGCTTCCCCAGCTCTCTGCCACGCTCCCTAGAGGCGTTGTTGGTTGATATTAGTTCCTAGAGAGCTGACCCAGGTGAAGGGCATGTACGATAGATAGATAGCCAGGACTTACAACCGTCTGGGTACAGATGGAAGGTGCCAAAATCAATGGTGTCGATGGCAAGATTCGCGGTGAAGTTCAGCCCCTCCGTGATGGAGAAGGGATAACTGCCATCCGAATCCACATCGAGTCCAAACCCTTCTACAAGCGATAAACTTATTAGAAAGGCAAACCCACATGCTAGCCTCCCACGCACACGTTGGACCTTGAAAAGAGGTGAGCCCACTTACCATCACCGATGCAGACCAGATGATTTGGATCTAACGACTTGATGTAGGCACTCGTGTCAGCCACCCATTGTGTGATGACCGACGTATCGCATCCATTACAGCGAGGCTCATTAGCGAGCTCCCATGCAAAGACCGCATCGGTATGCTTATACCTGGCCACCAGAGTGGCAATATAATTGCGATAGGCCGCTTGGCTCGCAGCATCGGTGTACCATTCCGTTTTGGACCCTCCAAACGCCGTGACGTATGCATTCATCCCACCGAAATCATCCCAGTTGTTGACAAAATTGATGATCAGCTTCACACCATGCTGGGCGGCCGAATACACAACGTAGTCCAGGTGTTGAAGACCGTCGGCTCCGGTGTTTATAGTTGCCTCTCCGTTTTCCAGGAGCTGAAACCAGACGGTGCCATCTGTCGGGACTGCATTCACGTCGTTAAATCCCCAGACGCGCATAATGCGCAAGCCCGAGTTATAGAAATCGGACAGCACATGGTCCACATCGCTGCGGTTTGTCAGGAACGGGAGCCAGTAGGAGTTGGAGCCCGCGTAATACTGAGTCCTGCCGTCAATATTGAACTGCAGCCCATCCACTGTTGCCCAATTTGTTGAAGTGGGAATGGTGACGGTAGTGGAGGTCGAGGTCGAGGTCGAAGTTGAGCTGGAGCCGGAGGCTGTGTTGGACACACTTGTTACTAGGGTTGTGGTTGTGGTTGAGGATGGTGAAGATGCTATATTTCTAATTAGCATACCAACCCTATCCTGACGATACAAAGCGAGGAGTCATAGTCATGTATCTGGGAGACATTGGCTGTAGTAGTCATTTTCATAAGTACAAACCTATGCATATTGTTTGAATTAGCAGCTCCTGTTATCCACTCTAAGTCTCTAAGTGGTGCTGGAACAAGGGATCTTACCCAGCCTAAAATGCATGTGGTATCTCCAGTCCAATTCTGACCTCCACACTGCGAGTATGCTGTTGCCTGGGATGCCCCCAAGCCTGCATAGGACACAGCGGTGAGGATCAGTATAGATAACTTCATGATGTAGCTTACGTACAAAACCATAAGCTTGAACTACTTTCGTACTCGCTGGATTTGGAGGAATCATCTGCCAATTTATACTAGCAATTCAGGAAACCCGTGCAATCACTTTCCTCGGCCGGCACCGAGTTTCATCACACAATTGCGGGGTGTCAATACTACAGCAATCTATTTCAGATGGGGAATGCCCACATCCTGCTGAACTTTGGCTAAGAGGTAGCCGTGTTAACCCCGGCAGGTAGAGGAAAACGGCACGCAATCCGTGTCTAGTTCGTGAGGAGCTACGACATCAAATTTAGCCGAAACGAATCTGAAGGCGCTGCTCGCTTGCCTGCCTCAGAAAAAACAAGCATTAACGCCAAGCATTTATGAAGAGGCCTGTTGACCGTCTCAGAACCGTTCTAGCGGAGAAGCTAGCTGGTTGCCGGCGTCAGGACACTGGTCTAATTATTCCACCTGTCAATACGGCCGCTAGAGCGACTCAAACTCCGGGAAGGTAGTCATTGGGAGTTTTTTTGAGGATCATGTTGGAGGAACCCGTCGCGGTTGCAGATGAATATAGCAGCGAAAAACCGTTTCTAGAATGTATAGAAAAGGATCGCTTGGCCTTGTCGATCGTTTAGAAATGACGACTTGTATGTCCGCAGAAGACGATGCCATCCGCCAGTGGTCTGTCCCTTCCCAGTATTTACGGAGCACGACCCAGTTGGCAAACATTTTTGCGTCAATTGCAATGAATGCGGAGTCGAGACATTGTCTGAGATTTAAGAAAGCAATTAAGAAAAGGCAGGCCAAAAAAATCAAGTGTGAGCGCCCATTTACCTCCACTCATGGGACTGATCGACGGTGCTGTGGATACGATCTCGTCAAAATTTGGTCCTGGTGGAGTTGCCTCGCAAACTAGGTACCTGTTTGGCAATCGATCTAGATAGAGAGGTTTGATGATTCTTTATATGGGGCTTGGAGGCAAGATTGTGAGGGAGGGGGTGGGTATGTTCTGCATTACGATATCGGTTCTCTCGCGTCCCTACCCTAATGCTTGGGTCGCTTCCATCCGCTGATTTTACAATTTCGAGTTAGAGAATAATAATAGAATATAATAAAATAAAATAAGGCAATCAAAACGTATATATATCATGGTCTAATATTCATCAGCATTGGTAATGCTTCTCTCATGTCTCATGCGTCCCCTCTATAGCGGGATAATATACATTCCTCTGACCATACTGTCTAGAGAGGAAAACAACGCGAGCGTGAACTTCCACCGCTTAAGCCTTGCTATCTTCGAAGACGAACTCGAGGATCGACATGACGCTGCCTTCTGGCTTCGACACCGAACGGAGCTGCAATCGAGGGTCTGCCTCCGCGCAGAGCTTGATCCAGTCTGCCAGCGGTCGCTCTCGTGCATTGAAGGTCGTCATCATCTCAAGGTCCATGATTCTGTCGGCACATTAGCATAACCAATATCCTATTTTAGAGATCTACTCCTAGAGGGATTACAAACCTAGCAATTCGCTCTTCTCCTCTCCATAATGCATTCGGCTCTGGGAGAACCCCATCATTGATCAGAAGACGAGACCCGTTTCGCATAGCGGGCACCAGACTCTTCACGATATTCACTGCAACTGAGTCGGGGTGATCGTGGAGAATGAATCGCAACAGGTAGAAATCGGCTGAGACAGGCTGTGGGGTGAAGAAGTCGTGCTCTTGAAATTTCACACGCGACTGCAGGGACTCTGGGAGCGCAGCACGTCCCTGTTCCACGACGCCAGCGAGATCCTGGACGACGAAGGAGGCTGCTGGAGCTTTTTCGGAAATCGCGATACATGCGTGACCCGTCGAGCCTCCGACCTGTGGAATTGTGAGAGAATGAACCCGAACGGAAGCAATGAAATCAAAAAAAGGGGGAAGGCAAAATTGGGATATGGAAATTAAGCGGAGAAAAACCATACATCAACCACAGTTGCGTCGCCAATGTCCTCCCAATGATATCCATTCACGAGATGGTGAATGCCATAACCCTCGGTAGACGTCATTTCCACCATCGTGTTGGCAAATCGTCTCTCCCGCTCGGGAAACTCGGCCAGATGCACGAACATGGGCTTCTCCGTATCAAACGCGATATTGTACGCCGTCTCGCTCGGACTGTGACTGGCACCGTATCGTTCGTGGGCCTCGACGACCTTGACGGACGCCGGATAGGTCTCTTCAGTGGTATAGCCAACCCAGTCGTTCAGTGCTTTGGATCGCACTAGTAGCGCCGAAGCGGCGGTATGCGCAACCATCCCTGGTGCGGGTTCGCAGAAGAGCCGATTCGTCATAGCGTGGCGAACCATTCGCTTCAAGTGGTCTTCGTGGACGCCGGCAGCTGCGGCGACATCTGTATAGGACACGGCCCGATCGAGCGGAACAGCGGCAGCGATGTTGAAGTGATAAATCCAGCGAAGACTAGACATGTCATGATACTACTGGGAGTCGTCAGTGACCCATTGAGGATTCGTTCATTATTTTTCCCTCTTTTTTTTTTCTTTATTTTTATTTAATGTTTCTTTCTTGTATGACCTCTTGCCAATACAGCCGGAAGCTCACGCACCCTACAGGCCAACCACCGCAAATGTTCCGCGGGACCGGTCATCAAATCGACAATGCTTTGAGCAGCATCTAAGAGTTGCTTGCGGGCATCTACGACGTCGCTGGGGGCCGGAGGAAACGCGGATGGAGCGTCGACGCCAAAGGAGGGCTGTTGGTGCCCATTGGATACAAGGAAGTTATTCACAAGAGCGGCCGCACTGGAGACCTGTGCCGCCAATTCGAGCAGGGGTTGAGCCATAGTTGACGCCGCTAAAATAGGACCGGCCGGTTGGGAGACAGGGTTTGTACCGTAGTAGTCGCAGTAGGTAATAAGTAATATCCTAGCAATCGGTGACAGATTTGGGAGCAAATTAGGTTGCAGACGGCGCGAAGTCGTACCAAAGAATAATCCCTGGAATAACAAGCTCAAATTGATTGAAAAGTGGCCGGGGGGAGAGGAGACCGAGGATAACCAACTGACGAACAATCGTAGGAAGCGGGGGAATCCGTCAATAGACGAGCCCATCCGAGTCGAATTAGACCATCCCATTCCCATACGAACAGCCAACCACCGACGAAGCCAACGTCGACTTGATATCCACCACTGCTCGCTTACTGGCCGAAGTGGGGCGTCGCTGGGAAACGAAAAGGAAAAAAAATCCCACGCTACAACGTTGTCCTCCTTCGACTCCACAACGCCTCCCGGATACTTCCTCTCCCCACACGTTCCGGCCGTCTTCCCACGTTCCCCTATCTTTGATCTTGAATTCCCTTTTCTTCTTGCTGATACGGCTGCTACTGCTCGCATGCACTGTTAAAAAAAAAAAAAAGAAACCATGTGCCAGGCGTTAATCGAACCCCAGGGCTTGCATGTCCCCGTGGACCAGGACGTATGAGCGATGGAGCCCTCCCCTCCCCTTCCTCCCCGATCTCTCCCCGGAATTTAGAGTTACTGATCTATGTGTGTGCTCTGGACCTGTAGATACCGGAAGGTGAGGATGAGGCATATAGCTCAGAAATGTAGGTTCTTGCCTGTGACTCTGTTCCCCACACCCGTCAATTTTGTAGTTATCCGATGCTATGTCGGAGGATCACCGGTATTGTCTCAATCCGACCTGCTAAGCTCCTCATCACAGCGCAAGCTACGCAACATCCTTGACTTCATCGGTCACCAGATATCAATGGCAATACGGCCGCCGATTTCACGGGTATAAAGAAGGCAGTAAGTCCGGTTTGATCGGGGACCCGAAACAGGAAACAAAGAAGAAGACTAATCCGCAGAACAGGCTATAAATTCCCCAATGATGAACGCGAGCAAGATCGCCTAGATGCAATTCACCACATGTTCAAGCTGGTTTTGAATGACAGGTTGTTTCTGGCCCCCATTGTCGACGGGCCGTTACGAGTCCTCGATATTGGAACGGGGACCGGCATCTGGGCGATGGATTTCGGTACGTCAGCAGATAGTCCACCTTTCTCATCTCGCCATCACCACGTCTGCCCCGAGGGATGGTACCCATGTTCAATTGGGTTGCTTCGTGAGACCCAAGTCCGCAAGCTGACAATCGCGTAGCGGACGAGTTCCCCTCGGCGGAAGAAGTAATAAAGACCACATCCTCTTAGGACCCGTTCATCGACGGCCTGGCTAAAAAGTCGCTTTAGGTTCTTGGGAACGACCTCAGTCCCATACAACCCCAATGGTATGCAACCAAGTCCAAGCTGAACACATCTCATCCACGATCTCGATGCTGACACGGCCAGGGTACCCCCGAATGTGATCTTCGAGGTCGATGACGTCGAGGCGGAATGGCCAGATCGTCAACCGTTTGATTTCATTCACTCACGATATATGTGTGGTTCAATTGAGGACTGGCCGAAACTGTTCGCGCAAGCCTATCGGTATGTTTGAACGCACACATCGCGTGTGACTATCCATCCTCCAAAGCGACCATGAAACCGCAAGCGATAATAACCCCCCCGCGGCATGACAGGCAAACGAAACCAGGTGGTTGGATCGAATTCCAGGAATTCCACCTGGTTAACTATTCGGAAGATGGCTCATTGAAAGAGGGTAACAACGTTGATCGTTTTTATCAGCTCCTGCGCGAAGCCTGTGCCAAAATCAACAGACCCGTAACGATAGGCGTTGAACTGAAGGGTTTCGCGGAACAGGCAGGCTTCCAAAATGTCCACCATGAGGTTTTCCAGCTTCCCTTGGGCACCTGGCCTAAAAACCGAAGAATGGTAACGACCTTGTAGCATCGATTATCGCGAGACATGTAGCTGACGGTGTGCAGAAGGACATCGGGGCCCTAAACATGTTCCAGCTCCTGGAAGGGCTGGAGGCCTTTACAGCTGCCACCTTCACGAATGTTCTGGGCTGGAGCATCGAAGAGGTTCAGGTCTTCCTAACCCAGGTCAGAAAAGACGCCAAGGACCGGGGAGTACATATGATGCATAATTTGTGAGTCTGCGATTCTTTGCAAGGTCCTCCTGGAGGATTGGCCGTCTAATTTGTTTCACTTTTCAGCCATGTCGTTTACGCCCAAAAGCCCATCAGCTAAAGACAGTTACTCCCTTTCTACACTCGAGGCTGGCCCGTGTGTTTGCATGATGTTGTCACCTTAGCCTGTATTTTATGTCGATATCTGTGGGATGGGCTGCTTTGGTTAATGACAAAAGTTGGTTTCATTTATTCATGGAACGGCAGGGAATGGATCTTCTCTGCTTCCAGCTAGCTATTGTATTCCAAAAAGGTTACATGGTTCTTCCTAGGGTGCCGAGACCTCGTACACTAGTAATGAGAGATTTGAAATACCCCTTTGTTGCAATCAAATTTCTAATCTCATTCCGGACGGAGGGCGACCACCACTCGATCCAAGGGAGCACAGCACCACTTCATTTCATGAGCTATACATCCTATTAGGATCTATCCACTCAGCTTTCGTTTCTTGCACCGATCGTCCTGCCGACTAAACATCGCGTCGAGCTTTGTCTGGCCCTTCTCATGCTGTTCGGTTTTCACCTTCTCCGACGCGAGGACGGGAGGCAGACCCTGAACCCGTCTCTTCGCATCCTCAAGCAGACTGATCTCGCATTCGCGCTGGCCCTTGACCGATGGGATCGACCATGAATTCGACCCTGCCGACTTGAACGCCAGTTTATACTTGGATCCCGACAGTTTGGTCTCGTAGGTGTTGGCGTCGATTTTCCGGACATGCTGTCTACACAGTGAGACACTGTAATCTGGTCCCTAACTCCTTACTTGCTCACTCCCTCCCCCTTCCCGTCTACTGCTATAAAAAATCCAAGAAACGGAACAGACCAAAGCATACAGAAAGCCAAGATAGGCAAGATGAAAACTCAACCAGGGTGCCTGGGTAGGGTAAGAATCGATGGTAGGGTAGTCGTACCTGATGTCCGACAATAAGCCAATGATACTCCGTCCCAACCGGAGCACCGCTCCCCTGGGGCGCCTTTCGCGCCCGTCTTTTGTTCGTGTTATACTCGATTTGCCACAGATCAGGTTCTTTCTTGGTCTCCTTCCACACTCCCTGGTCGTAGTTCCAGGTGTGCGAGCCTCCGACCGCCATACCAGTGTAGTATTGTCCTTTATAGGTCTTCATGGCGTTGTATCCGCTTGGAAAAGCCCGGCCCGCTTTTGGGGGGCCACCTGGTGGTATTTCATTCGCGGTCTGCTCGTCCATTTCTTCGTCGGACACTGGGTCAGAGTATGGTTCGTTCTCCGATACCGCGGGGTCCGTGGGAGGGGCTGTGTTGGAGTCCATGATGTTGAGGTGCTGTTGGGTCTTCGATAGGCTTGTGACTGTGCACGCATGCAGTTCCTTGCTAAAGATAAATTAATGAAAAAAAAAAAAAAAAAAACAATAGGAGGCTTGTTCTTCGAACCGGCGATTCAAAAAGGGGGTAGGTAAAAGAGTCGAGGGATGATGTCACTGCTCTCCGCTTGTTGACCTCACTGGCAAAATCTTGACTTTGACACATGGAAGTACTCTACGAATCACAGCTCCTACATGCTGTTGATAGACTAGGATTGATTATGGCTGAGGGGATACTTCATCGAGGCATCAAACAGCTATGACCAAGGGAAAAAAGAAAAAAAAAAAAGTTGTAGAGCTAAACGTATTATGCTAGAGCTTGCTCTTGATCATTACAGCTCCCTTGGCGCGAATTTCAGCCCAGGAAATCATAGTTTGCAGCAGCCCTTCAATCTCCTTTTCCGTGTTCCCTGCATGAACCATGATGCGTACGCCTTCCAATCCTCGCCGTACAAATGGGTATCCACCTTGCTGGACTCGATATTTGCGCCGCCCAAGCTCGGCTGCAAGAGACTTGCTCTGCCCTTCCTCTGTATAAACCACCACGATTGGGGTTTGGAATGGTCGCGCATCCCAGTCGCGGAGCAGAGGAACCTGCAGGACACCGAGCCGCTCCAAATCCCGATAGCGTAGATGGGCTTCGAGAGTCCGAAAAAGATAGGCAATGTTGCTCTGCAAGATCGCCCGGCGCTACCATCTCAGTCTGTCAGCAATAACTCGAGCCAAAGGAGCGGGCGGCTCGAAACGGACCTTTTCGCCCTCCTGGTCCCTAATTAAACTGTAGCTGGCCTGAAGTGCCGCTAACGCTGGAAATGTGGGACCTGTGCTAAAGATGATATTTCGCGACAGGTTTAGCAACATGAGCTTAACATCTTTGCTCGCTAGGACAACAGCTGGGCGAAAATATCAGCTTGAGTGACACCATCATCCATCCGAGGAAGGGGGAGCTCACACCTCCAGTAACCCCAGGCGCTTTGCCAAACGTATGCACCCGGATGGCCATCTCCCCCTCCAGCCCCCAGAATGAGATAAACCCTGCACCCTGCGGGCCCAGGAGACCATTGGAATGAGCCTCGTCAATAACAAACACAAAGTTCTTGCGTGGCAGGAGTTCCTCGGCCGCTAAGAGCAACCGGTGGATGGGGACCACATCTCCAGTGATGCTATAGAACGACTCGACGGCAAAGAAGACCAGGCTCTTTCCAGACTCCAGATCGGGAAACCGGGCTCGAGCCGACTGCAGGGTGTCTCGGAAGGAATCACAGTCATTATGCGTGAATGGTAGCCGGGCGCTTGCGCGGCCGCGCCGCATGCCCTCGTAGGTGCTGGCATGGACATCCTCGTCGTGGACAATCACATCGCCGGCCTTCGGGAGCGCCGACCAGATGGCCACGTTTGCCTCGAAACCGGAATTGAAATAGGTTGCTGATTCGGCCTCGTGAACCTTCGCGAGGGAATCCTCGAGTTCAAGCAGGTAGGCCGTCGGACCTCCGCCGATGCGTCCGCCTGGGCTTGCCGTTTGAAAGTCAGGATGTCGTGAAAGTTCTTGAAGGAAGGCCTTGCGGAGAATGCCGGAGGACGACAGAGAGAGGATATCATTAGATCCAAAGTCGACGGTGTTCTGCTCCGGTGGTGGAGGGGGGGCAAGCAATATTCCTTCTCGGCGGCGAGCCTCAAGGAAATCCCGTACACGCTGATCGAAGCTGCTCTGCTTTTCCATGTTGTCAACGAGTGGTTGTATTAAGAAGGTTTGGGTTGAGAGGTTGAAATTGGAAGTTAGAAAGAATTTGTTGAAAATTCACCCTATGTCTGATCCGCCCCGGATCCGCCTACTGACATATCACATAAACAAGGGTGCAGGTGAGGGGGTAGATCCGAGATCCCAAAATCTTGAATCGAAGACACAGAATTGCCTCACAACAATGTGGATACAGCAATCGGTCATGATTAGAAGGAACATGACTTAATCTTGCAACATGCACCTACCAGTGAAGGCCGGCTCACAGACGTGAGAAAAGGTGGTGGATCACCAGACCCCCAAACTTTGGAGGATTATAAGGGGCCCTTAGTTGGTGGAGGCTCCTTGCATTTCAGGAAACCTTAAAACTCTATATCGAGATCGCTGCGCTGCGAGGCCTGTGAGGTGGCACTAGGCTACCTGGACATGACGAAAAGAGCGGTGAGAATCTAGAAACAAAAGCCTAAATGTCAAGACTACGGATCAGTTGGATAGCGGAATCTTGGTTTTATCTTACATCTTCTTTTGGCCTGGCGATGTTTAGCAAAACCCGCCAATTCGATGTTGAGAATAAGGTGTGCCCAGGACAGAAGCCCCCTTTGCGTTACCTTTCAACTACTGACAAACACCCCCTCCCCCCCCTGCCCCCCAGAGCGTCATTGTAGCTGGCGGCTCAAAGGGTCTAGGGCGCGAATTGTCATTAGAACTTGTTCGTCGAGGTATGCCACTATCACCAGCCATTGGATGCTGGGCCTAACGAACCTCTTTAGGAGCCCATGTTACTAGTATCGGGCGCGATGAGCGAGCCCTCGCGCATACGCGGCAACTGATGCAAAGTAGCACGCTCTGTGCCGACCAGCTCGTAGAAACGATGAGCCTAGATTTAGTCAACTCGGACCAGGTACGAGGACCTCCCAAACGACAATAATGAGACTTTTTTCAGCTTCCTTTGCTAAGATGATTGAGAATCTGAACAGGTCAGAAAGTACATTGACAGCCTTGAAGAAGCCCCTCGGGCTCTCTTTTGTGTGGCGGGAGGAACAAGCGATGAAATTGGCTTCTTCGCCGACATTTCCGCTGATTCCATCTCCAACTGTATGGCAAAGAACTACTTCTCCGCCGCCTTCATTGCCAATGTGATGATGAAGCGATGGATTGCAGACGCAAAAGCTCTCGGCGATGACTATGCCGGCCCACGTCCAAAGCACCACCTTATATTTACAGCTTCGACTGCCGCATTGGTCGCCGTCCCGGGATATGCCGCATACGCGCCGACCAAAGCAGCGATTCGGGCATTGGCAGATATCCTCCGAATGGAGAGTCTGATGTACCGGTCAGTCGTCGAAATCAATGTCCATTGTTCCTTTCCTGGGACGATATACACGGATAGCTTCTACAAGGAGCAGGAAAAGAAGCCGGCACTGTGTAAGGAAATTGAGGGTACCACACAGGATGGGGGCGGACAGTCCGCCGAAGCGATTGCTCGGGGCATCCTCTCGGGCTTGAACGCCAATAAGTACTTTATCACTACGGATCTCCTGACCACATGTCTTCTGGCCAATATGCGTGGTTCGAGCCCGTCAAGTGCCGCCATCTTTGATTCGATACTTGGACTTGGATGGCGCCTGGTTTGGCCGTTGGTGAGGAGGCGGCTTGACTATATGACGATCACATTTGGGCGGCGAAGCCCGGGATAGCAAGAGAGGTTTTGAGAAGACGGATAATGACCGGATTATCAGGACATAGTGAGATATAAGCTCATGGAAAGCGGTTGTTTGCGCCCAGAAATTTACCAATTTAACTAGTTTGGGAACGTAGAGGCGTGCTACAAAACTTTCGAGAGACGCTCTGTTCTACAATACCAAAGCACTATCAGCCAAAGAACTCTGTCCCTTTACCTAATCTACGCTAAAAAGAACTTTTGACCAAATACCAATCCTTTTAGGACTAATTCTAATGGCCGACTGTCTTCGAGAATCACATTTCGATAACTAATCCTACAGCCAGTGGTGTCAAGTCAGGGACTCGGATGAAAGAGGTCTTCCAATCTGGAATTTACGCCTAGTTTCTCGACTGCCAAAAAAAAAAGTAATAATAATAATAACAAAAAATAAATATAGAAAAGAAAAAAGAAAAGAAGGCAAAAGAAGAAGATCCTGATCTGCAACGTGGACAAAGATTCTTAAAATGTGTTAGAACCATCATGGGCGCAGGAGTCCATCCTGACGTGGCTCTTTCTCGACAATCGACCCAACGAGCCATTAATTACTGAGACACAGCCTTACTTCTGTCTCAACATATCGATGACAGCAGAAAGGTCATCAGCACCTTTGCCTTGTTCAACCCCTTGGGCCAGAACATCAGCCAAACCCTGGATCAATCGTGTAGAGACACCGCGCTCCCTTGCAGTCTCGGTGGCGTTGGTTACAATAGCTGAAGCTAGAGTAAGTGAGCTCGCGTCACCGGATGCCTCGTGAGACTGCTTTTGGTCCTGCTCTGCGAGGCGAGGCAACCATTCCCGGAATATTTCCAGCAGAGGGAGCAGTATGTCCACTGTGAACTGGACTTGGTCCATCGCATCTGTCTTGATAACGGCTAGAGATTGCATGAATCCCGCAAAGAAACCTGCCACCATGGACATTGCCCCCATCTCAATCAGTGCTACTCGCTGCGGGTTTTCGTCTACCCATGTAGCAGGACCTAGTGTTTCGCAGGCATCTCGCAGCCTCATGAAAGCCGTTCGTGGGCCACCGTAGAGAACAGCCCCCCGGTGATCCTGTACGGCTGATGGTGGAGACAAGATCCAGCCGTGAAGGTATCCTTGCGCATTCAACTTGTGGGTCACTGTTTCAGACGCTTCTTTGACTTCCTGAGGGCGGCTGCTTGTGAGACTTAGAACCGTGCAGCCACGCAGAGTTGGAATCCCTTCGAGGATGTTGTGAAGAGCTTCATTTGACAGAACACAGATGATAATAAGAGAGCTCGACCGAGCACAGTCAGCGGGAGACTCGGCTATGGTGGCCCCCTGCAACACCAGCGCTTGAGCCCGTTTTGCGGTGCGATTCCATACCGTAGTAGGGTAGCCCTTTTTGAGAAATGCGGAGGCGATCGCGGACCCCATATTTCCCAGACCGAGGATAGAGACGGATTCTGCCTTGGCCAGGCATTTCGAAGCCATTGCTGAGGAGAAAGCGGGCAATCTAGGTAAAGAAGAGTTCTGAAGTGTGGTATTGCGGCAGGAATGATTTCTCCTTCCTTTTATAAGATTGACTGCCCGAGTCATGAGATCCATTGGGCTACAAAGTATCATGGAATTGTAATATGAATTCTCTTAGCTCAGGGCGCATGAATGCGTTGTCCCATAGCACACTGCATCTGGTACAGGGCACTGAATCTATCAAAACAGGCTGTCTTATTTATTACTGAGAACTTGGTGAAGCAAAGCACACTTTATAACTCCAGAAATATATTTTTAATTCCACAACACGCTATTTTACTTATAAAGCTGATCCTATTGTTGTTAAGTATAGTATTTTTCATGAGCATCATTAGAGATTGCTATATTTAGTTTTATCTTTTAATTGAATATAGTTGTAGCTCTTTTAACCTTAGTAATGTTATAATTAATCAAATATAATGCTCGTGTGAAAGCCTGTGATATTGCCAGGAAAAGAACTAGATATATATTGTATACCTAAACATCCTTGACATCCCTAATGAACTTAGTAGGCTTAAGGGGGGGTAAAGGTAGAATTGATGAGTTAACAATAAAAAGCTTTCTTAAACAAATAATAATAATACTAATAATTAAATCTATAGGTACTCTAAGGACCAGAGAGTTTACCTTTAGGGTATAATAGTTATTTATATATATTAAAATTAGCAGTCAAGTTAGCAGTAGGACTAGGAGCCAAATGAGCAGGTGGCAATGCTAGGTATTATTCTTGCCATCTTAAACCGCCTTTATGTGGTGTCAATAGAGAAAAGGTTGTTGCTGGTGTTTTGAAAATTTCACTCTCATATGGATGGGGGTCTGATAGTTTCAGTCCGCTGTATCTGGGCTCACACAGCGATCGGCGCTGCAAAATGCGAGGTTGGATACACGGCATGACAGTTTACCTTTGTTGGGAATGCAGTCCCGTATCTAGTCGGTCCTTACAGCAGATTCAAAGACAGACTTAGAAGTAGATATTCCATGTAATGCGTAGCTATTTAAGGGCGATTGCACTAGCCACTGTAACGCCGTTCGCCCCCAGGGAGGATTGTAAAACCTCAGCATCAGGCATGAAACACAAACGCCAAGTAGTCCTTTTGCAAAAGTTTATAAATAGAGTGTCTTAAATAACCTCACTAGCTATTACTGGAGGCACAGACAGCCCCCGATGGCCGATGATTTCTGACACAAGCGGCTATGTGAAGTCGGCAAAAAACACAAGCTCTGAGACGCACAGCAAGAGATGTGAACAGAGTGCCTTGGGGGGGGGGGGGGGAGGGGAATTGAATTAAATCACGAGAGACCCGTTTTATTTGTGTTGAGAGTTCAACCAAGGAAAGAAAAAAAAAAAAAAAAACAGTGGCATATTAGTCTCTGGCATGAATACAGCACGGTGAATGGGGGTTTGGACCCAGACTTAATATCCACAAAAGCAGCCCTACGGCACATATGGAATCGGGCGGGCTGGAAATAGCACAATCATGAATCAGCTCACTCAGGCCGCCGCCAACTCTAACCAGTGGCACTGAGCGCTGATGCCGTGGAGAGTTCACCATGATAGTAATGAGTGTATGCCGTTAGCTGAACCGTTGAGAGAGGACATGGAACTAGTCACGGCTTGGGTTTCCTTGCCACCATTAAGAACATGGTGGTGACAATCCTTTTTTGACCAACCGTTCGAAGAGCGTCCAATGCATCCATGACCTGGGCTGTATCTTGTTGTGCGCTAGATGGAAGAATTCTCAACTTCTCAAGGGCACCCGCGAGGCGGTAGAGGATTCCACGAGATCTGAAAGAGCGGTTGACAAACGAATAGTAGTTCTTAAAGAACGTGTCTGACACGGAAGCCATAACGCCATATGTGCCATCAACGGGAGCATACCATGGTATTTGACTGGGCCGCTCGGCGAGGTCCTCCGCGAGCTCAATATCAAATCCGGCATGTTTCATTGCCTCAATGGCTGTTGAAGCTTTCTGGATTCCGGTATGGCCAAAAAGTCTTTCAAATCTGTGTAGAATGTCTTGATGCTCTGGATTATCCTCAACAAAACCGCCAGCTAGCACGCTCTCATAGACAACAAATTTCGCACCAGGACGAAGAACCCTGAAAGCTTCCCTGTAAGCCGCAGTGAGGTCAGGCGCATAACACGTTGCCTCCAGGGAGTAGGCGCCATCGAAAGTCTCATCTTCCAGGTCTAACTTCATAAAGTCAGAGGTAGTGAATCTCGTTCGGTCATCTAGCCTGTTTCCAGCCGCATATCTTTCGGCTTGTATGATGTTCTCCCTATTCAAGTCCACTCCGACGAGGCTCACATCTAAGAATTTTACAATTTCGAGCGCTGGGCCACCATTCCCACATCCAATGTCGAGGATCGTTTGGTTTTTCCGGACACCCAGCCACGATGCTAGGTAATGCTCATGGCGGGTAACAGCTTGAGCAAGTGTCTCCCCGGGGCTTATCCGACATGTGTGGATGAATCTACCGAAGAAATGTCCGATAACAGACCCGAGGTACTTATAGAACCTAGCCTCCAGTTGTCAGCTCGAGTCGTGCCTGTAAGTATAGATAGGGTGAGCGCACTCTGGTGGCAACTCAGAAGTCGGCTCAATTGCTGCTTCCATATCGACTGGCAATATCCTAGTTGAGCTAATGGAAGACAGGGGTATTCCGATCAAGGTTGTCAGATCGATGTGAATGTGTAAAGGTGGAAAAGCTGAAAGGGCGTCACATACGGGAGCCGGAGTGCCCTGATAGACACATCAGGGCACTTCTTATACCTTTACGTGTTAGATGAACATGTGGCCAATGAGGATGTATGGTACTTGGTATGGCCGAGCGTTGGATCTGCTGCAATCCCCTTACAGAATAAAATGGGCCGTAATTATCCAAGTACACTTGTCACTCCTGCTTGGGTATGGCAATAGCCTTACCCAATATGGATGGCAATGCCGGACCACGACTGGGCTGACCGAGCACGTTTGTGGTTTTCTGGAGTATCAACGAGGTGGATCCACACCATCCAAAGTCTGTAGGCTGTATGTTTACTCTGATTCTACTGCCGAAATGTCTCAGATCGGACGCATGGGATAAGAAGTAAGGGTGAATCTACTTTTATGCAACTGACATTGCCTCAAGACATTTAGATATTCTTGGAATTAGCTTAGAAAAAAGGGCCAATTGCTAATTTATACGATAAAGGAGAACGCCTCGTTTGGCAGAGTAGTCGCGTCTCTCAGCGCTTTATTTGAATCCTTACTAGACCAACTACCCCGGGTGTCATATTGTTTTCGTCTATTCAAAGTGCACGAAGATGCAGGCGAACGGCTTCATCCGAGATGCTCTGGACCAGCTGATAGCGGTGGCCGGTGAAGGGCTATGTTTCTATTCAATATTAGCTATTGGAGTTGTGATCGTGAGTGTTCTGAAAGGTCTCTTTTGGCACTCCTCATTGTACTCTACTGGTTACGCGTTTAGTTACAGCGTTGAGAAGGAAATAACAGAAGGAAATCCTAGGCCTTTGGGTATGCAGTCTATCAGGTCTACTTCCATCCATTAGCGCAATACCCTGGACCGTTACTCGGCAAATTTGTCCCGATAGATGTGGTCTATCGTTTATCAGGTAGATCAAAAGGCGATGTCCACCTGCACATACGAGACTGTCATCTGAAATATGGTAGGAGTGAAGAATATTTTACGTTCAAGCACACATCACTAACAAAACGTAAAACAAGGGCCAATTCTCCGGTATGGGCCAAACGTGCTAATCTTCAACACAGTGGCAGGGCTAAAAGGTACGTGATCAGTTTTCAGACGAGGCGCCGCAAGCACACTCTTAGTCTTATTCTCCAGACATCTATTCGGGCCACATGGCGTTGGAAAAGGACGACGTTTACCAAGCATTGCACATTGGCGCGAATAGTATTCTCACAGCAACAGATCGAGATGATCACGCTCGACGCGCCAAACTCATCGGGCCGGGATTGTCAGGTCCCTCCATCAAGAACTTCGAGCCGCGGATTATGGCCCATGTCGTCACGTTGCTCGATCGCCTCTATCCGATCGACGACCCAACTGGGACATGGGATTTATGGGGCCCGCCGGTGATGCTGTCCGACTGGTGTAGCTATTTCACAATAGATGTGATTACCGAATTGGTCTTTGGTCGCAGCGGTAACCTTATGAGCATGCCCAAGTTGAGGACTGTGGTAGCGGATATGGAGAGGATGTTTCAACACGCATCAGTGGTGGCGTATGCCACGTTTCTACTCATTGGAAGGTTAGACAAGCTCATTTTCAGAGATGAGATTCGCGGAACAAGAAGGTATCGACGCTTCGTCAGGGCTATGATGAAAGAGCCCGGTCAGAACAATGTCTATAGCAGGATAGCCAATGCGCACCTGCCCAGCTCCCGGTCCCCATTGAGCGACGTTGAAGTCTGTTCAGAGACAGCCTTGTTGGTGGTAGCAGGTGAGGAGCTGCCCCCTTCCCCCCAACCAACAAGGCGCTGCCACGGTGGCAGAGTTAACGCATAAATGAAGGGTCTGATACAACGTCGGCTGCTCTTTGTGCGATTCTATTTAATCTCGCCAGATACCCCCACAGCTATGATAGGCTTTGCAGAGAGATTAGACATACGTTCAAAACTTTTGCGAATATACATACTGGCACCGAGCTCGACAGCTGTGTTTATCTGGATGCATGCATCAAAGAGGCGCTGCGAATCTCCCCGGCGGTGGCCAGTGCTCTTTACCGAAAGGTTGGAACGAACGGTGCGACTATCGATGGCGTATATGTCCCCAAGGGTTGCAGCGTTGCTACAGGAATCTACAGCATTCATCACAATGGGCGGTACTTTTCACAACCAGACATATTCAGTCCGGAACGATGGCTTCCCAGAGAAGACTGCGGCATGACCGCTACCTCTGCTGCACATGTCCCATTCTCCCTGGGGCCAAGGGCATGCATAGGACGGAACCTGGCTCTCACAGAGTTACAGCTCGCAACAGCAGCAATTTTATGGAAGTATGACTTCAGGTTTTCGACTACGCACCGTGAAACTGTCGGCTCAGGGCACCCGCTGGGCAATAGAGGCCGGACGAACCCAATGGAATTCCAGGTGTATGATCACATCGTAAGTCAAAAAAGGGGCCCGGTCCTTCAGTTTCGCCCAAGAGTCGCATGAGAGCTCTCGTTATCTTAGCATGGGCTTTTATAACTATATATTGACAGGGGATGGGGCGGGGGGTTGCTGAATCATAAAGTCGTGGAGGATCATGGAATACCAACCCCCAATCAAGCAAAACTAGAGGCTTACATGTACCAATTGAACTTAGGTTCTCCGGGGGGGGGGGGGGGGGGCCAAACTAGATAGTTACCAGGTAGGAGCCAACAAGAATGGAATGCACGGGATAGTAGATTTTCATCCTGTCCCTACTTCTCGCGTAGTTGGCGAGCAAATAACCAGACCTGATCAGCACCTGCAGTCATCAACTCTCAAGCGAGGCAGGCGGTCGATCCAATTGAGGGCTATGTGTATGTCCTTTCCACCAATGAAAAGACCGGGTGCTGGATGCATGGTGCCATGGCCCGCGCAAATTTTGCCAGCAAGGAGGAATGTGCAGGCCTTATGTGCTCTGCAAATTAACCAGAGTGACGACATATCATGCATGTATCCTTCTGACAACGAAGAAAAAGACACGTCATCTCAAAAATACCTCTCTCCCCGGCTCAGGGTAGCTATCAGTCAAGGAGAGGCTCTAGTGTTTTGCCCAGAGTCCCCGTATAGGTGCCTGCTTTTTATAACCGAGGGCGTGGATAAATTGAACATTCGCATACGTTCACTTCTGCTGCAGAGATAGTCTAGTACATGTTTGCCGTGCATATAGATCATCCGAGTTCGGTCTATCATAACCCATCCCCTCTTCCCTGATCCGATTGTTGGGGCGCAATCGTGTGTGCATGAGACAAGGGGGTATGGAGGGTGATGAGTGTGGAGCCAGAGAGAAGAAATTCTAGGGCGAACTCGAATCGGATGGCTACTCGTATAACAAAATATGCCCATTTCAAGGTTTGAATCATGACGACGGACTCTCCTCCCGTGCAATTTTAGCAAAGCCGCACTCACATTCAGCCTCAATATAAAAGCCATCCTTTATTTTCCCCCTCTCAACCCCACATCAAAGAGCCGAAAATCATCCACTTATACAGGTCGGGTAATCTTCCCTGGAATAGGCCTCAAACCCCTCCCTAGTGTAAACACCTCGAAAATGACTGTTGAACCAACCCCCACCACGGTTGGCACCATGTATGACCAGTTCTCCGAGCTCCTGATGGACATGCTTGGGGGCCATATCCATCTTGGATACTGGGCCGATCCGACCAAGGACGAAAGCCCGGAGGCCGCCGGGGCGCGAATGACATGCGCGGTCGGCGATCGACTCTCGCCCAGCCAAGGGCAACATATCCTTGATATCGGCTGCGGTACAGGGAAAGCTACTGCAAATATGGCCAGAACATATGGCGTCGATGTCACGGGAATCAGCATCAGCAAGCACCAGGTCGAGGTAGCTCAGACCGAATACGAGCACACGAGCAACAGCATTCAGGTAATGGGCCGAGCACACTTCGAGTTTGCCGACGCCATGAATCTGCCCTTTGCTGATGCCTCCTTCGACGGCGCCTATGCCATCGAATCGCTGGTCCACATGAGCGACAAAAGGACGGCGATTCAGCACATCGCCCGTGTCCTACGCCCGGGCAGCCGCCTGGTCATCGCCGATCTTGTTCTTGATTGCCCGTGCCCTGATTCGCCGGTGTTGGCGCTCTACGCCGAAATCTTTCATATCGCCACGCTGATCTCGGCCGCGGACTTTCAAGATCTATTGCGTGAGGCAGGTTTCAGGATCATCGACGTGGCGGACATACGAGACAAGGTTCGACCTACCGCCAAGCTGCTGAAGGAAACGGCTTTATCAATTGGTGGCGAACTGGGCCAGAAGCTTACGCAGTTGGCAACCGGTATGGAAAAGCTCCAAGAATTTGGGTATGCGCTTATTACTGCAGAGCGTCTCTAGTGCCCAGAAATAAAAACAGCTAGAGTTTCTCGTACCTCAATTCTATTCATGTCTGCAACTCCTAAATGCTATGCCTCAATTCGGCCTCTGGTCTCTCTCTTAATAGCCTCTCAGCACAGAACCTTTTTCACACAGATCAGTACCTTACTAAGGAACTGAAGGAGCCCCGTATGTTGGAGCTCGGCTTGGATAACATTAGGAAGGTCATCTAGATGCTTTATGGTCATCTTAGTATATTTATTTCCTGGCTTTGATTAGCGGATTGAGAAGTAACAAAGTAATACGAGACTTACCAGATCTCTATACTGAACATGATCGCAAATCATAAATTTTTGACGATATTTGTGCTTAGCTTCTGGCCTCTGCTAAGTTGCATGCTGATAAGTCTCCTTGACTGGCGCCAGCCACTCTCAGCATGGCTGGCCGGACTGCTTGGGCGCTCATGGCTGGGCTTCCTTGGGTTTAATGTATTGATTCCAGTCCTGCTGATCTATCTTTCCTGCTCTTTTGCACTTCTTTGAGTGGTCTGCCTCTCATTCAGTACCTAGATTGCAGCTCCTTGATGATCCACCAGCTCACCCTTCTTGGTGGAGATCAACTTTTGGGCAAGTTATACTTAGCCACTATATCATTCCCAGTCCCGTGGTCTCTAGCATATTAAGAATAGTAATATGACATTGCCAACATGATCTCACCTTGAGTACTTGTACCCATGTTGAACCATGAGACTATATATTACTTGGAGATGCGGCGAGTATCCTATATCTAGAGTCTTTCCAGCGGGATGCCTCGATTGCGGATCTGGTACTGTGTTTCCAGGTTCACCTAATGTTGGAGCCTCTATTAGTAGCACGTACTCACTTGTCATGGTGGCTACTGGATGGGCTTCGTCATCCTCCACGATCGGCCTTTCTGTTTCCACACCGCAATAGTGAGCAACGGGTCTAGATTTCGCAAGGTATGAGGGAGATCTGCACAATGCCTTTAGCTTATGTGAAATTTTAATAGAATATATATAACCCCACTGGATCGCTATTTTCGAGTCGCGCATTTGCAGGGGTGATGATGATTGCCAATACCCCGGGGTGCAAGGCGCGTTGGCTCTCCTCGATAGGTATGTCCACAGCCATTGAAAGGTTATATATATCCCAGCACCTTGTCCAGTGCGCGCTACAGCACATGCAAAGTGCAAGATCTAAGCTATTACAAGGACGCCAACCATGAGAGTTGGCGTTTGTCCGGATTAGCCAATTCCCAAAATCAGACATAACGTAATTTGGTGGCGTCCGCGCATTCTTGTTCTTTGAGCAAAAGCAGTGCATTTACACCAATGGATGTGAATCTTGTGGGAGAAGAACAATACAAGATAATTGTCTGATTGGTTGACTAACGCGTCTTCGGTCACTCAAGCATATCGAATACGAGGATGACTCCACACTAGCGTGCCATATTCGACCCCAAACCCTGGCCAATTTGGCCGCTAATGCGTCCCACACAGTGAAAAAGGCACAGCGCCTGCCGCCCCCCTCGTGATTACTTTCTGTTTGTTGCTCCTTATTGATGCAACCTCTGATCCTTTTTTCTTTTTGCTTTTGACTCACTTTCCAACTTTGCTCGACCCCGGTACCCTGCCATTACCGGTATGACTCTGTAGCGTCACGTACATTTGGCACCCCGTCTGCAATCCCGGGCCTCCTAGGAACAATATGGCTTTTCCTCTCCTCAGGAGCGTGGTTTTCCTCCTCGTCCTGAATTTGCTTTTGCTCGCTCAATGTCGAGCAGACAGCGGAGATGCAGCTACTGTTATTGACCCTCCCAGTACATTCTCACGGCTCCACCAAGGGATTAAAACACTGTGGAAACGTCGAAGAGGAGGATCTAGTGATAGCTCGAGCCCGGGGGACTCAGAGTCTTCCGATGAGTCGGAAGACAACAGCGGAGGCGGTTGGTATACATGCACCAAGGAAGTGAACCGGACACAGGATGCGCTTAACCCCCAGAGCTATGGGTCATATTATCGACACGGACATGGCAGGTACGTAATGGCTCGGAATTGGCTTTTCCAAGCAATGCCGTCATAGAATAGAGTGTCCCCCGCATGCGATTTCTGGCTAGAAACTAATGGTGAGCTCAATCTCCTTATCCATAGCCTCAACGACACCTCTGGTGGATATACACCGCAAGGGTCCGGCACACCTCCGTTCTGGGACAATCGCACAGGAACATGGGTTGCGACGGGGGACCGGATTCTCAGCTATCTTGACGATAGCGATTACCTCACCTACCTCGGGGGCGCCTCCGTTCCATACCCGGCCGGCGAAGTGTCTCCCAATGGCGTCTCCCCCCAGCGAGTCGATTTCGACTTCATCGCAGTCTCTGGCCTCGACTTTGTCACCTCCAACGTCCCCGACAACGCATGCGACGTCCCGAACCCATCCTACGCATACAAGTATCAGGACCCGTATAACTGGACCCAGCTCGACCTTGAATCTGCCACATATGGCGATTCCATCACGCAACTGGTGCCCGTGTATTGTTGCTGCGACCTATATAGTGTCTGCGGATGCGATGATTTCCAGAAGACCCCTAACTTTGTCGCCACGATGCTCTATGAGCTGGGGATTGTCGCAGACCCCAGAACGGTCGACCACGTCTGTAATGTGACGGTCGATGGCGCGGTTGCTCTGCTGATCAACGGAACGCTCGCGAATGGGTCGACCAAGGCTGATCCTAGTCTTCAGCCCAGCCAGGAGACGGTTTTAGCTACAGTGACGCAGATTTGTACCCTTCCGACCGGCGGATCAGATGCAGTTTCCAGTGCGGACCGAGTTCATGGTCCCTCTCCGCAAAGGGCTTTTTTCGTGGCGTGGACGGCGGTTATTGTGCTGGGGCTGGGGCTTGGAATGGCCGTCATACTGTTGTAGTGTTTTCTTTGCGCTTTCTTTCTTTCCCACCTATATTTCCCACTCCCCTGTTGGCTTTAATGAGTGTGATGTAAATATACCTACCATTGAGAGACCTGACTTCCAATTCCCCCGATATTCATCGTCATGTGTCCAGACATAAGCGGCTACATAGAGCGACCGAGAACGACTGCTATTCCAACTCGGGACTTAATTTCTTTCATACTAACCAGACTCGCTTAAAAACACAGAAAAAAAAAAAAAAGAAAAGAAAAGAAAGGAAAGGAAAATATCGCATTATACCTGAACAGGAAACAGGAGACATTGCCCGGCACGTGCACAGTGGCTTGGTTCGCGGTATTTCACTTCAGGGCCCAGTCAGTGCACATGGTCAGTTCATGTACGACCTCGAGTAGGGATGGATGCATGCACGGAGCTGCCTCGATTGGATCTGGATGACGGAAAGAAGCCCGGGAATGACATTTGTTTCCTCTCTGGGCTGGTCTTCCTTCCCTAGCTTGGGTTGGCTCTTTCTCACGGTCTCACTCGTCAACTTAAAACCCTTGATTACCCCGCATCACCAATGGCAGGCACTCTATTCGCTCTGACATGGACATTAGGTTAGGGCAGAGAGAGCTTCTTGAGAGAGGTACATGTGTTTGGAAAGGGGTAACAAAAAAGGTACCTGATAAGGGAGCTCCGTTGGAGTCGGTAAGGGTGACACAACGATCAATCCGAAGAATTACAGAGGGAGGCAGCATACCATGGTAGATTCTAATTGTATACAATTTAAGAAAGCCATCACTTAGCTTGGATGGACTTTTTTCGCCGTCAAGCGAATCAAGCGTGATGGTCAGACCATTCACCCAAGGTATTCCCTCCGACAGTTGCCCTCTTTGGTAGTTGCACTGTATAACTGGCAACGCTACGGTAGGAACACACGATGATAAAGCAGGGTCTAGAAGGAGAGAAGGAAGGCTAAAAGAAAAAAAGAAATGAAATGAAACCAAAGGCAACCCCGCCTGTGCTACTATAATGTGTCTTGCAGGATGAATGAGCCCTGGCAAATCAGGTTCTCGGCGATTACCACGCTTTGAGCTTTTCCGCCTGCTAACGGTCTTGGCTGTGTGGTCGGTGGCTTGCTCATTGGAATTAATCGACCGTGAACTCTGTTCTCCAAATCCTGCAGACCCAGATCTGAGAGGGGTTTTTCTAATCCAATATGTTATGCGGCACCGATTGTGTGTGTAGAAAGATTGTGTATGCACGCTCGAGAAGGATAGGGCTTCCTTCTCAACTGGCAAACAATGGTGGCGCTCGCAACTGATTCAGGGAAAGCTAAAAATAAAACGAAAGCCGGGTAAATAGACATCGAGGTGAATTCAAGCAAAACGCCCACGGCCACACAAGAAATGCAAGAGCGTTTGAGGGAACTTGGCGTGATGATAGCCAGCAACGAAGGCTTCTCGAAAATTCCGCCAGCGCTTGTCTCTCGTGCCCTTGACAGGGGATGGGGAGATGGAAGCGCTGTTCCGGTCCTCGCAACAGGGGTCTTGTCTGCGGTCTTGATCCTGTCTCGACGCTGACTGGAGTCGTCCTTGGAGATTGATAGCAGGCTGGTCCAATGGAGGGGACGCTCAACAGCACGGGGCGCTGGAGGATAATTTAGGGCCCGCGTCCCCCACTCCAGAGCGGGTCGGCTAGCCAAGTCGCGACACGCTTGGCTTGTCGTTGCTTGAGTCGTCTGGGCAATGAGGATGCCAAGGGTCCAATCGTCTGCAGCTTATTCAGGGCGTCGTCGTGTTGTGCTTCGGTTACTGCTCTTTGAATCCCGTCACTCTGGCATTGCGTGCCATCCCCGCATCGACCAAACCTCTTGGCACGAGTTTAGCAATTTCCACCCTCTTCCCCGTGCACATGGAGGTCGCTCTCATTGGAAGTCGACTGAGCATATCTCAGGAATCTGTACGGATGATTCGGAAAGGACATGCATCTGCCCCGACATTCCTGATCGGTCTGCACCCGACCATCGCGACGACGATGGTCGGCCTCCCTCACTGTCGTGCTCTTGGCGGGAAATACTCTCAACAACCTCGAATGGCAGGCGAGCTTCAGCACGTGGGCGACGAAGATGGAGAGAGGTCGAGGACGGTGGATTTCCCATCGCAACTATAAAGAGGGTGGTGGTGATCGTCCCCAAGGGAGAGATTTTCTCTTCTGTGTGACAGCAGCAGCAGCCAGTCTTCAATCATCTGCTTCTCCTCTTCCTCCACCTCAAAAGGTAATTGCACAATGCATCCCAGCGCTCTTCTCGGCCTTCTGGCCTTCGCTGCCGCCGCCCAGGCTGCTCCCTCTGGCGGCAAGCCCCATCAGGAGCATCACGGGCACACCAACCCTGCCATCAAGAACTTGAAGTCTCACATCAAGAATGTGGTCATCCTGGTCATGGAGAACCGCTCGCTGGATAACCTCCTCGGTGGCCAGACCATCCGTGGTCTCGAGAACCCCGTCAACAGCGGCCCCTACTGCAATCCCTGGGACGTCAACGATCTCTCCAAGGGATATGTCTGCGCTGAGGCCAAGGACTACGATTCTATCTTGAATGACCCTGGTCATTCTATCTATAACAACAACTTCCAGTTCTTCTCCGATTTCACCCCGAACAACGACGACATTGACGCTGGCAAGCTCAGGGCCACCAACCAGGGCTTCGTCACCGAGCAGCTGCGCATGTACGGATCCAAGGCCAACGCCACCTTCCTCGCCCAGCAGATCATGAACTACTACACCGAGGAGCAGGTCCCTGTTCTCACTTCCCTCGTCCAGAACTACGTTACCTTCAACCACTGGCACGCTGATATCCCTGGTGTAAGTCTGACCCTGAATCCGAGTCCTACCATGCTGGTGGATGGCCCAGAAGAAAAAGGAAAAAAGAAGAAAAGAGAGAAAAGAAAACAAAAAAATGAATGTTCCTTGGCTTTCTTTCCAATTGGCTGACCACCCATTCTCCCGAATAGAACACCAACCCTAACCGTGCTGCCCTGACCTCTGGTACCTCTTACGGCCATGGTCTGAACGATGCCTCGTTCTCCACCTCCAAGCACGAGTTCCCTCAGCGCTCCATCTTCCAGCAGCTGACCGAGACCGGCCACTCCTGGATCAACTACGTCGACCCCAAGGGCGGTACTGGCCCCGACGCCGGTTTCTACAACTGGACCTACACCAGCGGCAACAACAACCGCATTGTGCCCCTGGCCAACTTCTACACCGACGCTGCCGCCGGTAAGCTCCCTGAGCTGTCTTATCTGAACCCCTCCTGCTGCGGTGTCGGCACCAACTCCATGCACCCTGCTGGTCTGATCTCCGACGGTGAGGACCTTATCAAGAGCGTCTATGATGCCCTCCGCGCCAGCCCCCATTGGGAAGACTCGCTCTTCATCCTGACCTTCGATGAGAGCGGTGGTTTCCACGATCACGTCCCCTCCCCTCTGGCCGTTCGTCCCGACAACAAGACCTTCACCCTGGCTACCCCCAGCGGTGAGGACTACACCTTCCCCTTCAACCGTCTCGGTGGTCGTATCCCCACCCTCCTCATCTCTCCCTGGGTTGGCAAGGGTGTCGTTGAGCAGAAGGGCGTCAACGAGAAGGGCCGCCTGGTTTCTTACTCCGCTACTTCCATTCTCCGTACCCTTGGTTATCTCTGGGATTTCGAGCCTTTCACCCCCCGTGTCGAGGAGGCTCCTTCCTTTGAGCATCTCATCCGCCCCAACTACCGCAAGAAGACCCCTGAGGCTCTTCCTGAGGCTATTCCCTTCAAGAAGGTGTAGATGGTCTTTTTTCCCATCCATCTCTTTCCTCCCTCTTTCTTTTTCTTTAATAACTTCCGGTAACACGGAAAGCCTTCTAATTACGTTAGAAGTTGCGAGGGTGAAATAAAAAAAAGCATAGTGACTGGCCATCACTATTGATAAGAATTGTAAATGTTGTGTTATTCCTTTTTGTATTTAGTTTTACTCTAGCTTTTATTTAGAAACTCCCTCAGGAATTCATTGAGTCTGTACGCGAGTACATGCTATGCCTGACAATCTCTTTTTCTTTTCTATTTTTCCTTCACTATTCGGATTCCTGCTATCGCTGTACCTGTTACGAAGAGGGGCAGACGGGATCGGCGCCGAGACCGTAGATAAAGCTGATCTCGGTATGAAGACCGACTTTAACATTTATTAGGGAGAATATCCCCTTTCCCCATGTTTTCTTTTGCTCGATGGCTTGGTTTTTCAATGTTTACTAGTGTATGAACTGCATTGCAAAGGGTAACAGGTACTCCGTAGATCTTACTGACCGTGTGTAAAGTACCAGCCCAGCCCTGCCCAGCCCAGCCCAGCCCAACTTCCAGCTCACCTCCAAAGTCCACAGGGTTACTTACCCCAACCGGAGGCACATTCCGACATACGCCGTCCATTGACATGAGTCTGCAAGCCCCGCACTTGCATTGACCGTATTTTCGAAGTGACTCACAATTTCTGGGGACGACAATGTTGATAAGACCTCATTCCGCTCGGGGGACGCTCCCTTCGTCCCTCTCTTTCCCCTCTCGCACTGTAAACGAGCAACTGCTGTCGACATCCCATTTACCTTGCCTTGTTGCAAATAAATGGACACCGCCAAGGGCCCCCATGTTCAAATTTCGTCGGGATTCGAACTAGGAGAAGCCTCTAACACTCTCAATCGGGACAGAGAGGAGATTGTAAGCATCAGTAGTCACATTCGACACGATGTCCACAGTGACAACACATTTGCGGCACCTCCAGGGGACTCATTCACTCCCCTGACGGGCGGCCAATCTGACAGCGCGGAGGAGACCTTCCCAGACGGAGGCGTCCGCTCCTGGCTCGTCGTGCTGGGATCCTTCTTCCTCCTCATGGCATCCTACGGACTGATGAACTCGGTCGGAGTCCTACAATCCTATCTCGAGACACACCAGCTGTCCAATTTCTCGAGTCGCGATGTCGGTTGGATTTCCGGATTATTCGTCTTCACCTCGCTCGGCTTGGGCGTCTTCGTCGGTCCCCTCTTTGACGCCTACGGACCGAGAGAACTCGTCATCGCCGGATCGGCAAGTTACTCCCTGAGTATCCTTCTGACCGCGGAATGCACCCAATACTGGCACTTCATGCTCTGCTTTGGCCTCATGGCCGGGATCGGCGCCGCCCTGGTGAGCAACGTCGGTCTCTCGTGTGTGCCTCATTGGTTTCAGGCCCGCGCCGGAATGGCCCTGGGCACTGCCTTGGCCGGTGCGGGTCTGGGAGGGGTCGTATTTCCCTTTATCTTGAAGGAGAGCTGGGCGCGCGTAGGCTTCCAATGGGGGATGCGAATCGTCGCTTTAGTTGTCTTCATTATGTGCGGAGTAGCCTCGTTTCTGGTCAAGTCGCGTCTGCCCCGTCGTGGTCGTTTGAAGGCCGCGTTTGATATCCGATGTTTTAAGGATTCCCGCTTCACTTGGCTCTCTCTGGGGACGTTCAGTATGTTTTTCTTTTTTTTTTTCCCTTTCCTTCCATTTCGCTCTTTCAGACACATAGGCGGAAAGAGTCTGACACAGATTCAGGCCTCGAGCTGGAGGTATTCGCCATGATTGGACTTTTACCGACATACGCCGTCATGCAAGGGTTCAGCACCAGTGCAAGCGTGAACCTCATCGTTGTCTTGAACGTGTACGTTGGTTAAAATTCAAATCTCCGCCCCCCGCCCCCCCTTCCCCTCTTTCGAAGTCAAAAACAAAGAAATAGAATTATTCGGCTCATTCACTTACTTACCTTACTTACTGACCAAATTCTCGACATCCCCAGTTGCTCCTGCGTCGGACGACTCATTGCCGGCCGTGTGGCAGATCGCTATGGCCGTCTCAACGTCCTGATCGTGCTCGTCCTATCGGCCGTGTTATTAATATTCGCCATTCTCTACCCCTTCAGCCACTCATTGTCCGCCCTCTACGTCTTCAGTGCCCTGTATGGCCTTGTGTCAGGGTCCTTCATCAGTCTCGCACCCGTCTGTATTCGACAAATCTCCCCCGCAAACGAAATCGGGATGAGGTTTGGAACGTGCTATTGTCTTGTTAGTTTCGCGTGAGTATATATAATATCCATATCCGTTCCTATATCCCTATATCCCTTCTCCGCCCTTTGTTTCCCCCCCCCCCCCCCCTCCCCTTAGAAGAGGACACCGAGGACCAAGTAGCCAAGTAACGTGCTTGCTCAATCCATTCCTGACCATCCGTGCCGTCTCTCCAGAACCTTAATCTGTATCCCAATCGGAGGGACCATGCTCGAGAAGGTTGGGTCCCAGATGGTTGTCGTATGGCTAGGCTGTGTACTCATCATCTCTACGCTGCTTTTCCTGATTGCGAGGTGGGCTTGTCTGGGCTATAAGTGGAACTGGCGAAGCAAAATATGAGATTGACCACGGTGTCTCTAAGAGTACTTACTGGGTGAGTGGCCCCAGTTGGAAATCGGGTGCGCTAGCATTGAGCGTATTTCGGCGACGATGCTACGGGGCAGCACGTCCCATCTTTGGCTCTACGGCTTTCTTTCCGGTTTACTGGGGACTTTTCTAGGTTGTAAGGGTGAAAATGAGGACAATTATGGTTGGTTATAGGCGCTTCGATTGGCTCGCGCGGTCTAGCTGGCTGCTCAAGGCTGGTTTAAAGAAAAAAGTATTATCTCGATCATGACATAGTCAATGATTAGCTCAATTCTTGAAATAATTACCATTTCTACCTAATTATTCTAAGGCATTGTTTCTTTTTTTTTTTTTTTTTTTTTTGTCCCCTAATTTTTATCCCCTAGACGACGACCGTTAAATTCGCGAGTACAACAAACCAATATCTCTCATAAAATATATGCAAGATGCGACCGCATAAAGCAGGCCAGAAAAAAAGAAACAAAAGGAAGAAAGAAGAAAAGGAAAGAAGAAAAAAGAAACGAAAGTCAGTATCGCCAGGCGAAAAAGAAGAAAGAAAGAAAAGAAAGAAAAGCCTCAAACCCACCTACCCCTCAGTTCTTCAACTTCAGGAAAAAAAGATATTTCAGCTGAATCTGAGCCGTTTGGTAAACCGCATATTCGCTGTATGGCCAATAAGCCGCGGTACTCTGAACGATGCCCGTGGGTAGCATCACTCCCTTCAAATCACGGTGGATAGAGCCAGCGTCCTTCCACGTCGTAACTGACGACTGACCGGCACAGTAGGTAGACAGAAGACCCTGGGTCCTAACATGACTGTTCGTGGTAGCGCCGGCCTTGGAGTAAGCGTCGTACATCGGGTATCCGAGCTCGACGTCGCAGAGAAGTAACAATGCCTTGTCGCCGGCGCCCCTTGTTCCGCAGAAATGAAGCGACTTGACCGAAGCGTCGGCAAAGTAAACTCCCTTTCCGAGGCTTGAGCCATGCGTGGCCACTCCCGGTGGCGTAATGCGTAGTCCTTGGCTGAGGATGCCGGCGAAGTTCGTGCTATATGAACCATGCCAAAGGAGACGACGGTTGCTGGTGCCCGCTTTCATTTTGCTAAATGGGGAACTTTTGAACCGCTCGGTTTCGCCGTTTCGGCGGATACGGAAAATATCAATGATCTGTGATAGCGGCCTCTGTGGTTAGTTTCCTGGTACGCGTTGTTTGTTTTCCTTTTCGGATGGTGCATATCCCATCCTTGTGGTGATGTTCCATGCTATACTATACATACCTTGTAGTTTTGGGCTCCGGTCGGCTGCTTAAAATAGGCTTTGAGCTCTTTGAACTCGGTTGATTTCCGGTACACTATCAAGGAGTCAGTTTGTGAATCGAACCCGTCTCTCTTCACCTTCGCTTTTCCGGTGGTGTCTTCAGTCATTCCCTACCTCGTGTTAGCTCCTCAAGCCCCAATCCCTGGATTTGTCGATGAAGCGGGTGGTTTGGGTTCATCTGCCCCGACTCAAGAATCTTGTTGGCGATTGACATATTTGCGAGATCATCCAAGAACTTCAGCTCCTTCCGGATATGCTGCTTCGTGCGGAGAACTGGCGTCTCGCTAGGGCCGAGAATATGGGGAATCGTGCCAAAGTACTTGCTACTGAGATCCTCGGCAACATTTTCAAACGAGGAAGAATATCTTGTAGTGGCCAGGGAAGGGTCAGAAATGAGTTCCGACAGGCTCCTTAACACCAGATAGCCGTCCTGAAGCGTCTTCATACTCAGCTTTCCAAGGGGGAGCTTCCTGTTATCGTAGGGCAGGCTTTTCGCCGCCGCTACGAGATTTTGAGTGTTCAGAATAAACGCGATAAGATTTTGCACCGACTGAATCAAGTCTGTATCGCTTTCTGCCTCTCCGTCGCTCTCTTCATCCTCATAGCTTCTTTCAATGTACTTGAATTTCAACTTCTTCGGCGGATCATGTCGTTGGTGCCAGAAGAGGCCAGATTTGCTTAAGAACTTCTCTTCGAACATATAGATCGCCACGTCCTGGGTAATATCGGCTTGGTCCCGTGTACAAGCTTTCCCTCCCACTCGGCCCCATGAAGCCCAAAGGCGATACTTGGTCCCCGTATTATCTATGAGGATCTGCATACGGTAGTAATGGTTCCTCTTTCTTCCCGCAACAGTCCGTGTCAGGGTGGCGTCCCATATAACCCCATTGGAGTCCACATAAACGGAGAACGAATCTGTATTCAAATCGTCAACACCGAGTCTCCGATTCCAAGCAACTGAAAATAGTATTG
Source organism: Aspergillus haitiensis (assembly GCA_027569155.1). Lineage (NCBI taxonomy): Eukaryota > Fungi > Ascomycota > Eurotiomycetes > Eurotiales > Aspergillaceae > Aspergillus > Aspergillus haitiensis. The sequence goes on from JAPDEO010000016.1 coordinate 87,603, forward strand.
AATTTAGTTTTACTTTTCTTGTCAACTTACCTCCTTGGTTAAAATTCTTATCGGCCCGAATACGCTTAGAATATCGCCGACTCGGCTGCGTGGTGACATTCGGCGGCCTTTTGCGTACATCAACCACACCATTTGCTTCAGAAATTCCGAGAGCCTCCTCTAATGTGCGTTTGCGGTTCTTGATGTCAGTATCATTGTCGATTTGCCCACCCCCATTGGCCGACCTGCCCAGGCCGAGCGAGTACGGCTCCTCTGCAGCAGGAAAGCCATCCATTTCAGATTTGAGAAGCCAGTCGATGCGTACAATCTCGCAATTGTACATATCGCATGCACGCATATCTAGTATCGAGGTAAGAATTTTTTACAGATTAGCATTAGCACCCTTAATACTTTAACCTATAGGCAGAGAGACTAGAGCTTTAAGGTGATACTTCTTACATTGCGGTGCTTTCCTGCTAACGTTATCATCTGTTGTGATCAAATGCGTGCAGTCCGGGGCCACATGGCGCTTAAATGTTGCACCCAGCCTCTCAATTTTGTCCTTAATCGTGCCTAGTCATAGCTGTCAGTAGATCTTTGAATTTTTTTCTTTTTTTTTTTTTTTTTCAAAGTGACATACTATGCGTGTGGCCAACAAACGTGCCACTGACGGCAATAACAAGGCCCGCAAACTGTTGTCGTACCATCTCCGTTACAAGATTATTATCGTTTATGAGTTCAGAGGTTGATACAGAGGTATCGATCGCAGTTTCTTGCTGGATTCTCGACGCAGGTTGAATTGGAATGAAACCAGGAACCTGCTGGATAGGAGGTGCAGCAGAAGCTTGCAAGTTGTTTGGGAATGCACTTCTTACTTGCTGAAGCCTCGGAGCAACCTGAATGGGGGTGAATCCACGAACTTGCAGAATAGGAGATGCTTGTGGATTGTTGGGAAATGAACTACTTTCTCGCTGGAGTGTAGGTGCAGGACTTGGTGATGGCCGCAACGGAAGCGCGAATACTTCTTGGTAACTAGGAGGCGCACCGGTTACTTGTTGAAGCCTAGGATCAGCACTTGGTGCTGGCTGGATGAATAATTGGTTTGGGCCCTGCTGTGAATGATTAATGCCAGATATTTGTTGGCCGTGAGAATGTGGAATAGGCTGTTGCTGGAATCTAGCCGGAACAACAGGTGTCTGCTGCTCAATGGATAATCCGGAGAGTTGTTGGTTGTTAGAATATGCACGGGGCGCTGGCTGGACTTGAGCTACAGCATATACTTGCTGGCTTTGTGGTATACCAGATGCTTGCTGGGTAGTAGGTCCTTGCTGGAATCCAGAAGGGGCGGGTCCTGATTGCTGAAAGACGGGAGTTTGTTGGGGAAACGATTGCTGGAAACGAGGAGGGGAGCTTAGCTGGGTATTTAGTCTTGGGCCAAATTGTTGGGTATTATGCTCTCCAGGATATTGACTATGTTGGAAGCTCTGAGGATGGCGGGAGACTGCACGATGTTGCGGATACAGCGCAAAGTAGGGCTGCTGATTTCCTAAGTAAAGACCTACCTGGGGGGCCATATTGTTCGTAAGATTAAACATATTTGAGGAATCCAACAGAAGTAGTGGGAATGAGGCCAACAAAGAGCGACAATATAAAGAGAAAGACTGTGGTCAGTTTGGCAGAAGATCTTAGAAAGAAAAGTAGATGTAAGAAAGCAGGAGAAGAGGAAGGGGACAGGGGTGTGAGAAGGTTTTTGACCTTCCGGGTAGGAGTGAGAAAAACCTGTTAGCTAGTGAAAGACTGGCGGGGCCTAGTGATGGCTTAAGGGAGTCAAAATGAAAGAGCTTTGGTTAATCCAAAACAGTGAATTACCTTTAAAGAGGTTGTAAAATGTGGAGATCATCAGTAAGATACAAGGTATGCGTAGAAGTTACTTTAAGATGATGTGGGAATCATGGTGCGAATCATGGAAGACGACGGAGTTGGTGAAAACAAAAGAAAAAGAATGGTGACTAGCATGTGAGAAGTTTCCAAACCAGACATCAGTCCGGCCCCTAGGAAAGTATAAAGGCATTTCCACCAGAAGAGAGTCGAATAGAAGAGGAGGACATTATAGAAAGTCGTTCTATAAGGCCTCCAGCATATTTCTGCGTCAAGCCCTATCCCACTCTACAAATTCCATGAGAATCCATGATAAAGTTGGCTTCTGATCTAGTCCTCTTCGGAGAACATGGTTCTCTCCCTACAAGGCCCCATAAGGTGCTTTGGAAGGATTATCCCACACAAATCCCATCTAGCCGTCGATAGAGAAGAGTATATCGCCAATTTAGGTCGTTCAGATGGCGTCACCGCATAAGGTGTTGTACGGAAACCATTCCTCGTTACACCTTGCATTCGAGGTTGGAAATGGATGTTCTCAATCTGGGATGGAGGACCTTTTACAAAGGCAAAGGGAGGAAGGTTATACACGGTAAGTTGCTTTGTTTCTACAGGGAAACAACATGATGGATATTGCCGTTCTATATTGGTTGTATGCTAACAGTGGAGAACGGTATCCATGAGAACATGTTTAGGACTCCGGAAACAATCATGCATGTAAGCGATAGAGTAATAATATACCGCATCTGATACACGATATTGGATCAAGAATCTCCTTCGGAATAATGGTGGAAAATAAAGGCATTGCAAATCAATGCGTGGGTATTGGGGCATTGGTCAGCTCAGTGAACAGATTTATCCAGTCCTCGGACTCGAGATCCATATTCCCTCCACTATCGAGAATTTCACCCCAAACATCCTCCAATCGCGTGTCATTTTTTACATGAGCAGAATTATGATCTGCTAGGTTGACCACACTATCCCTTGTGTCTTCTCCTCCATCCCGATTCCCATGACCACCAGAGATCAAGAGACTTCCAGGATTGGTTGTGATAGAAGTAAGGCCTTTTTCTCCAGAGCTAGTCGTCTCATATATAGCTGGGACAGGTTCTTCTGGGTTCATTGGTTGTCTTGCGTTCCGGTAGTGATTCTGGAGGATCCCCATCATCGCCGTGATCCCCTCTTTTACGAGGGAGGACGATTGCTGTGCTTTACTGAGCATCCGACAGACGTCAAGTACTTCCTCCTTCCGTTTTTCGGCAAGGATATCGTCCCAGTTGTAGCAGACATCCAGGAGCAGCATGACCGCTGCCATAAAAACATGATGCATGATCGACCACACGGCCGAGCTTGACGGGATCATCTGGGGCTCTTCTTCGTCCATGATTCTTTTAATCTCAATGACCTTTCGGGCCGACTGTAGGCAGATAATATGGGAGTAGGAGTACGCTGGGTCACGAGCGCCCCGGATAAAGTATGTGCGATGGAGACGGCAAAGACGCGAGTAGTAGGCTTGTTGGAGAAGACACCGCTGCCAGGCGAGCGTTGGGCGTTTTCGATACAGAGACGCATATTGGCGTCGAGAGGCTAAATCGAGGCGAAAGAAGGGTGGGATTTCGCTCTGAGCTTGGTGGATCTTTCGATCCAGGTCAAGGATTGTGCTATAATCAATCTCGGTTCCTAGGAAATTTTCTCGCGAGATTGTGTCGACGACGCTTCTACATACTTCGGAGAATTTCACTCGCTCAAGAAAGAATGTCATCACTGTTGGGTCTGCATCTGCTGTCGGAGACGTCGGCGTAGGAGGGATATTTCCGATAGCGCAATCATCAATGTTTAACGGTTTTTTGGTATAAATGAATTCTGGGCTCACGAGATAAGTCCCCTCTTGGGGCCCACTGAGAAAGCTTAGGAACCTAGAAGTATACAGTTAGTGACGCAGTCTAATTACCTCTCCCCTCACATCTTTTGTTTCTCCCCTCCTTCGTCTTTCCACATATGATACACATACCAATCAAATGAGGCTATATCCCACCAAAGCCGCCGTTTCAACTCAAGGTGTGCCCAATTCACCGCATGGGATTTCTTCCGCTCTTCAACCGACTGTGGGGTGTCCACACAGTGCAACATAAGATTTTTAGCTTGGGAAATCACCGATCCATTCACGAAAAGTGGGCTAACACACGGGTCACAGTGGATATTCGACACATTATGGAGAATGATCAGCGAAGCTTGGAGCCCCTCAACGGTGGGGTAAGTTGTATGATTCGCCTGAATCAGGGCAGCGCCGGTCAAGAAAGAAAACTGTCGAATACATAGTTCCGCCTGACGCGAGGAAGTGATAGAGAGTTGAACATATAAGGACGCGCCAGTGATGGCGAAGAGCACGGCCATATGGCTCAGATTGACTGGCGCGCCACGCTCAACACATTCATATACACCGTGAATCTGGCGTTCGACATGTTCGGGAATAATGAGGTGATACAGATAATCGATGTATCTACAGTAATACTGGAATAGTTCTAGAACGTTGGACTGTTCCGGGAGACAGGCAACGAGGTTAATCGTTGCAGGGTTCTCAGTGGGCATCCACCCTGTTCTCAATGTCGCGAAAAGGATGTGTGGAGGGCTTGTCTCAACATCTGATCCAAGAACAGGGTCCTCATCCCTAGGCTCCTCCATCTCAGCTCGCACCTGGGGCGATAAGGCAGCAGGAATGCGATCACCCATGTGGATATGTTCTAGCCAATCCGCCGTCTTCAGGCTCTCCCTTGTATTTTGCGTCGCAGTTGACTTGTGCTGGTAGCTCGCAGCAGGCAAAAGAACTCTCGCATCAGGCGCCTCTTTATCCACAATGTCGATGCCCATAGGTGGCACTGATCTCGTACTGATTTCCTCCTCCCTTAGTCCAAGCGCGTGGGTGGTGACTGATCCCCTGTTGTAGTGACACTCCAGACGCCGGGTCACGCAGCTGGCGCATGGATGTTGCCGGTCGCATTTCAGCTTTTTCCGTCGACATGATTCACATGATACAGGATCCTGTCTAGGGTATATCTTTCGAGGCGATTCCCTTGGGTCCGCCCGGGGTTTTCGTTTCATGGCTGGTGTTATGTTGGGCGAATGATGTGGTGCTGTCGTTTGCTTCTGGATGGATGCACTCTGAATAAGACAGCATGGATGACTCAGCCTTGTTTAATGCATGCATAAGCGCTCCTCTTTCGCCTAGTTTAGGCAAAATCGAAAGCATAAGTTTAGTCATCGCCGCCGGACTCTCCGCGGACTGTCCGCTCTCTGGTCCGAAATGAATAGAATTTGATTGATGTTCCACGTACACATGTATAAATTGGAGGTTATTTTCCTGTGAGTTGCGAATCCAACATGTCTTGGACACTAAAGGTCTTCTCAGCACAAAACAACCCCTTCAATTGCCCTAATTGATGGCTGAGATCTTACATGATGCCTTCCGCCTCCGAATATATATCCACTACCGAGAGGTCACCCAGTGAGTATACGTATGTGTCAACCCTCCAGGAGGAGTTAGGGGAGATACTGCTCTAGAACCCAACCAAAAAGCTTACACTAGGTATGCACCATGATTTTTAGTCCACGAGCATGTTCAACCCTCCTCGGATCTTTTGTGGGGTTATTTTGCACGGTCGGGTTCATGAATTCGTTTGGTGTCTTTGAGGAATATTATCTCGCTCACGAGCTCTCGGATCAATCTGAATCCACTGTGGCATGGCTGGGCGCAATTGGAATTTTCTTCATCTTCTTTTCGTCGGTCGTGTCAGGGCCATTGCTGGACATTGTTGGTCCTAAGGTTCTCTCCCTATCTCTCTCGCTGAGAATACTATCTTACCTACTGTATACTTGTATATTTCAGGCTAACCCTAACGATAACTAGATACTGCTATGGCTGGGATCAGTGGGAACCGTTTTTTCGGTAATGATCACTTCAATCTGTTACAAGTTCTATCAATTTCTTCTGGCTCAGGGTATTCTTCTCGGGATATCTATGTCTTTGCTCGTGGTGCCCATGGTGGGCTTGGTGGGCCAGCACATCAAGGTCAAGCGAGGTGCCGCCATGGGCATCGTTATTGCTGGATCGTCCCTGGGAGGTGTACTATGGCCGATCATCATCAATGAGCTCTTGGGAAAGCCCGGTATTGGGTTCGGATGGACTATGCGGATTGTTGGCTTCATTATGATGCCCCTTCTCGCCATTTCATGTCTGTGTTGTCATCCAGGACCTCAACCAGAGAAGCCCAATAATCCGACACTCCAGAGCGAAGAATCCAGTAAGGCACCAGAACTGACAGCAAAACCGACTGGCTCGATGAAACCCGACTTTTCTCTCTTGAAGAACCCCGTGCTGCGCCTCTCCTGCTTCGCCTTCTTTATCATCTATTTCGGCATGTTCTCGCCCTTCTTCTTCACGACTTCATACGCCGTCGATCAGGGATTTTCGAAGGATCTTTCCTTCTACACCATCTCTATTATCAATGGCGCCTCCCTCTTCGGACGTATCATCCCTGGTATCATCGCTGATCGATACGGACGATTCAACTGCTGTGTTCTCTTCACCTTCCTCTCTGGCGTGATCGCCCTCTGTTGGACAACAGCTACCTCTGTTGCTGGCTTGGTGGTTTGGTCTGCAGCATATGGGTTCACCTCCGGGGTAGGTTTCCACCTTTAGCTTTCTCACAGTCGTATTCCTTTTCTAAACTGTCCTGGACTCACTCTTCCTTAGGCAATCCTCTCGCTGCAACAGGTGTGCGCCGTTCAAATTGCTACCCCGCAAACAATCGGTCTTGCAATTGGCTGTGTCATGGCATCAACTTCTCTCTCGTAAGTAGAATGTGTCATTTGCGGGGAAGGAATGATTAAAGAGTCCATTCTGACATGAACCGATTACGCGATTTTAGAGCTATGGCCGGTGTCCCAATTAGTGGTGAGCTGGCTGGTAGATATGGTTATCTTGCTTTGTCAATTTATTCTGGAGTCAGTCTATTGATCGGCAGTTTGTTATTACTAGTAGCACGACTTGCACAAGATAGGAGATTACTAGCGATTGTCTAGATAAAGGGAAATTTTACCTAACAAAAGAACCAAAGAACGGAAACGTTGGTATCGGATGAGGGAAGAGAGGGTGGGGACAATGCCAGATGATGCTCGGGAGAATCGATCCGGAGGATTGAATGTGCAGTCGATTCCAGTGCCAAGGGACAAGTCCTGTTAGGTTGAAGAGTGGACCAATAATGGTACAAAAATTATACGACCAGTCCACTTTCCAAAAGGGCAAGTAGTAGCAAAAGGAATTAAGATGAATAATTCACGCGGTTCGAGATTGATTAGAAATTCACCAAATGGGGAAATCTTGACGCTATCCCCGGGGGTACTATGACACTGCAACAAATAATACAGTCATAATGAAAATTAAAGGTCTTATCTCATATCTCATCCCCACCCTGTCAAGGAGAAAAACAGATAAAGATAAGAGAAACCTCTCCCACGCCCTGTCTTTGACTGGCACAGATCGGGGTCTAGCACGACGCTAGGCAATTCATCAATGACTTCTATTCCCCGGAAATTCCCTCTCTCCGCCGCCAAGAGAGCCGGACAGGCTTTAGCTTGACACCGGCTCCCCCTTGGAGATGAAGCTTCAGGAGCTCACTGGCGAATGAGGGTCTCAAGAAAGGCATTGATAAGACGCTGGCAGTGCAATTTTAATGGCGCTCGGTACATCACCACCCATTCCAGTATCGACAAGCGAATGTCACTTGGCCAAATGGAGAAGGTGGTAATAGATAGGTACCAGGTACGATACCTAAGGAACGTGAGCTAAGAATGAACCTCAAACATAGCGAGAATGCAGAGGTCTCTTCTAGAAACCTGAGACAAGCGCATTAGCTGCCAATCAATACGAAAGATGCTCAAACAAGATTATGCTAGTCCATGCACTCCACACCCCGAGTATGGCCAAAAGATAAGAGGCCTCCATCTGTAGCAATTCGACGAGTAGATAAGATATTTGTTCGAGCGGGATATGGTCCTTAGTATCGCTTATTATTTAGAGGATAATAAACAATGGACTCTTTACGTAAATGGTAAATCGCTAGGTGACAATTTCAACTGATTGTCTCTATCGGACATTCCGTTCGTAGTCAGATATAGCTGCTGGATGCAATTGCTTAAGAAGGGGATTGTCGCCCTTGGATCTGGAGCGTCATTGCAACAACAACTTCCTTCGCTATACTCATATATCTAATCTCTCTTGTACAGTACAGACCAACCATTCCACTATGGGGCGGTATATGCGTCGACTCTGTCTGGCCCTGGGTCTCTCCCAGGCCAGCCTGGCCGCGTCGATCCAGAAGCGGGAGCTCATCCAACTGAGGGTGCCCAGTGTGACAGCGGATTCCCTACACAACATCCACGTGGAGTTCCTCGATGACTCCTTCGAGGGTGAACTGTACCTGGTCTACGGTGACTGCAGTATCACCAGCGCCAGCGACCGTCACCACGAGATTGGGAGCTTCTATGTGAAGCGGGGGGAGCACCCCGAGAGATTCGTCTGGATTACACCATCCAACGCTCCTCACTTGCACTGCGTGCATGCCTTCTCCGACTCCTCATTGGTGGGCCGGTCAGAGCCCATCTCGGTGGCTGCCCCCATCGAGCGCCGTGAGAGCATTGCCATTGCCGACTATGCCGATGCCATGGGCCCCTGGTTCGACGGTATCGCCTACATGAAGGGTAAAAACCCTAACAAGCACGTCGTGAAAGAGGCCAAAAAGTCGTCGGTGGCCATCATCGGTGGTGGTATGTCCGGATTGATGACGAGTCTGCTGCTCGATTCCGTTGGCATCCACAACTGGCACATCATCGAGTCGTCAGAGCGCGTTGGAGGCCGTATCCGCACCAAGTATCTCAATGACACTCGGCCCGACCAGTACCAGTACCAGGAGATGGGTCCCATGCGTTTCCCCGTCAGCATCACCTACTCCCAGACCAACGAGACCTTCCAGATCCAGGACCACCGCATGGTCTTCCAGCTCGCCGACACGGTCAACAAGATGAACAAGAAGCACCACCCCGAGCTCCAGGTCAACTTCATCCCGTTCATCCAGAGATCTCCCAACGTACCCGCCTCCACCGGTGGAAACCGTCTCCCCAACGGCCGCATCCCCACCTCTGCTGAGGTCAAGGCTGATCCCTCGCTCGTTTACACGGCTGGATCCCCCAACGACACCGCCGTGGACGAGGCAGAGGCCGCTTACTCCGCATTCCTTGGCCAAGATGACCTCCTCTCCCTGAAGGCGGCCGCCGAGAACATGTACCGTGCGCACAAGGCGGCCGTGGAGGACGGTCTCTTCCACTGGTCCGAGGCCGGATACCTGCGCTATGCCCTCGGATTCAACAGCAATGTCACCGATTACGTCGCTGGCGCCGGCGAAGAACCCATGTGGGGAAGCATCTACGACGGCGTTTACTTCTCTGCGACTGAATGGCGCACCATCGACAAGGGACTCGAGTCGCTCCCCCGGGCCATCTACCCGCTCGTCAAGAGTCGCACAACCCTCGGCCGCAAGGTCTCCGGCCTCACCTACAACAAAAAGACTGGGAAGATTGCGGTCAACTGGCGCAAGGATCCGCTCCAGATGGTCCCCGAGAGCAAGGAGTACGACTACGCCGTCGTAGCCACCCCATTCAGCAAGGTCCGTCTCTGGGATCTGCCGCGCTACTCGTCCCTCCTCAGCCGTGCCATTTCCTCCATGAACTATGATCCCTCCTGCAAGATGGCCCTGCACTACAAGTCTCGCTTCTGGGAACACCAAGAGAACCCCATCTTCGGCGGTTGCGGATCCGTCGATGTGCCTGGTGTCGGCTCCGTCTGTTACCCTTCTTTTAACATAAATGCCACGGGGCCCGGTGTCGTTCTCGCCTCGTATGCTAGTGGTACTCCCGCGCGATCCGTCGGTGCTCTGAGCACTGAAGACCACATCGGTCTGGTGCAACGCACAATGGTTGAGATTCACGGGCAGGTTGCTGCTGAGGAATTCACTGGTAAGTTCTTTCTTATTTCTTCCCCTTCCCCTTCCCCTTCCCTTGTGTCCACCTCCGTGGAATTGAATCAGCAGAAAAAATCGCTTACTTACTTGGAATGATAGGCGTCTACGACCGTCAATGCTGGGAATTCGACGAGCACCAAGCCGGTGCCTGGGCCGCTCCCCTCGTCGGCCAGCAGGATCTCTACCTGCCGGCCTACTACCAAACCGAGTTCAACACCATCTTCATCGGTGAGCATACCAGTTACACTCATGCCTGGATCTTCTCCGCCCTGGATTCCGCCGTGCGTGGAACCACTCAACTCCTCCTCGATCTTGGTCTCGTGGATGAGGCGAAGCAGGTTGTCAATGAATGGATGGGTCGCTGGATTAAGCTGTAAAGACAAGCTTGAGTTTTCAAGTTCCTTTTTTTGTTTCTCCTTTCATTTTTGTGCATATTTTGAATGAGTACATCGGTTAATATTTTTCGATGCGTAAATGCTTGATGTTGGATGTTGGATATGAAAATATAATAATGTGTGAAGTTACTGCTATTTATTATATTATATAATACACTATATAGTTAACTATATTTATATGACATGTGTTAGAACCAACCATGCTAAGCAAGGCCTAGTAATAGATCACACATACTACCACCATCAACGCATGCATCCTCCCAAGCAATTTATTAAGATAAGGCAAGGTAAATCGTACTGGTGCACCAGTATGATGGCTAAACAGCCCGGCTTACGAAATGCCTCCTAGCTAGCAATATGAATATGCTCAAATATATGACTTGGGCGTGAATTATATACCTCTCTCAGCTTGAATTGGAACACACTGCTCTACCCCATCTCTCCTGGGTAGCGGTGATACATCGAATGGGTTGATCTATATAATCCTTTATGTAAACTTTTAAACATTCCAAGGACAATAAAAGTTCTGGCGATCTATCAAAATCACCCATCTCTGTAGCCTTGTCGACGCTCATGTTAGAAACCACATGTATAGCATTTAATATATACGCGACCGGCCACGCATTTCTCCTCCCTCGGTCCCAGATGCAGTTCTGAACACAGAAGTTGACGACAGCATCGGCTGGAGAGATATGGGTTCCTGCGGAGTCTCAGGTTGCTTTGACCGCCTCTTGAGCCAAGGCATGAGATTGAATACACCACCGCAGGCAAATATGCCCAACCAAAGTGTCAGCTCAGTTCCATAGATGACTATGCCGAGGACGTCGGTCGTCCGACCGAAAACTTGCTCCATGTTAGCCAGGACTGCTTCCTCCGCTCATTTTAATCCAACTCACAGACGGATAGGAGCGAAAATAGATCCCCAGCGGCGTCAATGCCAACGAAAAAGAAACTGATTCCCCGCACGGTTCGATGAAGATAGATGTCTCAGTAATGCCTCAGTACTCCTGCTGCAAGTAGACATGCGCTTAGAACAGCCATGGCGATGGGCGGCCATCCCAACCCACGAGATTTAGCAGCTCTTAATGCAAATATCATCCCAGTTTCGATACCACCAAATGCAAGCAGAAGGGGAGCGACGGCGGCAATGCACTTCCCGACAGAATATTTCTATCTAGAAGTAAGTATTGTATAGACAGCGATGTTGGGAGGCGAACAAGCCTGCCTTTCCGTAGTGAAGACACTGTGCCCAAGTAACAAGACTCAAAATTGTAAGTATCTGAGGCTGCAGTCTCAACGCCACATTGAACTCTTTCACGATGTTATACACCCCAAGTGGGACCCCTGCCGCAGCCCATAAAAACATCATTGAGCTTGTAAACCTTCCGTATCGTGTCGCCTGTAATTGATGAAGATTTGGGGCAGAAGCTAGTGAACTTTAGTAGGAAGGCGTAGTCCTCCCGCCCATCCCGACGGCCTACCTGGATAGACCAACACACCTGTGAGAGAGTCATTAGTGGAGGCGGCTCATGCGACCGGGACAGGTGAACCAACCGCACCAAGGGTTCCCAAGACATTTTCTGTGATGGGATGGTTCATCCTTAGAAGGTAGAATATCAAGTGTGGAAGTGAGCATGAGCATCTCAGGGATCGAATAGAGAAAAGAACGATTCGTTGGGAGCGTGTGGGGGCGGAGGATATTTCCTGGAATTCTAATTGGACTCAATCAAGTAGACTTAATTAGCACCTCGCGATTCAAGATGGTGATGCTTCTCGTGGTGACCACAAATACACATGAAAAGTATCAATTCCTAATTCTAGGTAGCCGGAGCTGGATTTGTATATCATGCAACCAATCACTGTCATGCCCACAGTGACACCATCAGGAATGCAAACCATCTTGAGGAAGTGGGGTGATGTCCATTGATGACGTGGATCATACCACACTTGATTCCCACCCATAAATGCAGACCCGAACAGATCTAAACTCTATTGCTAATTCTCCCAAGGAAAGAAGAAGGGAGAAGAAAGGACAAAAAACAGAAAAAAAAAAAAAAAAAAAAAAATTCTTCAACCACGAATACCAAACTGAAATTGCAACGCCTTATCCAAAATGGCCAACACCTGCGCCACGTTACCCCTTCATACCAAACAAGCCGTCATAGTGGTCGGCTCTGGCCTGGCGGGATTATCAGCCGCTTTACAACTCGTCCTGAACAATGTGCCTGTGGTCATGCTCGACAGGGCCGAAAAGCCCGGTGGAAACAGCATGAAAGCTTCGTCGGGAATCAACGGGGCCCCGACCCGATTCCAGCCCTGCCGCGAAGATCACGAATTTCTCAGCGACTCAATCAAGTCCGCGGGGAGTGTGTTTGCTTCTGCGACCGCTGAATCCCGACGTCTCCGGGAGAAATTACTCGAGACTTTGGTCCAGTCCTCCCCCAATGCGATCTACTGGCTCTCAGATGAAAAAGGTATCGATCTGAGCAAGGTGTGTCAGCTGGGTGGCCACAGTCTCCCGCGAACCCATCGCGGTGCGGGACAGAAGCCGCCCGGAGCGGCGATTATCACGACGCTTTTGGCGTCTTTGGATGGGAACCCTTTCTTCGAGCTAAGGACGAGTGCGAAGGTCACCAGCGTGTTGCGGGAGGCGCGCGAAGTCGTCGGGGTGGAGTATGTGAAAGTCAATCACAGTCATAGTAGTGAGGAGAAGCAAGAGCTTCATGGACCTGTTGTGTTCGCGACCGGGGGCTTCGCTGGTGACGTGAATGGGATGATTGCTAAATATCGACCGGATTTGACAGGATTGCCGTCGACGAATGATGCTCGTGAAGGGTCGCAACCTTTGCTGGAAGCGGCGGGTGCGACACTGGTGGATATGGATCAGGTCCAAGTACATCCGACGGGGTTTGTGGATGAGAAGAACACTGGGGCGACGGTTAAATTCCTTGCAGCGGAGGCGTTGAGGGGTGAGGGTGGAATCCTGGTACTTGCAAATGGGTCGCGTTTTGTGAACGAGCTCAAGACGCGTGAGCAAGTCACTGAGGCGATTATGCAGTCTGCCCCTCGCATGGACGACAGCGATGGATTGCGCCAATGGGATGTCAGTCTTTTGTTAGATGAGGGTGCAGCGGCGGCGCTGAGTTCGCATATGCAGTTCTACCTCTGGAAAGGGCTGATGCGCAAAACGACGGTGGGGGATCTCGGTTCGACTGTGGCTGAGACGGTTCAGGGCTATTCTGACGTGGTGGCCCGTCGGAAGAACGATCAATTCGGACGGACAAGCTTCGGGAACTGGACTTTGACGGAGGTGAAGCCGGACTCGGTAATGTATATTGGCAACGTCACGCCCGTCCTCCACTTCACCATGGGTGGAGTGGTATTTAATGAACAAAGCGAGGTGCTGGATGCTTCTGGAGCTCCCATTCCGGGGCTTTGGGCTGCAGGTGAGGTGACTGGAGGCTTGCACGGTCAGAACCGTCTTGGGGGGTCGTCGTTGCTCGAATGTGCGGTCTTCGGACGAATTGCAGGCAATCAAGCTGCAACATTCTACCAACAGCATTACATTGGGTCGACATCACATTAGTGAAAAACACTTTGTTTGTTAATCGATATCGATGCCAATCTGGGACGGCCAGATTACGGCACGCTTGATAGATCGAAACTTTATTTGCGAGATTCACGTAGTTTTTCCATCGTATTCCTCTTCCTTCAGGAGAAAGGAGAGATACCGGCAAGAGAGGCAGGACGTGTTAGATGTGCAGTAGGGCATATATAGTATGAGATGGTACTTATTCCTAATCAAAGCAAGGGGGAAACATGTCGACCTTCATGACCGGGTTTGGTTACACCGTATGTGGCAACGAACTGCATCGAAAAAATGTGGCGCTGATGGAAGAAGCAAACATAAGCTAGTCAATCAATAGTTCTTCCGCTCTATCCCAGAGTCAGACATAAGAACCGATGAGATCTCCCCTCTTCCCTCCCAGTCAGGTAAATCCTTGGATCTCTTCTCGCTCTTTGCCGAACACGATTTCTCCAACGATGGACCGGCGCAAGGACTCGATGAAGTCCACCTGGAGGACAAATCGTGATCAATGGACCCTTTCGCATTGGATGTTCGAGTGGTCAAATTCCTATCCAATCTCTCTCGACCAGCCTGTCCCCGTGCATGCAGCGCAGGACCCGGTCCCTTGCATTCCCAACTGGAGAATTGTGTGTTGCTCGCTCGCCTCGTCGAGCATCCCACTCGCCATTCATCAAGCCTACGCCACTTGTACAGGCCACAATGTCAGCACCGCCATGGCCTTTGTGTACTATGCGTTCGCCTTCACCGCTGTCGCGACCCGCATCACACACGTCCTTCGAGGCCTCGCTCATGACCATGGCTTCCTTGACGGGGAACACCACGACCGAGATGGCGTCCCCGATATCGCGGTTCACCATGTCCTCAGTAGTATCCTCCTCACAACCACCTTGCGCACGCTCGTCTCCATCCTCCTCACCTACGAACCGGGCCAAGCCCCACTCTCCTCCCCCAGTTGGCTACTCTGGCTCCTCCCCGAACTAAGTCTCTACGGCATCGTCCTCGACTTCTGGTTCTACTGGTACCACCGCGCCCTGCATGAAATCCCCTTCCTGTGGCGCTTCCATCGCACCCACCATCTCTCCAAACACCCCAACCCCCTCCTCTCCATCTTTGCTGATCCCCTCCAAGAATTCTTCGACATGGTCGGCATCCCCCTCCTAGCGTACTACAGTATGCGCTTCATAGGATTCCCAATGGGCTTCTACGATTGGTGGTACTGTCACCAACTCGTCGTCATCGCTGAAATGGGCGGTCACAGTGGGGTTCGGATTTATATGTCAGCTCCGTCGCCCATTAACTGGCTCTTGCGTCGGTTTGATGTCGACATCATATGCGAGGACCATGACTTGCACCATCGCATGGGGTGGCGGAAATCTTATAATTATGGCAAACAGTCGCGGTTGTGGGATCGGATCTTTGGGACCATGCATGAGCGGATTGAGGTCACGAAACAGAATCTTTCTCCAAGCATTCCGGTTAATTTTCCTTTCATATGAGAAGTCTATGGTTGGTCTGCTTTTCTGGTTACCTGCTTCTCTCTACCCCTTTTATTGGAAGGTGGATGTATCTCTTCCTATTGATTCAGCTATTCCATATCAGCTATGTCAAGTTAAACCACATCAATATAGCAATTACCAGTGTCTCGCCATAGAGCTTTTTTCTTCTTCTTTTTTTCTTAAAAAAAAAAAAAAAAAAAAGGTTACCCTTCAGTTTAATTAATTTATTCGGCAAATATGCCCTGAGCAGTGAGAATGTAACCAACTGTTATGAGGTAGAATGAAAAGAAGCAGCCAATGTACACTCCTGGGGGGGGGGGGGGGGGAAGGGGGGTAAATAAAAGATGTTTTCTTAGCGGATTCCAAATCAAGTCTGGGAATTAAATTCTTCTCTTAAGTACTTGAGGTGACATGCAGCGTCGATACTCTCTCTAGGGACCTGCCGAGCCAATAATTGTAACGTCTTAACACTAGTGGAGATGCAGCCTAATGTTGGCAGCAGTAGGAAAAGGCCTAAGTTCTTGAACTGTACATCTTTGCACTGCACTTTTAGCATAAAGGGGGCATAGACAGGTATCTAATACAACCCCAAATATGTATTAATTGTATGTACTGTGCATTGTGGTAAATATCCAACTGTTATGCAAACTATATTACTACTCAGGTAAGTATAGCTATTCTTGGCACAATGCATAACTACTGCCTACTGCATAACGCACTCATTGCGCCTTTAGTATATAGCTATTATATTATTTTACTTACAATCCTAAGTAATAGAGACGATAATAACAAAATATTGTTGTAGTTTACGGGATGTCTATCTTACTCATATATGGCCCTCTAAAAGTATTTGTTCACACACCTCCCCGCCACCCCTTTTATAAATATACCTAAGAGGAGCCGATAGATGTTATGCCAATGTCAGATCGTCATTACAGAAAAGAAAAAAAAAAAAAAAAAAAAGGAATACGATTAACAGTGCGAAAATAATACAAACGCAAATCTCATGCTATCTTTTGTCTCATCTCATCTAGCCACGAGTCTATTTATCACAATGAGTTTGCCGTTATTTCACCAAGACTCTATAGACTATTGTTACTCCCCACAGCCATAGACTTGAAGAAAAATCTAGATAGTTCACATGAGCAACGGGTAATTACATAGAAATCAAGGTTATGAATGGTCTAAGGCGGGAGCACGAGCGGGAGCACGAGCGGGAGTCCAATCCGATATCTGGTTTATTCATTGTACAACAATACTACCTATCTAGTGATACAGTGAAATTTGTCTAGCATTACTAAATTTTTACTTTACCCAAATTAAGTATGTCTCACCCTGCTATGAAAACACTGTATTGGCTGCCTTTAAGTTCCCAGACCCCTTGGTATACTGAAATTTAGGCTGATTACTCTACTTAGCTGGGTTTTGCCCTTGGAGGGGGTGAAGGAAAATGGGGGGAGGTTCCTAAGGCACTAATCTCAAGTTCGTAATAGATATAATTCCTCGAATATTCATTTACAAAGTGGAACTTTTCTAGAAATGGTTTGATCAGGACTCAAGTTAAATTCTTCACTCTTGACACGCAGCCGAAACGCTCCAGGCATGCATGACTCTCTACCTAGATAGCATACGTATGTGGCTTTGGGCTTAAGCCAACCATATAATACCCAACCCTACTAGATTTCCCCGCACTTTTATTATAAAGGAACTAATATTGTCTTTGTAAGGTGGGACTACATGAAGATGAAATCCAGGACCCAAACGTAAGCCGAGCCGTCCCATCCGGGCCCAGCGGACTAGCGGACGCACAAACCTGGGGAATGCAAAGCCACGGTAAGATTTTAGTGTCCGGAAAAAATGCGGAGTGGCTTTTAAAAACTTCTTCACGTTGTAAGTAGTATATATAGCGGGGAATACCTTACCCGTGATGATGGAATGGACTATATATAACATCGTAGAGTTTCCCCATCCTTTGTATGGGTTCTTCATTCCAACAAACTCGCCGTTTCAAACCAACATAAACACAATTCAATTCTTCAATCATGGTTCAAAAGGTAAGAAAGAGTTAGATATCATTTTATTTTAGCACTCAAGACCAGTGGGGGACTGACACTCTAGATAGACTCTTCTCACCACTCTCGCCCTAGCGACAGGCGCCCTCTCAACCGTCATAGGTACTTTCACTGCCTATTTCGGTAACGAGTGCAGCGTCATAGGTGGCACCGGTTCAATTGTCGAAGGGTACTGCGTCAATATTGAGTACTTTCCCTACACGGGCTTCGGTGGTGCCGTTACATCCGGAGCATGCGAGAACGCCTCCACTACCCCTACCGTCAGCCTCTACCTGGACCCAGGATGCGAAACGAATCTTTTCACTTCCTTCACGATTGGGGCAGAGGAACAATGTGTGGCTGAAGCGGCGTCCGTTCAAAGCGTCTTCCTCTCTTGTGCTTGAGGACTACGGTGGAAAGCATACTAGGCCGTTTTCTCTAGCTATTTTAATCTAGATCACCACCTGGACAGGCTCTCATCAGAGGGGAATTTGTCTTAAGCAAAGTTATAAAAAAATTACCTAGTGAATCACAAGTCGGGTTAGATAACCAAACAAAAAGGGGGTTTATCGTATGTTTTCGATTCATCTACGCAATATACGGACTGTCGATGATAACTTTTCTTGCTATTCCCTAGCCCAATATCAGCTGGTAATCGTCAAACCGGGATTGGAATGGATTTTGTGAGCGATGGTTTTTTTAGTTAATGCGAGCTTTGCACACTCACCGTGGGCCTGGGCAAGTATCCTCCTCTTCTGGGGGTTTAAAGTCGAACCGGTTTAGGTCAAGGACCTCTTCGGGGTAACCTCACATAGGAACTTTCTGAGAAACATTGAGGTTTACAAGCGAAGTATGCTTTGGGATGACAGCTTGTGCGATGACGTATGATGTTCTCTTGTGGGTCGCGCTAGGGCTAGAATACTAGACTATTTACTAGAAGGAAGATGGTGGAGTTCTTGCAATATTACTACTGCAACGAGATCCAAATATAGAATGATGCGGCAATTAACTACTAAAGTAAGCTAGCTCAGACCACCTCCCCCCAACAGCAAAATAAGACATAATACAGAGGAAGCAATGGTTCAGACCAAAAGAAAAAAAATATATATATAAAAGTGTGGAGCATCGTGGTAAGATAGAGACGAAAATGCTGTAACCCGAATTAGACTGCATGTGGGTTGTATGAATTAGCCTCTGGGGGCACATATTGCTCTACTACTTCTGTCGGGATTCTCGATTTCCTTCGTCGATTCAAACAATCATACAGCATCCAACATTCCAGGAAAATGGAGGCCCCTTGGCTCTGTATACAAATCACGGGCTGGCCGTGTCGCAAACTGAACCATACCCTATCACTAACATCGGCGGATGCAGCAGAGCCAACTAAACAGACAAACGAATGCGCCTCTGGAGCTGATTTGACCCAAGTATCCATGCATCCACCGAGCATGGCATGCTGTAGTCTTTTGACCAGAAATTGTAAGGACGAAGCCGAGAAGGGGAGGAAGTCACCAACCAGGTACCAGAATATTAAGGCGGCCGCATGACAGGATTGATAGATTGCGTTCTGACCCAGCTTGTCAACATTCCTAAAGTTATCCAGTGGCTGAGTCATTAGGGATTCTTCCAGTTCAAGCTGCCACTTGGACTCGATGAGCTCTAGTAGAGGCCTACTCGCTAGATCTTGGAAAATTGGGTCAGCCAGATAGCGAGTGTAGAAATGTAGGTCTTCAAAAATTCGAATGGTGTCAGGAGATAGGTTATAGCATCCTGATTTGCCAACTACTCGCTGGAGAATAGCGGAGAAAAGAGAAATCGGGGGTGTCGGTGGCGTAGGTGGAATTTCAAGCAAGAATGGTATATTTACTAGCTCTGAATCATGGATAATGGCTTCTGTCAGGACACAGCTATGGAGAAATCAGTATTGATGGTATGGTAAGCCTTTGTCTTCTCAGATTACTTACACTGCAACAAGAGCTGTAAGAAATGGACCGATAGCCAGGTGTTCGAGTCCTCCATGTGCTTTGATCAGGGCCGTGAGCGCTCGTTTGTGTGCTTGAGAAGCATTCTTGTCCCCAGTAATAGACTATATGTAACTGTCAATATACCATCATTTTTTTGTCTGTATTTCCAACAGGGGCTTAACTTACAGCGAAGAAGACGAGGGGTGCAATGCAAGCCAAAATAGTCTCCTCCAAGATGCCATTCGGAGCCGTCAGCTTTTCATTTAGAAGCCGCAAAGTCATCATGTGATGATATATTGTCATTTGATTGGATTTCAAGCTTCCCCTGAGTGCGTCTAGATGGGCTGATGCAGCATATAGTGTGGCATGGAACAAGCACGGATCAGAAAGCGCCTGCTGAATCCAAGACACTCTCAGGAGCTGGGCTAAACTGTTGTTGTCAACAGGGAGCGGATTCATGCCAAACGTTTTAATGACTATTCAATTATGTGAAAAAATCAACACTTATTAGTACTCAAATTTTTAATTTTTTTTTTTTTTTTTTTTTCCTTTTCAAATGATAATTGAAACGGATGGCCTACTAAGGATATCTACTCTTAAAACTTACATGAGTTGATCAACATCGGCATATGGGGTTGTGGAGTGATGGGTAATGGGGTCGTGGCTGTCACTACCCTTGTATCGAGAGAGTAGAGAAATGAAGCTCTTGAATAGCTGGTAGAGCCCCGTCGGAGATAAATGCAAGAAGTTCGGTTTCTATCGAAATCTCGTTAGCAAAGTGAGAATCATCCTAACTTGTTCCAATCTCAAATATACGTTAGAGCTGGCTGTTTACCGTTTACACGAAGCACACTCGGGTACTGCCCTGTCACATTTTTTCTTCTGGGATTGACACCTCAGACATGCGTTAATCAATCTGATTTCCTGTGTGTGGTGTGGTGGTGTCCCGGGTTGAGAAATCATGCGAGGCTGAAAGACTGAACGATCGATTTGATGACCAGCCTCGGTGGCCTCATCTGTATATATAGGGTGGCATATTTGTTGGTATTGTTGTATGTCTACTGGTACAGGTACAAGCACCTCCGTTGGCGGTAATTCTGGCACTCTATACCAGCACTTCCGATTTTGACTTTCAACTAGGTCAGACTCCTATTTCTCTATTTTGTTTACCTACACAATACTGACCGTAAACAGTATGAACAAGCAGGGAGTGCCCGATCACATCTGCGTTTCTTATCTGCACAGGAAAAGCAGGCATGGGGGGCAGTGGATGTCATGGCTCCGAACTGGGACCTGTGTAAGGTGAGAGCGTGGTATCACTCGTATGGGCTGGTTCAAGTTCCATGATCTCCCATCTCATGTCTCTAGTCTATAAAACTAGATGGCATGGTCATTTGTCGGATGGAACTCCCCTCATTCTATTGGCAAGGCAGGTAGACTCTGAAAGGGGGGCGGCGGTTCTGCTCCTCATTTTTCAAAACGGACTACCCGCTCTAACCGAATTAAGAAAATAGCTCTCCTTGAACCTCCGCAAGTTCCTTATAGCAGAAAACCTAAAATCCCTCATCAGAAGTGTAAAATTAGCGTGAAAAAAAAAAAATAGTAATTGCCGATGAATTGTCTAGACGTTAACACGTTTTTAAGACCAATCAAGTGGCTCTGCGGGAAACAGAATCAATGTTTATCGCTGTGTCTGACTCTAAAGAAAACTAAAATAAATTAATCCAAAAAAACCTACTTCTAGTCCCCTATTTCTCAGAATAAACCCAACATCGAGTTCGGGTGTTTTTGAGAAAACCCCAACTACGGTAGCCATAAGTATTTTTTTTAAAAAAAAAACTAATGTCAGCTGTCCTAAAGAAACTCAATTAT
Source organism: Aspergillus haitiensis (assembly GCA_027569155.1). NCBI lineage: Eukaryota > Fungi > Ascomycota > Eurotiomycetes > Eurotiales > Aspergillaceae > Aspergillus > Aspergillus haitiensis. Next base: position 108,896 of record JAPDEO010000016.1, read on the forward strand.
CTCAGTTTTGGTGGGTGTGAAAATGAGCTCAAGTTGATTGGCTGCCTCACTCCAACGTAGGCACCTGGGGCACACAGCCCTGGTTGCGGGGTATAGACTCACATCCAATTCAAATACTCGGCATCAAAGCCCTTTTCACCTTGAATGTATTAAATTTTTGCCAGTCTCCATCGCTTTGAATCGCCGTCTGACAAATATGGCAACTCCAGTTCATATACAGCCATCTGTCTTCTTCTATCCAGTAGGCAATACTCCTGCTGTCTGTCTCACCGAATCAATACCCCCGGATCAGGATGCAGCTTTGCTACTGCTTGGCTGTGGGGATGCCCGGAGTATCCTCTTTACTTGCTATGCAGGTTTAGGACATGGTGTGTGCTGTCACATCAAACGCTCTACTTTAATTCAACTGCTCAGTTCCGGATATAGAAAACCGCAAGCTCGATTTCACCTGCTGCGATATGGAACACGAAGTCATAGGTACTCACTCATAAGCTTTCCCCTTCTTTAAATGAGCTTGGTTCTAATCTCTATGATATAACATAGGTCGCAATATCACCCTCTTTACGCTACTCGTCGACGATGTCCGTGACGATAATATTGATCAAATTTGGAACCTCTACTACCATGTTTACACGGATGATGAAACTCTCAGCCTTCTTCGGAAGCATTCCTCTAAATTGATGCAAATAGCTAGCTCTGCTGACGAATGGAATGATGGCAAATATGGAAAATTTCTTCGCTTTTCGGACAATTATACGTTTTCACAGGTCCACCGACTATGGGAATTCTACTCCGCAAGGCCCTCCCATGGAGCCTCTTACGACGAGCAGCAAAGCAAACTCAACCGTGCAGTCAAAAAAGCAAAGGATATGCAGGAGAGGGTAGTTTGTGATCAGCCCGTTATTACTGGACTGCGATCGGCAGCTCCTTGTGCAGTTAAGGCAGCTAGTGATATGCCTCATCTCTATAGTAAGTTTTGGAAAACTGGGACTACTATTACCGGAGACACACCAAGCACGCTGCACAAACAGTTGAGGTTGAACCCGATGTTTGGCACGCTTGACACAGCTTTGCTCTTGCATTACGGCACAAGTCCTCTCGACGGCTTTCATCTCGCTTCTACATATACTCCTATTGCTCCGCAGTCTCCACTTAAGCCCGAGTTGTTGCATCCCCACCATATCAGTAACAATTTCAAAGTGGCGTTGACTCATTTTAAAGAATATGCAAAGGCATTCAGAGCAGCACTATCTAGAGTCACAGTCCGATTCGTAAATGCTGAGGCATTAGCATTCTGCCATACGCTACAGCACTTGGGCGAGTATGGTGATAGTAGATCAGCTTGGTGGTACCGCAAGTTACGAAGCCACACACCTCTAATTCTCGACTCCCAAGACTATGCCACAACAAGTTCTCAAGCACCAGCTCCGTTGAAATTTGATGTGATTGATACATCGAATCTGATGGATCACATTGGTTGTCTCAATCTATTTGCTGCTACTAGCCCACTACTGCGACCAACTCTTACATCAACACTTGCAACCGAAATGTTAGTCCTCCGTGACATCGGTATTGAAGAAAACACACAAGGTCTTCTTTTAGGAGACTTGCCAACTGCCGCTAGCTTATTTGGACTTGTCTCAACCCAATACTGGACAGGAGTGGGTGCTCCTTCGAGTTTAGATGATAGATTAATAAACATGATATCAGCGAGAGACAAGATTTACGAAACACAATCCCGGTACATTTGCTTGTGGAGAACCTTGAATTTCGGGCTCAGTAATATGAAGTCTGGTTCAGGCTATCTGGTTCCAAGCGTCACCTTTCATGCTATAGAGCTAGCTTCTTTCATAAATCAGCTATATCTAAAGATGTTTGAGATTGAAAACCTCATGAATACACTGCAATTGACCGCAGAAAAATACCTGAAGCGCTCAGATGGGCATTATACCAGAACAAGCCTAGTCGCTCTCCTCGCGCTGATTCGCAAATTGAGAGTCGAAGATTGGAATCTTTGCATGAACGAAATTTACCGGCATGTCATAACCGACTCATCTTTATCTTTAGGACGACACAGCATTCAAGAGCTCCTCGTACAATTGAGTCTTCTGGACCTTCATAGGTTACCGGACATTGATGCAATCATGAGTGAGACTCTTTCTATGGACGAATGTTTCCTGCGAAATTGGAGCTTTGTACCCCGAGCACTAGCTGTAACGATGGTGATCCCTCGAGAAAAGTTGCTTGTGTTTGAGGACAACTCCGAACACCGGATGACCCCGATCGCTCATATCAGGATACAACGCACGGAAAATTTGGCTAGCGGATCAGAAAGTATATTTTCCGATATACACCTTGGGTTTGGGATGCTGAAGACCTCTGGGACCAAGCACACTGAAAATTACAAGGTCGAGATTGAAGACGATGATAAGCAGTGGGAGGGAACAAGTCCGTTAATCGTTTCTACCGTGATCCCTTCATACTTGGTTTTCTTAGACAAAGGCCTCTCCACCAATGTTTCGTTCGGCTTACATCCTACCCCAAAACTTGCCTCCAAGTTCATCCAGAAGCTCGGAGTCGAATTGGTGATTTCTAGGTCTACCTTCGCTTCAAACGACGTATTCATAACAAAACATCGTCCTAATATGGCAGGGCATAAATCGCTATCAGGAATGGCGGCTATTGAATCAGTGCATGAAAGGACGGCAGTGCGAAAGTCATCAAATAATCCTTCAACTGCTCCCGATAAGGAAGAGGCTAAAGTTGCAATTCATATGACCCTCACTTCTGACTGCTCATGTATTGCCAGTATGACGACGCGTGTTGATATTCTCGAAGGGAAATATCAGGAAATCCTTCGGTCGGGTGCTGAGGTTAGGGTTTTACAAATCTCTCCATTTGAGATCAGCATAAAGTTGGGCACCGTTACAGCAATAAAAAGGCTACATCTCCCTGCTCCAGTCCAGATGACTGGAAGTAAGACGAGAATTGCTCGTAAGTCATCGTTTGTGGAGTTCATAACGCCAGTATCTCCACAAAAGTCATTATCCAACCAACCTGGATTGCTATATACAATCACCATGGGAACCCAGTCACCCAGGATTACCAATATGCCTTACATATCCCTAAACCAACTACCAATCCTGGATTTGAAAAATACGAGCATGTTATCCTGGCTAACCACGCACCTATCTGATATGTTTTCTGCCAGAGAAAGGAAGGAGCGGGAGAAGCACAGCATGCTACCTTCACCCTCTGACGATCTGCGTGTCAACTATAAAGACTCCCTTTTCAGTCTATTTATGCATTTTACGGGTGTTCGGGGAGACCGACGCTATCCTCGCTTTGGTCTTAATTGCGCAGCACAGGGAGGCGTAAATATGATAATTCTTCCCACTTATTTGAGATTGGATATGTCAAGCCAAAGTGTCGTGCTTGATGCGGCTGTCATTCCGTTGACCACAGAAGATATGCATAAGTTATTCCCAATGATTCAGAAGCTCCAAAAACTCGGTCTTATGTCAATTCGTGTTGATGAGAGCGAGTTGCGTCTCTGGAAGCATGCTCTTCCAACCCTAGTGGAGCGTTGTCGGGACTGGAAGCATTCTTCATCGTGCGAGTATCACGTCAATGGAAAAATCCCCATTGCAACAGATTTTGGCAAACAAGTGATTTGTTCTTGTGGAAAAGGAAAGTTTCCCAAAGGCTACAAGGTTGATGAGACGACCTTCTGGAAAGACATTGCTCCACATGCAGTTCGAGTAGCGATCTCTCCTTGTTTTCCAGTTCCCTTTGTTGACAAGCCTGTAGATTTTCTAGATTTGCGTCGCCCTATCGGGAGTCTACAATCTTTATGCCATGCATGTGGGAAGCGAGAAACAGATACAACCAATCCTCTTCTCAAATGTGGCGGGTGCAAGGCTGTTTCTTATTGTTCTAAGGATTGCCAGAAAATTGACTGGAAACGAGGGCATAAAGACCGGTGCAAGGCATTGAGAGAGTAGGCTTTTTTCCCTTATCTCGGGTTCATCATTCATCCATAAATACAAGAATGGGGGGGGGGAGGGAGAAATTATAAGAAATCAGGAAAGCAAAGGAATATAATTTATGATAGGCAATCTTAACGTTGTTCAAACTCAATATTGTCGGAAATTTTCCGAGATCTGTTCAGCTTCGGATGCCGTCGCGATCTTGTCTTGGCATCGTTCAATTCTTTCTTACCATCCCCCCGCAGACCATAATTATCGTGGGTTTTGTTGCTTTTGCCAATGGACATCTATTGAAGACCATCTGGGTCGATCATAGACTCCTGTGGGCGATGGTTAAACCTACGCGCTCCTTTGAGTGCCGGCGATGCGCCCGCACTTTTGCGCGCCTGGAACATCTTCAGCGACATGAGCGATCGCGTAAGATCTCAATCTCAGTTTCTCCATTAAATGCCATCCCAAGTACCATGGCTAACTCACAGTAGATACCAAGGAGAAACCTTACGTCTGTGATAAGTGTCCCAAATCCTTCACTCGCAAGTAGGTCGAGGATCCTGTGGTATTTTCTCTGCCGGTAGCTCCGACTCACAGCCATCTCTCTCAGGGATCTTCTCGTCCGCCACGAGCGACTAACCCACAGCTCAACGCCGCCCGATCCAAGCCCCTCAGCATCGGCTCACCAGGTGTTCGATGGCCTTAATGTGCTCGCGTCTGCTGTAGCTGGTCATCCCTTCTCGCCGGCCACCCCGGAAACCCAGGCTCTTTTGCCAACCGCTCATGAGCCCTTCCAACCCCCACCACCCGCCGAACCAACACATTTTAATGAGCCCTTTGGTGGCTTTGGTCCATCTGCCCCGTATGATGGAGACGATTTCACATCTTTTTTAGATAGCATTCCGCTTCCCAGCCATCCCTACTCTCCCACCTATCAACCGCTCCCGCTCTTCCCTCCGCTGCACTTTGAATCAGGATCGGAGTTTCATCCGACCATCGGAGGTGACAGGGCTACCATTGATAGAATCGCTACGCCTTCGAACTCTGTACTTCCCCGTGATGGAACACAGTTACCATCACTGCAGCCGGAAGAGTCTCATGCGCTTTACAAAGGACGTCCACCCCGTGTCCCGATCTCCGTTACAACGCAATGTCGAGACCGAATCGTCCACGAAATGCTAAATTACACTAATGTAGTCCCCAACCCGTCAATTCCTTCTCGACATACCTTGTCGCGCTGTCTAACAGGATATATCACGGGATACCATGATCACTATCCCTTTCTACATATCCCGACCTTGAACATCGAATCAATCCCATTGCACCTGGTTCTATCGATGGCCGCATTGGGTGCTCAGTATTGCCGAGAACACGACACCAGTATGAGTTTGTTTCGGGTAGCGAAGGCCGTAACCTTGGAACATATTCGTAGAAAGCTTCAATGGGGCGGGGACACCAATCAGCAACATCCATCAGCACCTTCTTCCGGTGGCCAGTCTTCCGAAACTCAAGATATTCTAGAATCTGTTCAATCCTTGCTCATGCTCACATCCGTCTCCTCGTGGTTTAAGCACAACCCGCCTCATTACGAGGCCTTGTATCTTCGCAGTTATATGGAAACATTGATGAGAAAAGGAGGATTGAATGAGCTACCGCCGCAGGATGGGTCATGGGAGAGCTGGGTCCGGAACGAAAGCGCGAAACGAACAAAGCTGATTGTATTCTGCTTCTTCGGTATCCACACTATTGTTTTTGATGTCCCATCAATGATTTTACCCGAAGAATTTACCCTTGATCTCCCTTGCACTGAAAGGGAATGGACTGCTCCCAGTGCCCATCAATGGATGGAAGAGAGACGCCAAAGTCGCGGAAACCCGAAATTGCAAGACGCTCTTAATTCTTTATTTACTCGGACCCCCGGAGCCACCGACCAACTGGAAAGTTTCACCTCCCTCGGCGGCTACGTCCTCATCCACGCAATCATTCAAAACATATGGCTGATCCAGAAGGCATGTCGAGTTCCGGTATCCCGTAGTGACTCATTGTCCCCGTCCCAGATCTCCTCCTTAGAACAGGCGCTAGAAAACTGGTGCCAATGTTGGGAACACAACCAGGAATCTTCAATTGATCCATTTAACCCAAACGGCCCCTTGTCCTTCACCTCCACGGCTCTATTACGACTGGCTTACATTCGCCTCAATGCTGATTTCAGCTCTGCCCGACGCCTCCAGACCTGGGACCCGGATCAGATCGCTCGATCGCTGCAAGAAAACCTCTCGGTCAAGCGTAGCGACCGTCTCACTCGGGCAGCTCTGCATTGCGCGCATGCGCTCAGCACCCCGATCAAGTTGGGAATCAACTACGTCGCGCGAACACTTGTGGTCTCTTGGTCCAACCAATACGCGCTTTGCTCGCTGGAATGCGCTGTGCTGCTCGCAAAATGGCTCGAAGCCGCCACAGTCCCCCACCCTCAGCCTAAATTGACCGAGCAAGAAACTAAGCTACTAGAGTTCGTGATCGAGATGGTGATGGAGGCGCAGCACGGTGTTTCGCGAGCATGGCTGCTAGCTAATAACACTCGCCTAAGCGCGAGTGTGACGAGGCTGTGGGCGCGGCTCTTCACGGCCGATTACATATACGAATTAGTAAACTTGATCGGACGGTCTTTGAATCGCTATGCGGACATCCTTGAGGGTATAACTTGAGCCTAAACCGCCTTATCACCTTCAAACCTTGAATGCAGGTGAAAGGTGAAAACCCCCTATGGCCTGAACTGTACATGGGAATGCGGAACGCTCAAATTCAAATCTACATGCAAGTGATGCTACTCGATCACCTACAGGACCATCCCCTGTGCCACCGAGGCTTTCCGCCTAGAGCCTCAAAAGTTGCAAACTCCCTCCTCCAATTCTCACACTAACAATATAAAGAACCTTCCAGAATTGCCTGTCCATCCTTATATACTCCTCTGGACTCGACTCTAACCAACTTTATCCCGCTCAAGTTACTGCCACGCAATCTGCGAGGGATGGCAAGTTTTCGATTTCTCGGCGACATAAATATCAATTCTGAACCCTACCACCGTGGATTAGTTAGACTAATGAGATAGACAAATACGGTTGAGGATATCTCACAATGTGTGGGTAGATTGGCGCTGTCATGTCGTAGTCCTGCGAGCTCGAACAACAGTCAATCAGTGAATGCGACCAATCAACACCAACAAAGTCTTTAACGAGATTTATCCATCCACCAATAAGCTGGTTCTGGCTCATAATTAATTCTATGTAGAGAGAGAATGGAAAATAAATATCCACCCTGAAATTCCAACTATTGCGTTTGATGCCTACAATCCCAGGCTTAGCAACTGGAGGTGAATTTGGGAAGCCCGTTGTGTCGTAGGCGCCACGTCCCATGTTGGAAACACCGACATTTGAAATATCGGTCAATAGATATGAACAAATCTTCACTTCACTTGCAATGTATATAGGTAATGTCTGTTAATTTCCGGCAGCAACAAATGGGTGAATTGGAAATATTTTAAAGGAAAGGGGTAAAAAAAGATTAAATAAAAATAAACAGAAATTTGGATCACGCTTCAAAAGTGAGGGGTGTTTAGATAGGTATGAATAACTATACCAAGGGGAAGGATATAACTCACAATTCTTCAACCACCATTTAACTCAATATACCAAGAAATAAAATAACTGAAAACCATAGAAAAAAAGGGAAAAAAAAAAAAACTCTAACCTGGCTCAGAAACAGCAGGAGAGTAAGGAGCCTACCTACTCCAATCGACCTTTCATCCCATGAACAATCATTCCCTTAGGAATAACAGCACCCTTGGAACGAATCTCCTCAAGATACTCCTTTAAATCCTCCTTCGGCTCATGCACGTAGGTGAAACGCGCAAATGGGCTTCTAAGTCCGCCTCCCCAGAGGAAAGTCTCTTCGTTCCCGAAGACAAGAATTTTCTTTGCCTCCGCCGCGGCTCTAAGAAGTGGAAAGAACTGCCTGTTAGGCATTGTAGACACTTGTAGGACAATGCAGCGGAGGGGCACCTCAGGCGCAGCCAAGGCAATATTTGCCAGCTCCTGGTCAAAGTTTTCCATGCACCTCCCAACGCAGTGCCTAGTATTACAGCTCACGCCGAGGGATTGGAGGCTTGGTGGAAGATGGCTGCGGAGCTTGCAAGGACTTTCATGGGGGCATCTAATCCCTTCAAGTATGAGGACTGAGGTACTCAGTTGACGGAGTTTAGTGAACTCAGCAAGTGGGGGACAGAAGGGATCATGTTCTCTTTGTTCATCTATGAACCCGTGTTGCTGTATATCCAGGTACTCGAGTTGATCTTTCAGAGGAAGAAGTTTATTCCAGAGTTCCTGGTGGAATGATGGACCCATTCCATCATTTCTCACTGCTGGGAGAAACAACGACAATTGCTTCAGGTTAGTAAAGTAACTCAAGAATCGACCCAGGCTTTCATCAGGCTTCTCGTTGAACATGAGTGTGAGCTCCCCCAGGCAAGAATTTTGCGCTGGCTCGATCTCATCAATCCCATCGCTCATCTCGGCGGCCCATACGTAGAGTTCTTTCAGTTTAGGTAAATCATAATAAGGTCGGAGATTGCTTACCTGGACTCGGTCATGAGGCACATATGCTCCCATCACCACCAATCTGCCCCCCTTGGGCGCCACATAAAGGCTTTCCAGGTTTTGGAATGCCACTGCAGAGGGTTTCCCATTGCTTCCACACTTGTGTCTTCCCTTTGCCTTTCCATTCCCCTTTCCACAGGCAAAATCAATGATGGCGTTGAAAAAAGGATCCCTTGCGCGCAGTGTTTCTGGCCACACATGCAACTGCAGCCGTGATAGACTGGGGCAATGCGCTAGAATAAGTGCCACCAGAGGTAGAGGGTTGCCTTTTTTGAGCTCGCTCTCGGCCTTGTCCTCAAGGCCTGGGAATAGATCGAACCCTGCCTGTTTAATAGCCTGTTGGATGTACTCGCTGTTTTCTTTGAAAAATAGGTCATCTGCGGTCATGTCGCTGAAGTCATTACGAACGGCACATTGAAGTCCAGTGGAAGTGAAGTTAATCTGTTTCACCAACCCGGCGAGGTCTGGGCGTGTGATGATTGTCCGAAAAAATGTCCGCAGTGACTTGTCTTGTTCTTGGCTCAAATCATTGCTATATTGAGCGTACAAAATAGGCGTACTTACCAAATTCCAGCGCCGGTTGACGAGGCAGAGTTCTGGCAAAACCTCGCCAACAAAGAACATATCTTGACTTGGCTTCCCTTCAGCGGTTTCCTCAATAATCTGTATCTGTACCTCTGTCGGGAGGTCGCTGAAGTTAGCCATGGTCGCGGTTCGCTGGAGAGAAGATAGATAGATGAATAATACTAGGTAGATGGGCGCCGAGAAAGAGCAAGGATGATAACGGAGAAGTAACGACGAAGGCAGAAATAGAAAATGGGAGATTTATAGCCCATTCCTGATAAAGAATGTGTCTTGGTATACAATCATTACGGAAGTTTTCAAAGTGAGCAAATACATTTATGCTAATATTTTCTTTCATCCATTGTTCATTCCAATCGTCAATGAACACAAAATGTTTTGTTCGACTCATTATAGAATTTGTACTTTTTTTTTCATTATTCATTTCTATATCCCTTGTTCTCTTAACAAAGTAGTAGTCTATAAAGAACACCCAAGCACTATACCAGTATATTACTCCTAATTAGACAGAATTCACCGTTGGTCGAACTTCTAGGTGGCTCAGGTCATGCGCTCCCTGAAAGAGCTCGGTGATTTCCTCAAGGCAGCCTGCAGCAGCAGCAAAGAACCCAAGGAAACTCTTGCTGGGTGTGATGACGCGACTCAGGTACTCCGGGTGGAACTGCACTCCGACGTACCACCGGTGGTCCTTCAACTCGATGACCTCCATTCGATTACCAGACTCGTCCTTTCCAATGAAAGACAGACCAGCTTTCTCTAGTGTATCCACCAGATCCGGGTTCACCTCGTATCGATGACGGTGTCGCTCCCAAATCTCTTTCTTGTCGCCGTAAAGCTTGCGGAATCGGGACCATTCAGTGCCCTCTTGGAAAAATGTCGGACGCTTTCCAAGTCGCATGGTGCCACCCATCTTAGTTTTATCGATCTCGGGCATGTAAATAATAGCGGGGTCTTCGCATTTCTCGTCGAATTCGGCGCTGCCAGCATTTGTGATTCCACAAATGTTTCGGGCATACTCAATAACCGCAACTTGCAGGCCCAGACAGATACCGAGGAATGGGACATTCTTCGTACGCGCCCACTCGGCACATTTGATCATACCTTCAGTACCACGTTCTCCAAAGCCACCCTAGTTTACACGTTAGATCATTTTTCTATATTTTCATGGTGGGGCAAGAGAGCGAACATACGGGAACAAGAATTCCATCAGCGGTCGAAACGGAATGCCAAGCCTTATAATATTCGGCAGGATTGACCTTTTGGTGTTCCTCTTCGAGGTGCGACGACTCAACCCAGATTAGGTGCAATTTCTTCTGACAGTGCATGGCAGCATGTTCCAGCGCCTTTGTCACACTCATGTAAGAGTCGTGGAGGCTGGTGTACTTGCCGACGAGCACGATCGACACAGTGTCAAACACGTGGTCCTGGCTAATAGCGAGTCCCTGCCACTTTTGCCACATAATCTTGCCATGCTCCACATGTTTAGGATCAATTGTCGAAGAATCGATCTGAAGAAGGTTCTTGACTGTGTTAAGAAAACCTTGGCTTTCGAGAAGGATAGGAACTTGGTATGTCGTGGAGACGTTGTGGACCCCGACAACTTGATCGCGTTCTACCTGGCAGGTGTTGGCAATTTTTTGGATTGTCATCTCTTCCAGCGGTGTCTCACAGCGACAGGCGATAAGGTCGGGTCGGAGACCACCGCTGCGCACATCACTAATAGCCCTCTGGGTAGGCTTGGTCTTTTGCTCCGAGCCAATCAGCGGGACATAGCTGACGTGGATCTGAAGGAAATTGGCCTTGCCCACACGACGCTGAAGTTGGCTCATAGCCTCGACAAAAGGGGCGCTTTCAATATCGCCAACTATGGATCACGATTATTAAAGCACTTAATAAGGCAGTTTCAATAATAACTTACCCGTTCCGCCCAACTTGAAGCAATCAACAAGTGATTAGTAAATAGAAATAAATAGAGAATAATTGGAGGTTTTGCAGGGAGTGCTCACCTCAACTAGGGACAATAGTTAGCAGAGAGACAAAGAGAGAAGAAAGATCAGGAAAGAAAGACATACTGATACAAACGTCCGGTTCCCTTCCTGATTCATCGACAGGAACCTTGGCAACTCTTTCAACCCACTAACAACAAATTAACCGACTAAACGAAAGAAGATCTGAGGGCGAGGATTTAGAGACTAACGTTTTGGATTTCATTGGTTAAGTGGGGGACAATTTGAACTAATTGAGTCAGTATCCCGGACCAGCCAAATTTTTTTCAAACTGAGTAGGCCCATACCTGTCTTTCCGAGATAATCACCCCGACGTTCCTTTTCAATGACATGTTGATAGATTTTGCCAGTGGTAATATTGTTATCCCTTCCAAGGGTAACACCAAGGTAGCGCTCGTAGTTTCCGAGGTCAAGGTCGGCCTCACCACCATCATCGAGGACAAAGCATTCTCCGTGTCTTTTATTCAGGTCAGCTTCGGTTATCCAGAAACAGCGCAGTTGGGGTAGGGGCGGTGGCATTGGGGGAGGGAACTAACTCCAAGGGCTACATCAAGTTAGCCAAGGGACATTCCAGCAAGAGACAGAAGGGCAGGGGAGGTACTCACGTTCATAAGACCAGCATCTGGGTTGAGATAGGGATCAATCTTGATGCTAGAGACACACAAACCAGAAGTTTTCAAGAGTAAACCGCAACTGCTGGCGATAATACCCTTTCCAACTCCGGAGATAACACCACCAGAAACCAAAACATACTTCATATTGACGGTGTTATATATCCAATGGTGACCTTCCTGGCATATACCAGGGAGGGTAGTGGAAAAGAAAAAAAAAAAAAATTGATACCGGGCCCGATAACAAATTTATTCACCGCCTTCGAGGGGTATGGGCAAAATCAAGGCGGTGACTCATAATATTTCCCTGGAGAGTTTTCATGCATCCTCAGGCCCACATTATTAGTATTAGGTCTTTCCATTCGGTTCTCTCCGACGCTCTCCAGGCTGCTGCCTGGTGGTGCCTGGTATATCAGGGCTGCCAAGACAATGGTCTCCTATAGGTATTTCGGAGGAAAAATATCAAATTAAATAAACACAAACATAAGAAAACAACAGAAAGTCTAAAATTAAATAGTAAATTCTTAATTTTTCTCCCAGAACAAAAACTACATCAAAAATACAATTCATGCCCCTTTGCTCAGGCACCCAAATGAGATGCATATTTTGAAGTCTTGATTAAATTGATATTCTATCCTCTGTTCTGTAACCACAGTGCAGTAGTTTTCTTGCTTGCTTGCTTGCTTGCTTGCTTCCCTTTTTAAGAGTGACGCCCTATATAATTTTCTCATGGTATGAGAGAGAGTTGATGATCTGTGTTCGATCCAAAGCCATGCAACCACAGAGAGTATAAATCTGGAACCAATGAAGACCGACCTTCAATAAGTATTGACTACTTGGAGTCGTTAAAATTGATTTTAAGTGAATAGACAGGGCAGTTTCTGATTAATTTGGTAAAAAACGGCAAATATTCCTTCCAACAGTCTCCTTTTCTTTCAGTATAATGTTCTAGCTAGAGCTAAGCTCAAGAATGAAGCTTAGCTACGTACTAGCTGATACTCCAGGGTTGGCCTATATACAGGACATTCGGCCCTTGTTTCGATAAACCTTGCTTATTAATTTATCCATACATCCATTACTTTCTTTCATTCATATTAGTACTCTCTTGATCAGAAATCTCTTTCATTTGTTTTTCCACACTCCATTTTTTGTATTCTGTCGATCAGAGCTTATCTTTTATCATGCCTTCCCCCAATTACCTTGCCTTGCTAGGCTCTTTTCCTTTTTTCCAGCCCTTTCAAGATTTACCAAGAAGGACTCTACCTGTATCTTCACAGAGTCCTCTCAAGCAACGGAAAGTGCATCGGGCCGCCCTACCATTTTTCTCCAAACCATCGAGTTTCCTACTGGGGAATCTCTTGATCTTTCCAGTATGGGTGATGGGACCACTGTGTTATCCCTTTGAAGATTTTTCGATCCCAATGGTCAACCGTGCCTGTCTACATTGAGTTCCTAAATATCAAGGCTACTCGTAATACTTGAGCAACACCAAAGCAATAACTAGAAGAGTCTAATACTCTAACGACCATTTTTGCGACGGCAGATGGGAATGACACTTCGGGCATATAATTCGCAGGATCCTTGGTAGTACTACATAATCCTTTACCAAGACTCTGGGCATGGAGCTATCATTTGTCATGTTTGTGTTTTCCCCACTAGGTAGGTCAAGCTAGAGCATCCTCTCTTGGGCTTGTCCAGGGGCAGAAAGTCTCAAATATCTCTGTCAGGTTAGACGGGAACTTGGTTCTTAACACAAGATTTTCTGTCTCGCTAAGGGCTATGTAGTGCTGTATAAGTCTCTATTTTAGTCAGAACAGCCATATTGAAAGCTATGGCAAGGTGTTGATGTTTGTTATGTTATGCTTTACACTTCCTCTCAACTTCTAAATTCAATATAATACTGAATACTGCAAGTACGTAAAATGAAATTAGTATGCCGATATAATTCAAGCCTTCCATGGAGGCACCAAAAAATACACCATCCCATGCCCAATAGATGCGGCCAGTGGCGCAATCTGTCAGTATTAGAAGACTTTCTGTTAGCGATAGTCTAAAGAACATTTTATGGCTGCTCGAACAAAGCAGAGAGCTAGACTCACCCAATGAATCCAATGATAACCAGGAAAGTGCGATCCCACATAAACCCCAAAGCATCTCGCAGGGTTTAATGCTACAATTATGAAGGCTCAGAATGTCAGCTCGTATTCTTTTTCCCTGGCACAAAAATTGATACTCAAATCACCCCATAGAAGATATCACAAACCAACGGACAGAGATTTCAAAAAAAAAAAAAAAAAAAAAAAAAAAAAAAAAAAAAGAAGAAGAAGAAGAAGAAGGATAAAAAAAGGGGAGAACATACAAGCTCCATCATACCCACTTCTTGTATATGCCGACCCCCAGCTCACAACCCCCAGCACCAGCCCAACCAGCCACGGCGATAACGCGGCCCCATAAATATGCGCCTGCCTCGGATCCAGTCCGACACCAAAAGACAAGAAAATCAGAATCAAGCAGCAGATAAACTCTAGAACAAACGCTTGTCGCACAGGCACGAGGTTTGTATCAATGTAGCATCCACCGACGCGAAAATCGCGCGACGCCCACGCACACTCCAGGATCCAGCCTGCCAGAGCACCGCCGAGGATCTGACTACATAAGTAGATGATCGCGCGGGGGAGGGAGATGAGGCGTGCGAAGAAAGTTGCAAGTGTGATGGTAGGGTTGAGGTGACTGCCACTCACAGAGGAGAAGGTAAAGATAAACAGTGTGAGGAAGAGCCAATTTGTTATTCCAGCGAAGAGGGGCCCTAGGAAGGCAGGGGTGCCGAATATGCCTGCTGCTTCGTTGGGTTGGGGTTGAGCATTACTAGTGTTAGAATTTGAGGTGACGGCAACCCAGGAGGTAATAAAGGCCAACATCATTGTTCCTGTTTTTATTTAACAAAATTATTATTTATTTAATCTCATTTATTCTAGGGGGGGAAGGCTTTATGTTGTATATGAGGGAAACACGAAGAAGTGTAGCGATACCGACACACTCGACCAGGCCAAATCGCCATAGATTGGTGTCAAGAAACCCCTGTGGATTCCAAGCATCTCGAAACTTCATCAAAGGTGCAGCATCTGGAGTTCGTTTCAGAATTTCAGCGTTGTTGGGGTCATCGCGATCGAGGACAAGACCCTGGTTGCCCCCGAGGCGGCCCGCAAAGGGCTGAACTTGTGCTTTGCATGAGAGATGCTGAATGTTGGAGTTTATTTCCACGTCGTCGTGGTGCCGGAGGGGGTTTGTCATGATTGATTTTTATTCTTTAATCTCTTACAATCAGGGACCAGTTGAGGTTTACCGGGTCGGTGGAAGCTCTATAGAATTTGAGGCTGAACGAAAATATAAAAGTCAATTGCATCATCACTCGGTCGCTCAATAGTAACAACTTGCGGGATAGCCTCTTTGAAGAACTTGAAAATAAATACGACTCATTAATCTATTCACAGATTTCTAGTTTCACGGAGTGTAAAATAATCATGTCTCGTGGTTAATAGGGTATTTAGGTTCACTCCAGGATCGCTTCCTCCCACTGCTTCTTTGCCTGCTCAAACAGCCCGTCATCTGTCGCCATCTCCCACCCGATCAACGCCAATGACTTGCCTACAACAATTGCCTCATCATGAGCCCCATCTGTACCTGCAGCGGCAGTGAATGATGGATGATGAGGGAATGAACCATCTTCTGCAGGAATACCAAACATAGTATGTAGGGTTGGGAGAAGGTAGCTAACGTTGCCAATATCAGAGGAGCCGGTCAGAACTTGCTCGTGGCGCTTGAGGACATCACGCCCGTATGTACCCATGTGAGTCTTGTATCTGTCACAAAGAGTATCGTTAAGCTTGATATCAGTGTAGAGTTGGTCCCTATCATCTCTAGGTTAGTCGCTTGATGGAGCAAATAATGGTCCAAAACATACTCAACAATATCAACATTGCACCCAGTAGCAAGCGCGCCAGCTTCAATACAATTACGCACGCGCACCATTAGCTTGTTCAGCCCTTTCAGCGTTGGGCTGCGAACCTGCCAGTAAGCTTTAGTCGAGGACGGAATGACATTGGCCACTTTCGGCGTATCTAAGAAGGCACAGTGGACACGCTCCTCAGGCTTAAGTTGCTGACGCAAGACAGCAACATTGTTGTACGACGCCACTAATGCATCTAGAGCGTTAACTCCATCCCATGGGTTGCCACCAGCATGGGCACTTTTGCCAGTGAATTGACAGTGGATCTCTTTGCGGGCATTCATGAGGACACCGCCAACACCACCTACCCCGGGGAAAAGATTGCGGGGGCCAGCATGACTAAAAGAAATACCATTAGTTTCACCCTAGCGTACACTAAAATAACACAGTGGAGAGAAGTCGGGGTACACATACGCCATCAGGGAAATATCCACACCCTTGTAAGCTCCTGCATCAATTAATTTGGCTTTCCCGCCCCCGTTCTCCTCCGCGGGGGTTCCGAGGAGCTGGGTGCGGCCAGGGATGTTGTACTTTTTAAGGATAGCGGACAAAGCTAAAAAGCCAGCCACGCTGCTTGTGGTGATGAGGTTATGGCCACAAGCATGTCCAATATCGGGGAGGGCATCATATTCAGCATTGAAGTTGATCAGGCGACCACCAGAACCACTGGTAGCTTCGAAGGAGGTAGGGATTCCGTATGCATGGCGAGTGACGGTGAAACCTTGTTTCTCGAGGAAATCACAGATGGTATCGTGGGCGCGGTGCTCTTGGTAAGCAGTCTCCGGATGAGACCAGATCTGACCCAGGAAGCTTTGAGTTAGCTGGTTAAGTTTATCAAAGAATAGTGGATATACAACACATACTTCATGGTTGAGTTCTCGAAGAGACTTTTGGAGTGTTTTCAGAGCTGCGTCAACTGAGTCTTTAACCTCCTCAAAGCTAGAGGGGCTTGGGTTTGAAGGGACGGTCATTGTGTGTGTGGATGGGCTAACAGAGAGAAAAACGGGGTGTAGATGCAAATGAGATCAAAAATGGAACAGGGAAATTGAACCCATTGCCGTGATTATATGCACTGACCCCTCCCCTTCGCCCCCATAACTGAGATCACATCCTCGGATCGAACAATAAATCCAAGGTAACTTCAGTGAGGGGATTTCGTGAATGGTCCAAGGTGGCTATCTGCTCCAATCTCCGAGTTCATATTCTGGACGAATAGGAAAAAATGCATTGCATAATAGCGGAAATAATAAGTGCGTCAGAGCCATCTCATCGTAAGATAGTGTACTCATAGTAGTACCGATTAGGGATTGGGATAATAATAGTACTGCCAACTGAATCCTACCAAGTGTATCTCAAGAAAAGTAGCTCGGCAGATAACAGCGGGTCGCAGTGGATCTAGTTCCAGACAGTGGAAATATTCAGAGTGTAATGATGACTTCTCCGCACTGAGTCTGTGGGGGAATCGAGGCTGCCGCATTGACACAGATGTTAGAAGTAGGTTCCTAGTTGGTCAATAATGAGGGGAAGTATCACCTTCTACTCCTGTTATCCAATTCATAATAGGTGGATTACCCGACGATAAGCCAGTGGAGCTGGATTGCCGAGCAGTGCCAGCTAATTGGCTTATCTGCCGACCGCTGCTTGAAGGGGCCTGGTTTCAGCTCCACCTGGCAGCGGCGGCGATCCATTTGTATTTCTCACCACACACGCTTAAGCGATTTTTGGGGTATTCGCTGGGGCCTTTCGCCACTGATAGCCGACCAAACTCTACTCGATAGGAACCGTTAAAATGATTTTGGTTGTTGGCATGATTAATCGATGTTTATCATCTTTAGCTTCACTTGAACCCCAACCGTCCCATCTAACGCCTACTGTTGGTCCCTCGGATCAGCCAGAGAAGGCAGATGCCGGGGAGGGGAAACTACCTCCTGATGATTTGTCTTGGGAAATCTTCGGGTGATGAAGATAGATAGATAAACAGTCGACTAGAGGATGAGCTAGAGGGCACTTAAATGAGTCTATATAAACACTCTTCCACCAGCCAGCGTCATCATTATTTGGCATCATGACCTCTTGGCTTTCCTCCCCAACATCTCGCTTGTTTAGGAAACCTATCACAATGGAAAAAAATCACTCAAATTCCTCTCCTAATATGGATTTCAAGACTGAAGCGAAAGACCCTGTCTCTCGCGAAGTTGGCCTTGGCCAAATGCTGGATGTTCATGCCACCCCAGAGGAAGAGAGAAAGGTCCTAAGGAAGCTAGACATTGTGTACGCCATTCTGTTTGCCCTTTCTTTTCTTCCCATTTCGATTTTTGCGCTTGAAATAAAGCATAATGTCCTTCAATACTATTTCAATAACTAATAGGTCGTTCTCCCAATAGATTGATTCCCCTTATGGGTATTTGTTACATGATGCAGTATATGGATAAATTGGCACTCAGTCAAGCAACCCTCTTCGGCCTCCGTGAAGACCTTAATCTAGTAAGCCAGGAATACTCCTGGGCGTCAGCTATCTTCTATTTTGGATATTTTGCCTGGAGCTGGCCGAGCTCGTATCTCATGGTTCGCCTGCCGCTAGCCAAATATCTCAGTGTCTTAATGTATGTTCCCCTAACGCCAGCTCCCTCATACCAACTAACAATAATCCAGATTTGTCTGGGGAGGTGTCTTGATGTGTCACGCTGCTGCTAAAAATTACGGTGGCCTCATGGCTGCCCGCTTCTTCTTGGGTGTAGGAGAAGCCAGTATAGCCCCTGGTTTCTCTCTAATCGTTGGCATGTTCTATAAAAGAGAAGAACAGCCCTCCCGGTACGTATTAAGCACATCCAAGTACCTCGGGGGGCACTTGAGCTAACAAAACAAATAGACAAGCTGCTTGGTTCTTCGGTAACTGCATTTCTAACCTTATCGGAGGTGTGGTCGCCTACGGCATCGGCAGCGTCGACGTCGATACCGTCAACAGCTGGCAGCTACTTTTTCTCGTCCTCGGCGGTATTACAGCAGGCATCGGCATCTTTATCCTCGTTCTCCTTCCAGATACTCCAGAAAAGACCATCTTCCTTAACAAGACTGAGCGCGCCATCGCCGCTCAACGTACAATCAAAAACCAGATTGGTGCTGTCGATACCGGGAATTATAGATGGGATCAAGTCTGGATGACCATTCGAGACCCCCAGACCTGGTTTCTATTCTTATATACACTTTGTGTAAATTTGTGTAATGGAGGACTTACTAGCGTACGCCCAGCCCTGCTCTCCCATCCATATATTACAATAGTCACTTTGACTGCTAACGCCTGCCACAGTTCTCTGGACTCATCATTCAGAGCTTCGGGTTTTCTGCTCTCCGATCTCTTCTGATGCAAATGCCTCTGGGTGCAGCCCAGATAGTATTCCTCGTTATAACATCCGTCGTTGCCACGTATATTCCTAAGACTCGGATTCTCATGATGATCCTCAACACTACTGCCTCCATGATTGGCCTAATTCTTGTTTGGAAATTGGACCCGACCAACCAAAAAGGTCGGCTTGTTGGTCTCTCCTTGGGAGCTGTTTTCGCCGTCAACATCCCTCTCTCACTCAGTATAATCAGCTCCAACGTCGCAGGTTTCACAAAGCGAAGTACCACGAGCGCCCTCCTGTTCGTTGCTTACTGTGTAGGCAATATTATTGGGCCTCAGTGTTACTTGGCGCGTGAGGAGCCCACCTACAATGTATATTCCCCCAACCGCTTTCTTCGGTCTGAGGTGTGCGAATGCTAATATTTAGTAATAGACCGGCATGACAGCTTCCGTGGCAGGCTTGGCCCTTGGTATATTTTTCCTTGTGTGTCTTCTAGTCTACTATATCTGGGAGAACAAGCGCCGGGATGCTAAATACGGGCTTCCTGAGGAAACCATTGAGGATGAAGATTTGTCCCAGGGCTTGTCAAATAAGACGGATCTAGAGATCAAGAGCTTCCGCTATTTGTTGTAATTTCACTGCTTATATTAATATTTCCACTTTCGAATTAATTTTGATCTTAGTATATACTTCCTCTGGTGTTTCTCTAGCCTAACCCAGTAAAATAGAACAAACAAACAAACATCGCATTTCACTACATGGCTTGCGAGCTTTATGCCACATAAAGGAAAACAAAACCCCCACATGCATAATTCAATCCCGAATAATTAGGACGATAGAGACCAAGCTATGGACCTTCTATCCAGTTTTCCGATAGTGACGATAGTCGTTCGTAAATCGAATCTAGCTCGTCTTCGTCACGAACTCTCACATAAACTCCAAAATCAAACGCAAGCACTAGCGCATCCGAAGTCGCGAAGAAACGAGCCCCTTGGAAGTAGGGAAGAGACACTGGGCCGACTTCCGGGTAGTACTGAGCAAGGCTTTCCAACTCATTCGCCGTATCCGCTTCACACTCAGCATAGTCAGTGAGTGCCTGACGGTCTTGCATAGCCTCCCATATAATCATAGCCAAGCACGCCAAAGAAAACCGCTCTGTCCACGGCTCCCACATTTCGACTGATTTATCAGCCATGGCCTGCTTCACATATACAGGGGGGTCTGGGTCTCCGTTGACAAGATCAGAAAGCAAAATACCCCAGCAGGCCGCGCCACGGTTCTCATCTCGAAACACCAAGGCCTCCTGGTTTTCGTCGATTCTAAGCTCCGTGGGAGGGAGCAATTTGTCTTGGTTGGCAGTCAAGTCCGCCCGTCGCCCAAATAATGAGTAAGCTTCGTGCATCGCAATAGGAAGACGGAGCTGGAGCCTTTGCTCGGACTCCAATAAGTCGCTATTACTCCAGCCATCATGGTCGGCGAGCGGAGATGACGTCCAGTGAGACGCGAACCGACGAACGAAATCCCAAACTTGTCCCCGCTCCTCAGAGGGCCTTTGCAAGTATTGCAGAATATCCATTTCGCTCGCTTCAACCACACCTCTCTTAATCCTGCTACTCGGATTAGCTTGACTGGCGGAATCGTACTTTGGTGGCCGGATGACTAAACCTCTTTCGGCCTCAACTTTTGAACTCCGAAAAACAGGCACGATGCTCTACTCCAAATACGGACTAGCGCAATATGTATCGAAAGTCGTCCGAACTTAGTAACAGGTTGAGCTCCCAGATCTTCTCAATAATTTCACCAAGTTGCATGTTAACTATGTTCTCTGCATGTTTCCAGAAACTACAGATAATGTTAGTATAATAGATTTCCACAAACTTCCAACTTGGGACATACCGAGGGTCATACCTCCTCATATGCGATCCAAACAATTCTAGCATCACCGGCTCGTGATGTCCGATATGCAAGAAAATGAATTTTATGGAATTGATAGGCACACAATTTGCCATGGGCTAAAGATTATTGATTGGTCAAGACATGGAGCTTAAGGTATTGACTGCTCAGAGTATCTCTCTTAAGTAACCTGTCGTTCTAGTATATATTTTGAGCGGAAAGTACCTAGTATATCTAACATTATATAATACAGGATTTATGTAACAAATAATCAATATATCCTTTCGAAGAGTATCTCACAATTTTTGTTTCTTTGAATTATACCATTCTTGCTGCCTCTATTAGCATAAAATAACGAACAAACAAATGAAAAGGCTGTTGTGCTCACCTTATGAATGATCAGACAAACGGTTTTGAGGGTGAAAATTTGCCAAGAATTTCCAACCATAATGAGCTGGGTCGTGAGGACCCGCAACTTTTCCTCTCAGAGCTTCTTCTCATTCTCAACATCCCCCCTTACGCCTTTATCGCCCTTTCTGACTGATGCCTAAAGGCCGCTCGGTTTATCCGCAGAGCGGGCCACTCCATCGATGTCGGGTCGGAACGCCCCTCGCTCAAAGAATGGTATGGCATCGGTGCGCTCATCTGAGCTACTTCCCCGCGGAATTCTCCGAAGCTTCGAGTCTGCTAATATGGCCATCTCTCCAACCTAGGTTGCAGTACCTGCCGCCGTCGAAAGGTGAAGTGCGGAGAAGAGCGTCCGGTTTGCAAACGCTGCTTTACTCTACACCTTACGTGCGAATGGGGAATTCCCGTGAAACGAGGCAAACTTAATTCCGCTGTTCGATATCTCCAACCCGCGCAGCCTCGATGGCCGGTGACGACGGTCACTCACGGCCGCGAACCCTCTATTTCTTCCACACAGGTCCCTTATTCCCCCTATTCTAGCTCTCTGACGGTTATTTCACAAACTCAGACCGCCGCGGACTTTTCTCCGATACCTCTAGAAGCTCTTTCGCCCGTTAGCTGGCCGTCGTTACAGACCAACTTCTCCATCCCACCCCCCCTCTATCCATCGCTTTCGGGGACAGATGTCGCATGCTCAAACTCACTGTTACTGACTGAGCACGATCAGAAATACTTTCAGTTTTTCCCGTCATCATCCGTCGTGTTTTACTATATGAAAGCATGGCCCTGGAGCAGCTTCAGATATCTATATCAAGGCCCGGCAAGCTCGAGCAAGGTTATAATGCGCATGATTTTAGCATTATCGGCTAGTGATATGCATCGTAATGGACTCGTGGTGCGGCCTCCGGGCTGTCCGACGGCAGAGGATCATGCCCGCTATCACTATGGACTAGCGGTCAAGGAATTCCGCCAGATACTGGAGTCACCCCAAGGGCCAGTGTCGAGGACAGAGCTCGAGATGATTTTTGCGACAGTGTTTCTGATGATTACGTATGAGTGGCAGTTTGGCCATTGTGTGCGACATTTGGAACTGCACCTGCGCGGGTTGAAGTCACTCCTGGAATCACATCCTGAGCTGTTTCAGATCAAAGATTTCAACAATGTGCTCATGTCGATGGACGCTGAAGGCTCGGATACATCCACATCTAGAGTAACGTTTATCCCCGAGCAATTGCTCCTCTGGATTCTGTGCGCACTCAGTTGTTCCTTGTTTGATGCTTGGGATTCGTGCTAACACTTGTAGGTATGTGGATATTAATTGTCGCCCGATGGGCATGAAGGAGTCGCTCTACAATTACGTGCTTCAAACAGGCAATCCAGCTTTACACCCTGATCGACTCTACCGCGCGGCTCGACTTTGGGGTAGATGTTTTTGGGGTAGGCAGTACCCAGATCAGGAGGTCTCCGATGATATGGAGAACTACCGAGCACTGGAGCTTCTGCATGTAGCTCTCACCCTCCGCCACGACACGTGGGAAGCTTTGATCGACGATTCAGACCAGTCCAGATACCAGGCAACAGAATTAATTTTTAAAGAGATCATGGCCATCCAGGAGGTACGTGTTCCACCCCTTCCACTCCACCATTCTCCAGAGCCTGGTTCTGACTTTTAGTAGAAATTTTCCGATTTATTTATAACAGCTAAATTCGCCAGCCCTCACTCGACGCGACGTACTCTTAACACGATATTTATGGCTGCTAGTAGCTTTTATGCGGCGATCATCTTTCATCGTAGACTCTTGTACCCCCCAGGCCCGCCTGCCGCCCTCCACCGCCGGGCAGTCACCAACATTCTTGAGATTGTTCGCAAGCAACATGCGTCGGATCCACGAACGCTCCGCAGATTGCACTGGCCGCTCCTCATGGCGGTGATAGAAACAGAAGATGTTGTGCAACGTGACTGGCTGCGAGAACGGCTGCGGGAGCTGCGCGAATATCACTCGGAGTATCTTTGGGCCAACGAGATTGCCGACGAGGTGCTAGCCCGACAAAATGTATCCCAGGGTCGATATGCGGATGTAGCGGATCTGCTGCGCCATCGTGGGATGACTTGATTTGGGATGTTATTT
This sequence comes from Aspergillus haitiensis, assembly GCA_027569155.1. Classification (NCBI taxonomy): domain Eukaryota; kingdom Fungi; phylum Ascomycota; class Eurotiomycetes; order Eurotiales; family Aspergillaceae; genus Aspergillus; species Aspergillus haitiensis. The sequence continues at coordinate 132,507 of JAPDEO010000016.1, forward strand.
GGACAAAATTACAATTATCGGTTTGGAGGGGCTGGTTATATTGTTGAGGTTGTAAGCATGCCAATGCCGCCCAGCAACTAGTTGCCAAGCTAGTCATCAACTTGCAGCTCCCTCCAACCGCGGCCAATTAATACAATCACCCTTGCTGATAGCATTTCTCTCTCTGACTGGTCAAGATGCATTCCAACTCCCACCTGCATACGCACGATAAGCGTCGCAATGTCTAACGAATCAATCGTGTGTATTAATATTTTGATTACTCCATTCCCTTCCAAGGGGTTGAATTTAATCTCGGATTCCGCAGGTACTCTAATCCAATTTACCTTTCTAACGCCTGGTCGCCAAAATGTCTGTACAAGATGCCTGGGATGCTTGCGACAAGACCGATACCTTGTTTATCCTTGTTTGCTCCGTCTTCTGCTGGTTGATTATTCCCGCGGTCGGCCTCGCGTACTCAGGCTATTCCACCCGTTTCAACAGTCTCGCCTCATTCTATCCTGGTTTGCTTGCTGTCGCTGTTTGTTCCCTGCAATGGTGGATGATCGGGTATTCGCTGGCGTACAGCGAAGGCAATCCCTTTATTGGTGGTCTCTCGAAGGCCTTCCATGTCGGAGTGCTTGCCGAGCCCATTGGCACCATCCCAGAGATCCTCTTCTCTGAATTCCAGCTTATCTTTTGCGCGACCGTGTGCGCCATCGCCATAGGTGGTGCTTGTGAGCGTGGCCGTCTACTTCCCTTAATCCCCTTTATCTTCGTATGTGACTATGAATGATGCTTCTAGTATGATTATGATACCCAACCCTGGCTAACAAATAGAGCTAGCTATGGAGTACTTTCATTTACGCTCCCCTTGCTCACATGGTGTGGTCAGACAATGGCTTCCTTGCCCAACTTGGAGCGCTTGATTTCGCTGGTGGTACTCCCGTCCACATCTGTAGTGGTGCCACTGCCACGGCCATGAGCATTTACCTCTCCTATCCTCAATTCCGATCGCGACGATCCACCAAGCGCACCCCCCAGCACCTCCGCTTACACAAGCCCCACAACTCCCTCTGCCAACTTCTCGCCCTGATGATCATCTGGAATGCTTGGCTAGCCTTTGATGCGGGCACCACTCTCGCGCTTAACTTTAAGAGCGTTATGGCTGCCTGTGTTACCAACCTCTGCGCTGCATCTGGTGCAATCACCTGGGCCGGTATCACTTATTGGGAAACGGGCAAATTTAGTCTCGACAGCACCTTTCTTGGTGCTATTGCTGGGTTGGTCCTCATCACCCCCAGCGCGGGCTTTATTGACCTCAATACCTCTGTCGCCTTTGGAGTCGTTGGCGCTCTCGCTGGTCGACAGGCACTCCGTCTGAAATTCACAAAGACAGCCGCCCTGTGGCGCTGGGTCGACAACGGCGACACCTTTGCGACCCACTGCCTAGGTGGTTTGCTGGGCACCTTAGCAACCGGTTTATTCGCCCAGCGAGAAGTCGCGGCTTACGACGGCTGGACAGATATTCCGGGGGGCTGTGTCTTTGATGGTAATTGGCGTCAGTTGGGAGTGCAGCTTGCTGAAGCACTCATTGGGTTTACCTGGAGTTTCGTCGGCAGTTATGTCCTGTATGCCCTAATCGACTGCGTGCCTGGATTTGAGGTCCTTGCGACCGATGAGTAAGTGCTAAATATACTTGAGCTGGCTCTGACCTGAGTAAGACCGTGCTAACAATTGCACTTAGGGATATCATTATTGGTATGGATGCATCGCAAATGGACGAGTCTCTCCATGAGGCTCAATGGGCTGGCGAAGAGGACTATCACCCATTCCACACAGAAATTCGGTTATAAGTACCAGGAAGAACTGGAGGTTCCTTTCAATAAATTTTCATTTTTTTATTTTTATTTTTTTTATTTTTATTTTTTTTTTGGTGTGTTTATGTGTGTGTATGGCCATCGATACACTGTCCACATCAACTGGTGAAACTCAAATCCAAGCCGAATACATCACAACATGAATGAACCCCATCACTATAGTACTTATCTGTACATATATTTATATATGTATATTTCTCAAAGCCAGTCATATTAATTAAACACTACTGTCTTGTGTCCATTCAACAACACCCTATGCTCGGTAACATACTTGACTGCTGTAGCCAACACGTTACTCTCCACATTACTACCGGCATGGGTCAGCTCCTTCGGACTCAAGCCGTGGTTTACCCTGACGACATTCTGCTCAATGATCGGACCCTCATCCAGATCGCTGGTCACGAAATGCGCCGTAGCACCAATGATCTTGACACCGCGATCATACGCCTGGTGATAGGGCTTGGCACCCTTGAACGACGGCAAAAAGCTATGGTGGATATTGATAATCTTTCCGGACATGGCCTCACATAGCATCGGCGACAGAACCTGCATGTAGCGCGCCAACACGACCAAATCGATATTGTACTCCTTGATCAGCTCCAGGATGCGACCCTCCTGCTCGGGCTTGGTCGCCGCGGTGACGGGCAGGTGCATAAAGGGCACTTTGTAGGTGGCCGCGAGGGTCTCGAAATCCGGATGATTAGAGACGATCAGGGGGATCTCGATGGCGAGCTGGCCGGTCGATTGACGGAAGAGGAGATCGTTCAGACAATGGCCAATCTTGGAGACCATGATTAGGACGCGGGGCTTGGTGGTGGCCGAGACGAGCTGGAAGTCCATGGTGTGGGCTGTCGCGGTGGATTGAAAGGCGTCGCGTAAGGCCGCGAGGTCGGTGGTGTTTTCATTGGGGTTTGCGGGCGCAAAGTGCATGCGCATAAAGAAACGCTGCGAGGTTGGGTCGCCGAATTGGGATGAGTCAATGATGTTGAGGTTGTGTTGGACGAGGAACGCTGTCACAGCGTTCACAATGCCTGGACGGTCCGGGCAGGAGAGAGTGAGGATGTAGCTCATGTTGAAGGTGAGGCTAGGATCCGGGGGTGTTGAAAGTGAGGGAGGGATAGGGATGTGAAAATCCGGGTGTAGAATATAGATAATGAGGGGTAAGAAAAAAGGAAAGAAAAAGGGCCAAAAAAAAGAAAAAAAAAACGGCGATGAGATGAGGGGTGACGACGGTGTCTGAGTCACTCATTACTGGCTGGAATCACCAAGTTGTGCGCATAATCTGCACAACCCGAATCCGGACTAGTTGTGCGGACATGCTGTGGCTTAGTCATGCATGATAAGGTTAGGCTCGAGATCTTGATAAGGGCTGAGATCTGTCATGGGGGGGAAGAGACATTTAATCTCCACCCCACACATCCAAATCCCACTGCGCCATGAGATCTACCTCGGTACTTATTCCTCTATCCATTCTTCGTGGATCCCTTTCTCTCTCGTTGAGACTTGAGAGCGTGGGCTTCAATCCGGACTTAATTACCGAGCCCCCTTCATTTTTCATATGGCCGTGGCCCATACCTACTGAGGATCCAAATTAACTTAACTACACTTATAAGACAGCGGGTAAACATTAATATTATTGTCGAACTAAGTATCAGGACTCAGTCGTGCCACACCGCTGACGGATCAAGCCTTTCCTTCTTTCGGGGTTTAACGCAGCGCTCTCCCGAACTGACTAGAAGGTCATTGTCACCCCTAGGAACCGCTCTTCATAGTCAGAGGTATTATAATGTCTCCTATTATTATATAGATGGTTGATCAGCTACAATAACCGGCTGTATTTTGCCTGATAGCGATAGTTATTTACCAACGGGTCTTCATAATAATAATAATAATAATAATAATCCACTAACGGTCCTGGCAAATTTCCATGAACTAGGGTTTGTTTAATAGGAATGTGCAGCGGCAGCATCCAGGTAACAGCATAATAGTTCCATTAATCTTACGCGCTCTCCACCTCGTCGTAGATGGAAGTATCGGGATCCCGTCTCCAAAAGGAAATAGAGCCATGCTTACTGTGCATGAAGACATTAGAATTTGAGCAAACAGAAGATGATGCTGTCGGTTCATCTGTAAATAAATCTCCATCTCTTTTCTTTCCCCTGCTCTTCCTCTTGTTGCGGGGAGGGGGGACTCTGACGGGGTCTCTTTCTACATCAATTTTTGTAAATTTTTGCCACAGATCTTGAACGCGACGTCAATATAGACCAATAAATCAACAAATAAATAAATAAATATGTATATATCTATTAAAATATGTTGGGGAAAGATAGAAGGGAGTGGCTTGTGGGGAAGTGAGGCACTACCTAAATGGGCCACGGCCTCAGGAGAGAGCGAGGTATTTTAGGACAAGCGCCGTATGATGAGAGGAATTCATTATTATTATTATTCATAGGCGACTAAGGCGAGCAAACAATGGAATTCTGAGAATAATTAATTGTCGACACGGGGGAAGTTTGTTTGGGGCAAAGTAAGCCCGTAGTGTGAGGGCTAAAATGGTTCTTCCCCCATTTTCCGCCTCAAGTTGTATTAACTCATCATATGGTATTTGTATCGCTCGGCGCTAAAATAGCAATTCTTTTCACTCTAGGAATGCATTCGAGTTTCCGGTAGACCCTTCTAAGGAAGCACCTCTCTATTCTCATTTTTGTGAACTTTAGAGGTGTTGAATTGCCCTCTTTCATATCTGTGTACACCTAGGTATTTTTACTCTGTTTTCATGCAGGCCGTCAAAGCAAGCCTGACAAGCAACTTGCCCAAGCTCTGCCTAGAAAATGCCCCCTTTCTTAACCATGTTCAAGCCGTGCCTAGAAAAATTCCCTCTTCTTAACCAATTCCCCTCGGAGTCAACCCCGTCATCCAAGTGCTATAATTGCCCAGTTAAAGGATTGTGCAGCCAATGGTGCTGAATCCAAAATGCCGGGCGATCGGGGGGGTTGGACAGGGGGCAGCAGCCTGCAGAGGCTCTGTGATGTCATCTGATGGTAGAATAATGCAGAGATACATCTCTTCATTAGATTACAGTAGGATGTTTGGGGATGGAATGCATCCCTTTTGGGAGACTCGGAAGGAAACCGAAGCTTCCATGAAACAGTTATCCAGGCTCTTTTACCCTTTTGAGCACCCCTGAACAGGGTCCCCGCGAGGGTCCTGCCCCAAAAGGGATCGAATCCCTGGTGTGCCTGGCCGCTAGCAAGTCTTGATGCAGACATTAATCTGTGCCACCTCCGCCACTGAGCAATTCCCCCGCCTGCCAAGTCGTGCCCCTATTGGCGTTGTGGCTTCGCGTAATTTTACCTGTTCTGCTAGCGTCCTCGTTCTTGACTCTGGTTGATTCATCCTGTGTTACTTCTTCATTTAACGCGCATTAGTCGCATCCCCCGGATTGTATCCACCGTCCACAATCTATACTACGACTCGGCATCAACTCTGGTGTCGATGGGTCCCTCACGCTGCCTAAAGATGAAAATTTAGCCGGACCTACCTATTCTGACAAGGCCGCCACCCGGTCAATCTCGCTTCACGACATTCTTGTGATAGCTTCGGGGTATCAAGCTCGACCACAATGGCTTCAACTCTGCTTCCACCGCGGTAAACGGTCCGGAGACCCGTCATGGGATCTCACGACACGGAGCTGTTGAGAAGAAGCAATTGTGAAGAGATCGAAGCCTATATAAACCTCCTTCATGGCCACTCTCCAAGAGCTTTTCTTCTCCAACCCATCGCCTTCCATCCTTTCAAGTCTTTCCTTTCCATTCGACTCTTCACTTCTTTTCAATTCAGTTCTTCTTTTTTTTCTGGAAAAAAAAAAAAACCCCAGTTAATTTTGCAACAATGGCTCCCTCGTCTTTCCAAATCTACAAGGCAGCCCTTTACCTCTGCTCCCTGGTGTCTGCTGTGCAGGCCCAGCAGGTCGGAACCTCGCAAGCCGAAGTTCACCCTTCCTTGAGCTGGCAGACCTGTACCGCCGGTGGCACCTGCACCACCAAGGCTGGTGAGGTCGTCGTTGACGCTAACTGGCGTTGGGTCCACACCGTTGATGGCTATACCAACTGCTACACCGGTAACGAGTGGGATACCTCCATTTGCACAGACAATGAGGTCTGCGCTTCCAAGTGCGCCCTTGATGGTGCCCAGTACGCATCGACTTATGGTGTTACCAGCTCCGGCAGCTCCCTGAGACTGAACTTCGTCACTCAGGCCTCGCAGAAGAACATTGGTTCCCGTCTCTACCTCATGGAGGACTCTGACACCTACCAGATCTTCAAGCTCCTCAACCAGGAGTTCACCTTTGATGTTGATGTCTCCGCCCTCCCCTGCGGTCTCAACGGTGCCGTCTACTTCGTCTCCATGGATGCCGATGGTGGTATGTCCAAGTACCCCACCAACAAGGCTGGTGCCAAGTATGGAACTGGATACTGCGACTCCCAGTGCCCTCGTGATCTGAAGTTCATCAACGGTATGGCCAATGTTGAGGGCTGGACTCCCTCTGACAACGATTCCAATGCCGGTACTGGTGGCCACGGCTCTTGCTGCGCTGAGATGGATATCTGGGAGGCCAACAGCATTTCTACCGCCTATACCCCCCATCCTTGCGACACTCCTGAACAAACTATTTGCGAAGGTGATGCTTGCGGCGGTACCTACAGCACTACCCGTTATGCTGGTACTTGCGATCCTGATGGATGCGATTTCAACTCCTTCCGCCAGGGCGACAAGTCCTTCTACGGTCCCGGTCTGACCGTTGATACCACCAAGCCCATCACCGTTGTCACTCAGTTCATCACCGACGACAACACTGCTTCCGGCACCCTGAGCGAGATCAAGCGTTTCTACGTTCAAAACGGAAAGGTCATCCCCAACTCCGAGTCCACCATTGCCGGTGTCTCTGGCAACTCCATCACCACCGAGTTCTGCTCGGCCCAGAAGTCTGTCTTCGGTGACACTGATGTCTTCGCCCAGCACGGCGGTATGGCCGGCATGAGCGCTGCTCTTGATCAGGGTATGGTTCTCGTCCTCTCGCTCTGGGATGACCACAACTCCAACATGCTCTGGCTCGACTCCAACTACCCTACCGATGGTCTCACCACCACCCCCGGTGTTGCCCGTGGCACTTGCGATATCTCTTCCGGCGCCCCTGAGGACGTCGAGGCCAACCACGCCGATGCCCATGTTGTCTACTCTAACATTAAGGTCGGCCCCATCGGCTCGACCTTCAACTCCGGCAGCACCGGCGGCTCTTCTTCTTCCACCACCACCACCACCGCCACCACTAGCAAGACCACTACCACCTCCAGCAAGACCACCACTACCACCAGCAAGACCACCACCACTACCACTACCGGACCCACCACTACTTCCACTGGCGTCGCTCAGCACTACGCTCAGTGCGGTGGCAATGGCTACACTGGTCCTACTGTCTGCGCTAGCCCCTACACCTGCACCAAGCAGAATGACTGGTACTCTCAGTGCTTGTAAACGATCGATTAGATTGGATAGAAGGTGGCGGAATGATAATAAGATCTATGTACGAGTTCTTTTCTAGATTTGTTCACGCATATCTGCAATGACAAGAAAACCCTGTTGTCTAAATTGGTTCCACCCCCTTCCTCTCCAAAACCCAAAAAAGGAGAAAAGAGATTGGATGCGGGATAGTTCCATGAGCTCTCTTTTTTCCCCTAGTCATAGCTTTCACTTCACTTCTACTATTGAATTAAATCTTTTTTATTGTTCTAAAGTTTTTTCCTTTTTTTTTTTTTTTTTTTTACTGGTCATATGATCTCGCTTCTAGTTCTTTAGGCTAGTCTCTAGTACCTTCATAGTGGCTAGTCTCCTCTTTAGGAACTGGTCTAATAATTAGTGTGGATGTGTTTGAGGCGTTCAGTCCTTTGTCATTTCCGCCCAGACTCAGGGATGATTTGGGTTTGAGCTTTGAACTGCCGTTGTTACAGTCATGTTGCAGCTTGAGCCCTTAGTCTCGACTTGTTTTGCGGTGGGTCGCATTCCTCTATTTTCCGTATACAAATAAATAATTGAGTAACTGTATCCTTAGGGGGCTTAACTCTCTCTCTCTTTCTCCCTCTGGAGGGCGATGAGACAAAGGACCATCACCACCATCATCCCCGCCTCCCCAGACAAAAATAATCATGAAGAATATTTCATAATAAAATCAACAAAATCAGTTCCTCACAACAAACCCCTCTCCTGCATGAAACTAGAAAGAATACGGCCGTCCCCGCATTCCCCAAACGCCACCATATAGATCCGACAAGCTAACACGCCTAGCGTTAATTCAGGCAGAATGGACTCCCTCCTGTAAATGAGGGCAAATTTTTCCGAGCCCCAATCGGTCCCAGCCCCGATCTCGACCTCCTGGTTGCAGAATTCCTTTCTGGAGTCTCTTCATCCTGTCATTCGTCTTCCCCACCTTGTGGCGTCTTTTGCAGTGGAGGCTTGTTGTCCTTTTCCTCCCTTCCGGGCGAATCTTCAGCCCACCGCGCCGCCTCTTAATTTACAACTGCCGTGCAACGACCGTTGCCAAATTGGACTCCGTCCGTTCTCCTTTCGGTCTGTCTGGGGTCAATGGGGAAGCCCTCATTTAAATTTGCTCACTGGGAGCTTGCTTTCTTCGGCCAGCGGTCCGCATTTTCCGTCGATTGTCCTTGGCTCCTTGTTGTTTTGGCCACGCTGTACAACGGATTTGGTTCGACGTCACCCTCTAGCTTGTTCTTAACGAGCCTGGTCATTCATTTTTCCTGCTTTTCCTTTTCTCTTTCTTTCTCTCCGTGTTGGCATACATTGGCGTTTATCGTGATTGCAGGCAATCTGACAAACACTCTATATAAGTGACTCTCCCCACAGTGAAGGGCTCAAGAGCACAACATCAACATCAACATCTCTACGCTCCTTTCCTATCGCCTACAGACAGGCTAAAAGTTATTTTTTTAAAAAAAAAAGTATTAATCAAGGAAGAAGAAAAAATGAAGTCGTCCGTTCTTTTCACTCTCGCTTTTGCCGCGGCTCTTGCCGCTCCCACGACTAAGCGCGCTTCATCCTTCCTCTGTACGTCGCCCTTTCTCTCTATCTCTCTCTCTATCTCTCTACTCACTACTCACTCTTATCCTCAATGGGTTTCCTCCGTCATAGCTAATACCCCCATCTAGTTTTCGGAGTCAATGAATCCTGCGCTGAATTCGGTCAGGGTACCTACCCTGGTACCTTGGGCACCCATTACACCTGGCCCGATCTCTCCACCATTAGCACGTTGAAGAATGCTGGCATGAACACCTTCCGTGTGGCGTTTTCTATGGAGCGTCTCATTCCTAATACCCTGACTGGATCCCCTGATTCCGCTTATATGGCTTCTCTAATTCAGGTACTGATCCCCTTCTGGGCGCTTTCCTATCCACCTTTCTATCAAAGTCTCAGCTAATCCTTCTCTTCTAGACCGTCAACGGAATCACCAGTCTGGGTGCTTATGCGGTCCTTGACCCTCACAACTATGGTCGTTACTATGGTAACATCATTACCTCAACCTCCGACTTTGCGGCCTTCTGGACCACTGTCGCACGCCAGTTCGCTGATAACGACTTGGTTATCTTCGATACCAGTATGAACCCCCTCCCGCTTTTCTCAGCTCTCCTCTTGTCCAGGCATCGGGAAAGAAAAAAGACAAGAAGAAACCCAGCCAGCTAATATTTTTTTTTTTTTTTTTTTTTTTCAAAGACAATGAGTACCATACCATGGATCAGACTCTGGTCCTCAACCTCAACCAGGCTGCCATTAACGCCATCCGTGCCACCGGCGCCACCAGCCAATACATCTTCGTTGAGGGCAACGCCTGGTCTGGAGCTTGGTCCTGGACTTCCGTCAATACCAACATGGTCGCATTGACTGACCCCGAGGACAAGATCATCTACGAGATGCACCAGTACCTCGACAGCGATAGCTCAGGTACCAGCAGTACCTGCGTGAGCAGCACCATCGGCAGGGAGCGCATCACCGCCGCCACCGAGTGGCTCCGTGCCAACGGCAAGAAGGGTGTCTTGGGAGAGTTCGCTGGTGCCGTCAACAGTGTCTGCCAAGCCGCTGTCTCCGATATGCTTGAATATCTCTCCGATAACAGCGACGTCTGGACTGGTGGTCTCTGGTGGGCTGCCGGTCCCTGGTGGGGTAACTACATGTTCAACTTGGAGCCCACCAGCGGCGCCGCCTACAGCACCTACATGAACATCTTGAAGCCTTACTTTGTTGACGGCTCCGGCTCGGGATCCAGCAGCACTACTACCACTACCACTACCACCAGCAGGACTACTACCACTGTTCCCACCACTACCACCACCACCACTTCTAGCAGGACCACCACTACTACCACCACCGGACCCACCGCTACTTCCACTGGCGTCGCTCAGCGCTGGGCTCAGTGCGGTGGCAATGGCTACACTGGTCCTACTGTCTGTGCAAGCCCCTACACTTGCATCAAGCAGAATGACTGGTACTCCCAGTGCCTGTAAATAATTTACTAGTGTCTTCTCTCTCTCTCTCTCTCTCTCTCTCTCACGAACACACACAGGCGCGTGCGCACACATTCTTTCTGTTTTTCTACTTTTCCAACTTCATTTCTCTCAGCTAGCTAGCTAGCTATTTAGCTATTTTAACTGTAGCTAACCCAGTGGCTCAAAAGAAAAAAAGGAAAAAATTTTTTTTCTCCTCCTCCACTATAGCTATAGTTACTTAGCTTTCTTTCTTCTCTCTTGATTATTTTATTATTATTCTTCCTCTTCTTCGCATAGCCCGGTAGATAGGTAAGGTAGCATTCCTATTGAATAGTCAATCTACCTTCCGAGTTCAAAATTATAGAAACAAACAAAAAAAGAAAAAATACATTACCTACATCACCATCCATCTCCAGTTTCCTAATATCTTGCCCTACATAACTAACCTTTCATCACAATCGGCGACCCACCCTTTTTTCACCATTTAATCATCATCATCATCATCATCATCTCTCTCTTCTTTCTCTCCCTGAGCTCAGCACAGAAAGATATAGATTGATTATTTAAGCATCACCAGCATAGCCGTCGCATGAAGGTAAGTACCAGTACCTCAGTAATACCTTGGTAAGATGCACAGTAGGTGCAAGAACGTATATACATCTACCTTACACACCATATCCGGTATCTATATCCATGTAACCAACCAAACAAAAATAATAACTGCGAGTGCCAATCTAATCATTTGTTCTATTTACCGAACCTCTCTATTTATAATTGATTATATAACTACCTACCTAGCTGTATTACTCATAGAAAGCATTTGTTGGGATAGTTAGGTAGGTGGGTAAGGTAGGTAGGTACCTATGGTGGGTGTTAAAGGTCCTTTTCTTTCTTCTGTTTCTTTCCATATATATATAATGAATGTACAGTAGGTACTATTAGAATGAAGAAAGGATAAGAGAATTTCACTAGTGATCTCAATTTAAAAAAAAAAAAAATAAATAAATAAATAACTATCTTCACTACACTACATGCTGAAGTAGGTAGAGTGTAGTCCCCACCTCCATATGTGAAATATATATATAACAAACAGAATGCTAGTCCATAACATCTACTTCATACGAATAAATCTTCGACAAGAATTCAAGAATGTATGTTTACTTTACTTATATTTTATTTATTACTAGTTTTTCCCCCCTCCTATTATTTCAATTTGTTGTTAATACTAATAATAAATGAATAAGAAAAAGATTGTGTATTACCAACCCAGCCCTAGCATTATTGCAGACATGAGTGTTAGCATCTTTATGCTAAATAGCAAGGTAAGCTACCTTAGGCAATAACGAACTAGCAAACGCCCGAGACTATCATTAGTAAACGGTAGCATGTTACCCAATTAAGCTCGTTGACGCGTGGCCTAATTCCCTACCTGGGGTACTGTTAGAGTCCTGACGTGTGGGACCAGTTTGCCCGAATATACAGTCGGCTGTTGGCCATAGAACTGTCCGCAAAATAAAATATCTAGAGACAAAAATATGAAATAACCCCCCATTTCTGAAGTAGTACCTTTTTTCCCCCTAATATCTTTCATTACTTTAAAAAATAAATTGGTTGTGCTTTTCTAGATTTGGGTATTTATTCAGTCAAACTATTTAATTAAACATGCTCTGTAACACTCGCGGACCTCACATTGGCGGAAGTCTGGGTGACCTCAATGGTTTGATGAATACCTATACCTATAGCGCCTCCTCGTTGCATTTCACTGGTCAGACGCTCTTCGCTGCTACTAACGCTACTTGAGCCATGCCATCGATCTTCAGCTTCATTTTGGGTGGTATGCACTGTGGTCACTGTGACGGCGAGTTTATCAGGGCGGAGACGGCCCTGGATACTATCATCCAGGGATCCCAAAGGGTATGGTCGATCCCGACTGGGACCTGGACGCCGCGATCCCGATCGGCCAGGGAAGGGGGTGGAAGTGTAATCTTTGTCTGTGGTGTGGCCCGTCCAGTGTCGGAGGAGCGGACGTAGGGTGGCGAGGCTACCTGCCGTGATGCCTAGGCCTGTTTCGATATTTGACCAAAGAGCGATTTCGACAGTGGCATCTAGATATGTCTTGGTTAGAATGTGAGTGTTGCGGGTGGAGGTTTGGATCTTACAAAGAAAATCCGGGTCGTAAAATGTTTTCACAAAGGGAATGCGAACAATGACGGCACAGGAGGCACTAGGTATAATATTAACATAATATTCTTCTCTCTGGAGTCTGAAAGGGAAATCTTGGGGGATATGGAGAGGTTGGAAGGGAAAACAAAGAGAGAGAGAGAGAGAAATAGAGAGAAGAAGAGAAACTTACATGCAAGCCATGCTTAAAATACCTACAACCGCCATCTTGGTTTGCCTTCGCATATGCAGCTTGCGGACGATAAATATGGGTAAGATACCAACAGTAAAGTCGCAAAGGGCAGCAAAGCCACTGTAAACGTATGTCATCGCGACAATAACTTCATTGCTCACGCAGGATCCCTTGATATCAGGGTCAAAGGCTTTGCGCGTCCAGAAGTACTCAAGTGGTTTACACTGCAGCAGCAGGATGAACATGAAGACCAGACCGGCGATGACGGTAAGGAGCATCACAATATAGAGAATCCAGATATGAATCCTTCTCACGGTAATGCGCAGCAAGAATATGCACACAGAAACTTTACAACCGACCGAAGCGAAACAATAGGCGATCTCACACAGCCACCAATACTAAACATTCCTGATTAAAACTTGAAACATAACACGGGTAGAAGAGCGCACGGAGAGGCAAGCTAGGAAAATAATGGCGAGAGAGAGGAGTATACACATACCTTCATGGCTGTGACTCGTTGATGCGCAGTCAAATCCACAAACTTGCGCCCGGTACCATATAAACTACCTCCGATCATACATCCTGAGAACATCGCATAAAAAGCCTAGAAGCGCTCAGATTTTTACCAAGTTAGATTCCTCATGTTTTTTTTTCAAATTAGGGGCTCAGACGAGAACTTCTGGTAGTACCATTGCTATAACCATCGCGCCATCATCCCACCCAAACCCCTTGACCACCCAGCCACGCACATAGCATCGCAAGATCACGGCGACAGTGGCCACTGCAAGAAAAGCGGCCGCAACACCTCTGACCTCTAGGCTACGATCATCACTGGGCATACTGGCGATGGAAGGCGTGACATGAGGGTAATTGTCAGCTAATGTAGTGGAGACGGCTTTTGATATATATGTTATTAATTTTACAGAACACTGGGAGGACGAAGGGAGTCAGGGTACTCCGTGTATGTAATATTAGGTCGGAATAAATTTTCCTTTCCCCATAATTATTCGGTAGAGCCGAGGATGAGCTCCAGCATGGTCTTGGAAGGAACCACTTGGTAGGAGTTCTTAGTGTTGAAAGAGGAGACTCGATTTCTAGAATTAGAGGGCGATCGACAGGACGGCTGGACGCACGAAACCTAAGGGCACTAAATACCGATCAGAAGTGACGAAGAGATAGATATCCGAGATCTTGAAGAAGAAAATGTCGATCAAGGAATAAACATGAGGCAAAATGCAGTCCCATGTGCTACTGGGACAGGAATGACTTGCTATGCCCCTTGATTCCTCCGTTCGTTTGTTTTATTTTCTTTTTCTTTTCCCTCTTTTTAATAAAACAAGGTTCACACGGGCAGTGTCCATGGTCCAACTCAGGTTTAGCAGTGGATGAAGGACTCCTGCTCCTGTCGGAGAAATTTCATCAGTGCGTTTCCTCGCTTTTCATTGGTGTGAACCTGGATTTTGCAAGTCATCGATCCACATGAACCTGCGGGCTCTTGAACCAAAAGTGGTAGTGACACCGATAAAGTCAAATCCTCGCTAACGGTACAATGCAATTAATCGCGATGTGGATGGGTTAATAATAATCAGATCTACTGTTGAAGGGGTAATGTAAATCATTCCAGTGTCGGAGTCTTGGATTTGGAGAATTCTAGACTTCGGGAATCCTTGTCATATCTCACTCGTCCGGTCCGTTCCGAAGAGGCAAAAAGAGGTGACAGGAAAACGTCGTCTCTCCCGACAACTTGGAAGGTCAGGGGTCTTAAGGGGGGGGCCCTTGCTTGCTCACGAGTGACCTGGGAGTTCTGGAGGCCGGAGGGGGGAAAGATATAAATGAAAAATATATATATATATAAACACAAACGGAGAATTAGTTACTCGGAGCAGCTTGTAAACTAAAAGCATCGAGGTTGAAGACCTGTGCCGAGTGAGAGTTGTTCAAACATATTAATTAATCCATGGTTCATAGTTTTTTCCAATGCACGCGACTACCAGGTTTTGATTGCTTCTCACGGACCGAAATGATGACGATCTTGCACGATAGAGGGCTTTTCGACCGTCCACTAAATAATATTGGGCAGCTCAAAGCTATCCTTATCCACCTCCTTTTACTGATAGGCAGAACCAGATGGTAGTCGTTAGCACAGATTTTTGATTAGCTTGTTGATCTTTCGCCAATACTTATTTACGATCGCCACACTATGCAGATCTTTACCAAATCGATGATAGGCGTAGTGGAGCGATTGGGTTGTCAACAATCACAATGATGGATATTGGTGGGGTTTAATTCCATGGCATTTCCGGGCTTTCGGGCTTCTATGGATGATGGTAAGAATATTAGGTAAAGGAGAAAAAGGAGTCTGAAGTGTCTTCAAAAATTTCGTGCTTCATATATCCCCTGATTTAGAGCTTCATCAGGACTGCTTCGTTCTCAAGTGGGTGGCCAGTAGGATCACTTTCAGGAGGCGTTATAAGTCAACCTATTAAAGGCACCCACCTATCAACAATGATACCGTCTAATTCGGAGTGAATCCGGGAAGCCGCTCACTTGTGGATGTTTTCTCCCCGCAAGCATTGGAGACGGGCATCAATTTACAGTTAATAAGGTTCAAGCATGGCTATGTCCGGTTGGTATGTGATTGTTATTGAAGAGGATATGGAGAAAGCCTTTCTGGAATCCATCCTAAACTTAGCCATACTGTGTTCCATCTGGGGCTTAGTTGGTAGCGCAGCCAGAGTGTCATGAGGAGTTAACTCCCTGAAGTACTAGTACTAAGACAACTCATAAGCGCAAATCCATTGCTATGGTTCATGACCCACTGAGTTTTCATAAGTACTGGACTAGATCCCATCAATAAACTCAATCACTAACATCCTTATAATACACACAAAGTGGGGGCGAGTGACGGGTACGGGTAGGCCGAGATAGATGAGGTTGATGTGCGAACACCTAGCGAGTGACAATTAGTATTGGGAAGAAGAGTGGTATGAATTATCCTTGTCCACTATGTCTGTCCGACAGTTCAAGGAGAAATCTGTCTAGGTTGAGTGTTTTAAGATGAAAAGTCAAACAAACATCCTCAATTAGATATGATTCTGAGAAATAGAAGTAGAAATAGATAGAGGGATGGCTGAAGCACTCTGGTCTATCACGTGGTGGAATCCTATTTTATCAACCTCCACCCGTAAACTTGATTGAGTATTATTCTGCTTCAATTTCCAGAGGCTTGGGTGAGCCTAAGCTAAATAGGTAGTTCATAGGAAGCCTATAGTCAAGTCATTCAAACAAATTTCAGACACGCAACAGCCCTAAAGTAAGCCCATTCTCTGGAGTCTTCTCCCTGACCTGTCCCGGACAAAGAATTCTGACCACTTTTGTGTCTTCGAGCACAATCACGAAATATTTTCAGGCAAGACAGGCGAAAGATACCCAATTATATATATATAAATAAGAAAAAAAAAAAAGAGAGAGAGAGAGAGAGAGATCCCACACGGGAGATTGCAGACATTCACTACGCCGCGCTAGGCCCGTCTACGACTGTACGATAGATGCACCTTGTCCTACTTGATTTGCAGATATGAAAGGAGCACCGGAGGAAGGTTAACAAGATCCAACCGAAACTCAACCTTTAGGTCTCTCAACCAAGAACGACATCGATGAAAGAAGATCTCACTCGGGGATGGTTGCAGCATACGCATAAGCATCCTGGTTCCTTTCCCCGCACTTGATGAATTTAGGGGTCTATAAATATTAAAGCGACCACTAAAAGGCGAACCGCCCGTATAGGCTCGATTGATTACATTCTTACCTAATCTTGTCACGACATGAGGGTAGACGCCTGCCTTGTATATTAAAGATTCCCGAAGGCGATAGCACTCGCCAATCACATCTAATATCTTAACCGAAGATTATAAAAATAACAGAGGCGACGCCGTGAAACGCATGGGGTCGGACAGCAAAGGGCCTGGGCAACTCCTGGCCAAGACATTGAACCTTGCGCTGCCAGCCGATTAGAACAGTCACACGAGGCCCTCGCTCGAATCTAGCAAGTTTAGCCTACCCGAGTTATCAATTCTCCGAGGCTGTTGTACAAGGAAGACAGTTAAACTAAACCGCCAAGGAGGGCTTGTGACATCGCAAAAAGTGATGACATTATGGGGGAACATCGCCTAACTTTAAACCCCGCCCCTGGATGTTGTGTTTGTACCAAGCAACCCCCAAGGAACCAATAGCACTACCGATCTCATGCGACCTCGACCAGCTAAACCCTCCCATGGCAAGTTATTTGGCGATATTTCCGCCTCCATCGTTCCTATACGCCTTCCCAGTAGTGCAATTAATCAATTATCCTGCTCAGGGATTTAAAAATGTAACCCAGCCCCGGATTATCTTAAAAGTTTTCGCCCCTTTTTCTTTTGTCGCAGGACTTGAGGCATGCTGTGAAGCTTAATATAAATGTTTTCTGTATTCGATATATGTCCGCCAAATCACCAATAATTTATCGCTACAATGGGCCGCGCAAGTGAGAATGAGCCTACAACCGTAGATACTCATGAAAGCACACCGTCCACACAGCAGCCAGACAGAAAATTATCGCTCTTAGACGCCGTTAAATTATCCCCCAAAATTGCAGGATGGTCGTTAGCTCTGACATCAGGTATTTTGCTATATGGGTATGACCTCGTGATTGTAGGAAATGTATCTTCTATGCCTGAATTCCAGTGAGTCTCTTGCTCCTTAAAGATTACTAGCTTCTCCCTTTAATTTTGCTTGTTTTGCTTACGCTCTTTCCCTCTTCCTTTCGCCATCGCTAAGACAAGACTACGGACGAACTTTACACGGAAAACTTATTATTCCCTCCCTCTGGCTCGGTCTCTGGAACATAGCAAACACAATCGGGGGGGTATTCGGCGCTATCTTCGCAGGGTTTGTACAGGACCGGCTGGGACGACGCTCAGCTATAGTCGTCGCAAGTGTTATATCGGCTGTTGCGGTAGCGGTAGCATTCGTCTCTAACCGTCCTAATGATATCGATAGCCGTAGGTCGATCTTCTTTGTTGCCAAAGTCATATCAGGCTTCGCAGTGAACATGATTATGTGTACTACTCAGACATATATGTCGGAGGTCCTGCCTACCGTATTGCGCGGCCCAATCCTAGCATTTTTCCCAATCTTTATACTCATCGGCCAATTAGTGGGAAGTGTCGTTGTTTACATATCTTTGGATAAACCCGGGTCAGAAGGGTATAAGCAGTGCTTCTACTCGCAATGGCCATTCTCCGCTCTACCTCTCATAGTCGCAGCCTTTCTACCAGAAAGTCCCACATATCTCATTCGTAAAAACCGCCATGAAGAGGCTCGCATGTGCCAAAGGCGACTTGCTTCCTCTCGGGAAAACCCAGATGCGATATTCGAGCAGATCTCTCTCTCTATCGAGCTTGAAAAGCAAAACCCTAGTGGTGCCTCGTCTGGGTATCTAGATTGCTTCCGGGGCATCAACCGCCGGCGAACAATGGTCGTGCTATTTGCAAACCTTATCCCTCAGCTGTTTGGTTTGACATTGCTTGCGAAGGGCAGTTACTTCCTACAGACAGTCGGTATGGGCGCTACCAACAGTCTCCTCTTCCTCCAGGTAGGCATTGCACTAGGTTTGATCGGCAATCTTGTCAGTATGTGGACATTAGGCAAGTTTGGAAGATATCCTCTCATTCTTTTCGGGTTAATCATCTCAACGATTCTCTGGACGAGCACTGGAATCGCTGGAATTTGGTCTGGAGACGTTACAATCTGGTCAGTTACTGGTTTCTTTCTCTTCCCCCCCGCCCGGCTCTCTTTCTTTCTTATTTTCTTTCTTTCGTAATTTCTCCAATTAACCTCATCATCCACCTACCCACCCACCTTTCAAACACCATAATGCCCACCAAAACACCCATGTCTAAAACACCCAAACAAAACTAACCCAATTGAAAGGTGGACCGCCGTTTCTTTAATGTTAATCATCACCGTATGCGGCTTCAGCACCTGGCCCGCCTCTTACGTGGTTGGGGCCGAAGCTTCGTCGCTCGATCTCCGTGGTAAATCCCAAGGCTTGGGTTGGCTTATGAGCAGCCTCTCCAACGGCATCTTTGGATTAGTTCTACCCTACATCTTCAACGACGATCAGGGCGCGCTCCGGGCTAAAACGGGCTTCGTTTACACGGGGTTTTGCATTCTTGCCTTGCTTGTGTCGTGGTGGATCGTTCCCGAGATGAAGAATCGAACACCCATGGAAATTGATCGTATGTTTGAGCTGGGGATTCCGGCGCGTCAATTTAAAAATTGGATTGGGGATGGTGAACACGTGCCGGTGGCTTCACATAAACTTTCTGAGGCTTCGGTGTAAGTAAATAATGAATTCAATAATAACTTCTCTGGAGAGCCCATGAATTTCATAATAATTGTTTTTTGATGTTACTTAATGATGTGAAGGGCGTTTGACTTTAAATTTAAAGTGATTTTTTTATTATTATTTAAAAGAAGAATTTATTTATTTTCTTTTCTGTGACCGAACCAAGCAGTGAGACAGACTACTGGGGGGGTGGTGGGGGGAGCTATAATACAATAGAAGGGAGGGAGAGGAGCAGCTTGAGCTCGATGGAAATGACTAGGGACTGGGGGAAAAGAAAAACTTAGGGAAAGATTATCATTCATGCAATGCACAAGTAGTAGGCTCTTTTAAGTAATATACACACACATATTGTCATCACGCTTCATTCAAATTTGTCAAGAGACCCAGTGGGGAGTGTTCATGCAAAGATCCATGATATAAGCATGAGTAAATCAACCTAGGGCCATGTTCCGTCTAGTCGGCAAAATTTCCTCAACGAAGTGAACGCGGAAATGGGACTCCGGATGTCCTAGTACTCGATGTACTTTATTGTTCTGAGCTTAGTGTTCACTAACCAGTCCATTTTTGCCACGGTTGTTGATCAGTTAGGATACTGTGTGCAGAAGGGAGGTGTCGATTTGTGTCAGAGTTAGTGCTTCTGCAGGTAAGATGATGGCACGGCGGCGCGGCTTCCTAGGTGTCTATGATTATCTCAGCGCGAACCTAGAGACGAAAATTTGGGCAAGGGCTCTTTATGTTTCTGTCACTGCTGCTGCTTGTGCTGCGGCCGCGGCCGCCTCTGCCGCCTTGAGACCCTTCTTCTTGCCCTTGTTATAGACACGTTCGTCATTCGGGTCGAAACCCCCGTTACCCCACAGAGCCCACTCTTCAGTTTCCCTCATGTAATCCTCCGGGGTGAAAGGGGTGCCATCGGCCTTCTCCTTTTCGAGGAGTTCAAAAAATCGGGGATAATCGATTCGCGAGTGCCATTTGCCGTTCACGTAAAAACGCTTCGAGGCAATGAGAACACAGCAACTGTGGGCATGCTCTGCTGCTAGTCCATAGTCAAGACCACGACGCTCAAGTTCTTGATTCAATGCGACAACAAATTCTGTAATTTCTTCATAGAACGGAACGTTTTGCATTGTCAATCCAGCACCCGCACTCGTGCTAGTGCCACAATATGTCACACCCTTGATCTCAATAAAACAGGGCAAGGCTTTCTCGACAAGGTTTGCGTAACCGACGACCTCGTCATCTACATTGAATCCCTTGACCAGGGTAAGGCGGAAAACGGTCCGCTGGACATGGCGTTTTTCCCGTAAAATATCCAAGCATCGCTGGAAGCGTTCCCAGAAATCTCGGTGGAGGGGCCGATCAATCTTGCGTAAACTCTCACGATTGCTGGCATCAATAGAAACATACAGCTGGGTGACACGGTGCAGGGTTTCAAGCTGGTCAGGATGTTGCGCGTTGCAGACAAGGAAGCTGGAAATGTGTTCGGCGTGAAGGAGGTCTAGAAACTGGTTGATATGGGGGTAAAAGATCGGTTCACCGACAAGGCTGAGGGCACAATGTCTGATCTGCATGGCTTCTGCGAAACGCTCAGCGCGCACGCCAGGCACACCACGCATCATTTTGATCTTCTTGTAGTGCCCTTCTTTAACCCCATTAAAAATCAACTCCGGAGAATCCACTTTCCAACGCCAAGTAGTTCCAACAGGATTGGTACCATGACGCCAACAAAAAATACACTTATTACTGCAGGACAACGAAGGGGTCGCCTCCATACAAAGATGTGACCTAATTCCGTAGAACGAGAACTTGTAGCATGAACCCCGACCACGCAGCGCAGATTTAGTCCAGCGGCAAATTTTGACTCCAGAGTGTGAGCCAACAATAGCATAGCCTTGCTTTGTGAGAGCAGCGTAAGTAGGAGACGATTTTGGCACCATTTCCTTTTCAGTCGGCTGGATTGCTTGGTTATTGCTTGTTGTAAAGTCAACGGGTATAGGGCCACCTGAGCTAGCTTGCTTGCCAGAACCCATATTAATGTCCTCCAGGTCGACCACAGGCTGTGCCTTGTTCCGCTTACGAGATTTCTGTTGGTCGGAATTGGAACCTAGTTCTTCCTCATCCAGGTCCTCCTCATCACTCTCAAGCGGATCGCCGCTACCTGGAACGCCTTCTCCGAGACCGCCACTTTCGACAATATCTCTTAGAATATCCTGAAGACCCGTCGACCATTCTTTCAAGGAGGATTCGGCATCACTTTTCACGTCACCCAGTCCGAGGGGGTATGCTCGCTTTTTGTTGGTAAGCTTGGCCATCCATCGATCAAGCTCCTTGGCTTGTGAGCAGAACCCTTCTTCTTCAGTGGGCCACCCTTCCTTATCTCCAAATCCAAAAACGCTATAACCAGCCAGAGTTGACAAAGAGCTTGTATCAATGCGGAAGTCGTGGTGAGTTTCATCGAGATGTTGAAGGAAGGTATTGAGAATTGAGTCAATGTTGTAGGTAGGGATCAAAAAACAATACATAAAGCGTGTTCCCGGGGAAGTCGGTGGAGGTTTCGGTGCGGTGGTAAAAAAGTCATCGAAATCTACGTACGATAGATCATGCATCTGCGGAGGTAGCAAACCACGTTCTTGGTTCTCCAGACTCGCCTGGTTCTGCGCCGCAGCGCGGAGATCCTCCAGAAGAATCTGGGCATATCTCTCAGTATTTCCAGTCAATGACGCGTAAAATATGATCGGTTGGACGAAGGCCAAAGGTGATCCCTGCTCTTGTGCTGTGTCCCCACGTCTTCCAACAACTTTCTGGGGTTTTTTGCCTGATACTATCTTAGGTCCAGAGGTAGTCTTCACGGAGGTGCGATTTTCGACGGGTGCGGGCATTTTCTTAATATCAACGGCAGGCGACACATCACTTCCTCCGACAAAGGCATTTTTGGTTTTCTCTGGAGAAGAACTCCGGGGAGATGGTGGGGTCGAAGAGGCAGACGCAGCTTTTGTTCTAGGCCTGTTGTAAAGGCGGACGACGATCGAGGCTATCGCGAGGGTAACGAGGACAGGTATACGGTGGGAATGCCAGAAGGCCAACACACCTTGGCGATTGATTAGTGACGCTAGCTTAAATATAGGAATAATTGACGCAGGACAAACCTTCGGTCGTGTGAGGCTCTGCCATCGTGGATTATATTGTTGGGTAGAAGGGTGAAAATAGTCCTAAGTCGCCCCTCGTGTGTAAAATTGTGGAGATATAATTTGTCGGGCGGTCAAGAAAAAAAAAAATGTGGCGTTACAAATATGAGGGGTGATAAGTTTGAAATCAGCAACTAAGCAAAGAAAATTATACATATATATATAAAAGAGGGATGGATCAATAATTTAGGGGATTTCTGACTCTATTACCTAGCCAAGCGATAGAAAAAAAAATTCAGAAAGCAAAAATTCTCTTCTTACTGGAATTTTTCAAAACTTTGGTTCTCCAGCATTCATTTATGCCTCAGGCGCGCATCTTTTTTTATCTGATAATCACTCGATGGGGGTCTCATTCATAACTGGAAAAATGAGTATATGTAAACTCTAGGTCCCTACATCTTAATTAATTAAGCCAAGATGCGGTATATTATATACATCACAAGAATGCCAGTCTCCTCCTTTATACATATGATAAAGAAAGTCTCTTCAAGAAGAAGATTCCTTCTCCAATAATCGAAATGCGGTCAACATGGTCTTCCCTTGTTCTCCAAAAAATTTGAATTCATCAGCCTTCCGCTCCTCAATCTCCTGCACTTCATCTTCAGTAGCCCAATGGAATGCTCGATGCTCTTTAGGGTCTAGTATAATACTGTTCTCCCAGTTTTCAGTCCTCGCCTCGTGCACTTCAACAACAAACGTAAATTTCGCCACGTGGTTGACTCGATCCGGCTTCAGCGATACCCATTTATGCGTCGATACAAGGTCAACAAACCTAGAGACATGGAGGCCAGTTTCTTCGAACACCTCACGAGCAACGCCTTCAAGCAGGGTATTGTCGTCGGGATCACAGCTGCCCCCAGGGCCTTCCCAAAGGCCACCGAAGGAGTCTTCAAGGGCGCGTTGGAGAAGCAGGACACGAGTAGGTGGCTGTTTTGTGTCTCCTCCGCTTCCGCTCGTCATAGGTGCTTGTCGAGAGAAGACGAGACCGCCGCCAACAAAATGTGTGAGTTCTGGGTTGCTGGCTTTAAAATCAGCAAAAGGGATGTTGAATTCTTCGAGATGCGGGGCAACAGCGTAGCTAAACGTTGGTTTCATCTTCTTGTTTCTCTTCTTCTCGTTGCTTATTTCTGATTTTCCTTGTTCCTGAAGTAGCCTGGCTAAGTAAGGGGTTTAAGTAAGATGGTGAGTAGGTTCCTAGGTATGTGTTGATCATGGTCAAACTACGATCAATATCTTTTGTTTTGAAGAGGTTAACTCTCCAGGCACACCAGGACCCGTGCTGCGCCTCTCAGGCGTTTTTTTAAAAAAAAACAACTCGTATAAGTAACAGAGTTTCTCGAATACTTCAGATCTGGTTGAACCGAAACATTTTGTGAATAGATATTTATATTTAATCATTTATTGTTTCTATTTTATTTTATTTTAATTTTGATCTTTTTTTTTTTTTAAGGCGCAAGTGCACCGTCACCTACAGTCGACGTTGGGATTATGACGGATCTCTCTTTCGCCTATTTGAGGAACAGCAGAGTTTATAATAATTATTACTCGAGTTAGATTTGTTTTACTTTTAACTTTATAATATATTTACTGCAAATTTTGAGGAAAGTAAAGGGAAAAAAGAATGAAAATGAAAATGAAAATGGGTATATACACAAGTTTTGTGTTGAGATCCAGAACTCTCACAAAGTTTATGCAAGGGCACACACCAATGCAATGCTTTATACAAGAAAAAATAAATTAAAAAAACATCTCAACATGCAAAATGCAAAGTGCAAACAAAAAGCTAAATTTCAAAAGTGATCATTTCCCGTAACCAAGCGAAATAGAAATAAAAAGGGCTAAAGAACGGTTTACAACTTGCTTTCAGGCAAGGAACCAGGCTGCTCCTGGGGAATGAGGAATCCCTCGAAGAACTGCCCAATACGCTTGTAATCATCGATGCTGAAGAGGGAAGAAACATCTGTAGAAATATCTGTTAGTAATCTCATTGCAATTATTCCAGTAATGGAGAGAGGCGTCGGAGGAATCTTACATTGATCAGGACGGACAATGACAATAACACCATTCTCAGGGCTGATACCAAGGTATTCGTACAACTGGCCGTGACCCTTGTTGTAGCTGATGTCATCGAAAAAGATCTTGTGGAGATCCCTGATCTGGTTTTTGCCAGTAACAGGGTAGAAGGCAGAGGGGATTTGTTCGAGCTCGATGTCGTGTCGAGGACCATATCCAACGAGGATAGGCTCGATCAGGCTGTCGGAGTCACCGCCCTTGAATCGGAAAGTCTGCAGAGGGCTATCAGGAGCGTCAAGGTAGGCACCGAGGGCGTTCAGGCGGGCCTTATTCTGAGCCAGGCTGAGATCACCCACAAAGGCCATGACGCGCCAGCGTCCATCAGACTTGAGCGAGCTCATCAGCTGGAGGGGCTTGGAGTCGCAGTAGCGAACGACCTGGGAGCTGGGCAGGCGCATTCCGACGATAACATTCTTGGCGAGCTTCTCGGTCAAATTGAGCTCGTTAGTGAGAGGCGACTCATCGTACTTGGCGGTAAATCCAGCAGTGTATTTGCCAGATTTAATGAATCCTTCCTGGAACTCAGCGGGGGAAGTCTTTCCACCAGAAGAGAAGAGCTTGGAGAAATAACGATCAAAGTTGATCAGGTCAATCGCGACCTTCTGGCGCTCCAGGACATAGGTTTCTAAGATTGAGGCAGGGGCCAATCCCTTAAGAACGTGGGCGAGCTTCCAGCCTACATTATATCCATCCTGCAAGCTGACATTCATGCCCTGGCCAGCCTTGGGGGAGTGAGTGTGGCAAGCATCACCACCAAGGAAGACACGGAAATCCTTGTGGAAGAAGTCAGCGTGGCGCTGACCAATTGCGTAAGCAGACCACCAAATGGTCTCAGTAAAGTCAATCTTGTACTGGCTGAGGATCTTGCTAGCAGTATTCTGCAGATCTTCTAATTTGACTTCCTTAGGCTTAGTGCCAGCAGGCAGCTCAATATAGAAGCGGACCAGATTGTAGTTGTCTCCCTCGCGGGGGATGATCAACACATTGCCAGCTGGAGAGCGGATGGTGGCCTTCTTGCGAATGTCTGGAAAGTTGGTGCGGGGAATCATATCCATGACACCCCAGACGGCATCGGTGCTATCACCAATCATGTTGTATCCAAGAGCCTTGCGAACAGTGCTGTGGGCTCCATCACAAGCCTAAACCACGTTAGAAGGTTTGCCAATGGAATATATCAATTTAAATTTACACGTTAAGAGCACAATACATACAAGAGCATACTTGGCCTCAAAAGTTTCGGTCTTGCCATTCTTCTCAGCAGTCACCTTGACGGGGTAGGACTGGGGATCTTTGGCAAGGCTGGAATCGACATCCAGAGTCTTAATATTATAACCATAGTCAATTTCCTGGTTATTGAACTTGCGCATCGCTTCAATCATAAGCATGTTAATGCGAGCCTGATTGAGGATAACGTGGGGCTGGTGCGACAATCCGGGTTGGGTATCAGCGGTGCGGCCAGTGCGACGGACATTGCCAGTGCCATCATCAGCCCAGAAGGCAACCTCAAGCACATGGTAAGCTTCACGCAACAGCTCCTCGCCAATTCCGAAACTCTCGAAGATTTCCACAGTGCGGCATTGGACACCGTCCGCCTGTCCCATAGTCATGGGGCCATCGCGACGCTCCAACACCTTGCAGCTGATACCATAGCGAGCGAGCCAGGTTGCGGCACAGAGACCAGCGGAGCCACTTCCACAGATAAGAACGTCGACTTTCTGTGACATTTTTGGACGGTATATATGGTAATGTGAAAGAAGATGGGTAATAAATCTTTTCCCCCTTGAATTGAAGATATCCTCCAGGTGACCAGCAGATGGATGGAGATGAAAGTACAAAAAAAAAATAATTAAAAGGAACAGGAAAGGGTATTATTTGTTAATTTTCTTTTCTTCTCTTTCCCTCACGATAGGCTGCCCTTTTTATTCTTCATGGCTGCGTGGAGGCGTACGTCCGGAATCTGTTCCGAATTTTCACCCGGAATCCATCCCGGTGTCGGCACATTCCCCCGGATGTCGCGGCTAGCCATACAGCCAATAAGACCTCCGGCTTCTTACCAAGTCCCCATCGTTGCCTCCGCATTGCTCGTCCGGAGTGCAGGTAGTTGAGGGTCGTGCCGAGTTAAGGGAGAATTTTCCAGTATCATACGGTCCTCCTCTTCGCCTTCCTCCCATAATTCAAGGGACAGGCTGGGTAAGGTATTATCGGCACCAATACAAGAAAGAGTGTGGAGCCCCGGCTACAGAGATCGGTTCAAACTTCACTCTGATTGACTGCTTACTGTGTACGTTCTTTTAAAAATCTATGTTCAAGAGGCGGCGGCCCGAACTTGTGATATGTAAAAAAAAAAAAAAAAGGGAAGAAAGAAAGAACTATTTGCCTACGATGCTTTTTCATCCATATTGTGAACGCATACGCGTAAACTCAAGATCATTAATTGAGCTCTAAATCGTTATATATGATGTTCATCAACCGTCGGCCCTCCGTAGAGCGCCAAACACATCAACAACTGTTCAACCCCGAACGCCAGCGCCGGTGCAGAGAATCCCGCCTCACAACCTGAAAATGGAGTAATAAGGTGAAGAGACAATTAAGAAAAGCATGGGTGAGAGGTTGTAGGGTCATGCGATAATGGTTTTTTACAAAAAGTACTCGCTGCGGCCTGGTCGCGATGTTGGAACATGCCGCTGATCGTCACTTACCGCGCTAAAAAGCTTGAAGGTCGGCCGAAGGTCCTCCCCAATTTCGCAAACTGAAGCTAGATTGCCGCAACGGTAGCAGTAATTCGGGGCACTCCAGACCGTCACCACGTTTTGATTTGTAAAGTGGTACTTATACCCCTCGTTGACAAGTTGATGTGCTCGAGCAATTAGCGTCAAATCATTAACATGGCAAAACTCATCAGCAACCTTGTCCCCAAATAGCCAACCTAAGAGAGAGGTTAATTATGAACACCAAGACACACATGAAACCGTGCGGCTTACCAGCACCTCGGGGGCTGACTGCCCATGTCTCCACGTCATCGGGGTCAGACCAAACAAGGTCACAAAATGCACCCTCATGTGGAATTTCTTGGGCTCTTGCAACCACTCGAACTTGGTCAAGTGTCCTAATTTCAGGACTCAATCCTCCATGAACGCACAACACCCGACCGTCAATGATAGCGCCCAATGTCATAAAGTCGAACACTTGACAGCATGCCTTCCATACAGACGCATTTCCATACTTTTGTAGGCACTCTTCGTAGAATCCATAAACTTGAGTAATTTGTCGTGACTCGTGGTTGCCACGCACCAATGTCACCCGGTCGGGATACCTAGGAGGCAAAAATAAATAAAAAAAAAAAAAAAAAAAAAAAAAAAAAAAAAAAAGAACTAGGAACCAGGGTTCCATCTGAGGGGTATAGGAACTCACTTCGCCTTCAAACATAGCAATAGAGTCAAAGTCTCCAAGCTAAAATAACCTCTGTCCACATAATCCCCTAAAAATACGAAGTTGCGGTTGACCTGTATATCTCCAGACCCTGAGCTCGAGGATCGATCTCTTTGGCTAGAATTTGAGGCTGCGTCCTCCTCATCATCCGGAGACCGGGAATTTCTTAATTTTTTTCTTAATTTGGGATCCGTGATAGTGCTTGGAGGCTCGATATCGGCGGACGTGATCACCGATTGTGTAGTGAGAGGAGGGTCGACCCCTGAACCGTCAGGCATTCCCCCTGATACCCGAAAGAGCTCAAGAAGATCGTAGAACTGGCCGTGAATATCACCACAAATGGTAACAGGTGTTGAGACAGGTTGGATATTTGATTCTAAATGCACAAATGGATGATTAGCTTCGTGATCTAGAAAAGGCGTTGGCCCCTGCTAGATATGAGCTGACCTTCCATCATAAATTCTTTGACGATCTCACAGAGCTGTTTCATGTGTGCCTCCGAGAGATACTTGCAGTCCTTAGCAGCCTCCAACCACTCATCGGGTCCTGCATTTCGTTTCAACTTCGCCGGTCCCGGGGTAGGGACCTTGCTATCCACCATAATGAGACGTTCGAAGCGCCAAAGGGGAAAGCGATCGGGAGATTAAGAAAGGGACAGATAAATGGAAGGGAGTGTGAAGATAAATGGCACAAATTATGGTAGAAATAGAGTAACTATAATCCTATGCTAGCATGGGCCTGCACGTCAGTTCCCCGCAAGACACATTTGGCGATTGTGTCGGAGTATGATCACGTGTGTGGATGCGTGTAGTCAGCGGGGGCGCTTGAGCAGCAGCTTCCATCATCTGCCACTGAGCATTGTTTAATCGGCAGAAGGTGCTTTTCGGGGGGGATAATTCCCATCGTATTAGATTCAGTTTGTCTTCTCTCCGTGATTCCTCATTTCCCGCCCGGAGCGCTCGGCCCTAGACACGAAGGAGCCATCCATCATGACGCAAATTTTGGCCAAATCAACGGGCGGTGTTCTCCAAATCCCTGCTGCTGCGACTCAAAAAAATGCATCATCTTCACCCAAAAAGGCTTCCAAGCCAGCTGCTCCTCGGTTGAAGTTACTTGTGAGGCGTTTACCTCCAGGGCTGACCCAGGATGAGTTTGAAACTGCGTTGGGCATAGAGTGGAAAGTTGGAGCTGGAAAAGTCGATTGGCTATTGTACCAACCTGGCAAGGTTTCAAAGGAGTAAGTTGACAAATATATATTATTATTTAACGTCTAAGAATTTCCACTCCTCTAACATATTT
The DNA here is from genome assembly GCA_027569155.1 of Aspergillus haitiensis. Taxonomy (NCBI): domain Eukaryota; kingdom Fungi; phylum Ascomycota; class Eurotiomycetes; order Eurotiales; family Aspergillaceae; genus Aspergillus; species Aspergillus haitiensis. The sequence goes on from JAPDEO010000016.1 coordinate 161,639, forward strand.
ATCGTATAGTCCAGCTAAACCCTCCCGACCATCCCGTGCCTATATTCACATTGTTGCCAGTGATCATGCCATTCCACTCTCAGATAAAGTCCGCGGAACATCCTTTGCTGATGCTCGAAATACCGCCAACGACCCTGTGCTTCTTGGACCGCCGTCGCTCGAATATGCGCCGTATGCCAAGATGGCAGGAAGTCGTGTTCGAAAAGATGCCCGTCAAGGAACCATTGACCAGGATCCTGAATTTATCGCTTTTCTCGAAAGTCTTACACAGCCTCTTCCTAAACTAGCCCCAGTTGAATCTACTATCGATGGCGAGGAGAAGAAAGATGTCGTAACTACAACACCCTTGGTGCAGTATATCAAGGAAAAGAAGGCCAACAAAGCCAAGGAAGCTTCAAGCAAGTCTTCAAAACACAAATCCGACAAAGATGGGAAGCCCGAAAAAATCTTATCCAAGAAACTCCTTCAACGACCTGAGAAGGAAAGTTCCCATTCTACCGGTTCTGAGAAGACGGAGAAAAAATCAAGGACTGAGAAAGCCACGAAAGAGGCTGTTAAAGCTGCCAACAAAGCCGCCAGTGCTGCTGCTAAACAAGCTGCGAAGTCTTCCGCGTCTCAAAACTCTCCGAAGGATACACCACAGCCAACATCTGAGCGAAAAAGGGAACGTGGAAATGCCGCTGTAGCAGCTAAAATCCTACAACGGGACCTAGGCCTCAACCCTTCCGGCAGTCGGAGAAGGGGCGCCAAAAGCAGTCCCACTATAGATAATGATCCCAAGAGCGAACAAAACATGACTACCTCATCTGAAACTAGTAAGAAAGAGGCATCTGCGAGACCGCCCAAGGGGGCTTCCTCTCAGAACGCAAAAAACAAAAGAAGCAACACACCCCAACCTATCGAGTTACAATCTTCTTCACAGCGCTCTGAATCAAGCACCCCTAGCCAAGCCGTATCTACATCAGCCAAACCACCAAAATCTGGAAAGGGCAAACAAGCCCCAGCAGCCGCGACTCCCACCCCTGCCATCACTCCTACTGCCACCCAAGCATTCCTTAAACACGCAAACCCTTCACAGGGGGTCACAGAACCTCTCTTAGAGGCCGCCTTCTCACCCTTTGGCAAAGTTGTGAAGGTGGAAATTGACAAGAAGAAAGGATTTGGATATGTTGACTTTGCGGAACCAGAAGGATTACAGAAGGCCATCGCTGCTAGCCCTGTTTCAGTTGCTCAGAGTCAAGTTGTTGTGCTGGAGAGGAAAGCGAACCCAGGTGCGGAGAAGGGTCGAAGTGGCAAGAACCGTAATGAGGGTCAACCTTCAAGCACGGGTGGCGCCAATAGTAATAGTAGTCGGGGTGGTGGAAAATCGAGCGAAGCTGGTTCCGGAGGTAACTCATCTTCTCGTGGCCGCGGCAGAGGATCCAGGAATAAGGGTGGCTCAAAGGCGAATGGCGGAGGCAATGCAAGTGCCAACGGTACCGCCTCAGGGAACAAGACAGGGGAAACCAAATAATGTATGTATGATGAACCTTGATGGGACAATGATAATAATGCCACAATAATGGAACCAAAGTGCGTAAGAGAAGATCTTACATATTAGGCTGTAGACAGTGGAACAAACACACACAAGGACCAGTACCTAGAAGGTCTAGGGCTATCTTAATAATTCTACATAGTCCAATGTTAGGTAGAATAGAAGGGAGTTAATAAGTTACTAACCAGATTGTACATCATATTCTACCTAGCTCTTGAGATATGGCTCCCAGGCGCCTCCCCCGAGCGGGAAGTATCCAGCATCCCACGGGAAGCGGGAGAACATATGGGAATGGTGGGCTGGATATGTTATCAGATTCACCATCTCTTTGAGCGTTGCGAGGGTTTTACTAAGTAGTAGTTCACTCACAATAGAAAAGGTTTATCTTTAACCCAAAAATACCTGTTGCTCAAGTACGGGCTATAGCCTGTTAGGTAACAACGACTGAGGGCGGGAGGAAGTAGAATATCTAAGATGTTGATCTATTTCCGCCTCAACTATACAGTCAGGATTCCTATGTGGTCACCCACCATACAAAGCATTAACGAGTTATAAAAAAATAACAACACTATTATGATGATGGAAACCCAAGTGCATAGGGATCAATAAAATATTATTATAAAGTATAAGGACCTGTATATTACTATACGAGAGGGCCAGTACTAGAGCTAATTAAATACTGCTCTCTAGTATAAGGTTACTTAAACGTGAGTTATTATTTTACTATTTTATAATCAGGCTTTAATTTACTATCACGGCTCTATTTAGACCTAGGTAGGTACATATTCTACCTAGCCCTTATAATATTATATTTTGTACATATACACCACCAATTTATTTATAAATCTCCTAAAATTGTTCTAGTTCTTCGCAGTTTCAGACCATATTAGCACTTGTACACTCAACATCACCATCTCCCCCACAACCACTACTTTCAGGTTAACTCCAAAGAGTCAAATATCATGTGCTACATATAGAGGTGCTAGTTACCAATGAATTGAGGTGTACCCACTGCCATTTCATAGCTAGGGGCACGGTCAAATACCCTATCATATAATGTTTGTCCAGGGAAATGCATATAATCTGGTAGCGTGGCCCTCTGGTCTCCCGCAAAGTTATCAAGGTATCCCAATTGTTCCGAAACGATCAAATCAGTATTGTGTTTTCCGTATAGAGGGGGAGGAGAGTTGTATTCAAGCCGAAAGTGGTCCTTATCATAACCACGAATTATCTCGCCCAGTGCCATTTGCTCTTGTAGGATAACAATATTTAAGGGAAAGGCCCCGTGAATCTATACTGTTGTCAATATAACTTCTGATAAATGAGTATGTGGCATAACTCAAGTCCCACATACCACAGATAGGCAACCACTTGTATCTTGTATGTCAATTTTGAAACACAATTCATGATAGATGTTTATATTTTTTGATTTGACTCTCTGTGTACACGTGCTTAAGCTCTGGGGTAGAGAGATTATCGCTTTTGTCTCCCATTCAATGTCATACACCCCCGAACCCTCTATCGCATATCCATCTTGTTCATACCGCTCTATGAAGATGGTGTGGTGCTTTCTTGATGTTAAAAAATGAACACCATACCGTGCTGCATGTGATGCTGGGGCCTGGATTTTTATTTTATGATTTTCAATGATCTCGATTGTGATCGACTCCATCCTTAGACCTTTGGATAATGGAGCCATCCAGAATTGCACTGGAAAGGAGGACCCGAAAGGGATATTAGTACTTGGAATGGAAACACTGTACTGCATAATATCCTTGCTGTGACCTTCAACTCCCTATTGCCTATAGTCAGTCATACCCTGTTATATAGGGCCAGGAATTAGCCACTAACAGCCGGTTGTGACATGAGTATATCATTAAACCCCACCATAAGGGGTCTAAGGATCCTGATAACTTGTGAAACAACAATGTCTTTTTTCATCCTCCGCTCGACCTTAGCAAACACATGGTACAAGTGATAGTCATGGATTTGGCTTGCAATTGTCTCAAGCATAACGCCGTCTAGCGGAATTTTAAATAGAAACTCGTACTGTCCGGCCGGTAAGAGGAAAAATGACATTTTTTTAGACGAAGCTAAGACTTGCTGACACACAAACGTTTCCTCCTCGTTGTAGTTGGATGAAAAAAGGGACCCCTCATCAAATGGCCTATGTGCATTAGAAAATTGACATCACTAGATAGAGATATCAGAGACTGACAGTTTAGTCTTCCCTTTCACGTGTACCGATATACCCCTAATTGCCGTCTCTTTAGGAACGGATAGAAAGAGTGTTCCAGCTGCATAGGGTCTGGTTTCCGCGTTAAATGTAACTGGGATGGATATGCTGTTTTTATCTAATCTAATATATGCAGAAGGCATTAGCATGTCGCTCTAAATATAATAACAAATTGGAGGAAAGAATGACCAAACCTAAGATGGCAAAAAATTCCATCCGTCCTGAACATCATTGTTGGAAGAGATGGTCACAGAAAAAAAGAAACAAATACCAAATATTGGTTTATATGCAACAAACAATTTTTCACTTCATCTATAGACCTACTCCAACCTGTACCCTCTAGTTTTATAACGGAAATTCTGAGCTCACTTAGCGGAGCTGCCCTTTGAGGTCACCAAGCGGAACTTCCATACTTGGTGAATATAGAACACTTTAACCAATCATTGAGCGGAGAGCGGCCAGTGACCGAATTCAAGTCGGAATTGCAGGATCTGGCTCACGCTTGGCCAATCAAATCATCCCTATGGCGGCCCTTTTCCTGATTTGGCTAAACGCCCAGCAGTCCATCATCCACCATGGTCGGGTCTACCACCTACATCGTAAGGAATGACACAGTCAGATCGCCCATTCAATTCAAAAGAGCATGCAATTAATCCCATTTTCTGCTAGCTAACTTCAATCCCATCCTCATGGAGATCAATTTCTTCATCAGCCAGGACGGAACTGTCCCAAAGCGGAAACATACAAGCACCGCTTGTGAGAATTGCCGAAAGAAGAAGGTACGCAGGAGAGTGGAGGTCATTAATTGAATAAAATCGAGAACGCCTTACTAAAGCTTATATAGAAAAGATGTCACCACGACAAGACGAAACATAGCTCGGTTTCTTCTTCGTCTCGGCCAGAGCACAGTGGCCCCTCTCAATATCCCCCTGGGACCAGCTACAACTTACGGTCCCTAGCCAGAGCTCCAGCGTCGCTACAGAACCACGATGTTGGTGGTAGCCGAGAACCTCAACAACAAGAGGAGCGAGAAGCACCCCGATTGCATATCGGCGATTTGAACCCTGTTGTTTTCTTCGTTGATGATACCAGTACAAGATTAGTGCGTGGACGTACTGATCAAAGGGATTGCGGCATTTGGTTGGATAGAGATAATGAACTTCTAGTGTCTAGCAATGATGGTGTCCATAGTGAGAAAGAACTCTCTCCCAGTAGTACTACCTATCAGGCATCTCAACAGCGCGCCTATATCTTACAAGAGCATCCCCTTCTACCTCTACAACAAAGTCAGGAGGTGCTCGTCGATATTTACTTCCGTCGAGTTCATCCTATACTCCCATTGATTGATGAAAGTGACTTTCGGATACAGTTCAAAAAAGGGTCAAGTTCCCCATACCTTGTACAGGCCATATGTCTGGTGGCATCAAAAGACCATGAAGCACGCTCTTATTTACGCCTTTCGAATCAGGCTGAACCTATCTCAATTTCTCAATTTGCTGATAAGCTTTATAGAGATTTGAGCAAGGCTGTCTCTATGAAGCTCGAAAAAAGTAGGGTGACTTTGATTCAAATATATGCGCTTTTATCTCTCCATGTTTCAGGGCCCGGTAGCTTTGAAGAGGCCTCTATGTGCCTAACACAAGCCATACATCACGCTTTCACTATCGGACTACATTTGACAAAATTAGAGCCAACACAGCACAACAGGCACATAATCAGGCTATTTTGGTGTTTGTGGAGTCTTGATCGGTGGAACGCCGCTATACATGGGAGACCTTTAGTTATCCATAATGGGGATTTAGGACAACAGCTCACCGACGTGATTCCTATATTTAAAGGGGCATATCGTGTCTTCCTTTGCTTGGCTTTAACCTTGAGTGAAGTCATTAAGGTGTATCGACCGGTCTTGGAAATCCCAATTGAAGAAAATAAGCCCGAAATTCCACGTTTCGAGGATATCATGGATGATTGTGGAGGGGACATATCCCTAGATGAAATGTGTGAGTAAACTTGGCCTTTTTTTTCTTTTTTTTTCTTCTTTTTTAACATGTTGTAGTATTTCTTGAGCTTGCATATCATGCAATTGCTCTTCTGGCATCACGGCCATGGGGCCTTAAGGTTCAACCTAGATCTCATACATTGTACCTGAGACAAGACCTGTCCGTCTACCGAATGGCCACCTTAACACAGATGTGTGACGTAAGGCAGCTAGCGCCATTACCAATTGTCCCATACTCCATATCTCTGGGGTTCTCCGTCTCATACAAACAAATTAAGCGGTGCCAGCTTCCCAGCACACAACACACTGCGAAGCAGCATCTTCAAGCCTTCTACAAGAATCTCGACGCTCTATGTCCGATGTGGTGGGCCGCCCAGGTCATGACTCGACTTGGTCAACGAGCTCTCAATAGCATTTACCGGGAGGATGATAAGACAAACGACCAGGTACGCTTGAATCCGCTACCGGAAAACAGAGTCATGAATAGAGCGCGCTTTAGTGGCTGCGGTGACGCCTCTGAGATGCCCGGAATTGCCACCAGACTTCACTCTAGGACAATAGTGTCAGAGGAAGCTGAAGAGAGGAGGAGCCAGCCAGCTGTCAGTCAGACAGCTACCACAAACAATAGCCAACTATCATTCGATTTTACAGATATGGACAATGATATCTTAAATGGATCCACGGCAGACCTTGACTTCTGTGATATTGATAATCTCCTTACAGACTTTTTAGACATCAACATTCCAACATGTCCTTCTCATCCTTCCTTCAACAATCTAGATACTGCATGGGGCTCGGAAGGGTCAGTGTGAATTTTGAATATAATGCATTATTTTAAGAATCAAAACGTTTAGAGCCTTGATCACCTCCAGTTGCCATTACGGCATTATAAGCCATCCACATATGCCGATATAGATGTATGTATACACATACACACCCACATACAACAATCATATCACCCGCCGCAATTCATCAATCAACCAATCAATTAATCATCACATAGGTATCCTGGCCATCTCCTCCTTAGTCCAATACCGCCTCATATTCTCCGCTCCCAATGTCTTCACCTCCTCGTCTAGATGGGTCCACAACACCTCCCTCCACGTAGCCATCTTCCCACGCAATACCTCGAGCTCTAGATCTTCTTCCCCGGCAGCACATTTTCGGAGGTATGTCTCGAACCCCTCGAGCCCGGCGTGAATTTCCCGGTGCTGGCGCAGGACCTTTGCTCCTCCGTGGCGATTACCGCGCCCACTGCGAAATTCCGGCATCTTCTTCGCCAAATAGGGAAACACGCGTGTCTCTTCGATGTTGTGGTGGATCGTAAGATGTTCCGCAAAATGTAGCCCTTCTGCAATGAATTGTTTCAGGGACATCCCTCGTGGTCGCCGACCATTAATACATGCTTCCCAGAGTGTCTCCCAGGAGCGACGGAAGCGATCATGCTAACACATCATAGATGGTTGGGGAGATGAGCGAAGTGAAGTCAGCTTTGTTGTTATTGTCTGCCAAGGCGAGTCATCTCTTCCGATTTTTTTTTTTTTTTATGCCTCCAGTGTGAATGGGTACAAAGAGGGCTTCCTTACATAGTATTCCATTTCCGAGGCGAGACGATTATATACTTTAAAGTCATAGCTAGATAAGGGCGGTAACTGCTCCTTCTGTTCAACATCATTGTTGCAGGTGTTAGGGGCGCAGGGCCCGCCATTAGGCTGCTTATCGGTTGATGACATGGGGGTGAGAGCGTGAGAAAAAGCCTTGCAGCGGGCGCGTTTGATTAATCAATAGCCATATAATTCTATACTCCAAAAATCAAGTGGTGGTGGTGGTGGGTGGGTAGGTATTATGCGGAATTGGATTTGGGTTGTTTCTATGCCAGAGGGGTGTTTTTTGTTCTTTTCTCTACTCTATATTTTCTCCGAGCGTTGATTGATGGATAAGTAGGTATTAGTTCTTTTGGTTAGCAAATTAATATCTAGTGTGCCCGGCCGGCAATAGTAATGTGGGGTAAATTTGAGTATGAGTGAAATTTAAAAAAGAAAAAGATAACTTGACAAGGATGGGATTCGAACCCACGCGGTTTCCCATTGGTGGTTTAGTCAACCTAAAACCAACGCCATAACCACTCGGCCACCTTGCCCGGTTGCTGTGTCGATTTCAAAAAAAAGTGTAATATAAAGAAAATCTAAACTAGAGACAAAATACAGATCATTCATATTCCTTCCTACTTCTTATCAATCACATCACCCAAACTTATTAATTGTTGCATACTTAACTACTTTAAGGCCATAAGATATTTGCAAAATGTATTGGCTATACTTTTACCTTATCCGAGTTCCCTCTTTTTTTTCATCTCCCCTTCCCTCTTTGGGTTTTATGAGTCCCATGCTGCTTGCGTATGTGCATTGGTATATATATTTGACCAGCTCTTGTGTAGATTGAGTCAACACAGCAACAACCCAAAATAAATGCATTGACTACTAAATCCATACCTACAAATAATTTGCACTGATGTTATTGTTATTATCTCGCACTCCACCCTACATATCCGAACCGTCTCCTGATCATTTACCTTTTTTTTTCTCCCACACCGTTCCCTCCCCACCAACAGTTTTGTGCATTAACTAACCATTGGACTGCGTCCCATCAAGTCTTAAGCCTGCCCAGCCCAAGTATGCACAATACCTACCGAGGTAATCTCGGTGTAAGTAGGAACAAATAAGTATCTATGTGTGCCGATTACCAAGGGAGAAGTGCATAAAATCAGGTAGGCAGGGTGTGACTGATAATTGCTTCTTGGCCGAATCAATTTGTTGTCCCGGTAAACCCTTAGCCATGACAATTCCCATTCGGGGCCGTCCATGTCACCCTACCTACATAACATTTGCATAGTACAGTACAGCAAGAATTAGCATTTTCCATGAACGTAAATATATTGCATTGCAACCTTAGAGCGGACCTGGAAGAGATCCGCCACATAGCTAATTAATCTGCTCTATGAGATCCGCTACCTACTTGTCACTGGTTTTATAATATGAATGCCTCTACTCATGATCTTTGGATTTCCGTTACGGATTTCGTTTGCCTTTCAGAAACTATGCAGCGGAAATGCAGAAGCCACAGCAAGCTGATACTGAGAATGTTGAGGCCTCGTTGCCTGCGAGTCCAGACGAAGAGAAGCGCATCGTGCGTAAAATTGACTATGTGATATTTTTTGTCGTGAGTATTCTTCGAATTCATATTCTATGTATTTGCTACAGAAGAAGGTGAAGAAGACGAAGAAATGTGTTGATGTGCTGATATGGATGTAGACTTGTCTTGCTCAATTCATTCAATGTACGCTGTGCGACTTCGGATTCATATCACAATCAGATCGAAAAAAAACCTTCTAACCAAGCTAGTTATCGACCGGCACGCGCTACCTATGTCTTCGGTATGGGGAATCATGGAAGATCTTGACCTCCACGGGCGAGACTTTACTACTATCATGACAATGATGGACGTTGGTAGGCTTGCTTGCCCCTGGGATGCTTAAAGCCATCGGGCGATGCTGAGATAAAGCAGGGCAGTTAGTTGGACAGGTACCAGCAGTATATCTGATGAGCCGAATGCCCCTCGTACAGTATATAGGATTATCAATGCATGGACATCCCGCCAGTTCTAAACACAAATATGTGCCGGTATAATGTGCCCACTGACAATATATGCAGGGTATTATGGGGATTTCTATCCATTGCGGTGATAGGGCCCAAAAATATAGATGACATGATCGCTTTACGCATAGTTACGGGGATCATTTCCGCCCCTGTAGCGCCCGGCTTTCTCTCCATCGCTAGCAGCTGGTATACTAAAAAACAACATGCATCACGAGTTGGGTATGGCTGCTACCCACCCTTGTTCTACCATGCAAAGGCAATCTCATGAAAAAAAAATTTTTTGTACAGGTTTTGGATGTCGATGAATGGTTTGTCCCAAATCATGGGGAGTCTATTCATGTATGGAATAGGGAAAACCATAAACTCAAGATTGAGCCCCTGGCGGGTCCTCTTCCTGATCTATGGCATCACAACGATCGCAGCAGGGATGTTATTTTACGCCGTTATGCCCGCCACCCCCAACAAAGCCTGGTTTCTAACACCTCGAGAAAAGTTTATCCTGACCGCGAGGCTTGAAAATGATAGAGAAGGAGGAGACCAGACTCAGTTCGTAAGGGACCAATTGTGGGAGGCGGCAAGAGATATTCGGGCGTGGTGGATCGTCTTCTTCGGGATTATATTTATTATGCCCTCGCCAGTCGGTGGAGTATGTGCATTGATCCCTACTCGCCGCTGTGCAAGCCTACGTGGTTGTTGGCATTTTTCATGGGGGAGATCCTGATACTGACAATGACCGCTATGTAGTTCTCGCAACTCCTAATCCGGGGACTACATAACGATCGGTACCGAACGATGCTCTTGAACTCGCCATCTGGTGCAATACAAATTCTCCATGTGTGGGCGGGGATATACGGGTGTTACCTGCTACCCAATCACCGGTGTGTGGTGATCATGCTCCTGATTGTGCCCCCACTACTTGGGAATATATTGCTATTTAGAATCCCGTCATCTGATACGTGGGGGTTGATCGTTGGGTCATGGCTGGTGAGTGACGAGTCTGAAATACTCCCGTTATTAACGCACGAGATTACGACCATTGCTAAGTGGAATACCTAGGCATGCACGTTTTCCGGAATCATGGGGGTTTGGCTAAGTCTCGGTGCATCGAATATTAAAGGCAACACAAAGCGATCCGTTGTGTATACTTGCTACTATACCGGGTCTCTGGCCTCTCAGATTGCAGTAACACAACTCTGGGAAGCTGATGGAGCGCCGCGTTATCGTAAGGGCGTTATTACGGATATCAGCGCGTGGTGTGTGTTGTATGTGATGACAGGCACTTATTGGTACCTGTGTCAGGCAGAGAATAAACGACGTGACGCCGAGGGAATTGGTGGTGGTGAAGAGCCATACTTAGCTGGAGCAGATATCACGGACATCGAGGATCGGATGTTTCGGTATAGCTTTTAGTGGTCAATATTGATCGCGACCTGGGTGGATAGTACCTATTATCCAACTGTCGCATCCAGTCCTTATTAGAGGGTTCATAACTATCAAGTGTATGTAGGGTAATGGAGACCCACAGTGAATAGAAATTGACAAAGGAAGTGTTCAATCGGGGGTGCTTGTGCTTACACCTGACTGTGCCTGAAACTCCGCCATGCATGTTCAGGTTCTGAAATTTACACACTACTTCAATATCGGCAGCGCAAATACTCTTCTCTACGTTTCTGAACACGAATAATTTCAAATAATCATAAATCATATTATCAAATAATTTGAATTCTAGGAGTATCAAAATATCACCACACATGCAAATGTAAGGCAAAAAAGGGGAATGAGGAAAGCCTTTCAGACCTCCTCGACACCCACCAAGTCCGACCGACCGAAGTCAAGACGTCAGGACAAGGTCAAGATCATCACCACTCCCTGGACCAGCGCAAACACGAAAACCCGAAACAAGCCTGCCGAAACAAGTTGTAACAAAGCCACGAAGAATGCAAGGTCGAGTCGGAAGTAAACGCGGCTTCACTTTAGGGCATCGAGGACATAGAAGTCATCAGCAAGGGTTGGGTCTGTGGCTCTTTAAAAGAGCTCAATGATGGGACGTCTACTCTAAAGTGATTCTTTGAACTGTAGTGAGAAGACAGGTTAGTACATGTTTTCCAATGTCAAGATGGAGAGGTAATCCCAATGTAGGGGGTGGGAGAACATACGTAGAGTCGCTTGATTTCTAAAATGAATGGGATCGAGCTACCTTTTATATTTTCTGGTGAGACCCTGCGTCGCGCTAGTGACAAGCGAGGTCATGTGCAGTTTGATGTTTGCTTGGTTTGGTTGAAAAAATTTTCGCGTGCGAACCAATCAACATTGTTCTTTTTCATTCGATGTATCCGCCTTGGTGGGTTCTGTTACTTCATTTTTATCAAATAGGTAATATTATTACCTACGTAAATACATACTCGGTAGATTTTATTCGACTTATTTCACTAATGGTAGGATAATGGTAGGGAAACCTTTACGGGCGGCAGTTGCCGGTTCCATGCTTGCCGGATTACTGATGGTATATTGCTTTTTCTCGTTATGGACTCTTTTTCAACGGGCAAGAGCTTGCTTGATATTAGGGCCCTATAAGATATTATTATTGATTCCCTGGCTATGTCATAACTCAGTAATATAATTTATAATGTAAAAGAACGAATATTCAAGAAAAAGTAAACAACAATTGGAGCAACCGCAAACTTTACCTTCCTTGCATACTCTGCTTTGCCAGCACTTCTTCGCTTGGTCTGCTTTACAGCTTTCCAATTCGTGATTTCCCCCCTCGTCGCTAGGGAAAATGCGACAATTGAAGTCCAAGCTACTGAATCTATCCATTCCTCCTGATAGAAACAGGAATTGCATGATTTAGACTCTTCGTAACTCGGAAGAGTAATTGCACTCTCGGTTCTTTGGACAAGGCATCAACCATCTACAAGCTGTAGAACAGAGAGCCTTTAGGATTCATTGAGTTCGAGACGCTCCTTAATGTGCAATCTCTTTCATTATAACATGGATATCCTATGAAAATCTTCCCCTTCCCTCTTTACTAGCTCAAGACGGTTGAAGAGGGAACTAATTTGAACACTCTTCACTTAGTTGCAGAAGGGTAATAATATATGCCTGTGATTGAAGGGCTAGGACTGTATGGGATGAGGAATATCCTTTGACTGAACAAGTCTTATATAGATTGACCATTTATACAAGAGCCTTTTGCTATTATGGAGACTAAAGTTCTTATTCACTCACTCACGAAATTTAAAATAGCCTCTATACTGTAATCTGCTGGGATGGCCGCCTGGAACTTACGCCAAAATGAATCACCGCAAAGCCGTCCTCAATATGTGAGCCGTCCTCCTTAATGATTCAATGCTTTTGAGGACCACCTAGCAGATAACTGGCTTTCGTGAAATGTAAGTAGGTACCTCCTAGATAATTCCAAAAACTAGAGTTGGATGCGTTGATCGGCGCGTCTCATATCGCATCTTGATGATGATGATAGTTTATGCAAGATTTTTACAATACATAGAGCTAAGAACAAGTGAAGAAAGCGCTGGGATCTATAACCGGGCTGGCGTCATTCTTTAGCTGTATTCGAGGGAGCTATGGGACCAATAGAGCCAAGTCCCAACCTGTCGAGTACTAGATGGCGACTAAAACAACCAAAAAGCTATCATCGGCAATAACGACGAGCCGTAGGCCATTTTCCCAGCATTCCATTGGCTAAATGAGTAGTTGGACCACAACCTAGAGAAGGCTTGGAATAGGCCTGGCAATGCTCGGCTGTTCCTTATCAATAAAGCGGGGCGTCCAGTGGCTCCCCTTACCTTTCATGGAGTAGTCCACTTCCCCAACAATGAGCCCGCCTCCAACATCTCTTGATCCCCAGGTTTAGGTCAAGATTGCTATTTCCGCTGTGTGATCCTCGCCTGACCCTTCCTAACTCCACAATTCTTCCCTCTAATCTAATTCGAAATAAGAAGAAGAATAATGATCTGGCGTGCTCTGGACGCTAATTATACTCATGCATAATGCCACGACCTAAAGTTCTCCCGGCTAATCGTCTCCGGGTATCGGAAGCGTGCCTCTCCTGCCGAGCATCCAAGAAGCGCTGCAGCGGCACCTTCCCATGCTCGAAATGCATCCGAAATGGTCGTGCTGAGTCCTGTGTTCCCTTTCGGAGGAATTCCTCTTCTTCCAGCCAGCAGCCTATATTGAACAATGCTCCTCAAAGGTCATCATCATCCGCCTTTAATTCGGAGCCCCGGACAGCCGTCACCCCGAATGCCCACTTATCCGACCCACGTCCACCACTAGTATTGCCTTCTAGCTCCCCTGGAAAATCACAAGCGCCACATAAAACACATTCTCGGATGCTGAAGAATTTACAAGGAGAACGAGGTAAGATTCCTAGTAAAGAAGCATACCTCCTCTCTCTCTCTCTTTCACATGCACAAAAACTAATCGCCAGCCTAGTGTATATTGGCAGGGTTGCATCGTTATCCTTCTTGCAATGGCTCCGAGATATAGTTACACAACATATTGGGCCATCGCAGTTCTCCCATAATGTCAAAATGGAGGACATGCTGGAGGCGGAGGCACTTCATGATATGTCACCACTTACCATAGACAATATAGACCCTCACCAGGAACAGATATTTCTCCAGGCTTGTCAAATTGCGGTAAGAGAGAAAGGCGCAACATCGAGAACCGTTGACTGATAAAACTATATCCTTTTAGACTAGCGGATATATAAATGTGTTGTCAGATTTAGAGATAAGTCAGATGTTCGAGGGAGTGAGCCATACGCCTGAAAATTCAAAAGAAACGAAGAACAGCGCATTGAGAGATATCATGATCGCAATCGGAGCACAATCTTGTAAAAATGAGCCGGGAGTTTATCAGGTTGAACTCGGGTTTTTCGACCGGGCCCAACGAGCTGCATTTGCCGGCATGCTTGAGAATCCGAGCTTGGAACTAGTCAGATTATTTATCTTGATGTCCTTTTATATGCTTGGGGCCTGCCGTCGAAATGCAGCGTTTATGTATTTGGGGGTTGCTACCCGAGCGGCTACGGCACTGGGCCTCCACTTGAATGATCCCAGTTCATTGCAGGTGGGTGATGAGCAGAAGAGGTAGGGGGTACCCGACTGTCATTCAGACTTCATTTCATTGACATGTGGTCTAGGACTCGAATATGGATGAGCCTCTGTGTATTGGACCTTTTAGTTAGTTCGATTTTAGGACGGCCACCTGCAACGGCAAATCTACACTCTGAACTTTTAGGGAACGACCGAGACAAACTGCACCCTAGCCGAATCAACAGCATGGATACCGGTCTTGTCGCCTCGTATCAAATGTCACATATTTTGGACGAGATTATCGTTCAACTATATAATGAAAGAGCCGCTTCAACTGATGTAGCAGAGTCGCTGCTTGAGAAGCTGAAGCAATGGAGCACTGATCTACCGGAAACATTATTATCATCACCGAGTATGGACCAAGCACACCCCGCTACCCGGAGGCATATCATCGGAAGTCTGCATGTTGCTTGTGCCTACCATTTTGCCGTAATAATTGTCACGCGACCTTTCCTTATATCTGTATTGGGAGTCCGGTTGGCACGGTTGCATCAAGGGTCTCCAGGATTACTTCAGAATGATGAACTGTTGGAAGACCCGGCACACGGACGGCTAGCGAGTGCTTGTATCGACTCCGCATCATACATGATTCAAACTTGCATGGAAGTTTACCAATCCGGCATTCTCCTTGGTAATATGTGTATTTTAAAGTGAGTAAGATGAAACCTCATACACTACCATACAAGGATACTGATATCGAGCGTGTTTAGAGCCCTAATATTTGCTGCTGCGCTGATCCCAGGGTTTTCTATGTTTTGCCAAAAAGAGGTAGACTCAACACTAGAAGAAGCATTCAATGGAGCTCTGGAGATTCTCCGTGTGCTTGCTCGCCAATCTGCGCAAGCGGCCCATTATTGTGAAATCCTCAGCTTGCTGAGAAATGCGATAGACGAACAACGCCAACGCTTAAGAGAGAATCCACAACCGAACAAGAAATATGTCAGCAAGCTTTTCAGCTTGAAAAACCACATCCTTTCCCCGGGGCCTGGGGCTAGTGGGACTCCCTCTGCAGCTGAAAACTCGACTGCGCTGTCCCAGAGCGACCAACTCGCCTCCTACCCCGAGACCGAGGGCCCGCCAAACCTTTTTGATACTCTAGATATGGCTGCATCATTTACTGGATGGGAGGGCTTGGACTTGACAGTTTGGGACAGGTTCCCGTTTATTGATGATGAATCCTCTCTTTGATAATTGTGTGAATAATGGCTATCTGCCCATGTTATTTTTATACCCCAGGTGAATTTTCTTATATTTTATTTGATATACCAGATTGAGTATCAATATTTATTCAGCTCTTTTTGTGTTGGAATTAAGGCTGTGAGGCATTATCGATTTTATTTTGCTGTATTATTTCTATACCAGAGTGAATAATATCTTAATCAAATCCATAAGTGAATTATTAGGTAAACTCACTGGATCAAATCACTGCCGTACCTAGGCTACCCATGATTCTGTGACTATAATTCCTAAGTAGGCTTATGCAAACTAACCAGAAGACACCATCGACTTTAAACATTAATAACATCTGGTTTAAGGTCACGCTATGCTCGATACAGTAACCTAGAATCTAGACTCTAGAATCTAGACTACTGTTTGACTATTCGCCCCCACCCGGGGAGATGGGAAAGAGTGATCTGTTTTCCCTCTCCCCCTCAGGAGGAGGTGAGTTCAATAATCCACAGACAGAATGGAAGAATAAATCCTAGGAATCAAAAAACTGGGGTTGTCCTCACTCTATTCTATTCGACAACTTTACCTGCATTGTTATGTTATCTTCCCCCCCCCTTTACTTTGATCTCCGGAGATTGCTAGCTACCTACCTACCTTAGCTTCCCTCCAAGTGATGGAAGCATTGCCAGTCATTCCCGGCAGATTGAATGGCAGTGGAATGAGGTGGCTGTCTGTAGTTGGGCAGGTGGGGAACTTTTTTTTTTTTCTTTTGAAAGAAAGGTAGGTAGCTTCTTTTTAACTTGGAAAAAAGAAAGGCCAGCGCAGGGTTTGGTTTAGTTCAGCTCAGTCTTATTGATTGGACTGGGGAGAGGAATATATAAGGTACCTAGTTACATAGGTACTTACTCGACTACCTCTGCATGAATACGTAGTACCTAGGTAGTAGTAGATCCTCTCGTAACATATTATATTGACCAAATATACCTATTCTATTACTGGGTAGGGATTATTTTTGCTGTGTTGTCAACTAAGTCGGTAGGCAAAGTACCTGCACTTAAAGAATGAAAATGAAACATGTATATACAGTACATACATACCCAGATAAAATACACTTTTGTTGTACTTATACAAATGAGATTCAGATTCCGTGGGAGATATAGAGAGAGAGAGAAAGAAAAGAATTCATGAGATCAGATGGGTGTTCCTCGGAGTGAGGATACCCCGGGCAGGAATGTGGTTGTCTTCGGGGTATGATTAGACCGAAAGCTGGGGGGTGTCTCGCGGAATTTCTATCCCGGAGGTGGGTGGTATTTCGCACGAATTATTGGGTGCGGGAATACCAGTAATCCACCTACCTGTTCTTCAGTCTTTTTCTTCTCACTTTTTATTTTACTGGATGCAAGTGGAGGTAGTAGAGGCTTGTTCGTGGTTCTATGTAATTAGGTATCCAGAGTACAGTGTAGCCTTGGGTACCGTATTGTATGACTGAATGGAGACATGAATTTTTTTTATTTTTTATTTTCTTTTATTTTTTTTTTTAAAAAAAAGGCATAATTACAATATCGAATCATTAGAAATGAATCATAAATCGTGTCTCAATTTTGGTGTTTGCTTGGTTTACTGTTTTACATGAACCAGTGAAGTATAAAACAGGGAAATGATATCCATTGCCACAGTAAGCCATGGTACCTCATTATGATGTCATAACCGCGTTTAAGCGAAGAGCGCATCGCCCAGACGGTAGTGCACAGTCTTGATCTGGGTGTAGTTCTCAAGAGCGTAAGAGCCGAGCTCACGGCCAATACCGGACTGCTTGAAGCCACCGAAGGGAGCCTGGTACGAGATCATGTTGTAGTTGTTGATCCAGACGGTACTACAAGAGGAATTAGCATAGTACTCTGTGCAGTTGAAAAGAAAGTAGGGATAAACTTACCCAGCACGGAGAGCGTTAGAAACACGAATAGCAGTGTTGACGTTCTTGGTGTGGATGGCAGCAGCAAGACCGTAGGAAGTGCTGTTTCCAATCTTGATAGCCTCCTCTTCATCCTTGAATTTCTGGACGGTGATGACAGGACCGAAGATCTCCTCCTGAGCGATCTTCATATCCGCAGTCACGTCAGTGAACACGGTGGGCTGGATGAAGTAACCCTCTTCGCCATGGCGATCACCACCGAGGGCGACAGTAGCACCGGCCTGCTTGCCGTGGTTGATGTACTCCATGATGCGGTCGAACTGGAGCTGAGAAACCTGGGGACCCTGGAAGGTATCCATCTCGAAGGGGTTTCCGAGCTTGTTCTTGGCAGCACGCTCCTTGAAGCGCTCAACGAACTTGTCATAGATGCCCTCCTGGACGAGGAGACGGGATCCAGCGCAGCAGCACTGGCCATGATTGAAGAAAATACCGAAGTTGGACCAAGAGATAGCGTTATCAATATCGGCATCATCGAAGACAATGTTAGGAGACTTGCCGCCTAGCTCGAGGGTAACCTTCTTCAGGTTACTCTTGGCAGCAGCCTGGAGGATGGTACGGCCAACCAGGGTGGAACCAGTAAAGGCAACCTTGTCAATGTCCATATGGTTGGAGATGGCAGCGCCAGCAACGCGACCAAAGCCGGAGATAATGTTGATGACACCAGGAGGGAAGCCGGCCTCCTTGATGAGCTTAGTAGCATAGAGACCAGAGAGAGGAGTTTGTTCAGCAGTCTTGAGGACAACAGTGTTACCGGCCGCGATGGCAGGTCCGATCTTCCACGACCACATCAGGATGGGGAAGTTCCAGGGGATGATCTGACCGCAAACACCGATGGGTTCATGGCGGGTGTAGGTGAGGGTTTCAGTGTTGGTGTCGATGGTTTGACCGTGAATCTTATCAGCCCATCCACCGTAGTAGCGCAGACAAGCGGCGGCGTTGGCAACATCGCCCTTAGCCATGGTGTAGGCCTTGCCGTTATCAAGGGACTCAATTGCAGCGAGGATGTCGCTGTCACGCTCCATGAGATCGGCGAGCTTGGTGAGCAGACGGCCACGCTCTGTGGGGGTCACCTGGCGCCAGGCACCCTCGAATGCTGTGCGGGCAGCAACAACGGCATCGTCGACATCCTTTTCGTTGGCCTCGTAGACCGAAGTAATAACCTTCTCGGTGGTGGGGTTGATGGTCTCGAAGGTCTTGCCCTCAGAGCCCTTCACCCACTCATTGTTAATGAACCTAGTAGTCACCGAAGAGTTAGAAAATCCTCAGGAGGGGAAGGGGGTAACGTCATACAAGCCCAGAGGTTGTTCATATTTAGCGACAGGAGTCTCGATGGTAGTAAAAAGGTCAGACATGATGAAGGAAAGATAGATGCGGATAAAGCAAAAGGGGTATCACTGGGGGAGGAAGAAGAAAGAGAGAAGGGAGACGAGAAAAGGAGGAGGAGAGGAGAGTTCTAATACTCTGGTGGTTTGGACTCTGGCTGCGGCAACAGAAGAGGGGAAAGAGGGGGGGATAATTGAGACCGAGAGAGCACTGATATCGGTAATTACAGGTACGACCTGGCGCATGCATTCATGAGATCCACTTCCGTAGCATCATACTAATAATACCTAGCTCTTGGTCAACTAATACCAATTAGGATTAATCATACGCGACACTCAAGAAAAAGGAGACTCTGATTCCTGATTAATAACCGACTCTGGATGATCCCGAGGTGGCAGTGAAAGTTCTGAAGATCGTGCGGGGTTCTTCTGTCACGAAGAGCCAACGGTTATCCGTGGATATAGTGGTCCCTTGTGCGTGGGTCTGTTATTTTACTGTATCCTGTTGTCCATCGGAGGAAGCCCGTACAAGAATACAATCTTGGCAGGTGTGTTACATGAAGCAGATATGAAATCGATACATTTTTTCTTTTCTTTTCTTTTTTTTTTTTTTTTTAACTTTGATTTTCTTTCGTGCTGATTCTCATGGTGGTGTACTACATGGTTTTTGGAGTATGAAGCGGGGGGCCGGAGAAAGAGAAAACTCTGAGAAAGGATGTTAAATTATCATGATTATTATTATAGATCCACAAGGGAAGGTCTCGCAGCAATTCCCGGTTCCTCCCATGAATATTAATTTGACTGTTATTTCATGCAATCTGTAATACTACTACTACCAATAAAAATGATAAATAGGTTAGTATTATTGTTGTGAAAGATACGGGATTTGCTCCAAATATCCACCCCTCCCAAAGAAAACTTGGCTAACTAATTGAACCAGCCGTCCATTGTTGTCTATGAAAGAGGGACCACCTGGGAGCCCACCATCGGACAGGCGGGAGTTTCGCCAAGAATGGAAAAGACTCGGGATTCGTTCCAGACTCCAACACTCGAACTTGTTGGCGGTACGTACCTGTTCCATTGAAGCTTTCGCATAGTTTCTGGTTAAGGTTCGGCCAGGCGGCCATTTCGTCAGTAATTCTTATTGATTATTCCTTGCCACCATGTCAGTCTCTCCCTTTGTGCCGCTTTCTCGTGGAACCGCCCTATATTCCAAAGCATTTTGTTAAATCCGATTATGGGCTGACATGCAATTACATAAGTTCCCCGCTGAGGGGCTGAGGGGTCTTGATTTCTTCTTCTCTGTCGGGCTTTGATTTAATGCTTCTCAATATTACCTCAGCCAGCTTCTCCAACTGTCTACCTAGACTCGAATTGGTGGTGCTATAGAAGCCTAAACGTTGGGAGATAATAGAGGACTAAGACTCTTATGAAAGAACTCCATCTATCCTGGCCATAGGTACTGTACATAACACTAAAATTCAAACTGTTACGGAAAAATGTGTATTTTGGATGTAGAATGTTGAAACCGACTAAGTACCAAGGTACCTAATTTACCCCGCTCAAAGGAGTCTTCATTGAGATTCCACTCACCTTAACCTTTTTTTTTTTTTTTTTTTTTCACGGGGTGTAGAGCTCTAGGAATCATTAAATTGTGAACCCATGGATCAGTTCACTGTTCCAAAGAGGTATTAGACCCATAGATCCGCCAGAAGATGCGGGCACTAGTCGTATGGCTAATGCTTTAATATTAAATTCCTGGTGATGTGCTAGTATCGATAGGGTCTACCTGCTTTAAACTGTCGAATAAACTCAAAATGCTAAGGAGAGCGGGATACTTAGGTGGTAAAGATTGACACCTATAAGTACTCTTCCGGAAAAACTTGCTTTAGTGCGAACTATATGTATACCACGAGCGCTTTTGGGAGACTCAAATAATTTTTTTTTTTAAGTGTTATTGAGAACCCCACTAGGCTATTTGACGCTCAATGCTTATCAAGGAGCTCAGGCTTGACGTGGAAGAATTTGATATGGCTCTGGGATTTTAGGTGGCGTTTTTAAATGTTAAAGAGATGTATACCAGTACCTACATAGGGAGGTAAAAGCGTTTAACCTGGTTGTCAACCAGACCCTCCCGGCTCAACGAAGCTTTACTGCTTGTGTAGCTCAAGGATACGACAGGCGATCCCGAGTTGCATATAGCACGCTATCCCATAGCTAAGGCTCCCTGAACGAACGATCTATATGTATTTAAGCGCTTCTTGGGAGCTGGCTACCTAGGTAGCTTGGGCCAGCCCAGAAAAGGTGTCCAACACATTAAAAAAAATTACATTGCTGGACAACTTACCTATGCTTGTAAGCTTACCCTATTTGTTGATAGTAGCGAGATCAAAGCGACAAATTGGGAGAAAGCCGGGAGACTTGGGGAAAAAAAAAAAAAAAAAAAAAAGGGGGGCGTGTATCAAGATAACAAGAGAGTTCAAATAAAGAAAAAAGATCTAGCTTGTTGAAGCTTCTGGGAGCTACCTAGAGGTGTTGCCCCCCTCCACACCCTAAGAAGCGGTGTTGCGTTCAAACTACCAATAGAAATCACACAACGGTCTTACTAGGGCGTATTAAGACTGGACCAGTGCTGGGATGTGGCAGATGCAGGTAATCAGAGCATACCATATCACGCGGTCGGACTAGACCCCTCATTCTCACACATCCATGGGCTTAATTTCCAGTATTTGTCTTTTCTAGGGGCTGGAAGCTTTAAACCATCTCCCTTGAAAAAATTGCAGGATGCTCTCGAGCCATGAGCCCACCCATATCTCAAATACTCGGTGCGTTTTATGCAGACAACCGGCTCGCTCAGGCTCTCATATTCTTGGTACGCAATTCTTGGTGAAATTCTAAACCAGTCCAGGTATGGCTAATTTTCTCAAAGATCCAGATGGAATTCAATACGTTGCCAATGTCTGCAAGTCTTGTGTTTTGTGCTCGATTCCAGCGCCACACATGTGGTTTCACCGATCATGTTATGACATTCTGATGGAAAGTTATCCGTTAGATCAACGACCCACTCTCTTAGAGTTGGAGGATTTTGGCGACGCAACGAAAGAGATCTCCAAACCGTTGATTAATTATACATTTAGTCCCGCTTCTATCCATGAGGGTCTTCTGAGTACACCTGTACAGGCAACCCTAGATAGTTGTTTCAGACAAGAACTCATCTCGCAACTGCCCATCGAGGTACTTAGGATTATTATAGACTTTATTGGGCCATGTAGCTACTTGATAGTTCTAGGCGAGACCCGTCGGCTGCTTGGAAACCTCCGCAAAAGGAATCACCAAGACGAATATTCTGTACTCAGCCTTTCCCAGGATCTCTACATTACCCGACTTGATTATCGCGGGATGTCCTATATCTCATCAATTAGCAATACGCCTACTCAATCAGCTGATGAAGAGTGTATAGGGTCACCAGGGGATGTCCAGCAACTCTGGTTACTGGCTACCCACGTAGGCATACACAGAATCCACTTTGGAGCCTTAAACTCAGAATTGTCCGAAAAAGTCTTTTCAACAGGAGACGGCATCTGGTATGAGCACATCGAAGCTCGCGAGCCCTGTGATACTCTTGGAGTAGTTCATCACGTCCGTACACCTCTCCTAGTGCCATAAAATTGGGATTCGAATCTTCGAGCTAATAGGATGCACGACAGGCTCTCTTTCTCAGATCATGCCAACTTCGCTCCAAGACGAGTGGAACATTTGAACTGAATAGAACCCAGAAGTGGGATCTACCCAGAGTACCCAATATTCATCCCCGGAATGCCTTTCAGATGCGAAAAGATCGACTGTTTTCCTATATGCCATTAGACTATTCACGACTTATTGGCCTTGTGTGTTGCGTAGGCTATTACAACATGGGACTGTTCCCACTGCCAGATTCCACAGATGGGTACTCGCGAGTCCTTTCCAGGTTTAAAGGTTTTCGAAAGTTTCCCGGTTACTGGATGTTTTTCCCCATAAGTCATGGTGAATATATTGTTAGAGTTTGGGCCCGTCGGCATGATCGCTCTCCGATGCCAGATCTTGCTGTAAGTGACCTTCAATGGATCCATTGATGATCAAATGCTAATAGCGTTACCCGCTACTGTCTCCCTAGCTCCAAACATCGCGTAATAGATGGGCTCTATTTGGAGCATATCCACGATCTACCGAGAATAGAGACTTGTATAAAATGGTCTCACTAACTAGTGCGAATGATGGCCCCGTCTCTGGGTTTTGTCATGACGGGTTGGATCCCGATCATACTGGAATATCTGGATACGGAGTAACATGTAACCCTGACCTCTCTATTAAAGAGTCTTCCTATACAGAACCCCTGCGTGAACCTATTTGGTATCCTTATACTCCACCCATTATTCCCGGGAGGCCATACTTTGCTTCTTGGTACATGACTAGAGCTTTATTATCGGGGCTAGTACAGGTGCAGGTTTGTCGGAGTGTGGAAAAGTCGTTTCAGCGCTGCCTAGGGTTGCTTCTACATTACGAAAATGGGTCATTCGAGAGTCTAGGACAGGTCCGATGGGATCAAATAATCTCAGACCCTATCCCTACCCCTATTCGAGTTCAGTTGGGGCGGCTAGGCCCCTGGAAGGAGGGTTGTAGATATATCCTTGACGTGCGGTCCGTATCTGACATGGAAAATGCGGCTAGGTGGGGAGCATGGACAGACATCCCAGATGAGGGGTATCTTGTTTGGTGGTTTGGACGTTATGGCGATAGGATAATGATTCATAGAAGGTAGACTGCACAACTGGTCTAGAATATTGGATTTTTTTTTTTTCCCCTCTCTCTTCATTTTACTCATTTTGCTTCTATATTCCGGTTTTTTTTTTTTTTTTTTTTGATATTGATGAATTCCTAAGAGTTGTACATTTTATGAGCCTTGAAGAAATAAAATAGGGTTGTGTAGTTGCCCGGAATACGAGCGGCACCTGTAGTCAGCATTGGTGGAGTTGCAGCTTCGTACTTACTTTGCACGACCACATTCCAGGTCATCGCTGTGGAGCTTCATAACAATAACAACAATCAAATCAATCCACTTCCTGTGCTCTAACATCCCAATCTTACACCTCTCTCTCTGCGTCTTTTCTTGATTTCGACCCACAGTCTTCCAACGATGCCTAAATTTTATCCTTCGATCCCAGATGACATCCGCGACTGGGCGTTGAGACAGAGCATATTTTTTGTAGCCTCTGCACCTCTACAGGGTCGACATATCAACTTATCACCAAAGGGTCTTCCGGACGCTTCATTTGCTATCCTCAGTCCCAACGAAGCAGCTTACATCGACTCCACAGGCTCGGGTAGTGAAACCATCTCCCATCTACGCGAGAATGGCCGAATCACTGTCTGTTTTTGTAGTTTCGATGCCACCCCCCGTATCCTACGTTTGTTCTGTACGGGCGATGTAATTGAATGGAATGAGCCCGACTTCCAACCTTATCTCGATCGTATGGGAGGGAAGAGAATGATTGGAGCGCGGGCTATTATTCGATTGGATGTTTTCAAGGTGAGTCTCCCAGATTATTACCTGGCTTAATGCCTTCGTACCTGCCTATCTTAAGATACCTCGACCTTCCTATGTTTATCGATATACTGCTCTCTAAAGCTCCCCATTCGCCTTTTTTTTTGTGCTGCTTACTTGAGCTATTTAGGTGCAAACCTCATGTGGATATGGGGTCCCACAATTATCGTTAACCTTTGATTCTGAAACCCACGAGCCTAAACCGTACCTCAAGGACCGGCCGACGATGAGCAATTGGGCAGATAAGAAAGTAGCCGCTGGTCAGATGCGTACGTATCAGAGGGAGAATAATAGTCACAGCCTAGATGGATTGCCTGGTCTGCGGACGGCGATGGAGGATAATGGTGAGAGTGTCTGGTGGGCTAAAGTGGGGAATTGGACCCGTTATCATCGAGATGGAATTGAGTTTGTCAAGTCATCAATTCTACTGTTCTTTGTCGGAATGACGATCATGCACTGGGCTGGATATATGGGCTGATATACCTGATACAAGAGGATGGATTGATTTTCAAGATTTTCTTGGTCGCTTTCTCAGTCGTAAGTAATTATCTCGTAATAATTCCTGGTGTTCTGATTTCTTGCATAGTTGGTACTTTGCTTAAAGTGATGTCATTTGGAGCAACTAAATTTTAAGTTAAGGAGCTATATTATTTATTTACACCCCAATGATCAAGGGGCATCAATCCTCAATAAGTGGGAGGTAATCTTCCTGAAATCCACCGAATTTAACTGTATGAAGCTTTGGGTTGTATTTATCTTATCCAATTCAAGCATCATCTCACCCTCGAAGCTTCCGACCGAACCTCATCTAACCCCGCACAATCTTCGAGCAACCGACAACCGAGGCGGCTTTTTATGCTTCATACCTTCTACCTAACCTATACCTCAACACCTCTTATATTAATAGCCCATCCAAAATGGGGCGTACCCACCAGGATGTTCTATACTTGATTAATTCCAATCCTATCCCTCTCATAACGGAGAAATATCATATCGTCTAATACCTCCACCTGTCTAAATTTGTATATCTCACCTATATATTCTATCTTCCATATCGTATCACTGCCATGGCCTCCAGTCGTCCAATTCGCATTGCGGGTAAGAAAACAAAATCACTCCATCCAATTTCATTTCAATAGTGCTACCACCTAAACACACATGAATCCTCAATTTTTGAGACCGAAAATAAATGGAGAAAAGCTTCCTCTCCTGAATTGGAGCTTACCAATCTCTCTTCTAGGTGCCTCCGGCTCCGCCTCTGATCGTCGTCATGCTATAGCTGAATTCGCTCGCAATCACCCTCAAGACCCTGTCGATGTCATTATTGCCGATTTCATGAGCGAGGCAAATATGGTGATAGCTGCAGGGCGTCGAGTCGATCAGGAACAGGCACAAGGCAACCCGACCGCAGATCCCTCCGCGAACCCACCAGGATATGAGCCGTCTTTCCTACTGGCTTTGCAACCTGCTCTTGAGGACTTGGCTAAACATAAAATCAAGGTAGCTGTCAATGCGGGCAACACGGACACAGAGGCTCTCTACAAAGTGGTAACGCAGATGGTTCGTGCTAAGGGGTTAAATTTAAAGGTTCGTTTTATCCGATGCGACCAGCTTTAGGGCACCATTTTGAGAAAGAGGGAAGATAACTCATGCAGAGAGTGAAAATTCTATAGGTAGCCTGGGTGTCTGGTGACGAGGTGCTGGAAACAGTAAAGGCTGCACTTTCGTCGGGAAAGTCTACATTCAAGAATATATATACCAATGAAATCTTGTCGGACTGGTCATTCGAGCCCATTTTTGCGCAGTGTTACTTGGGAGGACTAGGTATTGCGGCTGCATTTGCAGAAGGGGCAGACATCGTGCTCTGCGGACGAGTATCAGATGCATCCCCAGTTATTGGAGCAGCATACTGGTATCACGGTTGGAACCGAAACAATTTTGATCAACTGGCTAATGCATTCGTTGCGGGACATCTAATCGAATGCAGTAACTATGTCTGTGGTGGTAATTTCACTGGCTTCAAAACGCTGGAGAATGTTGGTACTGAAGGCTGGTCCAACATCGGCTACCCTATTGCAGAAATCTCTGCAGAAGGACAAGTTATCATTACAATGCAGTCCTACGCCCCTGGCGGGTCCGTCACTGTCGATACTTGCTCTTCCCAGCTACTATATGAGATCCAGGGCCCCTGGTACTTCAACTCTGACGTCACTGCTATCCTAACCGACATCCACTTTGAGCAAGTCGGCATCAACCGCGTCGCCCTGCACGGCGTTCGTGCTGCACCGCCCCCTCCCACGACAAAAGTAGGAGTTACCGCTCGTGGTGGATTCCAAGCTGAGGCATCCTGGTTCCTTGTCGGATTGGACATCGACGCTAAGGCCCGCATGCTCGAAGCCCAACTCAGGAAACTCCTTGCTCCTTACAGCTCCAACTATACTTCCCTACGGTTCCATAGACTAGGATGCTGCCCCGACGACCCCAAGGACCAAAATAGTGCTACAGTCACCCTCCGTGTAGTCGTCCAGGCGCGCAGTGCCGATGATATCGCCCCTAACCAGTTCCTTCGTCATATTACCGACAACATCATGCAAGGTTACCCCGGTGCAACATTCCATCTAGATCTCCGCCAGGGCTTCCCCAAACCTGTATTTGAATATTATGTCACCCTCCTCCCGCAAGCCGAAATCAAACACCGCGCCCACCTCCCATGGAAAAATCAAGTCCTCGATATTGCTCCCCCACCAACGACCCGCGTATATCCCCCCCGCCAACCCTCGCAGGCCCTCACAAGTTCTACCGCCGCAAATCTCAGAACGGACTTCGGTCCCACTGTCCGCGGTCCACTTGGCTGGATTGTACACGCCCGATCGGGCGATAAGGGCCCCGATGCGAACTGCGGGTTCTGGGTCCGTCATAATGATGAGTACCTCTGGTTGCGCTCATTGCTCTCGATCGAAAAGGTAGCAGAACTCCTTGGAGAAGAGTACACTTCAAATCCAGATCTAGCCATTGAGCGCTTTGAGCTGCCCAATTTGCGTGGCGTGCATTTCTTGTTTCGGAATCTCCTCGACCGAGGCGTCACAATGACTACTACTGTGGACTTCCTCGGAAAGAATGTGGCTGAGTTTTTGAGAGCGAGATGGGTGGATTTGCCTGTGAGGTTTTTAAACCGGGGGAAACTGTAACAATTGAATGCATGGGTGTGTAGACAAAGAAAAAAAAAAAGGCAAGGCAAAAATCTTGTAGATGAGATGTGTGATTGAGCTTTTTACAAGAAAAGTTCAACTCGGGTGTTTCCATCCATTTTTTTTTTTTTTTTTGCTTCATCACTAGATTGAATAAAAATAGAATCAGTTCGTCGCTATGGGGTGATGCATTATTATTTTTAGAATCTTGTGAGCATAGCAATGATGAAATTAGTTGCTATTATTGATTTAAGCTCCCCCCTCCTCCAGGATCTCCAGACGTTTACATATTTACTCGCTTGCCCACACAAAGAACGCCATCTCAACATCGCTGCGAGAGACAAAATAAAAGAAAAGAGAAATAAATACTCCCGATAATGAGGAAGCTCAGTTAGCAGTTACCTCCTTCTCGTTCTTGAGCTAGCTGGGATCGGCTCAAACCCATCACTATCATCAACATCCTCACTAAGCACGCTCACACTTCTCGTCGTTCTGTTATTGCGTGCCGCCCTGCTGGAGGCACTGGTTTGTAGGCTAGCCTGTGATTGTGACCCCCCAACAAAATCGAGTGTTAACTGTGTCTGTTTACCTCTTGTCGTTGCTGGCCGTCGGAGTGTTGATCCTGCGACTGTGTTCGATGATGGGGCTGGGGACGGAGCTGTACGCCTCGATGACTTGACTGTTGAAGTTGATGATGATTTTTGTTTGGCAACCGTCTTGGATGTGGCTGTTTTGCGGGTTCTGGTGGATTTAGGAGCTTGATTTACAAATAAAGCCTGAGAGTCAGATTCTTCATCTTCTTCAACGTCCGTGAGAGCTTGAGCCTTATTCTTTTCGTCGTTCTCAGAGTCTAGCATGATGATGTCGTTGTCAGATTCTTCGCCCTCATCGTCAGATACGGCGCGGCGGCCACGGGTTCTTGACTTTGCGGGGGCTGTAGTCTTTGTTGATGGTGTAGTTGTTTTACGAGTGGTAGTGGCGCCCCTTCCAGCACGGCCGCGCCCACGGCCACGAGTAGTGTTCCTAGTAATATCACCTCCATCGTCACCATCCTCTTCTTCATTAGGGTCACCGCCCTCGTTGTCCGAGTGGATAAGGGCCCCCGGTTGGTCTTCCCAGGAGCCGTCCATGTCTGAGTCCCAGCCATCAGGCTTGGGCTTGAATCGCTTTTTGCCTCGAGTCCGTTTCTTGATTCCACGGTTGAACATATCTTCCATCTGGGTGCGGTACTTTTCCATGGCTTGGTGCAGGGAGCTGTGCGCATTTTCCTCTTCTGAATCATCATCTCGATCAAGAGACATTAGATGCTTGATCTGGCCATCTAAAGATTCATTGACAAACATTTCCATTGCATGTTTGTCATCTTTGTCGATAAACTGAGCAACGGCATCGCCGAAGGAATTTTGTGGGAGAATACTAAGGGATTGTGTGGAGAGGAACTCCCGAACTAGTTGTTCAACCTTCACAGTATCAAGGGAGGAGAGATGGGATATTGACCCTTCATTAAGCTCGCTCTCCTTCTTCCGTACCGTGGGCGACTTCTTCTTTCGATAGAATTGCACTACGTCGTTTACGTTAGCAACCTTGCCGACGAAGCGATTAGAAAATCGCTGCGGGTTCTCGCAGTCGTAGCTGCCTCCTTCTGATGTAGATATTTCAACCCGAAGCCTGACTAACGGCAAGGGAATCTCTTGTTCCTCTTCCTCCGGTGTGTCTTCTTGCATTTCCAGCCATTCTGCCTTGGCCTCCTCGATCAGCTCTTCAACGATATTCATTAGGAAGCGTGTAATTTCAGTGCGGTTATTCTCCTTTCGCGCCAGTTTCTGTGCGCCTTTTTCTTCTGCGAGTACAATTTCCCTCATTACAAAGGGGCGAACCGATTTGAGCCGGATCGGTTCGCACTTGAGTTCCTTGCCTGTAATGCTTAGAATTGCGACGTGTTTCGGCACCGCCTCGCCCGGCACCAGGGAGGTCGCAACGGATGAGCCAGGCTGCATAACACGAAATTTCGTTTCAGGGTTAATTCGCGGATTAATCAAGCATTCATGCTCATGGCCCCAGATTACAAGGTCGAGGAATTCTGGGAGAAAGTTTTCAGGGAGATAGCCCGTTTCTGTGTACGCATGGTGGTTTTGGTGGACGCAAATGAGATTAAACCAGTCATCCTTTTGGATGCCCGGTCGGAAGAATTTGACTTTACCATCTCGAAAAGTGCGAAACAGTCGTTCGTCGCGCACATTGCTCATGCCATAGAGGGCCAACTTAGTCCGCCCTTTCTGCAGCAGGACGGGCCTGATCTGAATATTATCTGATTCAGGCGTTCTCCCGTAGTAATTTATCAATCCAGATACCTGCAATAAGTCCAAGGCGGCCAGGTGACCCTCTCCTGAGGGGTCATCATGGTTACCATGGATGGAAAAGATCGGAATTGCAACATTGATATCTAAATCTTCATAATTTACATGGTTAAAGGCGCCTTGGAAGTTCTCGCTGGCGTCACTGAGGAATTCTAGCTCGCAGGGCTTGTCTCCTAGGCAATTCATTCGGATTGACCGCATTACTTGATACATAGACTTCCGAGAGGGTTTGTTCTCATGAAAGAGATCTCCCGCTAAGAGGACCATGTCCACATCGCGCTCCTTTGCTAGACACATGATTTCGTGGAAACTTTTCCAGCTATCATCTCCTCTAATAGGGTCCCGTTCATTGTAGCCGACATGATTGTCGGTCGAGACAAGTATGCGGATCGTTTCAGCATCTAGTTTGCATCAGTGTATAGTACTCAGAGCGATCCAATTTTACTTACCCCCAAGTCCAGCCATTTTTGTCCGGTACGAATGCAGGGCATACGAGATTGGAAAAGGGAAGCAGACAGAGACTAGAAGAGTCACAGAAAGAAAAATATCGTCGAAGTTGAGGGTATTGAAATTTAGAGCTAGGCGCCAATCTGTTGGTTTACAGTGTTGTTGCCTGGAAAGAAACTGAAGCTGATGGAATAACTTCCAGCAACTTGATAAGGAGAACACTATATTTGTTGCACGTCCATTGTAAAGAAAGGACAATCACACAACATAAAGCACCAGCGGCCCTCGAGATGGAGTCTTGTTTGAGCCATAATCGTCAGGATACACGTCAATTGCTTCGGCGGGCGCGTGGTCACGTGCTATAAACGCGAAACCTTCTCCAGTGAACGGCCCGTCAATCCCCGACAACTCTTTTCCGCCTTCAATCTGTCATTTTTCCTCTCTTCTGTCTTTTTCTTTCTCTGTCCATCCCCTTTTTCTTCCCAGTTTTGAACACTAGTGGTTCATTAAATAGGCGTTTTACTTCCACCGCACGCTCGATACCCTTCGCTCTCGCAAATTATCTTGACTGAACCAGCCTTCCTTACTGGCTCAGTCGCCTCCGCTTTTCCACTTACCCCGCGAACACTTTTTATGCAATCAGAGCCTTCTGACGTTTTCAATCGCCCTCATACGCTAGACCCATCCCCAGAAGACTCCTTTTCTCCCACCCAGCATGGACATGATTTTTGTGGCGACTCCCGAGTGTCTGGCCGTCTCTATGAGGACGCTGGGAACGTCGACACTCTCCCTGACTCATCCTCAGATGGTGGCTTCTCGCTCGTAAACGAGCCTGAATCTAACCAGTCATCACCGGCGCTGAACCCGGTTACCCAATATGAGAATGCTGCGCTCGTGTCATCGAAAAGACAAACAGAATATGGCTTCATTGTGACCCCCTCATCAGCAGAATCATCTTTCTCTCTTGAGATATTTCCCAATGGTGGGTCCCATCCAATCATTGATGCTAATCCGACCATGTGCCTAATTCTTTGATCCGACAGAGGTCCTAACTCATATCTTGTCTCATCTGCCCCCGCAATCCTTGTCTTCAATCGCCCTTGTATCTCGTCGATTTCACAGTCTCGTGACAACCCCTCATGCTTGGAGGACTGCTTTCTCTCGCTACTTCCCTGGGCCCTTTGCCGAGGATGACGGCATCGCATCTGAGCGAGTCACCTCGAGTAAGCGCCACTTTTCTCGACTCACAGCCTTAGCGTCATGGAGAAGCGAATATATTTTGCGAACGCGCTTGCTGAGGTCGCTTGCTCGCGGAAAACCCGCACAATTTGGTCCATCCAAAAGGCATGGCACGGTTCGCTCAACGACTATCCGCAATGGTAGTGCGATTTCCACCTATACTTCTCAGCTCCTGTATCCGGTTAGTCACCTAGCCGGTACATTTGGTGGCAATGCTGCTAAAAAGGAACCTCTTTTTATCCACGGAGCCTCAGAGCAGGGTATAGCATCCGCTAGCGATCCCTCAACGGTAAAGGTCGGCACTTGGGGCCTGTCGGACCACCAATTTTTCCGCCACTTTGCAGATATGTTTCCTGGGGAGACGGAGTATGGATTAGGATCTGGAAATCTTGTCGGGATGCCAAACCGTATGGACGTCAGCCAACCTTATGGTATGGTTTACGGCGAGGCTTGTCCCCAAGGTCGTACCTATTTTATATCAACTGCCGAGCAACGGGGAAGGTTTCTAGGCATCAATGATCTAGGCTCTCATCCAGAACTCGGTATTCCTGCTATCAACCAGATCACAACCGCCATCACTTCCGTATGGATTGCGAAATCGTCCGAAATCCTCAAGATGACCGGTGGATTAATTGGAATGCTTTCTGGCTCATCTTCTGGTGTCCTCACAGCATATGCACTAGGTCCACATCCTACCTATGAAAAGCGATTTGAAAGAGGGCAAGTCACTGCCCGATGGGTCCTAAGTCCCGGTGTTCCGATTATCGCTATCTCAGTGGATGATAACTATTCCTCAAAGCGATTTGCTCGTCGACGTATCTGGGCAGTAGTTCTGAATGCATTGGGAGAAGTGTTTTACCTCTCGGATTTGCCACAGCAACCTGACCCAATGCCACCAAAAATGTCCCCCGAAGAGGCCGATGATCTGGCTTGGAAAACGGGAAGAAGTGTTCGCTGGGAACTGCTCGAAGTCAGCAGAAGAAAAGCACGGCCTGATCCCTTTAATCGCGAACTTGTTGATGGCAGTTATAGCCCTCGGTCTTCTTCTACTTCGATGAAGCTTGCTACAGAGCAAATAGCAGCTGAGACTAAGGAGATCGAGCAATTTCTGTCATTTAAGCCGAAACACTTCCGAAAAGTGTGCGAAGGTTGGGATATGAGGCGCGATCTGAAAGTCGACTTTGCGGGTGACGATGGTCAAGGGGCTGGTGAGGCTATAATTGTAATCACACGTGGCGTAGGAGAGGACAACAAAGCCACTATTCGCAGGTTCACACGAAAGATTTCGATTCCCGGTCAGCGGAACTCCCATTTGGAAGCGAATTCCCCAGCTTCTGAACATTTTACTCCACCTCCTTCCATCTTTGGTGGTGTTGCAACTCCCTCAGTACCTGCCTCTGTTGGAAACAGCTACCCTCCTTCTCGGTCTTCAAGCCAGCTTAGTGAATCGGTTTGCTTAGCTTCAAACACTCAGTGGCATATGTCAGATTTAAACTTCGGCGGTCGAAAATCTCTCCAGATCACGACAAGTGCGCTGGATCTTTCTACTTATGCTGTGCTTACCTCTGACGAGGATTTTCTTCTTGGAATGTCGGGAAATACCCCTACTTCGTCTGTGATGTCATCTCCATTACCTCATGTGAAGCAACCTTCTTCCAGTGCCGATATTCCAGGATATCGCGGGCGGTATATGGCCGTGGGTACCACAACGGGGTCTGTCTTGGTGTGGGATATCCGGTCACCCACTTCAAAACATCCTGAGATTATCAACTCGATTGCACCTATCAGAGTGATATACACGGAATCCCCACAGGTTTCTTGCGTTGCTCTAACATCTCTGTATCTCGTCCATGGCGGAAACGACGGACTTGTTCAAGCCTGGGATCCTCTTGCGTCCACAATACGTCCGTTACGGACCATCAACTCGCGCTTTTCCTCCCGCGCGCGCCGCCGTCTAGTCCAAGCAGAGGCTTCTATGCACGGCATCGGGAACAACTATTACGCAACCGGTGCTATCTGCCTTGACCCAGACCCCACAAACCTAAGGGGTATGGTTGCCCTAGGAACCCATGTTCGGTATTGGTCGTACAGTTCAACTGCGGCAGACCAATACAAAAGTAGCAAGCGCCGACTGCGTTTTGGTCATCGAGGTAGCAACTCTACACCTAGCAGCCAACGGTTTAATAATAGTGGACGGGGTGCCCTCCGTGACCATATTGTGGATGAAAAAGTTGAGATGGAGCGACAGATGGAGGAAGATGAGAAGGAACGCGAGCATTTGAGTAGTCGTTTCGGGATTGATCTTCTGGGTCCTGACATCAGTGAGGAAGACCTCATCGCTTATGCCCAGCTCCTGAGCCAAGAAGCGTATAGTACCGAGACACTCAAACGAGGCGAAGTTCCGGACGGCTCGGCAATCAGTACATCCCCAAGCGATACACTTGGTCCCAATGATAGTCCCTTCGCGCCAGATGAACTCTCATCCGCCTCATCTCCTTGTGTTGATGCTACCATTGAAGATGATCTCGACCCTGATATCGCCGAGGCAATTAGATTGAGTTTACTTGATGAAGCTCCTAGTCCTGATCACATTGGCTTCCAATCAGCCTCCGCTACACCAGCTAAGTATACGACAAGTTTTCGGTCGACTAGTATAGCCACACCATCGCCACCCACAGCTATAGATGCGGAAAGTAGTCGGCAGCAAGAGCTAGATGATTTAGAGCTTGCAATCCAACTAAGCCTAGTAGAGAGCCAGGCTCAATACGGTCAAGCAACGGAAACACCTGAAGAATTTCCATCGCTTCCCCCCACAGCTCAGCAGTCGCCTGCAAAAAACAAAGGCAAAGCCCGAATGGCGTGGTGAGATGTGTGTTTGATTATTTTGCACTCCTATTTTTTTGCGATTTAGTTTTAGAAGTTTGTCCCATGTACATTGTTTTTATAAATGTCTTAAATTCCGGTGAAGTAATAGAATTGAATTTTGATGGTATTTTCCACACCGTAATTGGTGGCTCTACTAAAGGAGTATGTTACGCATATACAGAACGACTGCAACTAAACGAACTGCCTAATAGCAAGGGAAGCATATTAAAGAACATTCTCGAATAACTAATACTAAACTTTGCGACTGGGCAATTCTTTCGCCTTCGTGTTAAATAGATATCGAAATCCCTGATAGTCATTCGCCTTTTCACAACCCCTGCGGCCTTGTACATGGCTGGAATATTCAATGAAAAGCCTAACTAACATACATATCACAGTCTAGGCTGGCCGAATATACCACGAACCTTCCAGCTTTCCTTAATGAGGTCCGCACACTTTTCGCCGATTCCATATGCTGGCATTTGCGTGTGTCCTCCATTTAATGTTGGCATCACACTACAGTCAGCGACTCGGAGACCTTTAACTCCACGAACACGTAATTTATTGTCAAGGACGGCATTGATATCGTTATCATTTCCCATGGCACAAGTGCCTGCAGCGTGATAACCTGGGGTATAAAGTTAGAGTTTCGTTACTAGTAGGTATATCATGCAAAAGAGAAAAAAAGTGGTGGTGGGGAAGGGAGGGGAAATCTATCTAGATTTCCCCACTCCGCCACAAGGTTAGGGGCTTCTTCCTTGTATGGAAGTTAAAACCGAAATAGGTAAGGAAGGAAGGAGGTCAGACTAACATGTTGTCGCATGTTCCTTCACATAAGGAACCCACTCCTCTCTTGAAGTATAGGTATGATGATTTAAATTTGGCGGCCACGACCCCTTCACGATATCCTTGGTTCCCTTACCGTTCATGATGATCTCATTAGCAAAGCGACAAGCTTCACTGAGGACCAAGACATCGAGCGGGTCCGCCAGGTAGTTGCAATCGATGACGGGGTTGTCATTGGGGTTAGCCGAGCTTAGAGTAACTGTTCCCCGGGACTTTGGCGCGAACAGCTCTGCGATAATAGAGAAGGCATGTTGATGGTTAACGGGGGGTTGGTCATATTGTTTTGGGCCGCCGTAACATTCAGTTGTGAAGAATTCAACATTTGGCTGTTTGGAGGTTAGACCCATTGGGTCTCGGCCTGTACGGCGAGGGGCATTTTGCCATATAGGGGAATCCTGTAGACGGTCGTCGAGCCGCGCGTAGGCAAATGCTCCAAAGGGAAAGGTCGAGAGGAAACCCTCCTTTTTCTCTTTCCATAAAGCGTAGGACTTGTCGAAGTTATCGTCGTGGTAGACGAGATGGTCGTTTGTCAAACCGGGATGTCCAGTTTCGTAGAAGATGAAAACGATCTAAGATGAGTTGAGTTGGTCATGTTTAACAGGAAAATGATGGACTAGTTCGTGTCTGGTGGTCCAAGGGACAGAACTTACTAAATGATCTATGAGATTCTTGCCGACTCCGGAAAGATTCACCAGGCACTGAATCCCATGCTTCGTGAGCTCGTCTCGAGGTCCAATACCGGAACGGAGGAGAATGGCTGGGCTACAATATGCGCCTCCACTAATAATAACTTCCTCTCTGGCATTGAAAATCTTCACGGATCCGTCTCGAGCCCTGACAAGTACACCCTTTGCAAGGACCTGGCCGTCAGATTCACTCTCAGTTATTACCTTGTCGACTGTCGCGTCTGCCAAAATTGTAATATTTCGACGGTGATATTCCTTGGTTATATAGTCTGCAGCAGTGGTGCGGATACCTCTGTGAACGGTTCGGGGAGCATGACCGCAGCCGTGGGGGGTTTCCCCTGTGGTAAACATGTCCGCGTCAAATGGGAGACCCTCGGAAATGAATGACTCCATGATTCGATTTGAGATGGGTGCCAGATCATGTGGTTCCACATGGAGAGGCCCATTATAGCCATGGTTTTTCTCATCTGCCCTAAACCATGGCTTTCCGTGAAACGTTTCGGCCTATGCATATCGAGATTGAAACTTGTCAGAAAGGTTTTAGTGTAACTAGACCTATAGCCATCCTATATCTCATTCTTGGGGTAGAGACTCTTAGAGTAAAAGGTCGCACCAAGTATCAGCTACACATGTAAGGACATGGTACGTACCTTTTGCATATACTGGAAGAATTCATCCCCACTCCAGCCTTCTAAACCCCAATCATCATAGTCCTGCTTGCTCCCGCGAATACAGAGTGTCCCATTGACTCCGCTGCTCCCACCAAGAAAGCGGCCTCTACTCAGTTTGACCCGTCGATTCTGAACTCCTGGCATACAAGCTGTAACCAGGTTCCAGTCGGTCTCTGAGTCGAATTATTAGACCATCTAAGGCAGCAAAAGTACTCATTAGAAACTTGAAGTGACATTTTGAATTTACTCTCATTTTCTTGAATAGAGGAAGAGCTAATTACCCGCCCACCATATGGACATTTTCAAGGTCCTTATTATGAGGCCCAGCTTCGATGACAAGCACTTGAACATGAGGGTTCTCGGCTAAACGTCCGGCGATGACACATCCTGATGTACCTCCGCTTTCAAATAAATATTGGGTCAGTTTCAAGATAGGATGAACAGGAAATAGTTGGAATATGACATTGCAAGGTGGATGGCTTTCTATGAGAACAGTTTGGTGTTTAGGTATGTTTCTTACCCACAGATGATATAATCGTAGGACCCAGCAAAACTCATCTTGGAGTTACGAAGATTAATAGGACACAAGGTCACAGACAGGTGTTTTACTTTACAGCAAAATAGAATGCCTGCGGCGCAGAAATCAAGTGTGAATTATAGTAGAAGAAGAGAGCTGAAGAGCTGAGAATAGACCAGGAGCCGATTGACCATAGAATATATGCCATTCAAGCTCATCTTACCCCACCTTATAGGAACTCTAATCCCATGATTCAGGTACTCCATCTCCGAGTTTATTTTCAGTCGATGGATACCCTCGGTCAGTAGTTGCCATTGGACTAGTACGCTGAGCTTGAAACCAGATAAGAAGAAGGGGAGGAAACAGCCGACAGTGTAATAAATACATTAGATATATCCGCTTTTGAGCACGTCTACCTCTGGTGATAGTGAAGGTGTGTATCATTACCCTTCCTTTTCCCGGCTATGGAGGTGTGTTTCCTTGAAGTCGTTGAGCGGAATGGCTTCCGCGACTCCACCAAGATCAGCGGGCTTGGGAGAAGATGCGGGGGGAGGATAGAAGTGCGGAAACCAGCGCTATCACCCGATTTATTAGTTGGAAGTAAACACCTTGACTCATGTCAGAAATAAACTTAGCAAGTATCTTTTTTGTGGGTTCCAATTAAAACCCACTAAGGTTCATTCTCTCACCACTTCGAGATTTGCCCGCTCACGGCTTCTCAATTTCCGCAGTTCTTGGAGAAACCTAAACCGTAGCTGGATTCTTGTTAATATGCTCCAGTATGTTTATTCTTTTGCAGAGACTCACACAGCCGAGAATGTCTGAAATTATGCCTGAATATAAATAAAGCAAACAAGGCAGAAAGAGGTAGAGCACCCAAAAGTTTAATTTCTTAGATTGAGTTTATACAACATAGATACAGGTGTAAAAACAGCGGCGGTACAAAGATTAAAATTGGGTAATTTACAGCAAAGCAAAAGCCAACAGCGAAGCAGCACCGGTTATCAAACCCATAAAGGGAGCATTCATGCCCGCAGCGTTCGGTGTATCCGTGCTAGAGTCTGTGGAATCAGAAGAAGGAGAATCAGACACCACCTCAGACCCAGAAGTATTCTCGCCAGGGATGTTAGACTCGTCGTCAGAAAGGACATTGAGACGGATACCGGTAACTACATTGCCAAGGTGGTTGTAGATAGTAGTCTTGATCGCCTGAGATTCGACGCTAACGAGCTTACCCGTGTTGGCGTTCGCAAGACCGTTGTCGATCATGCTCTGGAGACCTGGAGGGCGGTCGGGAAGGGTGAAGTTACTCGTAAAAGTTCCATTCTGGATGAGATCAGGGGAGCAAGGGATGGGGTCGACGGATGTTTGGGTAGCATTGGACGCCTGAATGAGGTCCATATCAAGCTGAGAGTACTGGATCATAAGGTTGTCGTAGTCGATGAGCAGGGTAGCAGTGTTGTTGTCATTGATTTGAACGAGACCGTAGTCATTTTCCTCCTGTGTGTATTCATAGATGAGACCGCCAGAGAAAGCCTGGGTCATTTCCTCGCTATAGACAGCTGGAACTTCAGTGAAGTATCGGGGCTGGACCTCGTTGCAACCGTATTCGGAGAAGAAGACAGGGATGGTGGAATCGCGGAACATATCGGTGAGTACATCATAACCAGCCTTGGTCACGGAGGAGTTTCCACACCAAGAATAAGAGTTGAGGCCAAAGAAATCAGAGCCAGAGTTGGGCGCCTCCTTGTCGTAGCACATGAAATAGTTCAGGGTGTCCTCGAGGATTGGGCGGACATCGGCCGCAGAGTAACCGACAGGGATAGTGCGGTCAAGGTGGTTAGAGATATATTCTTTCATGTCATTTTGGACGGCCTGAACCCTTTGAGGTTAGTAACATTTCGCCGCGCAAGAGGGGCAATACAAGAAGATAGGAATTCAAACAGGCCTAGACATACGCGAAGGTAGCGAGGAACATCCTCAACACTGTCCTCGTTGATCACCTCGTTTCCAGCGAAAAATGCGAGGGTGTTGGGGTAGTTCTTGAAGGCCTCAATGACACCGAATACCTGGGTATAGTAGAACTTGGTGTAGGTTTCCCATGGGGCAGTGCGGTCGATGTAGCCAGGATATAGAGGCGAGTTGACATCAAGGATCATGTAAATACCGGCCGCATTGAAGATAGAAGCACACTCGTCGTGGTTGGCGTCTGGAGCCAAATTGTAGATACGAACAGTGTTTACGCCCAGGCGCTGCAAAAGAGCAGCATCACGAAGACATGCATCGGGATCACTCAGCGGATCGCCCTTGCCATCGAAGCCCGAAGAGCCACCGGGCTGGTAGCTAAATTAAGAAAGTCGACGCGATCAACATTACTCTTTCCTACAGTGGCCCGAGGGTGAGGGTAATGGGAGGCAAGGAGAATGGAAAGGGAGTGGGAAAACAAAAAGAAAAAAAAAAAAAAAAAAAAAAAAAAAAAGGGAATGTGCCTACTCAACACCTAGAATCTGGAAACGGTCACCAGTTTTACTGTTAACAAAGTCCTTTCCCTTGACCTCAATGGGAGTGACAGCATTGGCGGTGGTCGCGAAAACACAGGCCGCAGCCAGAAGACGAGCGTATGTCTATCATATCAATCAGTTTGGGGATTGTTTAAGATGAGAAGCGGGGCGAAAGTGTGCGATGGCAAACAAACCGAAATCATGTCAGATCCGGAATAAGTAGATATAGTACGAGGTCATAAAAATAAAAGCAAAAGAAAACAAATTAAGATATCTCTAGGGAGAAGTACCCGGGATAGGGTCAATAATAATGATTGGACGGAATCTCCCCCTGGAAGACCCAAATAGGGATTAAAAGAGTGACTACCTAGAAGGTGCTGGGTGTACGGAGATAGAACTCCAGAGAGAATGAATGAATGGTAAGAAATAAGAGGGAGAGGAGGAGAGGAACCATGATTGGGACTAGATAAATATTAATACTAGTATGTAGGTATGGGAACTGCTGAAGAAAAGGAGGGCCCAAGAACAGCCCAAGAACACCAAGAAACTAGGTTGGTAAATTACACTGAGCGAGTCTCACTCCTGCCCGCCTGAGTGAAAACATTTCACGAGCAGTGGTACGTTAAGTTGTGACTTCGCCCAGGCGTTACTGTTAATTAATTAAACAATAACAATTCTAGGGACTGGGCAGGTGGAGGTTTCAGGGACTAGTGGCCAGCCAGCGCCTCCACCGGATGACGGCCATTGGTCCTTGGCGGGGGGTTGTGAGACGGTGGTGGTCCGCGCCAAACCCCCCAGGGATGGTCCCCTGAAGACCTCAGGGGACAGGATTACCTTTTTGACCTTGGAGTCAGTCTGATGCTAAATTTTATGATGAACGTTCTTTCTTCCAGTGGACACTCGACACTCAGCACTAGTGCATCAGTCTAAGTAGTGTCTGAGATGTTAATATCGTAATTTGCCGTCCATTCGGACTGGTGCCACCACTAAGTGGTTCGCTTGGAGATCAAACTCATGTTCCAACCTTAGGTCGGAATATTAATCAATCAGCCACGCTTCTCATTTGACAATCAGAAAATAGAATGTTTTTTAAATTCTCCCTGCAAAACTACATTACTACTCCGGCTATCCTGTACCAGACCTCTAGAATACAGCCCATAAACCCATCCCATCTCGAGAAGGACCAAGGGAAAAAGAAAAATACACACAAAGGGAACTGTCGATCGTAGTGAGCCGTCCCATAATCTGGGCCAAACCACAATCGTCAGGAAAAGGGGGGGGGTGAAGAAATGCGCATTAGAAGCAAATGGGAGGGAGGGGGGAAGGGAGGTAACAAAAACAGATTCATGGCGCCGAGAAATACCAAGACTGCCCCCCAGGTCAATGCAAATATACAGGGGAAACGAAGCCCGACTGGAGTAGTGGAGATGGTTCGAAAAGCAGAAACATTTATGATGGTGGAAGGGAAGGCCCGTCTGCAAATATGACCAGGCCACGGCCCAGCGTGAGCCAAAGACACAAGAGAAACAACCCCGTCGAAGGGCCAAGCTTCTTAGGCGGAGACGAGGTGGGCGAGAAGAGGCCGAATGTCATGGTATTTCTTACTCAACACCATGGCTATCAGCACTGCCACCCTCGCTAAAAGAACCGAGCTTCAAGCCAGCATCCATCGCGACCATCTCAGCCAGAATCTCCAAGACTTCCTTGGGGACAGTCTTGTCATATATAGCGATCAAGTCCTTGGGTTGAGGATAAACCTTAAGGGCCTTGTAGAAGGAGAGCGCTGCTTCGACCTTGTCTGAATCTAGGCGAGCATGTGAGCATCCATTTATTATATCATTATTATTGTATTTTTTTTTATTGGGTTATTTCGTGGGTGACCTCATCGCGTCGAGGGAAGAGCAACATACCTTCCGCACACAAACTCTCACCCTTGGCAACCTGTCCCATGAAGTAGGCTTCCTTCTCTTCGAGGTCCGTGGGGAAACCTTCATCCTTGGCTTGCTGAACGGCCTTCTTGATGGACTCGCGCTGTTGGGCACCCTGGGCTTCAGCTTCCTCCTTGACAGCCCTTGCAAGTCTTCGGTTGTTCCGCTTCAAAGCTTTTCGGAATTCTGGGTCAGTTTGTCTCTTATGATCGAAGTAAATGGCATAGGCTGTAAATGAATTTTCAAATTAGTAATGATTATGTCGAGATCGTGGGAATAACCTCGTGGTCGGGTTGCTTACCGAAAAGGCCGGTTAGGATGGTGCCGGCAGAAGCGGCGATCAAAGTTGAGGTGCGCATTATAGCGATATTTAAGAAGAGGCGGAAGGCGCGAACAGTTTTGGGGAAGGTATAATATACAAAGCCCTAGAATACTTCTCTTTGGGATAGATGTCACCCAAATTGTAGGCTGTTCAATGAATGGTCCTGGAGAAAATGCTCGTCGGCATTACTGTTGATGGAAGCTGCAATGGAATAATTTTGAGCGTGCGGGATCATCTTTCTTCCGCTTCGGCGTTTCTGTCCCACTTGAGCTGCCCAACATATCTACTGCTACGGGGTATCCTGGGAGCAACTCCTCCTCCAAATTCTCTCATTCCCTCCATCGATTAATCCTATTATAATATTTACTTTTGCCCACTGGCACCATGGAAGGCCGTGGGCTGACCCTTCGTAGCAAGTCCCGTCGTCCTCGTCCCCAAATCAGTGCTCCCAAACCCATATCTGGCCCTCTCCCTACACACGGCACAGGAGCTGCAGCTCCAAGTTCTAAGAGCATTTCATCCAGCTCTGGATCCCGGGAACCCGTCCCTCCCCCTACAAGGGATGCGACATCTGATTTGGTGAAAAGGAGATATTCCACTAGATTCAACCAGATTCCGGATTTCGATCCAAACGCTCCGCCGATTCCCAATATACCACAACTCCCGGCTGCCTACGCAGGACTTAGCCCCCCTCGGTCGGATAGGAAACCATCGACGGAATCTTCTGGCCCCCCACAGGTTGACCTAGAGGCACTGCGTGATCCAAGTCTTCCAGTGGAACGATGTGAGTTGCTCCTGGTCTCGGCTGCCCCCTTGTCCTCTT
This sequence comes from Aspergillus haitiensis, assembly GCA_027569155.1. Classification (NCBI taxonomy): domain Eukaryota; kingdom Fungi; phylum Ascomycota; class Eurotiomycetes; order Eurotiales; family Aspergillaceae; genus Aspergillus; species Aspergillus haitiensis. The sequence continues at coordinate 204,619 of JAPDEO010000016.1, forward strand.
AACTAATATAGTACCTACGTTGCACACAGATGTGGCCAATCTCCTTGCCAATGCGACTGAGGAAGAGATTAGACAATACCAACAGAGTTTAAAAAAAGTGAAAAACCGAACCTCCACCGATCTTCAGCAAAATGTATACCAAAACCGCACCCAATTCATCAAGATCAGTCAAGAAGCGGATAAGCTCAAAGGGGAAATGCGAACCCTTCGGACACTCATGGCTGAGCTCACCACTGCCTTGGGGCAGACAGCGATTGGGACCACAGCGAATCCTATGTCCCCAACAACCGATGAGCGGTTACCTAAGCGACATGCCAACCGTAGCTCGGTAGCCAATTTAGAGAGCATGTGGAGTGTTCAATTACAAACTCTATGGAAAACTGTTGAGGGATCACAGAAATTTTTACCGATGGTTCCAGGCCGACACATCGTCCTAGAAACCGGAAACTGGGTCGAGCTGGACTCTGCGACCTGGAAGCCGAGACGACCGGTACACATTGTGCTTTTAAATGACCATCTACTAGTGGCCGCCAAAAAGCGTAAGCGAGTCGACCAGAGTACCCCGAATCATCGCGGACCCGTCCCAACCAAACTAGTAGCGGAGGAGTGTTGGCCTCTGCAAGATTTGGACATGATTGATCTTGGTGCCAACCTAGGCGCTGGACCTGCTCGGGAGGAGGCCGAAGACCGTGGCATCTCAAATGCCATTAATATCCGCGTGGGCTCAAAGCCTTTTACATATCGTCATGACAAACGTGATAGCTCTGCGAAGATCAACCTTCTTGCTACCTTCCGTAAAACAGTGGAGGATCTCCGGCGAACACTCCGCTCTGAAACTGAAGCAGCTGGCCAGACCAACGACTCTTCAATCAATTTTATGAACTCCAGGAACTCTATATATTTGCCGAAGCCGGACCTCCATGAACATAGAGAAAGTTTCCGTGACAAGTCGGAAGTCCGCATTGATGTCGATGGGAAACAACAGAATTTACGCTGGGTTGAGGGCCAGTTGGATGAACTTGACATTGACATCGCGCTGCAGCGGTTTGAGGACGCAGTTTTAAATATAGAGAGGCTTCGAAAATTGGCGCGAGGCTTGAAAGGGAATGCGGTCGCCCAGGATGTGATAAACGCCAAGGTTGACGAGCGAGCAGTCAAACTTGCTAGTGTTTTGTCGCGAGCCCTTGTTGGCACTCATTCGTTCTTAGTAGCCACTAAAACCAATGTTGCTTGGCTCACACGGCTAGGCTTTGAGGACCAGGCTCGAGAAGCTTATCTCAAAGCTCGATCCGATGTTATCTCTAAGCGAATTCGGTCAGTTCCTATTTTGTTTTCTTTTGTTTTTATTTGTTCGTGTCAATTAACCATACACTCTTCACAGGTCTTGCATATTCGAGGGTGATCTTCCTTTATATATCTTCCAAATATCCTACGTCTATTTCACTTTGATCAAGAATACTGTCGGCATATATCAGCAATGTTTCCCGTCGATTATGACCAGCGCATGTATAAAATGGGCTAAGCATCACCTAGATGGCTTTAACGCGCTCCTGACACGGCAACTTAGCAGCGTACAGCGCGGCACTACAGTCTGGCAGAAATGCATAGATATCGTTCATGAACAGGCCGGTTCACTTGCTGAGGTCGGGGTGGATTTTACTGATTTAGTAGCCAAGGGTTTAGAAATGAAAGAGGATGAAAAGGCCGAACGGCCACAGATGACTCGATCCGAGTCACTTATCCTGGGACTCGCTGATGCGACTCGAGTGTAGGATAGACGAGTATGTTTCAAGATGCGGGCATCATTTTTGGGGAGTTTGCTAGCTTTTTTTCTCTTGGCCTTTTATTGATGATACGAAGCAATTTTTTGGATTTTCTTTCATTCGATACCACACCTTTGATCACCACATGGAAAAAATGAAGATGTTTCCCCTCACTCTGTTAAGCACGTGACCGAGAAGGCAACGATGCCTACCCAACAATCAAACCAGGTAATTACCACAAAATGGGGTAATTTAGAAAAGCAAAGTATGCTGATTAGGTTAATCAGTGCAGAATTCATCTACTGTACCCTTTGTTGACGCAAATTGAGATAAGTTGTGCAGACAATCGAAGCTACTACGTACCTAGGTAGGTAGTCATGAAGCAAATGTAAATAAATCTCCGGCATCTATTTTAATTCCCGAAGCACCGAAAAGCCGAAACTCACGTCATCGTTAAGCCCCTCCAGTGTCCCTCTTGTGGGTTTCCTTCATTGTGCGCTTCTCTGCTTTCCTTATACTATTTATACTATTACTATACTTATTATTTCCGTCTTGTCAATCCACCCCCCAATACCCGTATCCAATAATAGTGAGAATCGTGGGTGGAACTAGATACTCGCACTTGGCTCCGCGGCTATAGTCCACCTTCATTCTCCTGACTTCCTCTCTTTTTCTCCCTGTTTTCCCCCTTTCCCCAACTCGAAATCCCAGTTGCCACAGGAAAGTATGGCTACAACAATTCTTCCCTCGCTGCCCCTCTTTCTCGAGGCTAGGAAGCACGCGCAGGCCAATTCCGACAAAATCGCAGTCATCGACACTTCCAAGGGCCAGCAATTCACTTTTGCCCAACTCCTTGCTGACACCGGGGTGTTCAAGAAGCGTATTCTTGAGGAATTGAATTTAATTGACCTTGAGGAACGGCGCATCGCCTTCTTGGTCCCGAATGGATATGATTATGTTGTGACCCAATGGGCCATCTGGGCCGCTGGTGGAGTGTGCGTGCCACTGTGTATGTTGTTGCAGTGATACCCCGCACATACTTTCTCACCTTCAGAAGTATACATTTATTGACCCAATCATCACCACTATATGTGTCTCTCAGGCACATCGCACCCAATTCGAGAGCTTCTTTATACAATTGGCGACTCCGATCCTTCCATGATTATCCTACATCCGTCTTTCCAGCAAATTGAGCAGCCCCTTCGCGCTGAATGTCCAAATCCCTCCACCACTTACTTCATGAGCCTAATACCATTCACCCAAAGCACCGCTACATCAACTGAAATTCCCCCATTTACGCCTACTTACCTCTCTGACCGCCGCGCGCTCATGATCTACACCTCTGGAACGACATCCAATCCCAAGGGCTGTGTCACCACGCACAAGAACATTACCTTCCAGGCTCAATGCCTCGTGGAAGCCTGGAAGTACCACCCAACAGACCACCTTATCCATGTTCTACCCCTACATCATATCCACGGCATTGTCAATGGCCTTACAGCAACTCTTCTCAGCGGCGCAACCGTTGAAATGCACCCCAAGTTCGATCCTCAAACCATCTGGCTCCGCTGGCAGCAGCATTCATCTTCCCCCTCAACGATGTTCATGGCCGTGCCCACCATCTACTCCCGTCTAGTCGACTATTTTGAAACCCACATTCGTGGCACAGAATACGAATCCGCTGCTCGTAACGGCGCTGCCTCTCTACGTCTCCTTGTAAGCGGCTCCGCTGCCCTCCCCACCCCCATTAAAGCAAAATTCGCTTCAATTACCGGTCAAACGCTCCTTGAGCGTTACGGCATGACAGAGATCGGTATGGCCATTAGCTGTGGCCTCGATATCGACAAGCGTATCGACGGGAGCGTCGGTTGGCCGCTCCCAGGCGTCCAAGTCCGACTCACCGATAAGGAAACGGGAAATATCCTTGCACCTGACTGCGTCGATGAGGATGGCATGATCGAAATCAAGGGTGACAATGTTTTCCTAGAGTACTGGCGACGAGCCGAGGCTACAACCAAGGAGTTCACCAGCGACGGGTGGTTCAAGACCGGTGACGTCGCCAGACGGGACGCTTCAGGTGCATACTTTATTCAAGGCCGGGCTTCAGTCGATATCATTAAGTCTGGTGGGTATAAGATTTCTGCCCTAGAGGTAGAACGGAAACTGTTAGGCCTCGATGAGGTACAGGAGGTTGCAGTGGTAGGGTTAGCAGATGAAGAATGGGGACAGAGGGTTGCAGCTGTTGTAAAACAGCGACCTGGTGTAAGTCCTTCCCCCCACTCTCCCCTCTCCTGTTTCATATGCTAAAATATGTGGTAAAAAAAAAGACCCCAACTCTAGAATTAAAATCCCTTCGCAACAAGCTAAAGCAAGAAATGGCTGCTTATAAGATTCCAACCGTACTCAAGATTGTTGACGGTATCGAACGGAATGCTATGGGTAAGGTAAATAAAAAGACGATTCTAGAGAAATATTGGCCTTCGGTCTAAATTTCTCGCGTTTGTTCATTCTTCTTCGTCTTCTTCTTCTTCTTCTTCTTCGCCCTGCTTTTTTCTAACAGAGGGGGATATGTCCTTGATTTTAAGATTCTATTTTATGTATAGAAGACATATCAGTGGTGTATTATCCTACAAGCGAACAAGTGGCTCATAACCCTATAGATATACTATACAGAACTAATTCTAAACCTTTAAAAATCAGGAAAAGATCCGAAACCAATATCTGTAAGAAGGTATTGGAAGAAATAAAGCTGAACAAGAATCAACTTCCTTTGTAAAGCCAAGGTTCCCACTTAGCTAGTTAGATATTAATCAAAATAAAAAGTATATCAAAACAGATTCCAAGTTATCTTAAGAAGAAAAGAAGGTGAAAAAGGGCAAAAAGTGAGGAAAATATGAAAAAGAAAGGAGTCTCTATATACAAACCCGACACTAATAGGTAGTGAGTGGCTAGGGGACTCAGGGCTAGCTTAAAATTAAGGCTTAACAACCCTCATAAAGGGCAGAGTCAGGTTCTTAAAGAAGGTCACCGACTCATTGTCGCCGATAGTGGTAAGCTGATCTGCGGACAATCCGCAAATCGATTCAAACGAGCCATACTTCTTCTTGGATTGAGCGACGTATTTGGCGTACTGCTCAATGGGGCAGCTGTTTCCGGGACCAGAGCGGCAGGAGGGGAGGGCTAAATGAGTTATTATGATTATTAACAGTGCTCTCAATAGCCACTTCGGGAAAGGTGAGAGGGGGGTTTGCTCACGGTATACAGCGTCATTAAGCAAGATTCGGACGTTCACAGAATCACCGTGACGGGACTGGCAGTTTAGACGCTCAAAAGCAATTGTTCCTCGCATAGGATTGACCCGAGTGCTAGTATAAATCTAAAATGTAATCGCCCCCGAGTTAGTCAGCTGTAAATAGTAACTTGAGTAGAACAAAATAATGATATAGGGTATAGCGTATTACCCTATTGCGGTCCATGCTCTTAGAAGAGAGGGGTTTCTGCCCATCAAAGACACCCAAGATAGAAGCAAGCTCGTTGATCTGGTTGTCATGAGTAAAGGCAACGATAAGTGGGGGCAGCTGCTCAGTGCCCGTGCTGGTTTCTGTAGTTGCGGCGGGTCCTTCCTCAAGAAGATCCACGATTCCTTGAAGAACAGGGTACATGACAGTCATGTTTTTGCCAGCGCCAGCGCCTAGGTATACAAATCAGCGCTGGTTATATTTTTTTTTTTTTTTTGTGGGGGGGGGGGGGGGAGGGGAGGGGCTAGGACAAAACAGATAAAATCTAGGTTTGGGAGACTATTAAAGGTACGTACCTGTTCCATAGTAATAGCGCAAATCCTGTCGGTATTCATATTTAAGGATTTCCTCTTCCGTGAAAACGTCACACCAGGGACTGACACTTCCAGTAATTTGGGTTTCAAAGCCACAGAGGTAAGGGAAAATAGAGACCTGACTGTCAGTTAGGGTAAGGTTGCCGTTAATCAGGCGGTTGAGTCTCTTGGTAATGGGCGGGAGATAGATAGAATCCCATGTTGAGGCATAAGCACCTCCACTAATATCCTTGAATGTTGGACACAAGTCAGATGTCGCTAGAGAATTTCCCGCAGCTCCAGTGCTCTTTGAGTTGACCGCATAGACATCAGCCAAGGTAGAGTTAGGACCGAGGTAACCCCGGGCGAACAATCTGATAATTTTTTTTAGCCTTCAGATCCCTCTGTGATAGAAGTGGTTTTATGTCGTACCGTGCAGAATCGACTGTCCGCTGGTAGTCATTTGCCCAAAGGACGAACGGAGTATTGTCCTCATAGAAAGACGGATATCGAAATCGCAGATCGACACCTAGGTTATATCTAGATCTTATCAGCATATATCTACCATTAATAATGGTTGACGGTAGTTCTTACAGCTCCTTATAACCAGTAAGGGATACCTGGGCGATTTCCTGGTTTGGGTATCGCAACACGGGGCTCCAGTCTGAAATGAAGCTCAATGCCCCAAAGGCGCGAAATTCGGCAGATTGGAACTATTCAGTATACGTTGTCAATCGGTAGATCCTTTTTAAACTTTCATGTTTTTATTTATCTATTTTTTTTTTTTTTTTTTTGGTAAAACAAAACGGAAACGGAAGAATAATGTATAGTAGATAAATAAATGAATAATAAAACACATACCGCCGCCTCCAGTGCCTGCCACTCGGCATAGGCACCAGGATCAGGATATCTACTTGCGTGACGAATAACATACACAGCTTGATCGACAGAACATCCTTCTGGGACGTCAGAGGAGATCCTGTTCACGTTAGGGCCTGTGCGCGAGTTAGCATGTATATACACAGAGCTATGACCAAAAACAAAAAGAGCAAGGATCATCATCCAGGTTCAGAAGGTACGTACCTGCGAACCAGGGAGAATTAGCACCCAGATGCTGGAGAGGGTTGAATGAAGAGGCAGATGTTGCAGTGCTCAGGCCCAAAAGCCACAAGGTCTGGAGGGTTTGCTTCATGTTTTCGATCAAGCTTTTCTCTCTCTAACTTGGAAGCAATTGAACCCAGGAAGAATGCATCTTGACGAAAGCATTTCTTGAGGGGTTTATATAGACCTTTTTCTCTCACAATGTGAAAAGGAAAGTCGGAGTTTAGCGCTCCTTAGCAAGCAGACAAATTACCAGAAGCCCAGCAGAAGGAGAGGCCAAGGAGAAAAGTTCCAGCTTAGCTTGAAGTGCCTGGAGGATGAGGGCGAGATGGACGAAGGAGTGCAAGAGTAGCCAGTGGTGCTTGCGGCCGTTCAGGCGTCCCCGTTTAGCCCACGTGGGCGCCTCATCAAAAAGAACGGGAAAGCAGGGACCACTTTTCTCCTGATCGTAACCAATACATGATGCCATTCCATCAATATAACCGACATCAATAATGAAATGCTATCTATTTTGCCGTCCTCTATTCCCTTTTCATGCTCTTCTCCGGCCCTCGTCTACCAGCCGACTCATGCGTACGCATCCTGTTGCCCTACAACGTTAATCATAGGATGCTGCAGATCCCCCTAAGTCCCAAACCCACCACCTACTTCGCATCAAGAGCAACCTAAAAAGACCTACTCTATATTGGCTAAGAGACACATTATTGGATGGGATCGTCTTGGTTCGCAGCACACCACCGCGAGCGAGCCCCTGAAATAAATTGAGCTCTCCCTTAGATGCGGGACTGGTAGGTCCAATCCGTCTAGAAATTTGATAAGATGGGATACTAGATCCAGGACATGGGTAGATTCGGAACACTGTGTCAAAACACATTCCGTTTCCAGACTCCGGCCTATCCCCCCCTGCGTGTGGGGAGAAAATAAGGCCTCTAATTATTTTAAAGGCAAAGAACCCCAAACTTCTTAATGTTTAATAAAAGACATTCTAGATTAGCTATTATCACCTCTAAAAATGGCTAGATATCAAAAGATATTCCTTTAATGAAGTTATATAGCTCCTTTTTACTTGAACCTTACTATCAAAAGTGGCTTTTTAGACTGGCATATGACACGAAGATATTTCTGCTTCATAGAAATGTCGCCAACATAAGATTTATATTGTCTTTTTACCTTCATACTCTTCTCAATTAATTTCTTCACCCACTTGATTTACCTTCATATTCTTCTCAATTAAATACTTCACCCACTTGATTTGAACACATTCTCCTCAATCAAGGCTCTATCGAAAAGAATTTGATACACACTCTTTGGTTCCTGAGGCTAGTCCAGTCATCATGTGTTACTCATTCTTAGGGGAGATGGTTCAGGTGATGCAGTTAAAACAACACATTTTCCCCTGAAATTTGAGCCATCATTTGGCGTACCGTCTTGGGACTAGTAACCCACAAACGCAGAACTCATACTCTCGTCGCTATCGAAAGCCATCTTGGCTCCTTCGATCTTGGATCGACATCTGGGGTATTTTTGTTTGTGAGAAGGAATTCCCGTTCGGCCCGTCGACAGACTCAGACACTAGAGCAACGCCTCTGCATGTAGAGTTCAATGCCACTACCGCCGTTCTCAGGTATGTCTACATTGTTGGAATCCCCGGCGTTTACTTTTGCCGTTTGTCTGATAGTTCCTTCTAGTTGCACTGCAAGTCAAATAATAGTAATATTGACCTCCTTTCTCAATGATTCCGTTGTACTAGCTTTACTATACTGCTTGACGCACCAACGTTAATATCAGGGTGATGCTGGCCGTGAAAATACCGTAATCTGACCACTGAGCTAAAAGAGACATCTAGACGTCAACTTCCGCTGTTGGTTGATATTTGGTCGATTTTCAGGCTGACAAGTAATTACTGACTACTGTTAGGGACCTCCATCTGACCCACTGAACTTCCCCACTACTGTAGCAATTTGTCAAGTCGAATCAAGCCATCGATCAGGCACACCTTTCGTTTGCGACAATTCCTGTCACTGGTATCTCTTGACATTTCTTGTCCACTCCCTGCAATATGAAGCGATCTTTCTCTAACCCCCCACCCCAGCAACACGCCAAGCAATGTAACACTCTACCACTTAGAGGTCAATATTAAGGAAAGACTACATGTCAAGAGATGCAAATGATAATACATCCTTATTCCTCAACAACACTTTACAATATCTGCCAACTGATGGCAAGGTCAACTTGGCCAACGATATCGAAAGATGTTGCTCTGATGCGGAATCGCAGCAGCTTGCAGCACATTGACACAACCCTTATTCGACCATTCTGGGCCGTTGATGGGAAGAGCAAACCTATGACTCCTTCCCCCCGTTTTGGCACAGAATCCGGCTTCTTTGTTTTGTACGCGTGCGAAGCTAAGATGTAATAAGGAGAATGTCCATTCTGGTGAACTACTGTCAAATGCTACCTGGACGCGGAGATCTTCCCTTGAAGCCAAAGACAAAGGTACGGAAGCACACAATGATTGCGGCCAAGAGACCTGTTACGCGGCTAGGAGAGAGCACTGAACATAAAGGAAAAGAGCATGAGAATAGTGGTTTCTGAAGAGTCTAGTTTTCGAATAGAGACTTCATTATTAGACTGTTGTTTGATTATCATTTCCATACCCTGGAACATGCATCTAGGGCGCCTCTAGAGGCCCATCTTTTGAATGTTCAAATTTGAAGGTATATTGGTTGAAACCTGGCCTGAAATGATAGGCACCAACTGCCTAATTCGGAAACTCAAATGTCCCAAATCTACCCGTATCCATGATCAAGGTGCCCCTTATTATACCAAAAAGATACTATTATTTTGAAGCTGTAGTTATAGTAAACATGTCATATTCCATGCATCCGATGCCCTTGGGTATTTAGTAATTATGCCACCAGAGTCCCAACGCCCCAGAACACCCAAATCCCAAATTCAATCCAAACCACCATCCCAGCCATACATAAAATACAATCCAAACCCAAATAAAAAAAGAAAGAAAGAAAGAAAATGAATCAAAGCAGAATGGAAAAAAAAAAAAAAAAAAAAAAAAAAAAGGCGAAATGAAATAAACACAAAACACATAAACCCCACAAACCAAATAAACACACCACATGGAAAATAACACATAACACCACATAAAACATCACACATATCACACATAACATATACAATACTCCAGACAATACATCGTAATGGAATCATCCAGTTCGTTCAAGGGAATTTCATCTAATCTATCTGGCGGGCTTTCTATTCTTGCCTCGTATTATCCTACGCGATATAAAAAAAGACTCTGCATAACTTTTGGACATAACATCAAAGGCCGGGGGAAAAAAAAGGAGAAAGGGTAAGAAAAGAAGAACATGAGCGCAAAGCAAAAAAACGATCATCGACATCGCCTTATATAGCGGGAAAATTGCGGGAAATCACAAGGTAGTTTCCCTCGACTCATATAACATCAATTCTGGAAAGGCCTAAGGTGCCATAATCAACGCAAGCAAAGCCATGCGGCAATAAAGGCCGTATCTCATCTGTATTATTCATGTTAGTATGTTCGACTATCAATAAAGGGAAGGATAAGAAAGAAACTCACCTGTCTGAAATAAGCCGCTCTCTGGTCAAAATCAACTTCTTCGGCAATCTCAGCATTCCGAGGCAGAGGGTGCATCACAACCATGTGGGGCTTAGCATGCTTAAGAAGGGCATTATCAATGATAAAGCTATTCTTAAGGCGCTCAAACTGCTCCAAGTCGGCAAACCGTTCTTTCTGGACACGGGTGGAATACAAAACATCAGAGCGGGCAACGATCTCTGGGGTCAGTTGCTCGGATTCTGCAACAAGCTGTCCAGATGCGAGAACCTGCTGGCGAACCTCGGCAGGCAAAGCTAATTCCTTGGGAGAGACAAGCTGGATTCGCACATCGTAGAACTGGAGCAGCTTGATAAGAGAATGAATGGTGCGACCATACTTCAAATCACCGGTGAAGGTGATAGTCAAGCCAGTGACAGTTCCAAGTTCCTCACGGATAGTGAAGAGATCGAGGAATGCCTGTGTAGGATGCTCAACACTGCCGTTTCCTCCGTTGATGACTGGGACTGGAGAAAACTTAGCAGCCGTTTCAGTGCAAGATGCGTCTGGATGACGCAAAACGATAGCATCACCATAGCAGCCAAGAGTGCGGAGCGTATCCTGCAGAGTCTCGCCCTTCTTTGTCGACGAGTGTTCAGTCGAAATGGCGATGGTCCGGCCTCCAAGTCGCTGCATAGCAGCATCGAAGGAAGCTGAGGTCCTGGTGGATGGTTCATAGAAGAGTGTGCAAAGTACACGACCCTTTAAAACATCCAAAACACCCTGGCGCTGAACTCCGAGGCGCATTTCCTGGGCCACAGTGAAAAGTAAATGGAGGTCTGAGCGGCTAAATTGATTGACCGAGAGAACATGCTTTTGCCTAAACGTTGATCGGGAAAGCATTTCCAGCAATGATGGTGAAGCCCGAGGTACTGGAGCATACAAAGGAGGTCCAAGCTCGCCTACAGCTGGGGTTCCCACTTGCTCAACAACCTTGCGTACAGGGCGTGCAGGAGTTCCAGAAAATGAAAGTCTCCTATCCAGAGAGCTCTCAGGCCGTGGGTAGACCATTGGGGACATAGCCTTCATAGAAGGAGATGCGGGAACAATACGATGGCCAGACATGTCGGAGCCCTTGGAGGCATCTAGAGTGATCTCGCCGTCAAGACAAGATGTCTTGCCTTGGAAGGTAACACGCTGTACTGCACCCTTAACGTTCTTACCAGTGAAAGGAGACCAAGCTTCCGGGCTTTGGTACAGGTATGGACGATCAACCTCGATCTCAACCGAGCTGTCTGCTTGGTCGTGCAGTTCGAAAATCTTCTTGGGGTTGTCATACAGGCGCGCAATTATGTCATCGGCAGTTAGGCGGCCCTCAGAAACAGCAGTAAACAGCAAAGGCAAAGATTCAGCGATACCAGTAACTGGAGAGCCCTTTTCGCTGGCGATCTGGAACGGGATGCTTCCGATCGAGAAGATGTCAATGGTGCTGAGGTGCTCCCAGAGAGACTTCTGGTCTTCAGCGGTGGGCAAAAAGGTACATTCAGGGAAGTCGTCCCTAGAAAGGAAGAGGCAGAAGATTGAAACGTCGCAGGTCACCTTAAGCCCCTTTTCTTTGCTCAGGGCAATAAGGTTGATATCCTCCTTAGAGGTGACGCTCATCACATGGATATTGCGGTTGTGAAGGCTGGCCAAGAGTAAGACAGAAGCAAGATCAGTCGATTTAGCATCGGTGATTATGGGCTTGCTAGAGGGCCATGCAGCAAAGTGGCTCGTGACCGCAGCGACCTTGCTAATATTTCCAGATAGATGGTTGAAAGGGATGAACAAGGAGCCAACCTCTCCAGTTATCTGACCAATTTCACCAGCATTTGTAGAGGTTGCGACAACAGAGAAGTTAAAGTCACAGAAGGAGCCCTTCTGAGCGTTCTGTTGGACAATCTTCAAAGTGCTAGCATCCGTGATAGAGGATCTGACTCCCACAGGCATTACCCTCACCATGCTAAACCCAGCTTCAATTGAAGCCTTGGTCATGAGTTCAAAATCCTTCGAGCCAATGGTTCCAAGTTCGGGCACGAACGCAGCGATATTGATCAAACCAGGAAGGATGATGGTGCGGTGGCTTGTCTGGTAGTCAATGGTCTGTACGTTAAGGGTATAATGGCGAGCAATGGCCTCGATAAGAATCTTTGCATTCTTAACATTGGTAACTAGGGGGGTCTGGTAGTCCACAGCCATTCTGCGAGTTCGGTAGCCCTTGCTCATGTAGTTTGCGGGGCGTCTGAATCGATTATTTGAAGGCAAGTTAATGTAAAGATCAATGAGGTTGTTGGCCAGGTGTTGAGTAAGTGAATATTCGGACTTGATCTCCTCCTCTTGACCCGGGAGAACTTCCAGATACTTAACGGGAACTCCATTCTCCTTAAGGAAGTCAGCTGTACCAGCGGTGGCAAAAAGGTTGAATCCAATCTGGTGTAGTTTCTGGATCGAAGGCAACATCTCAAGCTTCTCCTTATACGAGCCGATCGAGAATAGGATATTGCGTTTAGGAAGGCGGAACCCAGTCGACAAGAGAGCCTTCAGGTAGGCCTCGTATTTGTCACGACCGAACGAGGCGACTTCTCCAGTAGATGCCATCTCAACACCCAAGACAGGGTCTGCTCCAGAGAGTCGAGAGAAGGAGAACTGAGGAACCTTCACACCGACATAATCCTTGGGGATAGAAACAGGAGGGTATTCAGCGAACGGAACTCCGATCATTGCCTTCGTTGCCATTTCAATCAAATCCACACCCATGACCTTGGACACGAAAGGGAAAGATCGAGACGCTCGCACATTACATTCGATAACCTTGATGTCATTGTCCTTGGCAATGAACTGGATGTTATATGGACCAGTGACATTAAGGGCATTTCCAATCTTTCGAGTAGCCTCTTCAATTCGTCGTACGGTCTCCGGGTCCAAGTCCTGGGGGGGGAGAATCAAAGTGGCATCACCAGAGTGCACACCGGCATTCTCCACGTGCTCGGAAATAAAATGTCCCACCATAACACCATTACGAGCTACCGCATCCATTTCAATTTCCTTGGCATTCTCGATATACTTGGTGATAACAACGGGGTGTTCACGCGAAACATCAGCAGCCTGGTTCAAGTAGCTGGCAAGGTCATGCTCTGAATAAACTGTGTTCATGGCTGCACCAGAAAGAACGTAGGAAGGTCGGACAAGCACCGGGTACCCAACCTTGTTGCAGAACTCCGCCGCCTCGTCGATGCTCGTAAGCTCCTTCCAGGCTGGCTGGTCCACACCTATACGATCAAGCATGCGGGAAAACTTATAACGGTTCTCGGCTCCATCAATCATCTCAGGGGATGTACCAAGAATCTTGACATTGAGGCGATGCAGGGGGAGAGCAATGTTATTAGGAGTTTGACCACCCATGGAAATGATCACTCCACCGGCAGTCTCCAGCTGGTAGATATCAAGCACTGTTTCCAGGTTGATGTTCTCGAAATACAGTCGATCAGCCTCATCATAGTCGGTACTGACTGTTTCTGGGTTATAGTTGACCATAACAGTCTTATATCCCTGCTGGCGGAGCGTACGGATGGTACGAACGGAGCACCAGTCAAATTCGACTGAAGAACCAATACGATACACACCAGATCCCAAAACCATGATACCATGATCATCAAATTTGACATCGTGCTCAGAGCCATTGTATGTGAGATACAGGTAGTTAGTGACAGAGGGGAACTCAGCAGCAACAGTATCAATCTGTTTAACAATAGGAACAATGCCAGCTTCGACACGCATGCGTCGGATCGCGAGCTCGGTGGAGCTGAGGAATATAGCAAGCTGACGATCGGAGAATCCCAACTGCTTTGCCTGGCGGATGAGCGGCCTGGGGACAGTTGTGGCGTTGTAGGTTGTCATGAGCTTGCCGAAGTCACTCAGACCCTTGAGTCTACTAAGGAACCACTTGTCGATCTGGGTGAGCTTCCAAATGTCATCAACGCTATAGCCAGCAGCCATAGCATTTGCAATGGCAAAAAGCCGTTGATCGGAGGGCGTCTGTAATTCACCCTTGATCGACATGAGGGCATTGGTCTCGTTGAAGCCGAGATTATTGTAATCGACAGAGCGAATGGCTTTCTGGATTGCCTCTTCGAAAGTACGTCCGATGCTCATGACCTCGCCAACACTCTTCATGGAAGAGCCAAGCTGGGTGGAAACGCGTGTGAATTTCTTAAGATCCCAGCGGGGAATCTTCACCACGCAGTAGTCAAGCGATGGCTCGAAGCATGCACAGGTGACCTTGGTGACAGAGTTCTTAATCTCATTGAGAGGAATTCCCAGGCCAAGTTTGGCGGCAATAAATGCAAGAGGGTATCCTGTAGCTTTTGATGCAAGAGCGGATGATCTTGACAAGCGGGCATTGACCTCAATAATGCAGTATTCCTTTGAGAACGGATTCAAGGCGTATTGAATATTGCACTCTCCAACAACACCGAGGTGGCGAATTACATTGACAGCAGTAGTACGCAGCATATTGTAATCTTCGTCAGAAAGGGTTTGAGATGGTGCAACAACAATTGAGTCACCGGTGTGGATACCAAGAGGGTCAAAGTTCTCCATGTTGCAGACAGTGATACAGTTGTCACGAGCATCGCGGACAACCTCATACTCAATTTCCTTCCATCCCTTCATACTCCTTTCAATTAGGACCTGCGGGGATGCGGCAAAAGCCTTTGAGCAGAGTTCCTTCAGTTGATCCATATCTTCGGCGAATCCACTTCCCAAACCACCAAGGGCATAGGCAGCACGAACGATGACAGGGAACCCAATATCTTCAACGACTCGAAGAGCTTCTTCAAGGCTAGATGCAGACGCAGACTTGGCACACTTCTCATTGATTGATTCCATGCTACGAGCAAAGAATTCACGATCTTCAGTAGTAATGATAGTGTCAATAGGTGTACCGAGAACTTTGACACCAAGACCCTCAAATTCATCCTTTAGCTGAATGCCAACTTGAAGAGCAGTCTGGCCACCAAAAGTGACATAAATCGCATCAGGTCTCTCGTGTTTGATGACCTTACGCACAAAGTCTGCATTAACTGGGAGGAAATACACCTTGTCGGCCAAGCCCTTCGAGGTTTGGATAGTGGCAATGTTTGGGTTGATCAAGATAGTATAAATTCCTTCTTCCTTCAGGGCTTTGATGGCCTGACTTCCCGAGTAATCGAACTCGCCAGCTTGTCCGATACTGAGACCACCACTTCCCAGAATGAGTACCTTCTTTACAGAAACACGGGGAGAGGTCTTGATGTTCTCCTCAACGGTGCCACCGGGAAAGGTAACAGGCTTATGAAGTGCTTCGGGGGATGCGATAGTATCCTTGATAGTGTTGATGAATACATCAAAGAGAAACTCCGTATCGCGGGGACCGGGGGTGCTCTCAGGGTGAAATTGAACACTGAAGAAAGGTCGGCTTGTGTGTCGGATACCTTCGTTGCTACCATCATTGGCATTCACGAAAAGCTCTTGCCACCCGGCGGGAAGGGTGGATGCATCAACGGCATAACCGTGATTTTGCGAAGTAATGTGGCATTTTCCGGTGACCATGCTAGTGCAGGGAATATTGTGGCCGCGGTTACCGAATTTCATCTTGGTTGTCTGTGCCCCAACGGAGCGGGCGATCAACTGATGACCCAAGCAAATTCCAAAGACAGGGGTCCTGCTCTCCTGCAGGGTCTTGGAAAGATTATTGACGGTTGTAGAGAGCACAGATGGGTCACCGGGGCCATTGGAGACGAAAAGACCGTCATAGTCCTTAGCAACAAGATTGGGGAAGTCATAGTCCCAAGGAACAACCAGAACTTCAACACCACGGGCAAGGAGGCAACGCAATTGGTTGAACTTCAGACCAACATCTAAGCAAAGAACGCGGAGAGTACGGCCCGAAGGGTGCTTAAGGGCGATGTTATCGGGGGGGGAGAAAAGCTTGGGCTCCTTGATAGAGACTACAGAGGCATTAGTTAGTCCAAGGTTTATTCAAGTGTAAAATAAGTGCTCGCTACTAACCTTCGCTCACGAGATTTTTCACATTAGGATCGACCCAATCGATTTGTTCAAAGGATGATCTCCAGGTTTCCTTATCCTGATCGGCCTCGCTTTCACTAACGTCTGCTTTGTGGAGCAACATGCGACCCAACATGCTACCCTTTTGTCGAATACGCTTGGTAAGAGCTCGGGTGTCGACACCATACATGGCAGGGATACCTTGCTCCTTCAGCCACTCTCCAAGTGACGACTGAGCAAGGAAATGCGAGTAACTCTCCCCGGCATATGTTGCAACGACGAGTGCCGCGACATGGATCTGGGAGGACTCGAAGTGCTTCGGCAATGTCTTCAGCAGTTCGTCCATGGTTTCCCGTGAAGGAACGCCATAGTTGCCAACAAGGGGGAAGGTGATCACAAGAATTTGACCGCGGTAGGAGGGATCCGTGATAGACTCGGGGTATCCAACCATACCAGTCTGAAAAACCAATTCACCAGCAACGCTCTTCTCAGCACCAAAGTTATAGCCCTGGTAGACTGTGCCATCCTCGAGCTCAAGAGCACTCAGCCTTGCACTACTACCCTGGATTGGGGAAGTAGCAGGGGCAATCACAGCACCATTTCCAGCCTCCATTGATGGAAGTGGTTGCAAGTCCTTGCTGATCTGATTGTAGGCCACAGCCCCTCCAGTTAAGGGGCTAGAAGGAAGAGCAGTCTCGTCGTGACCAACAGGCTCGGGCATTGTGATAGATTATAAGCGGGGTTGTGAGGGGAGGGTCCTCTCGGGGACAATATAGCAGGGTATTCACTCTACCGTAGCATCAGCAGCCTCCAGGACTCTTCTTGAGGTATGTGGGAGAGAAGGGGAGAATTTTTTGGGTTGCTGCTTCTGCACGGGAGGAATATAGGAAAGAAGGAAAGAAAAATTGAAATCTCGTTGCAGTGGCAGAATAAAAATTTTGTGTTCGGCGGGTTCGAGAAGCTCTCTCATTGGACTAACTTTTTCACCGACCCTGGGGTTGAATGTGGTTCTGCCATCCTATACCGCTTGCAGAAATTTTCTTTTGCCTTTTTTTTCTCATTACGTTCACTTTTTGCCGCCAAAAAAATTTTTTTTTTTCTTTTTTGCTTGTTATTTTTCTTTAGCCTACTTCGATCCCACTCCCACTTTGCATAGGAGAATGCCTGGTACAGTCGCATTCATTCTTGTCTTTAATTACAAGGTAGAATTGAGCGTCCTTCACATTCCCAAAGCCTATCCTGTTCAGTGTCTAAAAAGCAATAAACTGAAAATAAAAACCTATTTGAAAGATCCCTCTGAGTCCATTCGTTAACTATTGCGTATTACGCATCACACAAGTCTTTGTTGACGAGGGGTTGGGAAACTTGGAAAAGTAAAAAAATACCTACCTAGGTAGGATGAGGGGGGCAACAGAAGGTTCTCGGGTTGCGCCTCCCACCACACAAATTGCCCCGATGGGTCAATGATGGCTCCATCGTCCAATCATCTAGGGCGATCGACAAGGTCTACAGCCACATCTGTGCAGGCGGTGAGTGCTAGGCGCACCACTGGTTCCTTCACTGGCCTAAGTTTGAGGGGGTCTGGAATCTGGATCGGGTCCCATAGCCAACAAGCGAACTGCTACTAACTAGGTACTAGTAATTCGCCAGGTATTTTTATATGGAGTCCAATGAGTTGAAGACTCGGGAGTCCCTCCCACTTCCCGTCCCAGATACGGCGATAAGACTACCTATGCTGGAAAGAATCATAGAATTGAATTTCTACGTCGTACATACCTAAGAAACAAATACTAGCTGGTACTGGTGGTTGAAGAATTTCTTAAAGATCTCTTTCCCACTCCCTACCTTATCTATTCAAATGAGTCACCAGACTTGATTTTTTTTAGCCTAGAGATAAGTGGTTCAATAATCTCCAATCTAAAGATGCCCATTCCTATATATATCTCTTTATCGTAGGTATCAGATTCAACAAGGAATGACTGGGCTGTACTGCTAGGACTAGTCACAATATGATGTAGGACTTTGTGAGGGATTAAGTAGTGAATAGCTAGTTACTTTCTTAAATGATGAGATGTTAAATTTGAGGTTGTAAATATAAAAATAAAATATAAGGAGGGAGGGATATAAATACCACCCTTGTTAACAATAATCGCGATGATTTCCTTCGGAGAGTCGCATGACTAAGGCGATCCGGGATGGAAAGCCAACAATTTCTACACGCGCATTTGGCGGCGGAGTTTTGATCCCCTCTTTAGTTATCGATTGGCCTTGGACAAGGCAACTAGACACTAGAGAGAGCTACCCTTGTAATAATATATTGCTCGCCATTGCCCAGATACCCTGTCACCTGGATGCTAGTGGTTGGAGACGGAAGTAAAAACTTAGTGCAAGATGCTAGTAGAAGCTCTGTGCGTCTTATCTTGCCACAACGGCCCTGCAGCAAGCTCTCAAGCTTTGGTGCATTTTTCTATGATTATTCCCTCCACCCCTGCTGCATGCGCATGTGCGTCAATTAGAGCAGCAAATTGCCTCCAGCGCTTTGACAAATCTGCCGCCTCTGTGAATAAACTCCTCCTTTAATATTAGGTATTCTTCTTAGACTCTCCATCCTAAATCCTTTTTCCCTTGACGCTCTCCTTCCCCAAACCACATCCTCCTCTCTACGGCCTAAAAACATTTCGCCTCCCCCGCTCTTCTTCTTGTTGTTCCTTTCTTTCCTTTGCCACAAAAATGTGGTGAAGCCCATTGAGAATCCGACTTCCTACGAAGTGATGATTTTCTGATCCCATCATGCTTCGCTCTCTCCTTCGCCCAAGTAAACAGCGGGAGACCGCGCAGCGCTGGCCCGCCTCGTCCCCTAACACCCCCTCTGAGTTACCATGGCCCTGCTTTAGTGGAAAGACAGTTGGGGGCTCTGGGACAGCATTTGAAGAGCCGTATTATTACAGGGGGGGTGACCATAGAATCCATGACGACACAAACGAAGAGGAGGATGAGGATGATAATGGTGAGGATGACGATGGTCCAATCGAGTGTGCTCCTCTTCTTCCTATATTCTCCGCCCCTCATCTAGGTATGAATGGCTATATCCCCCACATCAGCAGTATCTCAGGAAAGAACCTCAAATTGATGATGGCTCATTTTATGAGCAGATATTCTTCCCGTTTACGACATAACGCATGCTATCCGATCCCTAATCGTCGCGCGCTGCGAAACCACGTTGACCTGGGATCAATTGCGATCGCCACAGATCTCGCAATTCCTTGTAAAACCTATACAACAAAAAATAATCTCAAAACATTTTTCACGGGCCACCTTATATGCCCTTTTGACTAATTGCCTCCAGTTCAACAGGGAGGTTCATTTGAACCCTGGTAATAGTGGCACAAACCACACTAGGGCGATGATGAGTGAACTTCTTGCCATAAAATTACTACGAGAATATACAACAAGAGAGTTGATTGACGCACTATCCTATGAGTTTTACCCCCTCCAAGGACAGACGTCAACAGCGGCCGAATCGGGTTGGAGCTCGACTGCAGGGGCTAAACGGATGCGTGGAGTTGCTCGTATATCTTGCCTTGAAATAGCCATCCGTGCCCAATCCAAGCGGTTTCTCTCCCATCCTTTGGTGGTCAAACAGCTAGAAGCAATTTGGGCAGGCACTATAGTATTTCATTCAGCAGCAGACAGTCTCCACCGCTCGCATACACAGCTACGTCAAGGAGGAGGTGGGCGAACATACGGCACTACACCTGACACAAACCCTCGTGACAACAAAACATGGTCCGATGTTTCCAGTTTCCGTCGATCTGTGACACTCTATGATCCACGGGATGCTTCCTTGTTTAAGCTCTCTAGGCTCAGAGTTCCCCGGTATAGACAATTTTTGTCAACTTTATCGTTCGCTGTCTTACTTGGATTATTCCTGGCCGTTCTTCAACAACGAAGCACTGAAATTACCCCATTAGAAATTATATTCTGGCTTTGGAGTGCAGGTTTCATGCTTGATGAGATTGTTGGCTTCAACGAACAAGGCTTCAGCCTATATCTCATGAGCTTTTGGAACATCTTCGATCTTGGCATCCTATTTCTCTTATTTTGCTACTATTGCATGCGACTGTATGGCGCTCTTTTGCCTCATTCCCTTCGTCAAGCTGTGGCCGAAAAATCCTATGACGTTCTAGCTGCCAATGCCGTTCTTTTATTCCCCCGTCTATTCTCGATTCTGGATCATTACCGCTACTTCTCCCAGCTCCTTATCGCATTCAGGATAATGGCTTCTGACCTAGTGGCTGTATTCCTTCTAGTCATCATTGCCTGTAGCGGTTTTTTCGTGGCGTTCACTCTCTCATTCGGCAATAGTCAAGAAAACTCTGCTGGGTCGGTTGCTTACGCCTTATTTCAGATGTTGATGGGATTTACACCCGCCGCGTGGACTCTATGGGACGAGTATAACACATTGGGAAAAGTTATTTTAACCATGTTCCTTTTCATCTGTCACTTCGTGGTTGTCACCATATTGATCACTGTACTCACCAACTCCTTTATGAGCATCGTACAAAACGCAAATCAGGAACATCAGTTTCTGTTTGCTGTAAACACAATTTCGATGGTCAAATCCGATGCTCTCTTTTCCTACGTGGCTCCCACAAACATTCTCGCTTGGTTACTCACCCCTCTTCGCTACCTAATGCCGTTCAAGCAATTTGTCCGAGTCAACCGTACAATAATCAAGATCACTCATATGCCCATCTTATTCACTATCTGCCTCTATGAGAAGACAATTCTAGGATCTCGAGTTATTGAGTCTGCTGATCTAATTGATTCCCCAATTCGATCGGAGATTGGAGTTAACAACCGTGGGGCACGCAGCCGACTCAGAGCACTGAGCTCTCAAGCTCCTCGATTTGTCCGTGAGCCTTCGGTGGCAACCTATCAAAAGGATCGTGCATTAGAAGAAGTGTTTCGCAATCCATTCCACGAGGAAAGAATTAGAAGCCCCGCAAGAAACATCCTTCAACATAAAAGTAATAAGATCGTCAACCATTGGATGCAAGCCTTGGGAACTAGCTCAGTCAATTCTCCCGATGAACAGGACTACGACGAGGTGGATCGTTTAGAACGACGGCTTAAAGGGCGGATGACTCTCCGGGACAGGCGAACGCGAAGTCTTCGCAATTTCACCGAATCGATAAATTCTGCTTCATCAACCCCTCTAGAACATGCTCCTCACGTTGTCTCTTCGCCTACTACACCTCGTCATGGAAGATCAACTTCAATGAGAAGATCCTCATCGCAGCATACAGCCATAGAAGGTGATAATGAGCTTACAAGTGACGACAATGGAGGTTGGGAAGACGAGCAACAGTCGAATTTTAGAAGCATCGATGACGACTTTGCACAAATTGTCCCGCAAAGCCCGGGCAAAAGCACACCAAAATTCTACAGCTCGAGACCGTCAACAGCAACAAGACTTAAATCTCGCAGAAGCAGCCCAGTTCGACGCCCAAAATACCACTCGCGACACCCTTCGGGGGGCACCATCCTGTACAATCCGATACTATCGCCCAGTAATGATGATGAGACTGACGGTGATATACCCCCAGCCCGACTTACAGGGTCAAGAACTCCGGGCCGGGAGAGCCGTTTTGCCTCTTCTAGTCGATGGACGCCAAGAAGTCATAGTGTAGAGGGTGGTAGGAGCCGAAATCCGGTCTCGCAGAGGACAAATTCCATGTCTATGCCCGATGGTGGTAACTTCATCGTTCCAGGCTCCTGGCATCACACAAATCACAATCCATCTACCCTCGGGCTAGGCTCAGATCTAGGAGACAACAAGGCGATCACAAATGGCTTTATCGGGGGTGTACCTTCAAGCTTTACCACGCAAATGGCTTATGCCACGGGCAGAAATCGGAGGGGCAGCCCCCAGGGTAACCAGGATATGCTTAGCAAGCTTGTGTTGGCTCGGATGAACAATATTGAAGAAGGTTTCCGTGAAGTGATCAAAGAAGTCAAGGACCTCCGCCGTGAGGGGTCTAGTCAAAGTCATAGTCGTGTTGACGAACAGCGGGGCGGCTTACGAGAAAAGAGAAAGGCTGAAAAGAAAGAATCGAAAAGAAAAACACCAGGCTCTCGGAAGAGCAAGGCTAGCAGCGAAGGGGCACTGGCTGATGATTAACAATCGAATCAAAGAAAAAGCTACTAGACGAGATGCTCCTCCATATCGGCATTTTCTTTATCACGCTTAACAACCAGCCGTCTATCTAGCATTTACATTTTTTTTAACTAGAATCTGGGTGGCTGTCTCATAAATCTTTTACATGTTTATAGAGGGCGACTTGGCTGCATAGTTTTTGTTCCTTTGTTTCTTTTATCCTTCTTACCGGTTTCCCCTCAGTTTATCTCGCTTCAGATTGTGGTAAATCTATATTAACGAGCGTAATTTAATGATAAGATGATGATGATGACGGTGTTGTGATCTCCATTTTTTTTTTTTTTTAGTTGTCCTCGATAACGGGTGCCTAACCCACTCCCAAATCAATCTGAGAAGTGGCGGTCATCACCAAATTCCTGCTCAAACTAGATGTGGAGGGGTTCAAATTCATTCTAAGGTGGTTTAAGGGAGGTTCAGCCTCATCTTGCTTACTTTTTATTATTGCTCAGCCGCATGTTACTGCCTAGTCACATGTTGTAGGCTGCATGGTCGCGCGAGATAGTTGGTTGGATATAACAAGGCTGGCTCAGAGTCTCTTAAAAGCTCGAGTTTAAGGGTTTTCCACTCTATCTAAACTTTTTTTTCATCACGCCATTCTACCTCTTTTACTTTTGATTTTCCTTGTAGATCCCAGCAGGCATCGCTTTAATACACTAGCTAGGTTAGTTCGGATTTCGCTTCACTACACGTCCTTAATGTACATGTACTTTTGCTTATTATATGACTGATAGTTCAAAGCCTCGCCCTCTACCCCGCCGTTCTGAAACAGAGAACAAAAGTACGGCATTCTAACGACCTAAAATGGATGCCACCAAACTCAATCTACTCCTTTTGAAAGATGCAGATACATTGGCATATATTGATCCACCTCCCCTCCACCATCCTGGGGCCCTGCGGCAAGTTTCTCCGGTGGCTTTAGCCCATCATATTCATAGCCAAAATCTTTTAGAGACAAATTCTCCTATTTTTCATAAGCTGCTCGGGCAAAAGGCCCAAATCCGAAATGTCAAGCGTCGTGGAGCCCCTCCGGAGGGCATCAGATACATCATTGACCTAACACCACCTTCTACAGATGAGGATGCTGTCTCCTTTCTCACGGAATTATCCTGTCCTCTTGGTATCAGAATATGGGCCAATGGGAAAGAGCGATGGAGACTTCCAGAGGCTCGTGTTGGGGGCATAGATGAGCCAAACCTCCCAAAGTATTGCAATAAGCCGCTCCCAGATTACCACGAATCTCGTCATCGTACGGGCATCTTGCATATACTACAAGTACTAGAGGGAATCAACCCCCAGCTTGACACTCCTTGCAAGCTCTGGACCTTTTTTGCGCTCGCTAAGTTGTATGGAATTGCAACGCTTCCTCAAGTCAGAGCCCCAATTATCTCCTGGATATACGACTCCAACAATAAGCGCTTGATCGAACTCTACCCAGAGGTCACCTATCGGATTGCCAAAGGTATCCAATGTGATTACTCGTGCTGGGATTCATTTTCTGTGTTGGTTGGAGAGGAGGCCCTTCTACTGTTTCGTAATACTATCGAAGGAAGTGGTCCCAAACGGCACGAAAGAACTCTCCACGGACGCGCCCGAGAACCAATGGACGATGAAGAACTCCAGCGCATCGAGTATGCCAGCAAGTCGTTTATGGACTTTGTCATCGCACGATTTATTAACCTTGTTGGCTCTGAGATGAGCTGGCTCTCGCAGTTGTCCACGTTCCAGGATATAGCATTCTCCAATCCTCAAACAGCTGAAGATTGTGCTATTGTGTCTGGACTACTTTCTTGTCTTAAATTGTTCGTGAGAGGATGCATTGTAGCAACCCTGGACGATAATTCCTTAACCTGGCTTCGCAGCCAGGACATAATCAATGAAGACTGGAATGACTACCCCACACGAGACTTTCCAAAAACTTACTCATCCTTGAACCTCATTGAGCGAATCATGAGTAGGAACTTCTGGGAAAAGCTGGCTACTCAAAGATGCATAAAAGAGAGGTGGACGTTAACTCTTAGATCGGAATACTGGGGCACCTCTATTGCAAGTCTTGGAAACCGACTAGAGGCCTTCCGAGGTCAGGAAGATGCCATGATACTGCCTGTTGAAATGAAAGAGCTCAGAAGCAGGGTGGACGATTTCAACGCCCTATTTCATCATTCAGCTTTAAAGACCACCTCAAACATATCCACATATGAGCATATATCTAGCATTGTCCCATCCAAGCATCTGGTACAAAGACAATTCAATTTGAATCTTTTCTTTGATGAAGCCCATAAATTTCTCAATGTTTATGCTAGCGACATGACTAGTCCTAGTAGACTCGCAATGACGTACGACATCACAGATACACTGACTTGTCTCACCGACGATGAGCTGAAGTACCTGCCGCTATGGGCAGGTGGTAACGACGACACATCCGGAGGAGTTTTCGCGGATCAAAACATACCCTTCCTTGAGGCAGGGGGGTTTTCTACCCCTGGCCCCGCAATTCATACTGGCAGTACCGCTTCATCAGAAATTTCATTCCATGTAGTTTCGAGCAGTGATGGCAATAGTACTATTCATAGAGCATCTCACAGGGCAATGGATGGCGATTATAGTGAAATCATATCTATTGACTCGCAAGCTATCTCTGTAGACGGCAACATGGGCGAATTGCGAACTGCTACACCATACAGAGAATCGCAAGCGGATGGCGTATCAACAAGCGCGCTAGAAGATGATCTCAGTCATATTACTTTTGAATCTGACAGCTTTAGTGACAATACTACTGTACTGGACCATTGCGATGAAATCAGCGACTTTGAGGAACTGAATTTGAATGATAACGACTCATGAAAAGATTTCAGGATAAAAGGCGAGGGAAAAACGGAATGGTATCACTAGGGATTTATGGTTGTATTGATTCTATTTACATACTTCACAGTATGAAGGGGATGGGCTAGATAATGAATGATAGCCTGTTCATAAATTTAATATAAAAGTCCCATTGATTTGGTTTCACGTGACATTCACCTGAGATGCTTGGCATTGCCGACGTCACGGTGTGTATTAGGCAATGATCAAGAGCAGTTCTAATATCTAAGATTGCTAATGCAAAATTCCCGACATTTCTTGTTTGATCCTTAGAAGAATCTTCAATTTGTTTTTATCTAGCCTGCTTAAGGGAGATATTTTATATATCTCCAAAACAAGAGTCCACCATCATGGCTTCATCCTCCAAGCCAGCAAGCTTCCTCCTCTAGTATGAATCGACCTCTCTACTCCTAATATTCTATGTCCCTTTTAAGGACAAGAATAATGGCCTTGAAGCATTACTAACTCTACAAGCTCCTGCATTGCACACCGCACAACTATTCTTGCTGAGCACTCTTCGCCCGGCTCTTCATCTACCTCCGCTTCCTCTCTTGCGTCCATCATCCTCCCCAAAATCAGCCATGATAAATCTCAGAAACTTACCTACACACACGAACGCCTTTTTGTCCACTATATCTCCGACTCGCCTACAGGGCCCTCCGTAGAGGATGCCTCCTCCCGCCAAGAACTCGACTCCTACGCCCCGCTAAGCTACATCGTTGTCGCAACGGCGGAGCAAGGCCGCCGCATTCCATTCGCATTCCTCCTCGAGATCAAGCGCAAGTTCCTCTCCACCTATCCGCCATCCAGTACCGATTTCTCCTCCCTCCCCGCGTACGGCTGTGCGGCGTTCAACACGGAGATGCGCGCCCTCCTACATACATACAACACAGCGCCACCCTCCGACTCGCTGGCCTCCGCGCGCAGGGAAATCGACAGCGTCAAGGATATCATGACGGAGAATATTGAGCGCGTGCTCGAGCGTGGGGAAAGGATTGATCTCCTCGTGGATAAGACGGATCGTTTAGGCGGTAGTGCCCATGATTTTCGGATCCGGAGCCGTGGATTGCGCAGGCGGATGTGGTGGAAGAATGTGAAATTGATGGTGCTTTTGGGAGTGGTCATCATCTTCTTACTCTACTTGATCGTCGGGATGGGTTGTGGGCTTCCCGGTTGGGGGAGGTGTGTTGGGTCGAGGCCGAGTGAGTGAGATATCAATCATTGTCTAGGTATATTACTTCTTTGACTACCTAGGTACCTCTACTGTGAAGATCTTGTGGTGAGGCGGCGAGCACCCCAGCCCCTCCCCCAAAACCTGTCCCCCTGTCCTTCTCTCTTTCTTTAGTCCTTTTCCACCATGTTTCTATTAGCAATTATTCTTGTGCTCGTTGATAGTAGTTGACATTAGCAAGACGATATTTTGTATCATACCATAAGGCTACGAGTTATACTTCAATTTTTTTTTTTCTTCCCCCCCTTCCTTTTTTATTCTCTCTCTTTCTCTTCTCTTCTCTTACTTAGGTCTACTAGAGGAAGGTATATATTTCACATTTTTCAATCCAAGAAAAAACTGGGGGCAATTAAAAGAGAAGAAAACTAGCTCCACATTTTACTAGAGCCATTAGAGTCTAGAACACACTCCTGTAATTTTGAACTGAAGCACTAGGTACCGATAGGAATAGTCAGACATATCAGAGAGCGCAGTGGAAACAAAAGAGACATTGGAATTAGCAGACCCGCCAAGGTCGTTCTTGATATTAGAGCTGGACTATGTTAGGTAGGTATGTATTGCAATGTAAAGGTGCTTGTTCTATCCATCTTAGGCTACGTCCTCCACCCGGGTCCTATTACGGAATGATCATTACGAATAATGTATCTCACTTTCAAACTCACAGCTTCCTTTGCCAAGTAGCCTCAGTGCGAGTCTGCAAGTGAGGCAGAATAGCCTCTGGATTATACCAGATTCTGCAACTCCTTCTACGCCAACCGTATACCTCTTCAACCATAAATTTAGTCCAAGGACTGATTGATGAGGAGATAATTTGGCGGATATAGGTGATATGGGTAGTGGGTGAAAAGGAAAGGGAAAGGGAGGGGAGGGGAAGGGTCTTAAAACTGTGGGTTTCTGGGTGCATTTGGCATGGAATCTTTGGAAAACCCTATGTTGGCCGAGGTGAAATTATCCGAGGGATTCACTGATCCAGATACAAACGCGTAGGAGGCAGAAATCCCAAGGATCGTAAGAACTTGGAAAGAATTTTGCTTTTTTTTTTTTTGCCTTTTCTTTTCATTCATAAAATTGCACCTGTCTCAAAGAAAAAAACAGACGAAAGCCTGGTCGTAGCAGGTATATTTTGTTCTCATTTTTTGAGTATCTCATTTACTCCCACGCCATCCTTCCCTGATTATAACCAGAAACAAAATGCAAGTTGCACTTAAGCAGAGGCCTTGGCAGCCTCACGGCCCTTAGCAATACGCTCCAGAATCTGCTCACGGTCCTTGTCGATCTTGAGTTTGGTGATAACGACCTTGGAGGGGTGGATACCGAGGGGAACGCTCTGGCCGTTGGACTTCTCACGGACAACACGCTCAACGTGCACGCACCACTTGAGACGGTAGACGCTGGTGATCTTGCCCTCGCGACCCTTGTTGGAACCGCGAACAATCTGAACCTCGTCGTCCTTGCGGATGGGGATGGAGCGGACCTATCACCAAAAACTGTCAGAACTAAAACTGCGCGATAAATTTTCCTCTATTCAAAACGCATGGATCATATTCTATCCAACACAGGATACGCCTCTTCTCTCGACTCAATGGGTGATTTCCAGTGAAGGTATAGGAAGATGAAACAATAGGGTGGACGGAAGGGCCGTACATTGTGCTTTTCACGGAGTTCCTTGCTCAGAGGGGCGCTCATAATAACACGGCGAACGCTGGAGGGGGCACTGAAGTGCGCCTTGCGCGACTTCCTGCGCGAAGAGGAGATTGCTAGAATAGAAATTTATTGTTAGTATCTATCGCTCATTTCCATTCTCCGCTCCGAGAGAGCAGTAGTGATATTTTCGAGACGGTCGTTCAAGATTCACTCTCCATTACGCATACAACGCAACAGATACAACCCAGAAGGAAGTCGAGATAAAGCAGGGATAATTCGGTAGAGTTGGTCGTAACATACCCTGGTTTGTGACGGCCATCTTGTCTGAGCCTCCGTTTCGAGATGGTCGTAATGAACGTTGTCGTCGTAAGTCGTCGAGAGACTCTTTTCCAGGACTTTTCTTGATGTGTTAGCCGAAAATGTGGGCAACCCAAATGTGCGTCACATGACATGCCGCTTAGGCTAGGGCTGGCCAACGTCTCCTGATTGGCTGATCTCGACTTGCGGCCGAAAAAAAAAAGAAACGCCCCTGTGTCAGACACCGCCTTTCAAACATCGCCTTCCATTGGCTATGCAGGCAATACAAACCCATGGTTCCTCCATAGAAGACGTGACCTTATAGTGCTGAGGCTATTCCCGCGTCGCCTGCAGGCTGGGAATGCCCATTCTCCACA
Source organism: Aspergillus haitiensis (assembly GCA_027569155.1). Taxonomy (NCBI): domain Eukaryota; kingdom Fungi; phylum Ascomycota; class Eurotiomycetes; order Eurotiales; family Aspergillaceae; genus Aspergillus; species Aspergillus haitiensis. The sequence continues at coordinate 233,595 of JAPDEO010000016.1, forward strand.
GCCAGCACGTCGCTGCAATTCATCTCAGTAGAGTAGGTAAAATTAGTCGCACAGTGAATAAAATGCGTGATATATGCGCAACTTCCGTTCATCTACCTTGCGCAACTTTCTACCTTCCCAAATGTTTTCCCCCTCATTCACAGAGCTTCGCCAAGTCACTCGTCCCCAATTCGCGTCTTAGACTTTGGTCCATGCTCTCCAGTGGCAGGTTTCTTTCCCGGAATGGCAGAAGATCAAATCCAGTGGCCTGAGTGGCCTCCAGGGTATCCGCCACCGGGTCTGAATCAAAACTATCAGCGCATAGAGCAGACGTCCCTATCAGATTTTCGAAGGCCCTCGTATTATAGTACATCCCAACCACAATCGAATCGCACGCAAACACAGTCCTATCCAGAGCTTTCGCAGAATGAGCTGTTTGTGAGGCCAGAGGATGTGATGCAGAATCCCATATACAGGTTCCCAACATCTCATTATCGGGGACAAACGATTCCAGCTTCAAACCTCAAAGCACCAACAAACGTCTCGAATAATCAACCAGCTTTCAACACTCTCTCCCAGACTCCGAAGTCGGCTGCACAACAAAATTCCCGGCAGTCGCGTATGACCTCTAATTTAGATTCCTTTCGCAATGCTAAACGGCGCCGTGTAGAGTCACCAGCGACAACAGCCACTCCGCAGACGCCAACAGCGCCCAAGGATGATTTGGGGACTACAATCAAACCTTTGTCCCAGGCCTCTTCACAGCCCTCTCAGCAAAGTATTAAACCACAAAAACAACAGGTACAATACCCTATACAGCAGCAGCAACCCACTTCACGGTCTCTCCCTTCAACTGCATTGCCAAACCCCTACCAGTCTCCAGCTATTCAGCCATCTTGCTCTACATCCGAAAGTACACCACAGCCTCTACTACAGGTTCCACCAAAGCTCTCCCCGCCATCAGCACCCAAATCTATAACAAGACCCTCGTCCCAGCCTTCGTACCATGCGCACTCTACCGGACAGTATACACAACCGCAGCCCTCTACGCAGCCTCCAATGCGATCTTTACCACAGCCTACCCGACAAGGTGCAGTCCGACAGCCATCCCAGTCTTCCAAGCTGTCATCACAGCCTGTGCAGCAGTCCACTCAGCGCTCAACACCCCAGCCTCCACCACGGTTTCTACCCCAGCCCACCCCGCCAACAACATCCCAAGCTACATCCCAGCCTCCTTGGCTACAACCATCGGACAGGTCTACACAACAACCCGCCCAGTGGCCTAAACAGCAATCCACGTCACAAATTGAACCACGGTCTGTATCACCAGCAGGCAAGGGGAGCCATAATAAACCGTTATCTCAATCAACCCAACAACCCACACAGCAGTCTGTACTAGAACAGCAAAAACAGTCTACGCAAAACTCTCTCCCAAGATTTTCTCCACAAATCAGCAACCAGCCCGCATCCCCGCAGAAGCAACAACCCATATCTCAGGCCGCAAGCAACATAATTAATCAGCCAATATCACAGCTTTCAGTCCTGCCTTCCCACCATGCACCATCACGAACTTTTCCTCCGTCAGCACCCAATATTATGCCAGAGCCTCTTCAAATCCAGCCTAAGGCGACTAGGATCGGACGCTTTGACGATTATTCTTTCAAACCCAAAAATGACAAAGAGAAAACCTTTCTTAAACATCGGGCTGATATTGCCCAAGTTCTCAAGGAAGAAGACGCTGCAGATAAAATCACATATGATCCAAACACAATTGCTCGCGATGTCTTGATTGCTTCAGGGCGCCATCCGACACAGCCTGCTTTAAACCATCATCTATTCCGTTTGCGAGATGTATTCACCCACGTTGATGTTTCAACAGACCTGACAACATTTCGATGGGATCTGGTGGATCCACTTCCTTCACGTGATCGTATACACAAAGTCCCCGCTATTCCCGAAGGGGATGCCCCCCCATCAATGCCTGTAGCTTCAAGTCCTGTCAATAATACAACACAACAGTTCCGCCCCCCACAATATCTACACAGTCCGAATATTCCAACACAGCGAGCGCCCTATCAATCTGCTGCCACTAACTCTTCGCCTGCTCCTGCACCTCCACCTCAACCCCCGGAATCAAAATCTCAGTCTCAATTACAACGTCAAGCACAGCTCGAAGTTCAAGTGGAGAAGCCTGGAACACCTCAAAAGCAAATGACGGGACGGCGGCCTGGCAGGCCACCTGGAAGTACTAATAAGCCAAAGGCCGCTGTTGTCCCTCTTCCTCCTCCTTCGCAACCGTCTTATTCGGTGTTTACATGTAAATGGGGTAACTGTCAGGCAGAGTTGCACAATCTTGAGATGTTGAAAAAGCATATCTTCAAAAACCACGTGTCATATCAGATTACCTGTGGGTGGAAGAGCTGTTCATCTACGGGGAATTTGCCAGCGGTAGAACTTTATAAACACGTGAAGAAGGAACATCTCAATCCTATCGCCTGGGAACTAGGCGATGGACCATCAGTGCCTACAACTGGTGAGAACGCATCGTGATTGCTCTTGTTCTTCAATCTTGCGAGAATTTAGCCAATTAAATCAGCGGTTAACACTCAGGTTATTTTCCTGCCTTTAGTGGATCAGGTTGCTAGCGACACAACTATAACTATTCCAGAGTCCAACCAGCCCGGAAGTGAAGCCTCACTTATATTCCCAGCTAGTTACAGTTCAGTCCGAGCATTCAATCGCGTGCATGGTAATGTTACACAGTATGATAGAGCTAGGGGGGTATTGAAAGCAGTGCAGCGGCTCAAGGGACAAATTGGAGTTGGATTGGATCCAGGCGGTTGCGAGTTGGCCACCCCTGCCCGTAATGAGAGGGTGAGCAACGATGAAGATATCTACGAAGTCCAGATTGAACCTTGAAATAATCTGGGTGAACATTTTTCTGCTCGATGGCATAGTGTCCTTATTTACCTGCATTGAAAATCAGCGAATGGCGTTTTGTGAAATGGTCTCTCGTCGGTAAAGTTAAATTATCCAGGGCATTCATCTGAATTAATAACCACAAGCTATGTGTGTATGTGGCAAATAATACGAATTTGATTCCTTGTCTCTTATTTGCAGAGATTAACCCAGGGTAATACAAAGAAGTGAGAATCGACAATCTCAACAAGAAACAAGCGATCACATTATCTATCCTTTCCTCCATTTGATGACGAGCCGCCTGCAGCTGTTGTGGATGTTGTAGCACTAGAAACCGATACTCCTGTAGACTTCTTTTCTGCGTTCACCTCATTGCCTTCGTCATCTTTCGCGTTGACCTCGAGGAAATGGTAAAGTACGATCATCATCATGGCGCAAGAGCCTAAGAAGACGGCCAAGCGGTGGAGGTCGTTGTCGGAAATCATCGTGAGAAGGGCGGAGGGGCAATCTTCTTAACACGGGGAGTGCCTTTCCTATAGAGGGGGTAGAATCACCCTCAGGAGAGATCGTCGGCGACCGGAACAATGACGACGCTGTCTGATGATGATGCGAAGGGCCACGTTGAGATGTTAGCTTCCATGACGCTTTGAGAGGCAGATGGCCGGCGCTGAATTTGCAATTGAGTCACTCACCACAATACCTAAAATGCGATCGTCTCCGTCAAGGGAGTCCAACCGATGAGATGCAGTGGGAAGTTGGAAGGCTAGTAAAAGTCAACACCTAATGTCGGACCTTTATTCTTCTGATCTGGCCCAAAAGAAAGCACCACCTATTACAATACCGGACGGAAGGTAGGTACGTAATGCACTGACCTACCTTACCTCCCAGGTCAGGTACTCTTGGCTTCTTAGTCAGCAGGGAAAACAAGATGACGACCCCTTTCGGACTAGAATAACCGTTGCAATCTCGTTATGATAGAAAGAATGACTATTATTAATTATTTAATTACCTGACGATCAAATGTTTCTAGTGAATTACAGTTTTAAAAACCAACACCGTTAATCGCCTGCTTTGTTGTTCCTCCTCCTTTACCCTCTTCATCCACTTTCTTAGACATTGCCATCGTGAAAATAATCCAAATCATCTCTTGAGCTCCATTGAGCTTGTTCAACGGCGAGGTTAGTCTCATCTTGAAGGACAGAGCTGCTGCGCTTGCCCGCCGACAAGCTTACCCGATTGGGTCTTATGCATCTGGCTGGGGGAAACAACCTCGCTAGCAACTAGTTCTGGCTATTATCTATCATTTTCCCCTCTCATTTATTCGCCTCTCGTCCCCTCTTGGTGCCAATTCCTGACCCCATTACCGACTCGTGTGCCTTTTTATCCTCCCTCTTTTTTTTCTCTCTCATTTTTCACCACCATCCTGCCTTATTAGGGGTTTCTTTGGTCGTCTTCACGCCCTCACTCTGCCTAATATCCTGGAGACAGTCAATATAAGATACATTCTTGCGGACCTTTTGAATCGCTTTAAGAATAAAAATTGAGAAAAGAAAAGAAGAGGAAAGGAAGTGGGGGGAAAGGATAGCAATATCGTGGTCCATCAAGATGAACCAGCAATTTATCCCCACCAAAAACATCAACCCGCCGAGGGCCACGGGCCCTTCTCTTTTAGCCTGTCTGCTCTGTCGACACAAACACCTCAAATGCGATGGATTGACCCCTGTCTGTAGTCGCTGCGCCGCCTCTGGGGCTGAGTGCCAGTATACACCGTCGCGTCGAGGCTATAAGGGGCCTTCAAAGAAGCGGCGGGCCAACCCATCCTCACCCGAGCAGACATCAACCGACTTATCTTTTGATACGAGCTCTGTTGGGTTCTACAATACCCCCTTGGATTGGAACCTTCCAAATGGCTTGTCATATGCACCCACTGCAACTGTACCTTCTTCGACCATCCCCCTCCCCACCGCAACTCCTTCAGCCAGTCCAAGTGCCTCCGACAAGCACAACATTTCCCAGCCTATCTTCCTAAACAATGCACCCCTCACACCCGAATCGTCAACATCCATCACTAACGATGGTTATCTTATCGATATTTATTACACCTTCTTCCACCCTTCACATCCAATTCTACCGCCCATCCGGTTACTATCCCAGACTCCTGTCCCTCAATTCCTCGAGCAAGTTATCAAATTCGTTGGTGCTCATTTCACACCCGCTGCTAATCCGGAGACCTACCGGCCGACCGTGATGTCGAATGTCATGGAGCAAGACGGAACCGTACAAAAGGTACAAGCTCTTGTGATACTAGCCATTGTGCTCCATTCACGTAATGAACGGTCAATTGCCGGGGAATGCTTATCTGCCGCGGTTGATCTCGCCTTTGAACTCGGATTAAATACTAGAACATATGCCATTGCAATGGGCGAAGGGAACCCGATAACGGAGGAGTGCCTCCGACGTACCTGGTGGGAGTTGTACATTGTCGAAGGCATGTTGACAGCTCTTGGTGTCCAACAAATCTTTCGCGCCAATTTAATGCCCCTTGAGGTACCCCTGCCTTGTGAAGAGCGTATTTATCAAGATGGTTTAGCCCCGCCACCACCTTTAACAATCGCACAATTCGATGATCGAGTTTTTGCAGATGAAGAGCATGACTTTTCTTCCTTTGCCTACCGTATAGAAGCAGTGCGTATCCTCGGGCGGGTTGTTGCGATTCAAGACATGGTTGAGGGCCAGCAAGATCATGTGGAGGCCATTGACGCCAGGATTACAAGCTGGTTCCACCATCTACCAGAATCGAAGGCCGAACTACTACGGCCCGATGGATCTGTAGACGAAATTATGTTTCAGGCAACAATGGTCGTAAATGGAGCAGCTATCTATCTTCACTTCCCACGCTCAGACCTTTTATCATCTCCGGCTGTTGCAGCCGAGGTGATTTGCGGCCATCATGGGCCATGCTCAATTCCCGCGTTCTCACATCACTCCCACGCTATGAAAGCTGTCAAAGCCGCCAGCGAAATCTCAACATTAGCATCCATCCGTATGCCCGTTGTTAAACATACCCCTTTTTTTATCTGTTCTTTAGTTCTCAGCTCTATGGTACAACTAGCAGCCTGCTCGGTCAAAGCGGGGCAGATGCCAGACCCAAGTCGTGATCGACTCGGGCTCACAATTGGTGTTTTCAAAACGCTTGCAGGAACATGGGCCATTTCACAGTCTATCATGCGACAAATCAAAGCCGTTGCTCGTGATGTGATGGACCTTGGCTTACGTCCGACTATGGATCAAGTCGATCTATCCACGGTCCTTGACAACGGTCGATTCTGGTTACTAGAAGGACACCCGAGATGATCTGGGATCATCACTTCCTCTTTCCAGACTAAATATATATGCGTCTACAAATTTTCGTTTCTCGATCGAGATTCAGTTTTTGTGCTTCAATGATACCCCCCTTTCTCTCCGACCTTCCCTTTCTCTCCAACCTTTTCTTTCTATTCTCCTCTTTCCGTTACTGAAGCTGATAGAAAATATTGTCACATTTTTCCTCCATCCTCCATCCTCTATCTCCTATTCTCGCTTCTCATTTTCATTCATGCTGATAATCTATCTATTGATAAATAATATATGTTTCATGGCCTTACAAATATTTCTGGGTTCGAATGGGTTTTCTATTTTCTAAGGTTTCAATAAAAGTTAAAGAAACAAGGAAGAAACATAAAATTAAATAAATTTAGCTACTCCATGTCTTGATGATAGACAGGTAATTCAAAGCGACAGATTCCACTAAGTCCTATTGAGAATGTATACGAGGAAAGAAAGTTGTTTTTAGATAATTTGTCGATGTTATCCATATCACCCTAAGTTGTAGCTTAGAGAAGCAATGATTAAATTGATCAGATAGTATCCTTAATCGACTACGAATTTAACTTTATCCTCCCTTATAACATAGCTAGTTATCTTAGATATTGATAGATACCAAAATTCGCAAATTGTCACATAATTAGCGCCGGATTTTATAATTTATAACACCCACTATTTAATATTCACATCCTTACATTTGTCAACTTCAGCTCATTATAGTCATGCTATAATATTTCTGTACTATTTATACTATTTAACCCAAAATCAAAGTATGTTAATTCATGAACTGACTAAAGCTTATCATTTTGTGGGTGTCCAAAAAAAAAACGTAGAAAATAAATAAAATGAGACGCTAATTGTGGCAAGCGGCCGGACAAGCTGAAGTCTCACCTACCTCAGTATCGATCAGGTTGGAGGGAAAAAATCAGAAACGTGTGTGTATATGAGGTAGTATCTAGGCATCCACGGTTTCAGAATGGAAATTTTGATGATGGATGGGATGGGTAACTACCTAGGTAGGTAGGTAGGTAGGTAGACTGGGATTTTAGGTCTATATATTATCTAGATAGGTGCCTAGTAACAAGTATCTATATGTAGACACGCGTGCCATATCAATGCTAGATGAGAGCTAAAAAGAAATATCTTTTATGTATATATTTGGATCTTATTATTTTCACTTTCCTATACCTGACATCCCCTTATATCTACCTAGTATACAGGTGTATGTATGTACAAGGACATAGATAATTTTGGCCAAATATTCAAGAGACTTATCCTATGCAAATAGGAAGCGCAAGGTTTTTTGACTTGTTTATTATTCCCATATTCCAGTAGATAAGAAAAAAAAATAACAGGCAGTAGGTAGTGTGTAATAGTGCATGAAGTCTGTTGGTCTTATTTGATACAACTCGAAAAAAGAAAGTGAAGGAAATAACGAGAAATAATAATAATAAGCTTTAAGTGAAGGGGAATCCAGTCTATAATGGTAATCAAAGGAAAGACAAATAAGTGGTATCTGGTATCATAAAAGCTTGAAGGAAAAGAAAAGACCATCACACTCAAAAATGAAGATACGGAAAGGAGAAAATAAATCAAATCCAACCTGTCTCAAAAAGAGAGAAAAAAAAAAAAAAAAAAGAATACAAAAAAATACAAAATATAGACGTTGTTAAGTGTCTTTGTGTCTGAGCTGTGACTTCCTTTAATCTATAGAATACTGTTATTGGAAGCCAACTCCCTCATCTCTTGTAGAGCCTCGGCACGACGTGCAACAACATCTTCACGACGCACTACATTGCGCAATGCCTCGCTAGCCTGGATTAACCCATCGATACTGATTGCATGGTTGGTCATTTGATGATTGATGTAAGTGTATAGTTCCGCAGGAGTGGAGCAGGTGGTTAGGAGTTGCTGTTCGTTGAGCTTCAAGAGGGCGAGGGCCACTTGGAAGAGGAACGTGCTACCGCCTCCACTGCCACTAGCATTTCCAGAGGAGTCTATAATTGCGGGCGCTGTAAATGGGTCGGAGGAGGTGGCTACTGCTGTGGTTGTGGTTGTGGTTGAGTTATCTCGTGTCGCCGAGGATGAGGTATTATTAGGAGCTGGGGGAGTGAATTTATTAATTGGGGAACTGGCGACATCCAGACAGAGAACAACATCCCAGACGCGGTATAATGCTTCCGCTGATAAACAATCTGTGAAAACAGAAAGAAACCATTGGAATGTGAGAGCCTCAAGCTCCACCCCGAGAGACTCGAGGTGGGAGGAGAGCCTTGGTAGAACTTGAGTGATGTATTGGCGTAAAACCACCTGATCAGCGCGAGACGCAAGTAGCCCGTGGTCATAGTAGTGTTCCGGGAGGATGATTTCAATCATGGATGTCATTATCCAGAAGGAATCCTCGGCAGTTGGCGTAACAAGGAGGAGGGATGCGGCGATGAGATTCATACCCTGACAGTATCCTACGTCCGGGTTGCGACGGGCGTAGGCTAGGAGAATTTCCTTGAGTTTATCAACACCCGGGCCTTTTCGGAAAAACACGTTGTCTGTCAAGGTTCGATTAATGTCCATGTCGATCTGCGATACCACTGATGAATCGGGTTCACATCCGCCAATGCCCTTCACCAGGTCATCGTAATATCCTGGCACACGCATCGAAGATGCGCCACTGCATTCCGACCAAATCTTTGCGCGGAGCGCAACTGGGATACCCCCAAGGACGAGAGATCGAAACTCGCGCCACTTTGCCCGTCCGACCTTTCCTTTATTCCCTAAACCAGATATCCCTACCATTTCGCCATCTGCAAGAGAAACCTCTGGCATATCAACAGACTGCAAGGGTCGATCTGAAGCTGCTGCTGCTGCCGCTGCTGCTTCCCCTTCCTTTCTACGCTCTGCACGCACTTTGCGCAAAAATTCATTCCATCGGACTGTTCTGTCCCGTTGCAGCGAGTCATGAAGCTCGGTCAATTGCTCAAGAAGTAACTTGACCGGCTCAGTTTCAGAAATTGACGGAGGGGTTGCTGTCTCATCAGCAGATGCTCCTGCGAATTCTGGCCGATCTGCAACGACCGTCGATGTAGACGCAGAGGGTTGAGAATTCGTGTTGACAGAAAGCGGACCACGTTTTTCAACAGCGATTGCATTGGTGCGTGGCTGGTCTTCACCTGCCGTAGTCAATGAAACGATAGGTCCCGCCGAAGGCGTATGTGACAGGAGTTCCGTTGGCGCTGTAGGCACTCGCAGATAGTCCTGCCACCTCCGAGTGACGGAAGTAGTAGTTTCTGGATCCTCAGGAGAGACGGAGCCAGGAGAAACCTGGGATCCAATATTCATCTGGAGCTGTTCCTCAGGTTCGTCGGTTTCGTCCGAAGCATCGCTCCGGAATGTATTCAGGGTTTCCGCGATATTTGGCCTGCTACCACCGCTCTTTAAAGCGCTAGCTTCCCTTTGTCTTTTCTTTCGCCGTTGGTCATAAATGAATCCGAATCGATCTATTAGAAGTTCACCAGACTGATAGTTATACAAGGGAGAAAGCGAGGGGGGCCGTAATTCCATTGGAAGGATAGCGTCCATCTCAACAGGTCCAAGATTTGTTGGATTCCTGCTCACCGATTCTTGGCCGGCTCCCTGCGAGACACTGGAAACAGCGTGCCGGCGACTAATTTGGCCCGACCTTGACGCACTACTTAGTCCACTGGCTCGCCCAGGAGCACTATGCATGCTATTACTGCTACTAATTCGCTTCAAAGCAGCAACTGCTGACATCCCCCCTTTGGGGTTCCCCGAGATAGTTGAAGACGGTTTTCTCTCCCAATTAGTCGAAGAGGCCCTCCCTCTAGTATTTTCCACCGAGGTTTCATCCCGACTCCCCTGAGAGTTACCGGCAAACAACTTGACTGTCCAAGAAGGCGTAGACTTAGATGATTTGCGCGAATGCGTGCTCGCATCGTCTGCAGCTATACCGGTAGCTTCAGGAGGTTGGAATAATTGTTCGTCCAAGGCCTTACGCCGACTCGTGATGTTACCAGATGTAACTTGACGGCGTACTTCACCCTCCTCATCTTCCCCAAGGTCAGACATGATGCTGCTTGCTCGACTAGTCTTGCGACTGCCCGCAGTGCTCCCAAAAATGAAATCTTGCCAGCTCCGCAGCGACCCTTGCCTGCGCCGATTGGCACCGGATTCAAGACTGGAAGTTCCGGACTTAGCATCGTTCTCTAGTCGCTGGGGGCCGCGAACTGTGGCGTGTATGTTGGGGATAATATCAGGGGAATCTTCGTGAAGCTGGTATCCAATTCCATCAGTCATCGCCTGTTGCATTAGCCCATGGACTCCACTTGCATTTTTTATCGTCCCCTCATCATGGCTACTGCCCAGATCCTCGGCCTCATCCTTGTGGGGAGAATTCTCCAATAAATAGAGACGATGCTCAATATCCTTATTTGAAACCGACGCTTCTCGAAGCATCCTTTTCAGTTCCCTCTCCCTAGAATCCGCACGGTTGCGTAGAGCTGAGATTTCAGCATCACGCTGGGCCAAATCCCGAGCAAATTGTCTCACTAGCTTCACAGCGCCCGAGTTGGCAATCAGTCGCTCAATATGCATATCATCAGCCAGATGTAAAGCCCCGGGGAAATCACGAATCGGGACGGTATCCTCAAACAAAGCAGCCCTTCCCGATTTCTGGGGGAAGGCGCTCGTTAACTTTGCTAAAGTGGCCTTCCGATCCCCATTATTATTGCTATATTTTGTATTGACATTGTTATCACTCGAGCTCGATGAGCTATCGCCGCCGTCCCCATCTAACAAAGCACTTGTCAAAGCACGGTTTAGCGCGGGTTGTCCTGCGAACCCCTCGGGTGATCGATCGGGCGAGAGGGAAGGGAATGAGGTAAGGTCTGTAGTAGTGGCGTTCGAGGAGGCTGAATGGCGTTTCTGTGACTTTGCACGAACAGCCTTAGCCTTTTGACTTTGCCGGGAAGAGGACGAGGTCTGTGAAGAGGAACGACGCTGCGGTTTTCGAAGATCGCATTCCGCCATGGTTCGTGGGGCGGTGAACAGAACAAGCGGGGGATTGAATGGCTGCGGGCTTCATGAATGCTTTTGTCGACGATCGGCTGGCGCAAGCGCAGGGGATAGAAGAAGGAAAAATGAGAAATAGCTGGTTGAATTAAGGAAGTAGAAGCTGTGGATGAGTAGCACTGAATCTGAGTCACTCGCACAACCTTTTATAAATTTTTTTTTTCCCTTCCTTTCCCCCTTTGGTGTGGAGGTGGGATGTCGTGATCAATATAGGGCCAAAAAAAAATATGGGTCAGAGAGTATGGTAAGCTGATCCACACAATATAAGCAGCGAAAGAAAAGAAATGGAAAGAGAATGATAAAGAGAGACGCAAGGGTGGGAGAAAATAAAACGAGGACAAAGAAAAAGGACCAACACAAAAGAAAAGGGAGAATCCAGTAGAGTCTGGAATGTTGTCTTGAATCCAAACGAACGGACCATGACGTGTGACTCCAGACATGTGACTTACTGCCTTAGGTAAGGCCCATCGTGCGCATTCAGGTTTTCTTCTTGTACTTCCATGGACGGCAGTGTACATCTACAACGTTGTCGGCTGGTCTTGTCTTATTCTTCTTAAGTAGTATAAGTAACTGATAATATGACAACCAAACCCAATTCTGACTTCTCGAGCCAGATAAAAGCTTGTTTCTCCTTCCCATCAAAGGACACTCGCAGGAATCAACAAAGAAACTCGAAGCAGCGCCCGACCTTACCCTACTTCTCCTACTCTGGCTATCTAGATAGTTAAACTTCTCCGTAATATTTTCTTAACTTTCGGTAGATCCAAGTGAAAGAAAACGGGAAGAGAAAAAAAAAAAATAGTACAGTCCATAGCCTTGTAAATGCCGTACCTAATCCTGAGGGCACCACTGCTTACTCAGAAACATTCAATTCAAGGGGAAAAAAGCCTCGGTTCTCCGCAAAATACACAGCCGACGTAGAGGAGCTACGACTCGGATTGAGAAAGGAAGAAAAGAACATAAAAGAACGGCATTGATCCGTTATTTTTTTCCCAGAAGTCATCATTTCTCCCCTCATCTGATTCATTCATTATCAAATCCTAATTCCATCTAACATCCCGTCAAAAATAAATTCCTCTCTCTGTCCATCCAACCATCATGTCCTCAAATGCTAAGCACCGCCTCCAGGCTCTCAGCCAACAGCTCGTTGAAGGTATCCCTGACACTGGTTCCTTCGAAGGCATTCCTAGGATTCGCCAGGTCGCACAAGATTCCGTTGGACCGTAAGTTCTTTATATATATATATATCTTGCATCACCTTGCTCTTTGCTTTCTTTTCTTTCTTTTTACCCTCGCCCTCGAAATTTCCCCGACTGGGATGAGAGCTAACCAATCCACAGCCGTGTCAAAGGCAAAGTCGCCATTGTAACAGGCAAGCCACGTTCTCCCCTCTGCAGAAAAAAATTAAAATAAAATAAAAAAAAAAGAAACAAAGACCCATGTAAAACTAAAAGAGGAGAAGAAAAGAAAAAGGCTAATAGGTAAACTTAAACACTGCAGGCTCAAACTCTCCTCAAGGCATCGGCCGCGCAAGCGCCCACCAATATGCTCACAATGGCGCAAAGGCAGTCTATCTTTGCGACTACAATGACTCTCACCTGGCCACACATAAGCGGGAAATCGAAACTCTATACCCAGGCGTAGATGTCCATATTCGACAAATGGATGCTGCGAATGAAGATGCGATCAAGGAAGTCATCGATCATGCCATTCAGAATTATGGCCGTTTGGATATTTTCTTCGCCAACGCTGGAATCTCGGGCCAATCGAAGCTCTTCACTGAAATCTCTGGAGAGGAATTCATGAGAACATTGAATACCAATACTATCGGGTAGGTTTTTTTTTTTAAAAAAAAAACTTCCTTATTCCCCCATCTTGAAAGCAAGAAACAGGCTATGAGCGCGTGGGGTTATATATCACACTCCCTCCCCCCTCATTAGTCTTTTTCTTCTCCTTTCTTTTTAAAGTATATATATATATTTCCCCAAAAATCTCCATCATTGCTGGCAGAAGATAATAATCTAATATACGGATAAAAACAGCGTCTTCCTTGCCGCCAAACATGCAGCAATCGCCATGAAGAAAACCTCAGAGGAAAAACCTTACCCTTCTGGTTCAATCATTTGCACAGCTTCCGTGGCCGGCCTCCGCTCCAACGCCGGCTCAACTGACTACTCTGCTTCCAAAGCCGCAGTTGTTTCAATCGCCCAAACCTGCGCTTACCAGTTGGGTGGCACAGGCATCCGTATCAATGCGATCTGCCCAGGGTTGATCGAGACGGGTATGACGCAGCCCATGTTTGACGCCGCTCGTGCGCGTGGCACCACGCGGAAGATTGGACAATTGAATCCACTACAGCGGGGCGCCGTGGCGGATGAGGTTGCCCGCGTCGCTCTCTTCCTGGGCAGCGACGAGAGTAGCTATGTCAACGGACAAGCGTGGGCGGTTTGTGGAGGACTGAGTGCTGGTCACCCCGTTGTTCCCGGAAAACTAGCATGATCATACTGTCATAGTATAAGACAGCCTAAAGTCTTGTCTTGTTTTATATCTTAAATATGTCAGTCATGACGCTATTACTATTAAATAATCATTGTTTTGGAAGAATAAAAGATAATTGCATCATTTACTTATGAACAACCATTAAATTAAATCCAAACTGACCGCAAATAAATCTGTGGTCAGTAGATTTGATGCCCAATTCCGCCTATCTCAGGCGCAAGAGAGCAACTTTCAAAGCAGCCCTGTTGCCCAAATGAAATAAAGTAGAGGGGAACTATAGACAAAAGGAAATAGGTGATGACAGGATATGAAATAGGGAGTGAGAGACTGGCCCAGTATCTGGATACCATAAATGATCTAGTCAACAAGATTTGAAAAAAAAAAGAGAAAAAAGTGGCTTCAGAACAAAGCTCTAGGATCAGAAGGTAAATAGGCGTGATAAATATAAATGGCCCAAAGAAGAGAGTAGTAGGTTAAAAGAAATCAAAATAATCACAATCCAACCGTCTCCTTGTAGGAAGGAAAGGGAGAAAATAAGGCGTTCTCCAGACAGGAACATATCGGTATAAATCACAAATGGCGATAGTGGGAATATCCAAGAAAATTGAAATGAAGGGGAGAAAAGAAAAGTTAAACCCCTCCCAAAAAAAAAAAAAAATAAATAAAGAAAAATGAATAAGGGCCATTGATCGGTCACAACTCGCTTTAATTCTGACAATATTTGCATGCGGAGCAGATGTCGTGTCGAGGTCGTCGAAATCAAGCGTCGCATCGTCGGATGGGTATTTAAGCAACTAGTCGGGGTGTATTTTGCCGCATAAGATCCTCGCTGGCCTGCTTAGACAGGGTACCAGTCTCGGTGTGGTCGTCAAGACCATCGGTCTCATGAGCGTGCTCATCATCATCCTCAACTATCCGGGTGGGGATTTCACCCGGCCCATATTGTTGGCTCGACCTCTCTGGAAATGTCGAGCTGCTTACCATCGACATGGATGTGCTTGATCGGTTGTGCACCAGGTCTGGTGTTGGTGGGACGCTTGTTGCGCGGGGATCGGGGTGAAGAGAGCTATGCTCACTATCACCGATCTCACTACCTTCCCGAGTGGACTGGCCGCCGTGGCTTTCACGATCAAGGGAAAGATGATTGTTGGCTTTAGAAGATTCTACCTCGTCATCTTCAGCGTCTTGGGCCATGTGAAGCCCCTCCACAGCAGCAGCGCACTGCTCGCTGATACTACGGATAATTTCGGAAATAGCATCAGTCTTATCGCGCAAATAACGATCTGCGACATCAGTTATACTTAAGCGTGCGAGGCGGTTATGGCCTTTACCAATATTCAAGAGATGCTGTTCCAGCTCTGGGCTCATATCGCTTGGACGTCCGGCCTTAGTGGGAGTGAGTGTTGCGTCAGTAGCAGAGCTGGTTGATTCCTTTTGTTCACCAGTCTCTTCTACTGCCTTGGCCTCTTCGGAAGCTTCCTGTTCGACCAGTTCATTAAGTTCGGCGGAGCTGCCAATGGAGCGGACGATGTGTTCCATGTGGTGGGTTTGTCCATTAATAAGGCTGCGAAGGTGCAAGACAACTCGTTGTGCCTCATCGCGCTGTCGTGTAAGGCTTGCATTATTGTGCTGCAAGGCCGATAGCTCTTTTTGGTTACGCTTTCTCTCACGTTCAAGCTCTTCTGCGATCTCTTGTTGAAGAACTAGTGCCTCAAGAGCATCATCACGCTGCTTTTCAGTACCCGATAGACGGAGGGAGAGACGAGCGACATCATCTTTCTGTTGGTCAATGAGACCAGTGAGACGACGGTTCTCGCGCTTGTGATTCTCAATCTTGACTTTAAGCTCGGCGGTCTCCTTTGTAAGCTGCTCTGCGAAGGCTTGGAACTTAAGGAACTGCTGCTTCCAGGTTTCCAACTCCTCCACCAAGAAATTGTTACGCTTGGTAACCTTGCTGAGCTCAGTGTCCATACGACCCTTGAGGTTAATAAAATCTTGCCAAGCCTCCATAGCATCACGAGAATATTGGTTGCGTTCGCGAACGATCTCATTGAGATGTCGCATAGAGACTTTGGTCATGAGAGGCTTCTTCACAGAGCCACCAAAGATCGCCTTCATGCCCGTGTTGCGGCCTAATTTCTCGCAGACATGATCCATAACGCTCATAACAGAGTCCTGGTTCCACCATGTCGGGTCCTCGATACTTTCAACCTCGCCCCTCATAACAATGATCTGGCCAGCGGGGATCAGCTTGCCACCAGCATATGCAGAGCGAAGGTGGTTAGGCACTCCAGAAGGCGATACATCCCCGTTAAGTGCTTGTGTCAAGCGGTTGATAAACTTGGTCCTCTGGCCGGCGGTCAGGATGTTTGGCGGGCTTGAGGTAAGAACAAAATTCCTGTCGAGGTCGACGACCAGGGCATCAGAAGGCGCATTGAATAATGTTCGACACTCGGCAGTTACACCAAGAATATAGGGACCAGGTTCCTGGACGAGATCTTTGATGTGCCGTGCGTGAACCACTGGGACGTAGAGTCCACTCCACTCATAGATGCGCACGCAGTACCGAATGGTCTCGGCGGCAATTGTAAGCATTGCCGAGTAGTGGCTGACAAAAATGATACGGCGAGTTGGTGAAACTGCGGCCTCAATAACACCCACAATGTTGGGAATCGAGAGGCAAGTGAACAAAGGCCACATGGCAAAATTCTGGAATCCGGTCGGAGACGAGGGGAATTGGTAGCACAGAGCATAGTCCTTCATATCAATGCGAACTAGGTCATTTAGACGCGGGGCGGGGAAGCTGAGAATGCGGGACACCTCTTCGGCATGAAATAGATTGGTAGCCTTATTCCAGTGGATCCACATTCCGCGAAGATAGTCACCTAGTAGATCATAGAGCGGGTATCGGGACAGGAAGCTCAAGCAGTAGGGGATCCAGTAAGTTTCCTCTGGGTTGTCATAGAAATCCTGTTCGGTCTTCTTTCTCAATTCACGGATAGTTTCGGCGCGCTTCTCATCAGCTCTAGACCAAACTCGTAAGGCAATGCCGTAGAGAGTATGAGAAGAGTCTTGTTGTAGAACGAAAGCATGATGAATACAGTGTGGCTGGTTTTTACCAGTGCAAATTTCGACGTCGTGTGGAAAGCATGCCTGATCCTATCATTAGAATTTCATACCAAAGGAAGTCTTCAATCAACGTACCCGCATGGCAGAGTGTAACGCCTTTGCGATCTCATTATCCTGTTCCAATCGAGGACTGCTTCCCAAAATCTCAGGAAGCCAGAACTGGCCAACGGCGCCCTTCATATGACCAATCTTTCCCTGGGCAGGAGCGGGGGCCTTCACCCACTGTGATGGCTCCCGTCCCACTCCGCAAACCATATATGCATGGGTGAGGGTTTTTGGCGTGCGTTGTGCAGGTTTAACATTGATTTGCGATGGAATAGGTTGTGTAATTCGAGAGTGTAAGGAGGATGTGCGACTAGGAACGACCAGCGAATTTTCTCCTTGGTCGCGAGTTGAAGGCCGGTCGCGGGTAGACGGGCGAACAAAAGAGGAATGGTCTCGCAGAGACGGGCCCATTTTGGCGGTAGTATGGATATCGAGGGTATTCGAGAATATGGGGGGGGAGAGAAAATTTCAAGCGATTCTAGAGCGGAAGATATAATCCGACCTCCTTTTTCTCAATTATTTTCTTTTGCTTGCTATTGGCGTGGGGGGAGAGCTCTTTCCAGCCCGTCCTGTTTTCTTTTCTTTTTCTTGTTTGAGAGAGAGGATTTGCTATTGGACCGATTTTGAGCGCGATGGCGTGCAGCACTGCTGATAAAGAACGAAGAGGGGGGCGAAAAAAAAAAAAAATAAAGAGAGAAATCCAAACTTCCTAAACTGGCAGTAACCAAAGAGAAAGACAATATTTACCTAATCAGTTAGTAAAGATGAATTGAAGCGATGAGCATTTCCCACGCTATACAACACGCCTAAGCAGACAGAGACATGTAGTGAAGGGAAGAGAATCTCTTCTAGGCCACCACAACTGTACTGAAGACCCTTGATCTAAAGGAAGAAAAAGGGAATAGGTAGGGGGCCAGAGGAAGAGAGGAGAGAGAGAGGGGGGGGACGGGAAAAGAGAGAGAAAGAGATAATAGAGAGAGAGGGAGGGAAAGCGAAGGAAAGTGAGGAGGCGAAACAGGAGAAGAAGAACGAGAGCCGAAGGCAGGGAGTCAATCTTGACCCTGAACAGTTTAGTGAGCAACTGCTAAGGGGTTCGGGAGATTATTATTATTACTAGGTCCTGCTATATTATTACGGCGGAGTAGTATTAAAATTACAAGATTAATCATTAGCCTAAGCTGCGCAAGCAGTCGTTTGTTCGTTCCTGCGCTGGTGGGTTCGACTAGTCAGGGACCGCTTTTCTTGACCACGGTACCGCAGGAGAGACCTACACTTGGGCAGAGTTTAAAAGATTAGAAATTCTCTCTCCCGTACCTTCGCACTCCAGGGATGAAAATCACAATCATAGCCAGTAATATGAAATAGCTAGCTAATAATTATTATTATAGTATCAATCCATACTCAGAGTCGAGGATAGCAATACTCGAGGTGTTTGGACTGGACTCTCTCCTCAGTGTACCGTCGGGGTGGCTTCAAAAGGTCCGTGCGGAAGAGGGAAAGCGATAGTTCGATACTAGCACAAATCCAGAGTCCTTTGGCCGTTTGAAATCTCGATAGCTTTGTCTACAGGGGCAGAATTACTATGCGGAGATATAAAGGAAGAATCACTTTAAATTTCCCATTGATGGGAGAACAATTATTTCCTTTTAGTAGGGAGAGGAAAACAATTCAAACCAGATTTCAATGGTAGGTAGATAGATACGGAGTAACCTGACTGAGTCGTAGGCTAGTACCCCAAAAAATAATAATAACACAAATAAATATAAATAATAATTATTATAATAATAATAATAATAATAATAATAAATGGAGGACGGGACAGACTCACCTTTGTTCCCACGCGAAGACCGATCTCCACGAGCCTTAGCCAAATAAGAATACCGTTAACCCAGTTAGGGGGGAGAATAAGGAAAGGAATAACGAGGAACATGACAAATGACCAACCAGCTCCGACGCAGCTGAGTAAAACCGAGTCCCCCTCTTTCAATTCTAGCTTGGACAAAGAGGGAGAACCGTTTTCTTGTGAGGCAGGAGGTGAGGTTTACATCTCCCCTACCTAGGCCAAGCTAGGAATAATGGATGGAGTCACTTTCGAATCTCCTGTCAAAATGTTGTGACAAGATATTCCGCACATTCCATAAACTCAATTTCCCTGATTTCCGGGGCTTTTGGTCTCAATACTGTACTGATTCTATTTTAATACTATGTACAGTAGGTTCTCTCTCCCCTTTGCTGAAAAATAATGAGGTGCTTGTTATTGCTTAAAAAAAAATTAAAAAAAAAAAATAAAATTAAAATAAATTAAGAAAAAAACAGGGTGCAAAGGGGATGTTCTCACTAGCTAGAGCAAAGAAGTGCTCTTAAGACCTAGTCTGGATTTCCTATCACCATTTGGAGTTTATCAGGGGGTGCAGCTGCGGCTTGAATTGATCATTAATTAATGCTAACCTTTTGACCATAATGTATTGTATCTTTAGCTTCTTTTCTTTTTCTTGCTTCCTTTCTTCCGCTTTTTTCTTTTTCTTTTTTCTCTCCTTAAATGTTAAACAGATAGTCAAGTTTCAAAGATTCTTTATATTTTTTCTAGACTTTTGAGGGGCTACCTTAGTAGGCTTAGCACCGACCCATGATGGTGATGCCGGGTAAGTGGCTGCTACTGGTGAAGTGTTCCAAGGATGATCGATATTTGCAGCTCCCGTAACAACCCTACTGGCTGGTGTAGTGAATAG
The DNA here is from genome assembly GCA_027569155.1 of Aspergillus haitiensis. Taxonomy (NCBI): domain Eukaryota; kingdom Fungi; phylum Ascomycota; class Eurotiomycetes; order Eurotiales; family Aspergillaceae; genus Aspergillus; species Aspergillus haitiensis. Next base: position 253,343 of record JAPDEO010000016.1, read on the forward strand.
ATAGGTACTAGTATGAACGGTAGAGGCGAGTAAGCCCCTCCAATGTCATGTGCATGCATTGGTAACTGCAGTTCCCTGCAACTTGTGCGCTTCTTTTTAGTAGGTCAGGATGGTTGGCAGCTGGCTAACCTATGAAAAAGGGGGGGGGGGAGAAAAGGGCAGATAGTTAAACTAGCTAACTTTAATTATAATGCATGAGTTTAAATAAATAATGATCCCTATCAACAATTAACATTGTATATTAAATCAACCTCAGAAAGTCTAAAACAAAAACTGCGGTCTCCCTTCTCAGTGAAAGGGGGGAGGGAGGTGGGAGAGAAGGGGGAAGGAAGCTTTTTTGGGGGGAAAGAAAAAAGAATTTTTGAATAAATGATTAATTAATAAATAGAAATAATTTTCAACATCCTTGGCATTATGATGGATTATTATGGAGACTCAGCTATCACCTAATTTTACCTGTATTCAAGCCTTGTCCTTAGGTATCATTACCTATTATTATCGTTGTTGTTGATTTACTTTCATTATTGATTCAAAGCCAGACAGGTGTCAGTACAGCCTGTTTTTTTTTTTTTTTTTGATCTTCACTATTATGCTTGGAGAATTTGATTATTGCAAGCCATGTCAATAGTTAGAAGTCGCTGAAAAGAGAGAGAAGAAGGGAGAAGGATGCGTTTACCTCGGAATACTCTACTTACCTAGGATCTACAAATACCCTCAAGCACGACTACATTCAGAACGAAAATCATACCTCTTATTCCGTCAGACGAGTTTTTGTCGAAATAAATCGGCAAGGACCTAGCCATGAACTGTTCTAGGATCTACAACCCTAGTGTGCATGGGGGCTCTGGGTCTCCCTGTCTTCCTCTCTTCCGCGTCTGCCGTACTTTTATTATTATTGTTATGATTCTTGGTCGGGGCGCTGATGGGGCTCCATAGGTGCCTACACATTAGCATGCGGTCCCAATCAGGAGCCAATTTATGGATAGCGAATCAATACCCAGTACAACACAGTCTACATCGTAAATAAAATATTAACATGAATATCGAGCTCCTGATAAATATTATCAATCCAAGGCAAGGTAACCATATTAACTACTAAGTAGGTGATTAGAAAGTATTCCATCCAACGAGGTGTATGGTACTGATTCATCATATGAAGTTGACGGAAAATGTCTAAGGTACGGTACATACGGTAGCTAACTGAGGGAGAAGCTGCTCGATAGGTAGGATGAATCTTCCTCCCATGGTTAGCAGCCTTCCTGAGAGATCAAACGAAGATGCTCTCAATTTTCTCTACGAGGCACCCACACACACCAAGCAGGTGTCGGGAACTGTTGGTTCTTCTTGACTAAATTTAGGCTCAGGTCACTCACACATGGCAGATAGACCCGAGGCTAAATAGGTAGGTAGTTGTTCCTGTGTGAAATAAACCCCGATAACATAGGTTGCAATCTCAAGCGAGAGGTCAGATTACAGGCCTGAGACTAGCCATCGGAACAGGTATCTTATGATGAAAAAAAAAAAAAAAATAAAAAAAAATATATATATATAAATAGAGAGAGAGAGAGAGAGAGAGAGAGAGAGAAGAGAGAAAGATTTTTTTATTCCACATCCGGAGTAAACTACTCATAAGTAGATAATAGTATTTATTGATAATAATAAAACTAGGTGGTTCTCGGATCGACCCAGACCAGGTTCATCCATGGTTCACAGGCGGCAATCTAGTTTCAATCGATACAGATCGGTACGGAGCTCCCAACCAGGGAACACATGTCTCGTTACCGGATGGGCCTCGGGAGTTAAAAGTACCTAATTGATCCACCACACATGTTCTTGCAACAACAACTTTCATACAATAGAGAACAATACCTAATACCAAAATGGAAAATAGATACTGGAGTGATAGGTATGCATTGGTACTACAAACTCTGCCTTGACTGCTCTTTAGGTACCTACGTCTCTTAGGCTAGATACACCGGCTAGGGTGGGATCTTTAGTTCTAACTCAGCTGTTCTGTTTGTGGCAGTCAGTTATCATCGCCGATACATTAATCTGGATATAATAATATCAACCAATCTTTCGTTCATCGTGGATACCGAAGTAAGCACCTATCGAGGTAACATACTTACGGCTGAACACTAGACTCTATAGAAGGTAAAACTTAATTGTTTTACCTTCAATTAAGTTTTACCAAAGGAATTACTTTTAAAAGGAAAAGAGGGTAGATAACAACAACACTGTAACTTAATCAAAAGGTTTGCCCGTGTACATAATCATCGGAGAATAAGCTTCACAACGTGATCTGTTGATTCCAGACAAAAAAATGCTTCATCGATGATATACTTTTGGTGGCTATATAACTACGTGGTTCGTAAGTTGAGTACTGGTAACTGGTGAGAGAAGGATGATATCCCAACCTAAACAGGGAAGCAAGGGGTGTACTTAAGAAGTAAGTTGTGACAGCCAGTGCCTCGTGTTCATAAGTACTCTCGGGGTTGGATCCCTCGTCAGGCTTTATCATCAAGTAAAGGACACAAATATGTCCTCATGATCCAATATTGCCAGGTATGTAGTTACTCAACATCATAGTTGGATATATAAATGTAACTACCACACCACTAGGCTCCCCCATCACTCCCCACCAGTTTGCCTTATTTTGGGGTCGGCAATATTACTTTAGGTAGGTAAAAAATTAGTCTATGGAACTTAGGTACTGACCTAGAATTTGATTTTCAAGGTTGACGGCCAGTCATTCTCATCTTTGATCCAGGAAGTAACAGGCAGGAAATCCGATGTTATATCCATCTACATCGGTGAGTACTTAGGTAGATTAGGTATGCACCTAGTATTTCCAGCTCTGAATACCAGCCAAGCCAAGGACAAAACCTATCGAGGTATGTATTATCTTCAACGAAAAAAGGTTCCAGTAGAGAAATATGACCATGTTTCACGCTTTTCAAGACATGTAAAAAGACCCGTGTGGAAGAGAAAGAAGAGACTACGGTAAATTTCATCAGCATAATATTTAATAATATAATAATAGAAATATACTAATAATTGAGTCTCAACGGGATGAAACCGGGGGAGGGAAGGAAATAAATGATAAATAATAGAAATAATTATTATCTTTGCCTTTTCCCTAATGCAACTAATCGATGCCAACCAGGCAGACTGCCTCGATTCATTATCACCATTGGCACCTATTAAAACCATTCACTCCCTAGTCAGTCATTGTTATCCATGCTTACTGGGCTCTGCCGATCTGTGTGGGCTAATCCACGCCCTAGTGTTTCACCACCACCTCCCAAGGGGTAGGTAATAGGTACTGCACATACAATTGACGGAGTAAGTAGAAGTAGGTGGTCAATTATTCAGTGAAGTCAGAATTCAACATGGTAACTAACGAGAGATAAAAATAAAAACAATAATACCGACTAACATCAATGATAACGCCCATCTGACTCGCCAAAATTTTATTACTCCATCAGGTCTGCTTTTTGGGTAGCTTACTAACTGCGAAAAGGGGCGTGGAGATGTCTAAGGTACGGAGAGGTAGCCAACAAGGGACGGTGGAGTTCCTGAGTTCCATGTCACGTATCTGTCAATTTTTTTGTGTGTGCAGGCGAAAGGAGATAATAATAATAATAATAATATATGCATTGACTAAATAACTACCATCTACTTTGTAGGACCATTAGCAGGGACTTTTCGAGTTAGTTCGTCAATTAATACTCCGTACCAGTTGTGGCGAATTTACCAACAGCGTCCCTATCTATGGTGGGAGCCAAACTCGGGCTACTGCATCGGATGTAGAGTGTGATGTGATGTATCCTATGCATATCTGAGGTGGGATTATCACGGCCAAAGGACGACCGTTATAATACCATACCTGATAATAATTCCTATTTTAATATTATTATTATTCGAATTGTCACTATTTGACTGTCTACGTACCGAGAGCAGATAGATAATAATAACAACAATAATAATGATTCCTATAAGCACCATGAATCGGGTATACACTACTCACTTGAAATGGAACACAAAATACAAGTGAGGCACACACCACTTTTTGAGTCTCGGGTAAAGATTACCATGGTTTACCAGGCTGGAACAAGTTATCGTTGGGGATTAGAATTTCGCTTTCTTGGCTCTCTTCTCCCCGGCTTAACGACCAGCCGAACCCCGCATCCTCGCAAATCGCAACTGTCAAAAAAAAAATAATAATAAATAAATCATACCGTTTCAACCTCCTATTTTGGCTCTAATTAGGTTTTTCTTATGTTTATTAGAAACTACGGACGGTACATATAATTGACTGATCACATTGAAAGGGTAGGTGCGTACATACCTGCATACCAACCAATCATTGATTCATGTGAAGTAAGCACCATGTCCGAAAAAATATATATATACCTACATTTACACCCACATCATGTCCGAGAACACGTATAGAAAAGAAGGTAGAGAAAAATCAAATATGGGATGTCGCGAATAAATATACTTAAGCAATTGATACTGGCTCGAATATATATAAAAGAGGCCCACCGACTAAATTATATTACCTATCACAGTAGGCTACTCTATCTAAATCTGTAGTATGTAAGTACTTTTTTACATGAAGAACTACACCGTAATTATCAATTCGATCTAGGGAGGAGCTCCGCGGATCATGGAAGAAGGGGTTAAAAAAAAAAGGAAAAAATAGGGAAAAGTCTACGACTCCCGCCCCGCTAGAAATTTGGTACCCACGAAGGGACTTTGAAGGTAGTATGAAACGACACATAAGAGTTTATTAATAATTGTTTTATTTTCTTTTTTTAAAATGGAGCCTTCTAGCGGCACAGCTATTGAGAGTGAAATTAGAAATTGAAAGACGCAAAAAAGATGGACTCGCCGGGAATCGAACCCGGGACCTTTCCGATGCAAACGGAATGTTATACCCCTAAACCACAAGCCCAGCTGCTTGTTAGATAAGCAGAATCTCTGGCTATATGAGCTAGAAGATTGATTGCACACTCGAGTGTTTCTTTGTTTCTTCTACATACTGAATGATGGATGACGTTAAGAGGGCGATAGACATAGGGACTGAGCAATGGGTATATAATATTTTTATCTAATATTAATCTATTAATGAAAGACGTACACCATCCCGGCTCGATCGACACTTATAATCATCCCATAAGGAACCCTGAGAACCGCAATATCTTGAATAAAATCCAAGTGGCTTTTTAGCAGCTGCTGTTGTTGAAGGCTGATTACTGTGCTCCGCGGTAGCCTTCCGCCTCCATTCTTTCTACCGCCACCTTTCCCCCCTGTCCCACCAGCAGTAGACAAGCTAGGGAGGTGTTCGGTGGTAACTAGTAGAGAAGGACCCGGCTGAGATAGTTCGTAACGTGGCACACCAGTTGCTCCACCATCTGAAACAGCCTCAAGCCCACTCACAACAGAGGATAGTTCTGGGCGAACCAGATCCCAGAATCGAATTTTGCGATCGCAACCCCCGGAAATAATAAACCCGCAACGAGAACTGTTATCCCTGCCATCATCAATCGTGTCGAATCCAACAGCAAATGCACATATGGCTGCAGGTGCTGTTGCTGGAGAGGGCCCGGATGGGTTGTCAATGTTCCCAGGGTTGTCCGCTGCAAATCGACTCAGCATTCCTTCAGGTCTGTCTCCTTCAACATGCCAGGCCTCATAGTCTCTCGAGGTCAAATAGGTCGGCCTGGATTTGTTCTCTCCATGAGGGCTGAGATGGACGCCGTTAGATCCACCGTTACCAACACTAGGAGAATCCGCTCGATACACCTCACGGCACCGGACCTTCTCGATGTCCCAAACTGTGATCTCATTGCCGTGACTACCGCTTCCCGAGACACAAACCCAACGCCCACGTCCTTTAGTTGGATGGACCTGGAGTCTGTGGATGGCACCCGAGCCAGAGAGACCCCACGCTTTTAGCCTGACTTGGAATCGGAGATCCCAGAGGTCAAGAACTCCATGTGTTGTGCCAACTAGGAGCCAGTTGTGTTTACGGTCACAGCAAAATGTAGTTGGAGTCCCGTGGTGGATCGGGTTTTGCAAAGTGTAGACTGGAAGCATGGTTTTCATATCCAATGCGATAATTTGGCACAGGTTTGTCGCAACGAGTAGTAGTGATTGGGTGTCTAGACGGAAGTGCTCCATCCAAACAGCATATTCAATGGACCCATCATCGGCTATTGGTAACTGGTATTCACGAACAAGCTGGAGTTTGCCGTATCGAACAGTGCCATTAGTATTGTGATAATCGACCTTGACCGCATGAATACTGCCATCCGTAGCACCACTAACAAATGTGTGGGTTTGCTCAACAAAAGTAAGAGTCTTGACCTTGGAATCGGTAGAATGTCGGTACGTCTGACGAGACCGGGGAGTCAAATTTTTCTCTAGACGAGTGGTGTCCCAGATTTTCACAGTTCCATCATCCGAGGCTGTCACAAAAAATTTATGATCTGGGGCCACAACTACTCGATTTATAGGTCCGCTATGTTCTCCAAAAATAGCCACAAGTCCTCCCGTGGGCTTCCAAATTTTGTTCGAATCATGGCCACTAGCTTTCATAATTGGCCGCCGTGTGTCTGGTTCTTTAACCAAGGGCCCTAGGTCAAAAAGGTCTGTTGGGTAATTTTCTGCAAACACAGAATTTAATAAATTAAGAATCACAGGGTTATCCCCCCCGTATGAGTGATTGGCCCGGTATTGGTGTGGTGGATGCTCTACAGGTGTCCTCTCATTGGGAGCAGAAGAAATGGGTGGCTCTATTGCCTCGCGTTGGGATGGAACACGAAGCTTACCAAAGGCATTTGCTGAGCTAGTACTGGTTTCCGCATACGCCTTTGCGGTATCCCTGCGATTGAGCAAGCTCATAGCGCTAGACTTTCTCTGCATGCCAGTAGGGAGTCGTTTTACGGACAGATTTTCGGTTTCGGTTGACGAGCTATCCTGTGTAGGGCTATTTCTGCCCCCTGAAACCCTCGGCTCAGCATCTGAGCTGGGAGGCGAAAATGGTCTGGACCCTGGGGCAGCACTTGGAGATGACGCTGTAGGAGAGGCCCCAGAATAGCTCTCCACACGGATATTATTCAAAGCAATTGGCCGCGGGGGGGTCATCACTTCGTTACGCAATTGGTTTTTCGATGGCTGACGTTTTTGTCGCAACGTTGCGGTGCTGTCAATCGTAGTTGAAGCATCAAGGAGAGCATCAGTAATTGTATGTAGTTTGCGGTCCTCATTTCTGTTGGCTCGATTTTTTCCTAATGAGTTTCTTCGAGACTTTACATTCTGATTTTTATCAAATAAAACTGTTTGTAGCGTTACTCCATAGTCGACTAGAGCAATAGAATTATTCAGTGATGATAATTCATTGATAGGTTCTCTCGCCTGACGTTCTGACACTCTCCAAATGTATTCCCTGAGGGTGAGTAGTTTGAAGTCATCGTCTGCCGTCATTCCCATGTTCCTCAGTCTTGTTATCCACTGTTCGTCCTCATTATTCCTAGGTTGTGTGTTAAGAGTGAGGTGTTTTTGGCTTCTCTTCCGTAATAAACCATCTGCACCGTTCAGAATAGAAGTGCCGTCCCGGCTTATTGCTTTCCAGAACAAGCCCCTTTCGGCCTTCGAGGCCCACACAAATGCAAGATCATAGACCCCTCTCTGAAGTGGGGGCTTCAAGGAATCGAGAATTTCCCCTTCTGAGAAAGATATAAGGTTTACCTTGAGAAATGGACGTATGAGTGGTGTAAGAATGGAGTATTTGTCAGCAACGGATAGAAATTTTGTCGAGTTAGTGACGAAGCTCACGGAAGCTTCGCGGATCCAACTGTTTGGGTGTATCAAAAAAGGTGCTGTGACGTGAAGAAGATCCCAAGTAGTTGACCTTTGGAACAAACCAAGGTCAGCCATTGTAGCAAGGGATCGGAGAACTCTCTCAACCACAAATTCTTCTGGATCCGTCATTGACTGAATCATCAAGGGCAAGATATACTGCTCTAGACTCGTACTTCCGACGTAAGCAGCAACACCAACGACAGCCTCGAAGAAAGCGCATTTAAGAATCCAGTCTCGATCATTTAGATACGTATTTAAATGGCTTAATATTACTTCACTAGTTTTCAAGTTGCCAAAAAACACACAGAGACTGGAGACAGAACCAAGAAAGGCCCTGCGAACGGATGCATCGTTGTCTGTTAATAGGGCCTTTGTATGGCTTTCGAAGTAATCGAGAAGATCAATTCGTGCAACGTCATAAAGATTATGATACGTAGCATCTTCGGTCCATCTTGGCTCAGACCCGGCGGGTATTAAGGCAGGAAGGCGAGTGTCCGAACGCAATGCTTGTATCATGTCTAAAAATCTGAGAGATGATTGTGCTAAGGATGCAATGCATGAAGCATATGCAGCGCGCACTAATGGGCTAGGATTTGAATTCGAATTTGGAACAAATGGCTGTATCCTGGGAAAGATATATTCCGAGAACAAATATGCGTTGACAGGTGATACAACTTGAACCATTTCCAAGAGTCGCGTGAGGGAGCGTATGGCAGCAACCTTCACTAAATCTGTGCGATCATTGAGGAGAATCATAATGTAAGGGAGTATTCGATCCAGCTTCGCTTCATCTGAAAGTCTTTCGGCGAAGGCAAGAAGAATATCGCAAGCCTTAACACGAGCTGATGATTTAGACGTGTTCCGTAGATTAGATACAACAAGGGTCAAGAAAATCAGCACACCATCATCATCAGTTGGTAGTCGAGTTTTCCAGGCTTGAGATTCATGACGTGGTAGGTCGAGTTGGACGGGAAAAGTGTTACCTGTGAGCCTAAACGTGGCCCTAGTAGACGAATCTTTGATCGGCTTAGGGGTCCCGCCTAGGAAGTAAGAAATCTTGTCAAAGTCAAGGTAAACCCTCTCGATTCTATCATCAGCCTCTCCTTTATTAGCAGATTCGGCTTCCACCTTGGCCCTGCCAGAAGAGGGGTCTGTCATCAGAGACATATATTGGTGGAGAAAACTGTAAAAATATTCTGGAAAAGCCTTGTTCTTCCAGAAATTAAGGTACTCCTCAGCTGAATATCTAGATTCTGGCTCAAGCTGAATCATATGGAGGATCAAAGCACGTATTTCTGGGTCCTCTATCTTGACTAATTGACTGTGTTCGGGGCTGTACTCTCCTTTTCGGTATTTATATATTTGGCTAAGTGTGAAGATGGGCGATTCTAGAAATAGTTCAGCGATCACGCAGCCGGCACTAAATATGTCCATGGCCCAGTTGACGTTTCTACTGCCTGGTTCTTCTCCTGCCACCAGGAACCGTTCTGGGGCTAAATAACACGTCCGGCGTCCTGAAGTATCGAAATAAAAAGAGAAGTCGGCAGGGTTATCCTCCGGAAGAAAAGTGGGTTTGAATGAAGAAGAAAAATCTGAAAGGTAAAGCCAATTCCATGATGTGACTAAGACATTTTCAGTCTTAATATCTCCGTGGAAAATATCTAGTGAATGGCAATCACGGAGAGCACAAAGTAGCTGGAAGGCAATCCATTTCTTTTCAATATCTTCGGGAAATGGTCGAGTGCTATACTTGTTAGCGTAATCGAGAAGCAGGACAGTAGTGTTGGGCCTACCTCATTCGGTCATATAGAGAGCTGTGGATGTATTGGCGAGCTAGGTAACCTCCAGTGCTTGTTTCTAGAATCCTCTGATAGCTTAAAGCATTTGGGACCTCCGAGAGCAAATTTCGTTCCCCTATTTTGAGGTGTTAGAGCAGCCTCAACAGTGATAGAGAGGTAGCACCCTTAGACATACGAATTATGGCTTTGACATATGGCTCTAGCTTCAGGCTAGGATAAGGCTTCATGATTACCTTTACAAAAACCAGGCCATTTTGTTGCCTCGCCCGGATACTCTTCATGAATCTGCCACCACCCATGGATTTCTCATACACCAAGTCTGATAGCTCGGGAATATCGATCCCTGCCGTCCCCGCGGACAGGGTGGTGAGGGAATAGCCTTGGCCCATGGTGTAAGAAGACCTTCATCTCACAGCTCTTGTGTTTAAGCAATAACCATCTCCCGCTCGGAGGTTTAATACTTTTTGTGGATAATATGTAGAACAACCCTACGAGATTGCTTTGGTACCAAACATTGATGACGTTGCAGATCATCAACGTCTACTCGTGACGCGCCCTGAGGGACTGACCATGATTGGCATGAGGGAAAGGCGGTGAGAGCGACCCACCCCATTTGTAAGTTCTTTTCATCTCCTTTTAGGACATTCTTTGCATCTTTCGAATTATATTTATTTTAAATTCCAGAACATTTCTTTCGTTTCTCTCAAATTAAAGACACTTGGCCTCATTGTGAATACAAATTGGTTACTCTCTTTATGGCAGCATGAAATGGGACCAGATATTAAAGTGGTGGCTTGGTTAAGGGTGGAAAAGATGCAGTAAAGGCTGCTGTAGCTCTAATCGAATGCAATTTGGGATGAACTAGGATAAAGAAAGGATTATTAATTAGCTTCAGGTTTGATGATAGATGGCTACAGGAGTTGGATATGGAAAATAAGAACTTGGTAAAGAAAAACATCATCGGGTGACCTGTCCTAAATTGGGAAGGACCTAATGGGACCTAATGGACTTAAAGTGCTTAGACTATGCGTAATAATGTTATAGTGAACAAAACACTCTACACCTCTTATTACTTTCGCTATAATCTGTAATATAAATGTGAATATACTTCATATAATTATTATTTGTTGTATTATATTATTTTACATTATTTTATTTATCTTTTATAGAGATATTTTGGTCGTTTTGGTGGTTGGAGCACGACGTATTTTTGACATTACCCGGTCGCTTTACGGTACCACGTTGACACGCCTAGGTGTTAGAGAGCTGTGGAGCCAAGTAGATCAGTTAAAAAGGAGTTGCGTTAAACAAACACTCTCCACGTTTTCCCGACTTTTACTAATAAACGAAAACATCAAGTCCTACCCCAGATACTCTCTCCTACTCTGGGGGTATTCAGCCGGCTTGGGAGCTGCCTCTGCTTGACGTTGCCTTCTGGCAGAGGTCGTAAATTGAAGATAGCCCGCACTTCTAGACGACTCGAGTTTCGTTTACTATCATGAGGCGGGGCTCTGCAGCATCGTTGTTTTCGCCAACCGAAGGTGAATATGTCGATGTACCCATTATTGACGATGACGAGTCCCTCCTCTATGTGGTGAGAAAGCTGGAAAAGTAAAAACCTCAATGTCTGCTAGAGTTGTTTTAGCAGAAGCTCTAACCGATGATATCGTAGTTTCCTGATGTGGACGGTACCAGAAGCTTCATACACATTTGAGGAAATAAAATCTTGTCCACCCCAGGGCCTAAGACTGCTCATAAAATCCTTAGCTGATAATTCGCACAATTCTTGTGTTATTTCTGCTTTAATGTGTGCCTATGCCCACCCTGATTACCTTGCCTTTTTAGATTTGATAACCAACTTTTAAATAGGATTCTAAAGTGGAGCTTCGAGAAGACTGCTGAGCACGATGGGGGCCTAAACAAAAGCCGAGGCTATGCGTGCGAGTATGTTGCCTGGCAATTCATTTGTCACCTCAACCAGCGGGAGATACTTAGGTTCTTACTGGAGGAGCTTGAGAGCCCACAGGCTAGTCCAACTGATATTGCTCAAGCAGAGATGGGCGTTTCTGGGCTCGCCCCTCCAAGTAGTGAGCATAGTATTCAAGAAGGTGAACGTAGGCCGCTTCTTATGAGGTCTCCTTCCACCCAGTACAATTTCTTTGGTACTAAGAGACGTCATGGAAGCTCTTTTGGGTTGAGAGATCAAGAGGCATATGAACTTGAAGAATACTCCATGTTTTTTGGGCTAAATGCCTTGGAAATTGCAATAATTGCCCAAGCGAAATATTTCATCAAGCAATTTGTGGTCCAGAGAGTTATAAATGACCTATGGCAGGGGGAAATTGTTTTTTGGGACTCGCTAAGTGTGCGTTCAACAAAAAAGCCCCAATTCTTCAATAAAAGGTGAGAATAAAAGTTCGATTGGGTTTGCCTTGTCAGTTTCTGCTAATAATAACCTACAATCTAGAACCGCTGATCCTTACTCTCGGCTAAGAGTACCAGTATACAGGAAAGCTTTTGAGGCCTGCTTTTTTGTTTCCTTTCTCCTCCTCTATTATGCTGTCCTTGTTGAGAGGAAGCCCACGGGAATAGGCGTTTTTGAGGCTTTGATGTACGTGTGGATTGCCGCATTCGCCTATGATGAAATTGGTGGCGTAATAGATTCGGGGATGCTCTTCTATCAAATGACCTTCTGGAGCCTCTGGGACCTAGGAATAATCGGTACTGGTCTTGCATTTATGATCACAAGTAAGCTGCTAAGCTCCTCTGGATCAGCCTTGTTGCTATTATATCCATTCAGCTCCTAGGTCTTCCTCAGCTGAAGCCGTATGTCTATTTCATTGCTGGGCTGACTCAGAGTCATCCATTAGGGATCATAGGGCTCGTGAAAGATAGCGATTCTATCACAGACTTGTCATTTGATATACTTTCATTGGAGGCTTTGTTCTTAGTCCCAAGGTAGGTTGATTTTTGATGCGCTGGGCTCACAGACTAGCTGACCTCAACAGAATCTTTTCCCTTGTCAGCTTGAATCCATACTTTGGAAGCCTCGTATGTCCGCCTTTAAACGCCTTAGCTGAATTGAACACTGTTCTAAGTATGCACTGACATTTTGCATTATAGATCCTTGTTTTGAAGGAGATGGTACCGTGACCAAACTAGTATGCAGCTGCTGTGGCGTAAGGCTGATCGATGTGATTTAGACCAAAACATTTTTCCGTTTCACCCCGGTGATTTTAGTCCTGTATTTGGGTATGTGGCTAGTGCTCTACATGAGAATGTCGGCTTCCAGGATAGTAACGCTTTTGCAGGATTCCTAACCACTTTCACAATGCTCGCTCGTGACCGACTTTCTGCAAAGCATATGTCATGGACATTGGTGAATGTTTTCTTCGGGTATGGCGGTGAAAGTCCCCTAATGTCGACCGCTTTTTTGATTAACAATAAGAGGCAGATCAAATTATTTGGGCTTTGTGTGTTGTCCTAAATGATAGCAGTAATGGCTCTTCGACTGACTGTGGCTGAAATGATTGGCTTTTAGGACATTTGTTACGATGTAAGCCCTGTGCACTAAGTCGCTGTCATGCAGCCAATTTCGAATTCTTAGAAGTCTTGGAAAATTGGTTGGCTATCGTGTTCCCATTACTAACGGCGCTAAAATTTAGATCTCCCCGATCTTCGGATGTGGTTTGATGTGAGTCTCTGAAATTCGGCTGCGCCACAGCATCTATATTGTCAACTTCAACTTTCACCCAAAACGTCCTGAAAAATATCTCGTATTACTCCTTTCGTGTGCTGCTTTAAAGCGGTTTTAAGTTGATTTTCAGGCTATCTCCCATCTTTTCTGGGGCAGTGCTTCGATGTTCTTCTGTTCGGGATGTGGCAAGCGGCGCCAAGACCCGCAGCTCTATACTTCTTTCTTTGATTATAGGAAAGCGAATGAAAGGCTGATAGGCGTCATCTATAGGTTAATTTTCGTCTCCGTGACGAGCTTATTATTGCTCTCATCATTGGTTAGTTTAATGACAATGAGTTTGGAAGGGGTACGTTCTACTTCGATTTCTCCACAGATTTCTATGGTCTCTATTTCGTGTTTTGAAAAATATTGAGTATGGTACTAACCTCAGAGTAAAACCTTTCACTTTCTATAGGTTATGTCTCATGCCCGCGAGGAATATCTCTTTCAGTTAGTAGTACCGACTTTTTTGAGTTGGTGTTTTATGAGCCGCTGACGTGGGGAATAGACTAGCTGTGTATGTCTTGGAAAGTAGTAACTCCCGAAGATTAACTTATTTCATGCCACCGTTGGTTAGTATACGACCATGATTGGACTCCCTATCGTCATCTATAGGTTTATAACAGGGAAATTATCGAGGATTTAGAACTTGATCCCGCTTCTTTGTATTCGTCCTATGAGACTCTTTCTATCGGCGGATGATATTCGCCGTGTACGCATCGTTCTTCTCAGGGCAACCCACTTTCCCTTTGTCGCATTGCTTAGGGCCTATGAATCTAGCCGCCACTTTGCTTCGCGACGAAACAGTCAAAGCCCTCCAACAATTGCGGCGCGAAAAGGCAACCGCCCTAGCAGCTCGATCCAGCCTAACCTTGCGTTCTCGACGCAAAATTTCCCGTCTCAGACATCCGCAGAAGATGAGCTCCCTGAGAACGCAAATAGGCCTAGAGGATATACTAACCGAAGACTACGTGACCTGGGATTGGGGCACGCGAGAAATGTTAACAACGCGGATCTAGTTGACGAGGTGGAACGATTGCGTGCCCAGGTGGAGCGGGTGGCTTCGGCGATGGCCGTCCACCAACACTTCAGCCGTTAACATTGTATGGGGGATGGGGACTAAATGCCTGGCTTTTTGGAGGTTGATCAAGTCGTGATCGGAAATACAGTGTAGATACTGGGGTTGATAACCACACGCACCCGCCCCCTGTCTAGGATATTCTAGTGTGGGAACCAGCGGGTTAAACGGCATCACATTCGCACTAGACCTTTTCTTTTTTTTTCTGATTTTAGTCGTATTTTCTTTCCTTTTTCTTTTCTTTTTTTTTTTTTTTTTTTTTTTTCTTTTCCCATATATTGCCCCCATTCATTCTATTCATCCCACTCTTTTCTACTTCCAAATTTGTTTAGCTATCTCACCAACCCTGCATTCCTTTGGTTTTTTATTCAAATGTTACATTGATTTTTCTTAATGCGGGTTGACGGTGCCTGGACTAGCTCGTCACCAACATTAAGTTCTAAATATTTCTTATTGTTCCTTATGAAAATTACAACAAGCCTAGATAGTTATATTACATGGAAATATTAATCATGTCAACCTAGGATTGTTCGAACAACCTTAAATGCATCAAATAAAAATATAGCAAAAATTAAGGAAAGAGTAAGAAATCTTATAGTCATCTACTCATTCAGCATGGTGAATAAGCCACTCTATGGTTCCTGGGTGATCGGAGGCCTTGTTAGTTTGTAATGTAAATGAACCCCTCTCTGTCAGGTAAGGAGCGGAATTCGGGCGTCTGTGGTCAATCTCACTACCTAAGCAGGTGGGTGGGAAGTAGTCCCTGACTCCGTTTGACCACCACCACCACCAACTTTGCTCACTGCCGAAAAGCTATCTATCAAACTTTCTATCCCAACCCATCCCATCCTCCATCTAGCAGCCCATCAAAGATCTTGAGTAGCCCTTCATCTTAAATGCATTTATTGCTATCTATCATCGTCCCTCTCACCCTTTCCTATCACATTCAGGTCTGCGGCTGTGTTTACCAATCATACATGGCGACACGCACTGCTCCTTTGCCAAGCATGTTACCAGACTGTCGGGTCCTCACTATGCCTCTTTCATCATCAGAGGAGGAAACCAAAACTCTGCGTTGTTATTCAGCAAGATGGCGATGGTCGGAGATTCCAGGCAGACTTGAGCAATGATGTTGTAGCCCTTGCTATTGTCCGTTGCTCAGCAGCAGGCTTCAAGATTCTCCATCTAAGGACTTGGTTGAGTTTGCATCATTCTCTAGGATAGAAGTCCTTGGATGATCCTCGTTTCCCTTAATGGAACAAAGCGCCCCCTCTCTTTCAGCCCCCGTGTCCATTTTCTTTACCCATTTTTCTTTTTAATTTTATTAATTGACGGGGGCAAAAACCCTGTCGTTACGGGCAAATCCGTTGGGCCATAATGGCCGGTTCTCCAGTCAGTAATCAACCCATGCAACACCTACGGGGTACAGTACTGATTGACGATGTTGGCTGATCACCCTTTCGGCGCTAATTTATTGTGCATGGTTTTCAAAATGTTGCGCCTATCTGGATGCTGCAGACATGGTTGTAATCAACCCGGTCCGGCCCTCCGCTTCCATCCCCCCTTCCCACTATTTGCACACCCACACATTATTTCCTCCCTAGTCTTCTCCGTTGCTTCATGCATCAAACTTCCATAGATTCTGCCTTGCCTGAACAGGGCGCCAAGCTTGTGGTTTATAATTTCCCCCTCTTCAGTGTCTATACAGCTGAAGCTTCTCTCTAATCTTCAGATGGCTCAGCCTTCAGAGAGATTTTTCAGCCGCTATTGACGGTCTGTTCAGTCCCTAACCTCTCTTAAAGCACAAACGATCGATTCAGATTCTTACTGTGTCTCTCTCTCTCCACCCTCTCTTTTTCTCTTTTCACCATTTCCCAATACTTATATCTCATTACACCCCTTTTCTCAATATATTGAAGTTTCAGTTGTCTATAACTCTACTCGAGAGCCTTTCTGTCGCTGCGTACCGCAAATAAGACACTTTTTCTGAAAGAAATAAGCTCGCAAAAATTTTGACCATCCTCTTATCTGTCTGTTGGTGCCTTCGTTGTATTGTACCTTGAAACTTTTGTGTGAATCTGCCCTAGCCCACCATGGATTGGACCCACGAATCTTTCATCTCTCCCTCTTGCCCTCCGCTCTCTGTCTCAAACGACCGCATCATACTAGAAACCAGCTCGAACCACTCGAATCCCTTGCATACACCGTCGAATCGTTCCACAAATACTCAATCGCTAGATGGCCTCGGTATACTACCTTCGGGAAGCGAGACCACTGTCGAACAGACGAGACGTTGCCCCCCTCTCG
The DNA here is from genome assembly GCA_027569155.1 of Aspergillus haitiensis. Lineage (NCBI taxonomy): Eukaryota > Fungi > Ascomycota > Eurotiomycetes > Eurotiales > Aspergillaceae > Aspergillus > Aspergillus haitiensis. The sequence continues at coordinate 270,135 of JAPDEO010000016.1, forward strand.
AGTTGTATACAGCAGTATCAGCAACGCGTTGGTCTAACCAGCTAACACCGTCAACAATGTCCCTCAAACTTTCGTTGGATACCAGTCACCTTTCACCTGAAACTTGTTATGAGCCCTACAGTAGCCAATCAGATGTTTCTGCTTCACCTCTCAGTTTCTGCGGTCCTCTAGTTATGAATGCTTCTCCTAGTCATGAATCGGGATGGACCTTCGGAGGGAATCAGGATTTATTGGGAAACTATGCGCCTCAATTCTGGCCAAATTCTTCCTTTTCTGGGGAGGATATTCAGGTGAAGGAAGATCCGGATACGAAAATCCAGGATACTGGAATTTTAGGCGACGTTACTTGGACCTCATACCCGACGGTAACGCCCATTGCTCCTTTCGTCGTCAACAATGAATACGGAAAACTGGAAAGCTTTGACGGGGTTAGCGGAGGAATTCTAGATACCAGCCAATGCATGGAGCTCCCTGCCATTCCTGTCGAGGTAATTTCAAAGTGGATCAGAGAGAGCAGCAGATTTTCTAACTATGAAAAAACAAAGATCATATCCGCAGGTGGCCTCGAATGCAACATCTGTGGTACCCGCTTCACTCGGCGTTCTAATTGCCAGGAACACATAAAGAGACACGATCCCACTCGTAAAAGATCTCACGATTGCGATATTTGTGGAAGGTCTTTTGGACGGAAGACTGACCTGAAAAGACATATAGATAGCGTAAGGCTAAGACGTTCAGTAAGGGGGACAAGTGCTAATGGATTCGCACAGGTTCATCGTCGGTTATTGAAGTTCGGTTGCGATCAATGTGGCCATCGCTTCAGTCGACATGATACTCTTGTGAGGTATTTCAGACCAACACCTAGCAAGCACGTTTCCTTTCACTAACGCGATTACTTTGTAGACACAAGACGGACGGGTGTGGACAAAGGGTTCGGAGGCCGAAGAGCTCTGGAGGAGCCGCTTCACCATCGTCATGGACCCCAGTGCAAGATTCACCAAAGTCGATGAGTGAAGCTTGCGGCCGGCCTAAGCAACAAGAAATACAATAACACTCAAACGACATTTGATATCCACTATATATGCGTTGGAAACATTACGGTGTCTTCTGTGAGCTTTGTTTAAACGGAGTTCAACAATTTTGCTTATTATTTTGTAACGTGGGTTGGTTTTAGTTGGTTCTGTAGGGAGGATTTTTGCTTTTTCTAATTTGTTGCAATGTTTCTCGCTTCTACCCTAACTATCAAGTTTGGGTTGTACTCTTCAAGTACAGTATGGGGATCTCATAGAATGGAGAGCTTTATGCATAGCGGGCCTATGCACCACAGCTCTCAAATGGGGCTTGAAAATCTATCTTGTTTTTTCTCCTTCTGTTTCATCCACTGTACTTTAACCCAAGTTTTCTTTTTGTTTGTAGGCAAATATGCTCACTGCCTATCAATGCTTTTTTCAGACTTGCTAAATATGCTTCTCGCTAGGATGGGACGGATGATTTATCAATATAGGCGCTATTATTTTTCAAATTATACTGTATGTACAAATCAATAATGATTTCTTTATCTGAAGCTCTGAATTACTTACTGAAATGTTTGAAGATTTTGCAACGTCTGCCACAGACACTTATCTGAGTATCCTCAAATTAAACCCACCTAATTTTTGATAAGGGCAAACACATCATCAAAGCAAATTTTACTTGAATAAAGGGAAAGGGGTGGAGGAATATTCGGACATTCTGCCGTTATGGAAATAGATCAATTGATAGAAATATGCTTCCTAGAGAGAAAGACAATCGAATTGATGGCAGAGGGGGGGTTTTTTTTTTTAAAAAAAACTGTATATATATAATTAAATATTTTTCTTAAAATAATGAGTGTATTAAATTAATTGGGGAGTATACTTTATTCTAGATTATTCCTATGTTGCTAGGGAAAGTTTATTTATGATTAATTCACTTTGGAATAATAAGGTAGGATGAAGAGAGAGAGATCGTTAATATTCTGAGGTATGGCTGAATATGCTTCTTTCCTTTTTGCCCTCCCCCTTTCTTTTGATGTTGTGATTTCATGTAATTATTTATGTCATTGATTAGGAAGTAAGATAGTTAATAGTCAATAAATACAATAAGTGATCTAGATCCTACCTTAGATTGATTATTGTATTATTGTGCATAATCCTAAAAAGGCTTAGAGCTTAGATAAACGAAGTTTTAACTTGAAGATAACCAACATAACCCAAAACTCTGAACCACCGATTGGCCTGCCTTGGATGATTAAAATAAGACTCGCACTGCATCAAGGCATTTTTACTCATTTTTCTTCCCACCGAAACCTAGATCTGGAATTAATGCATGTATGAGAGGAGAAGGGGCGAATCAATCTGTACTGTACTGTACTGTCATTCAAACAAACACTCACACCTTTTTACAGCGTTTGCCTACCATCGGGCTGTATCTGAAAAGACCCTTTTTGAGAGCTTTTGTGTCCCCGAGTTTAGGCATGTAACAAGGGAAACCTAAGGGGAAGGCAAAAGAGTCAGTTCAACACAGGACGATATCGATGTATATTATTGAAAGCTCTTTAAGTCTTTTGACATGATTCACAAGCTGAGGGATAGATTGTTGCTGAATTATTACTAATAGCATGTAGGATCTCTGCTGGTTGATTTCATATTGAAAAGTCATCCATTGAGGCTGTGGGGACGGGCTAAAATGGAAGAAAAATGAACAATGGATTCGTCACTATTGGGATTATTATTATTACTCTATGTTGGTGCTCTCTCCTGTCAGCTTACTCGGAGTACGGGGATCGCAAAAACAGGTTAAGTTCACTCGGTCACCGAGTGAGAAAGGACCAATGACTATTGATAACACGCCGGGAAACTCCATCCGATGGATCTACTAGGATCCACTATGGATGTTGAAGATTAGAATAAGCAAAGCGAGGAATTATTTATTAATATTAGGTACCAAGTCTAGATGATTTTGTTAGTTCGAAGGTCAATCCAGCATCTGCCCAACAAACAGCCCCTCTTCGGTTCTGCTAGGATTTACCGCCTTCTAGCAAGAGACCCTTTAATGACCCCCGAGCCCCTCCCCCAAATTCCCCAATTCGAACAAACAAAAATAAATTAAAAAAAAATAACTTTTTTAAGCCTTATTCCTAGGAAGTCTATCAGACACAATTTAATTCAGGACATACTCAAAGAATATTATCTCATCATGAGTTCTACCGAAACCATCACGAGGATCACGGCAGAAAATGTCGCAACTCTCTTCCCCGAAGTCGATACATCGCTGGCCCGCGAGATTCTCCCCTCCGCAACCAGCAGCTCCGCAGCGGGTAGCAGTGAACTCGCTGGATACGATGAGGAACAAGTTCGTTTGATGGATGAGGTGTGTATCGTGCTAGACTACGATGATAAGCCAATTGGAAGCGCAAGCAAGAAAGCTTGTAGGTTTACTCTTTCTTTCTTTCCTCCCCCCTCCTTCTCTCGAACTCCCCGCTTTGCCTTGTCTGGGATTTTTGTCTACGACAGATTTGTGCCATTCTATCTTGTGAGAGTATCGTGTATTGTGTGTATAATGGCTAATAATACTGCGCATTTCTTCTTTTTTCTGCTATTTGCGGAAATTAAACAGGCCACTTGATGACCAACATTGAGAAGGGTCTTCTGCACCGTGCTTTCTCCGTCTTCCTCTTCGACTCCCAAAATCGTCTCCTCCTCCAACAACGCGCCTCGGAAAAGATCACCTTCCCTGACATGTGGACGAATACTTGCTGCTCTCACCCACTAGGAATTGCTGGAGAGACTGGCTCCGAGCTTGATGCTGCAATTTTGGGAGTGAAGCGGGCTGCTCAACGGAAATTGAACCATGAATTGGGTATTAAGCCTGAGCAAGTCCCCCTGGATAAGTTTGAGTTCTTCACAAGAATACACTATGTGGCCCCAAGTGATGGCAAGTGGGGAGAGCATGAGAGTAAGTTTCAATAACATCCCTTTTTTTTTTTTTGTTGAAGTTGTAATGTTCCAAAGCTGACATAGTTTATCTAGTCGACTATATCCTTTTCATCCAGGCTGATGTTGATCTGGATGTCAACCCCAATGAGGCCCGAGACACACGGTACGTGTCCGCCGAAGACCTGAAGAAGATGTTTGAGCAGCCTGGCCTCACCTTCACCCCCTGGTTCAAACTTATCTGTAATTCCATGTTGTTCGAATGGTGGAGCCACCTTGGCAGCCCCAGTCTGGACAAGTACAAGGGCGAGACGCAAATTCGTCGGATGTAGGGAGCTTTAATCAGCCAGTCAGCCAGCCAACCAAGTAAATTGATTCTTCTAATAAAAATTATTCCCCAAATTGTGTATTTGACTAGTAGCGTTATCACTGTCTTTGCTTGGAAATTTCCCCTTCATAATCGTATATAGTATGTGTGCTCACTGTTTTGGGAAGGTATTATTTACAAGACCCCCATATTTCACATATTCATACATACAAGTCTTTCGCGCAGTATTCCCCTCTAAGAATGCGTGGGGTGGGACTCAAAACTGAGAAAGAACCCCCACGAAACCTAAACACTCTTAGCATCCGTCACCAAGAACAGAATACAGCTTCCCAAAATCACGGCTCCGACAAGAAGAAAGGTAAGTTGTGTCTTCCACCCACTTTGCACCAGGGCCGCTTTCCGACTATACTTCTTCACCGTTCCGATGTAATTCGCTAGTCCATTGATTAGACAGATCAGACTAAGGATCCAGAAGACGATGCCTAGCGGGAGCGCTAATCGGCGTTCCAAACCCGTTGGTTGAGACTGGAAATGGAATGAGATGATGATGGCTATCGATACGATTCCGAGGTACATGGAGAGGCGAAGCCAGGAAAGAAAAGTTCGCTCATTGGCGCAGTGGTCGCGGGCATCAGAGGTGACATTTTCGAACAGGAGGGCACCGAACCAAGGTCGGGTGAGGAAGATGTGGGTTTTATCTTCGAGGTGTCTTTTATTTTTTCAATTTAATTTTTCTCCGTCTTATTTTAGGAGGAGAGACAAGATAAGGTACGACATGGATATCTCATCTTCGTACTTTTTTTTTTTTTCTTCAAGAGATAGGTATGAGGGGGGGAGGAGGGGAGAGACTCACTCGTCTACCATCACGGGTTTCGACCTGACTGGATTGATTAAGGACGTAAAAATTGGTTGCGCTGGATCCCCATTTTGCACGCCCGTGATTACTCGAGACATGTTGAGCGAGCCTTTTTTTTTCTTTTCTTTTTTTGCTTTTTTCCTCCCTGTTTATTGGTAGGTAGGTAATCAGGCAATTATATTGGTAGCCGATGATTATAATAAGAACAAGGATCACAGCCAATCATTCCCCAAAAGCAGAGCCTGACAGGGTGCATCTTCTGGCTGCTTCTCTGCAGAAAAAAAATAACAACAGCGGGAAGAAGGCTTTCTAGCGGCTCCTTCTGATAGTTGTTGACTCGTATCCTTTTCTTTTAGTTAAAATATGACCTGATGACAGTATGTTCACGTGATGATAGTTACAATCTCGACTGACAATGACGTCATCCATACCGTTCATCCGGCGAGGGGAAAGATTTTGTTTGATGGACTCAACGAAATTCGACCATGCCAGAAAACATGTTCCATGCTATCAAATATTAAGTTTCGAAGAAGTGGCTCTATTTAAGCGACTATAGTTGCGGATAAACAAGTTGAGGCATTATCAATTCAACTATGACTCTTGCCAGGAATGGGACATCCAAAAGTATTGTACGTAATGCATGTCATTAAGACCAGAATGATTTTGTTTGACTGAGGTATACAATTAGTACAACTAATCTCGATCATCTAATCTCGTCGTTTAACGGGCCTAGTCCTATTCCCTGATGTTGGGTAGCACAGGATGGCATGTGGGGAGAATAAAGTGCAATGGAATGCAGACTTGCCTCATCGGGCTGGATATGTCGCATGGGCATGAAGACCTGGGCCCGGAACTGGAGGCCTAGACTCAGGCCTACAAGGTTGGATAGCAAACCGAGATGGGCACATGCGGCGTGCTGAGAGATCTAATCTTACTTGCGTAGCAACTAAAGAAGAGGGTCTTATCAAATAGACGAGCCAAACATTCATTTCATAATCAATTCGAAATTGCACACCAACTTGTCCTCTGAGCTGCTCCAAAGTTAGTGTGTTGGAGGCCCAGATCCTCTAAATACTCCCACTCAGTCTCATCTTTCATCTTAGAAGGTAGCCAAGAGATGAGCCAGCATTGTGTACTAGCAAGATGAATGATCAACTGCGGGTCAACCTGGACTTGGGGTGATTTGCACTCTGTAAGATCAAGGTGTGCTGGCTCACTAACGAGGAGGGTTTGATGTCGCAGAGGGACATCTAGATCGAGCCTGTGTCTAAATTGGAACGAAAGCTCAGGTAAAACAAAACCGTTTTGTGTCAGTTTCGTTTGAAACCGGTGTGTAGCACTAAGAGCCGCAACTTCTGCAATGTGAGGGAACGGTCAAATTAGTTTGTTTTAGCTTGCGAGAAAAAAGTGACCTTCCTAGAGATAGAACACCGGACACTTCTCATAAGGTGTAATATCGTAAAATGCTATTGATATTACCTAAGCGCGGAAGCCGGGATGGGTTGAAGCCGCTCTTTGTGAGTCATTGGCAAGGAGATAGAAGGTATAGAGTAAGGGTATCACTGTGAGTGGATCCCTTTTCTCCCATCTGACCATACGGATTTCCAGAGCCAAACTTTGTGGCTTCAGCCGGTGGTCCTGGCTTATCAGTAGGTAGAGATGGGGTACACGACCATAAATTGAAGTGAACCACTAACCCCGAATTAACTCCCCTCCCGCTCTTTTTCGCGAGTACTTGCCTTCCCTGCTTAGCTTGACGTTCATCGTCGTCTGGACATGGGGTAATATATAATATATTCCAACTGCAGTCCCCCGAATTAGATTGCAACCGCCTACTAGTTCTATTATTCTATTAAATTTACGCTGTGCGCACGCCTATCGGTGTGCACGCCGATCAAAACCATGGTCCGTGACGGGAGCAGTAACTCGTTCAGCGCCTCTTTTCGATCTCGTTCGCCTCTAGCAGAGATTGCGATTGCCCGCGATCTCGAGAGCTATGCCCGTGCGGACGGAGAAGACGATGATTCAATGCTGGCTGCCGACGATGAGTCTTCAGAGATTTCGACAATCCGTGCCATCCATAGCCAGCCCCACTCCCTGGCCGGATCTTACCAGCGACCAAGCTTCTTCACCACGGTTTCTCATGCCACCGTTGTTCCACATCGCCTAGAGCAACATGAGGGGTTATCGCAGAGGGAGCGTGAACAAGCAATTGAGGATGAGCGACAGCTTTTGAGTGATAATAATGTCATCAAGCCTGAAATTAGACATAAGACCTCTTGGCGGAGGGAGCAGTCCATTTCAGGCGCCGGGGAAACGACGTCCTTATTAAGAAGAGCAGAGAGTGGGCCAGAATACCAAGGAGTAGACGACGCGGACGATATTGATCGGAAATGGGAAGAGGCCGTTATTGCGGGATTGATCCAAACCACATGGAAGCGGGAAGCAAAGGTAATTGGTAAAAATGCCGCTCCCCTAGTCCTTACATTTTTGCTTCAATACTCCTTGACTGTCGCCAGTATCTTCACAGTGGGTCATTTGGGCAAAAAGGAGCTGGGTGCTGTGAGTCTTGCGAGTATGAGCGCAAGTATCACCGGATATGCTGGTAAGTAACACTCGGTGTGTAATATTTTGTCTGCATCTCCCTTACGAATGATGAGTCTAAAATTCCTTTCTTCCTCTCTTTTCAGTCTACCAGGGATTATCCACCAGTTTGGATACACTATGTGCTCAGGCCTACGGCTCTGGAAAGAAGAAATTGGTGGGTTTGCAAATGCAGAAGATGGTCTACTTCCTCTGGGTGATTAGTATTCCAATTATTATCCTGTGGTTCTTTTCGGATCGAATTCTGCTCAAAATTGTACCTGAAAAAGAAGTAGCACTTTTAGCCGGTCTCTACCTGAAAGTAGTGGCTTTAGGTGCTCCTGGGTATGCTTGTTTCGAGAGCGGAAAACGCTACGTGCAGGCACAAGGGATCTTTTCTGCATCTCTCTATGTTTTGCTTATATGTGCCCCCCTTAACGCATTCATGAACTGGTTATTTGTTTGGGTAAGTCCGATTGCACACTCTTCCCTGTTATGAAATTTTACGTTGGCTAACCGAGCACAGCAATTTGGTTGGGGCTTTGTGGGAGCTCCAATTGCTGTAGCGATCACTGACAACCTCATGCCCCTATTCTTATTTTTATATGTGTACTTCGTTGCAGGATCAGAATGTTGGAATGGGATCACCTCCAGGGCCTTTCGGAACTGGGGTCCAATGATTAAACTTGCGCTTCCTGGATTGATAATGGTTGAGGCCGAGTGCCTAGCCTTTGAAGTCCTGACACTAGGGTCCTCATACCTTGGGACGACTCCGCTAGCTGCACAATCGATCCTCTCTACAATAGCTTCGATCACCTTTCAAATCCCTTTCACCCTTTCGATTTCCAGCAGCACCCGCGTTGCTAATTTGATTGGTGCAACTCTTGTCGACGCGGCCAGGACGACAGCCAAAGTGGCAATGGTAGGCGCAGTCATCGTGGGCCTTCTCAACATGATTATTATCTCATGCCTTCGATTTTATATTCCGCGACTTTTCACATCCGACGAGGAAGTCATCGAGCTAGTAGCTATAATTCTCCCACTTTGTGCTGCATTCCAGCTCTTTGATGCCTTAGCAGCCAACTGTAACGGGTTACTGCGAGGACTCGGTCGGCAAGAAATCGGTGGCTATGTCCAGTTATTTTGCTACTATGTGATTGCAATGCCCATTAGTTTCGGCACCTCTTTTGGACTAGGTTGGGGACTGCCTGGTCTCTGGTATGGTGTGGCTATAGCGCTTTTTCTGGTGTCGCTAATTGAAGGAGTGTTCATTTCACGAGTGGATTGGAATCGCTCCGTCGAGGACGCTATGCGGAGGAATGCAATGGCATAGATAAAAATTACCCCCCTACCCTTCACTCCTTCTCCCCAAACAAGGAAAAAAAAGGTGATATGCATACGAATAATGATGGTGATGATACATCATGAAGCTCCTGTCCTTTGGTTTTTTGATCTTGATATCCCACAAGATATGCGGATTACGGCACGCAACGTTTGATGACTATTGATGGATCATCGATTATGACATCGTTAAAAGTTCTCATTTCATTTCTTTCATTTTCCTAAGAAACATCTTTTTCCATGATTATATATGGTATAAAGGGGAAAAAAATAATAAAATAGGGATTTCTTATAATATAAATTTAGCTAGAATAAATAAACAACCAACCAGAATAAATTATAAAAGACGAAAGGAAAAAAAAATCAATTCTAGTATTCCAGAACAGCCCACGTATAATCGTCAACAGTCGGGAAAATTACATTTAACGCGAGCAGTTCATCCGCAGCCTTAGTCACATCTGCCACAGGTACTTTCAATTTCTCTGCAATAAACTGTGAGTGAAGACCCTCATTCGTCTGAAGCTCCGTCTTCAGAAGATTATACATCCTCTTTGCAATAGGACTCATAGTCGATTGTGCATGATCATCCACGCCACCCATGGCTGCATCCCCTCCACTACCAGCAGCAGCACCACCACTACCACCACCACCACCAGGCGGACCCCGCGTAAAGAAAAGATGCACGGCCGTCGCTTCCAGCAGATGACAATTCACCTCGTTGATATCCTTAACAGGCCGCACACAATGGGCGTTGATATTCCGCTTATCCCCGAAAAACTGCTTCAATCGACCAAAGACCTTGGCATACCCGTTGATCTGGACCTGGTCGTGCTTCCTCTTACGTTTTGATTTGGTGGCATCGTCGTTGTTATCATCATCCCCCGTTGTATCCATGGAGTCCGTGGCCGATGGGTCAACCCAGGATTTTACTTCGATTTCGCCAGTACCATCATCTAGTCGGTAGGTAATATTGGTGCTTTGTGTGCTGATGTTGCGGACTTGGCCAACGATGACGACGCTAGAAATGTCTGCTCCGTCAACTTGGTAACTAGCATCGGGGTAGGGTTGTGTAGCATCGAGCGCTTGCTTAATTGTGATCGGACGGAGGGTGCTATTGTTTGAGTCGCTCTAGAGTTTTGTTTAACATATTAGGACGGGTTTTTCTTTTCCTTTCAAACATTTCTTTTTGGTTTAATATATAAAGGTGGGGGCGGGGGGAAAGGGGAGACGGAGGGGTAAGTCGTATTTCAAGAATTGAAAAGATTGAGATGAAAAAATCTATATGAAATAAAAACTTGCCTTTCCTCCAGCTGGACTTGTTGTTTCACCAGGCGTAAATCCTCCTCCGCCACCTCCGAAGGAACCACCATAGTTGTATCCACTATCTACCTGGCTGTTAATATAATTTGGCTGAGATATCCTAAAGTGACAATCCGAGCTTACCCATGTTGATCACAGATTCGTTATTATTAGAGAGGAAAGCAATCAAATAGAAACCCTCTCGCAGGGTTGCTGTCTGGACTGGTGTAGGAGAGGTTTATCACCATATTCAATTTACCTCTTTTGGGGAACGTGTTTGACGCGTCGCGGGGCCTCTAGGTGTTTGTTCTGTTTGTATTATTCTGGAATAAACTTTGATCCGTTTTTACACCGCCTTATCTTTCCGTTGATTTAAAAAAAAAAAAAAAAAAAAATTGAGGCAGATAGAGACAGTCTCATCCAAGCGCGCCTTTTAAAAATTAATAAAAATGGCGCCTCGTGCAGCGTCTCCGGCATTGTCGGAGAACGAATTCGATATCACCAGTGCGCTGTTTCAAAATGATAGCGATTCCGACACTGAACAGACTGCGAAGAAACGAAAGGCGCCGCCGCCATCACAGAAGCAAAACCTGGATTTCTTGGGCGGAGTTGGCGACGATAATGACGATGACGACGATGACGAGGCATTTATTGCAGAGCAGCAGACGTCCGCAAATCGAAAGAGCTCCAACCTCAAGGGCCGTACGGTAAAAAAGGGTGGTGGTTTCCAGGCGATGGGTCTAAATGCGAACCTCTTGAAGGCTATTACTCGGAAAGGATTCTCAGTACCAACTCCTATCCAGCGCAAGACAATTCCGGTGATTATGGAGGACCAGGATGTGGTGGGCATGGCCCGAACAGGTTCGGGAAAAACCGCCGCCTTTGTTATCCCAATGATTGAAAAATTGAAGTGCCATAGCACTAAGATTGGATCCCGCGGGCTTATCCTATCGCCCTCACGCGAGTTGGCGCTACAAACTTTGAAGGTTGTTAAGGAGCTTGGGAAGGGGACAGATCTCAAATCTGTGCTTCTTGTTGGTGGTGATAGCTTGGAGGAGCAGTTTGCGATGATGGCCGCTAATCCGGATATTGTTATCGCGACGCCCGGCCGTTTCCTACATTTAAAGGTGGAGATGAACTTGGATCTGTCGAGCATCCGCTACGTTGTGTTTGATGAGGCTGACCGGCTCTTCGAAATGGGTTTCGCGGCCCAGTTGACCGAGATTCTTCACGGCCTTCCCTCCTCGAGACAAACTCTCCTCTTCTCTGCGACTTTGCCGAAGTCACTTGTGGAATTCGCACGGGCTGGATTGCAGGATCCCACACTTATCCGTCTAGATACAGAAAGCAAGATATCGCCGGACCTCCAGAACGCGTTCTTCTCTGTCAAAACTGCCGATAAGGAAGGCGCCTTGCTCTACATTCTCCACGAGGTCATCAAGATGCCCACCGGGCCCACAGAAGTTGCGCAGCAGCGTAAATTAGAAGAAGCGAACCCTAGCGAATCTAAAAATTTCAAAAAGAGGAAGCGAGCAGAGATTGAAAGGAATGTTAACATGAAGGAATCCCCGACAAAGCATTCAACCATCATCTTCACGGCTACTAAGCACCACGTTGACTACATTTATTCACTCCTCAATGAGGCCGGATTTGCCGTCTCCTACGTTTACGGATCGCTAGATCAAACTGCCAGAAAGATCCAAGTGCAGAATTTCCGCACTGGTATGTCAAATATTCTAGTCGTCACAGACGTGGCCGCCAGAGGTATTGATATCCCCATCCTGGCAAATGTTATAAACTACGATTTTCCCTCCCAAGCCAAGATTTTCGTACACCGAGTTGGTCGAACGGCCCGTGCTGGACGAAAAGGCTGGAGTTACAGTCTAGTCCGGGATGCTGATGCCCCGTACCTACTTGATTTACAACTTTTCCTCGGCAGGCGGCTTGTGCTGGGCCGTGAGTTTGGCAACCAGGTCAATTTTGCTGAAGATGTGGTTGTCGGAAGTCTCCCTAGGGACGGCTTGTCTCAGAATTGTGAGTGGGTGACCAAGGTCCTTGATGATGATGCCGATGTAGCAGCGCAGCGTAGTGTTGCAGCAAAGGGCGAAAAGCTGTACATGCGGACTCGAAATGCAGCCTCTCTGGAAAGTGCAAAGAGAGCCAAACAAGTTGTTTCCACCGACAATTGGACGACCATCCACCCGCTCTTCCAAGACGATGCTAGCCAGATGGAAGTTGAACGTGAGAAGATGCTTGCCCGTATCGGAGGCTACCGACCACAGGAGACGATCTTTGAGGTGCACAACCGACGCGCTGGCAAGGCCGGCAAGATTGAGAATGACGAAGCTTTGGATTCGATCAAACGCGTTCGGACCGCTCTTGAGAAAAAGAAGAAGCGGACCCAGTCCGATGAACAGTCCGAGTTCCCCGAGGATGGTGCGGCGGAAGATGACGACGCAGAGAACGAAGGTGCATTCATCGACGATGACGACGCAGCGGACGCGCAACATGCGGCGGATAACATGTCTATGGCTTCGGAGTCAGACCTTGAGGTTACATTCTCCTCGTACTCACAGTCTAACAAGAAAAGCAAGGGATCAAAGGACGGAGCAGCGTCGTTCCAAAATCCCGAATACTTCATGTCCTACACGCCCGCCAATACATCTCTGGCCGAGGACCGAGCATACGGAGTCCACTCGGGTACCAATGTCAATTTCGCTCAAGCCACACGTAGCGCTACGATGGATTTACAGACCGACGAGGGTGGCCGTGGATTTGCGGAACCTCGCACCATGATGCGTTGGGACAAGCGACACAAAAAATATGTATCACGACAGAATGACGAGGATGGATCCAAGGGAACCCGCCTGGTGCGCGGCGAGAGCGGCGCAAAGATTGCAGCCAGCTTTCGGAGTGGGCGGTTCGACGCATGGAAGAAAGGCAAGCGTCTGGGTCGCCTGCCCCGGGTGGGTGAGACGGAGGCGCCTGGTCTCTCAGCAGAACTTAATGCCGCCATGCGCGGAAGACGGTTCAAACACCACAAAGACCAGGCACCCAAGGCGGCTGATCCTCTTCGTGGCGATTACGAGAAGATGAAAAAGAAGGCGATGGCAGCGAAGGAGCGACAAGCGACTCAACTTGGAGGTGCCGCCAAGGGTGGCAGGAGTGAGTTGAGGAGCACCGATGATATCCGACTTGCTCGCAAACTGAAGCAGAAGCGGAGAGAGAAGAACGCTCGGCCATCTCGGAAGAAGTAATTTACGACCGCATAACTGAAACTCTTTTTTCTTTTCTTTTCTTTCTTATCTGGGGAGAGGGGGCGTTTTTTTTAGGGGAATTGTCTTTTTCCCTTGGTAGATGGCCCGTGTATATAATGACTACCAATCTTTTCTTCCCCTCCTGAAAGACAAGAATGATCACAAGATGCCTATCTAGGTAGTTACCTAGACACCTTCCTGCTTATGTAAAAGCATAATAACACTTCCCTCTTCTTTTGACTTGAAAAGCTAGAGCTCAAACAACCCAGCTCAGCATCCGATGCAGGATCCGAACCAAAACCATCATACTGCTTACGGCATGAATCCTACTGTACACCGGGGGGTTCCTTTCGTCGTGAGAGGAGGAGAGAGGGAAAGGAAAAAGGAAAAAAAGAGGGCCCCGGGGAAATAAAACCCCAAATTTGGTTTTTTTTTGGGGGCAGGGGAGGGGGGTCAGCAGAAAGGAAAAGAAAACAAACAAAAGACGACCCAAAGGTACGGTGATCCGTGGCTACTTGGTGTCAAATACTGACTGAGTGGTTCCCCCCTCCATCCCCAGTAATAATCATTGATTGGAAGAGATTGGAAGACCCATCCACCGAATTTTTCCATTCATGGAAACGGGGGGGGATGTACGAAGGGAGGGAAATCCGAAATCAATAGAAGACATATCACACTCCCCGTCACATTTTCCCCCATCCTCTCTCTCCTTCTCCGTCCGCTCATCCGATCTCATCCTAATACCGGAACTCGAGTGGCGCAGGGTTCTTGTTAATCATTTGTTATTTTGTACAGTAGTGTGGGATCCCGGCTAGATTTCAGACTCGGATTCGGAAGCGAAATCGGATTGAGTCCTTTCAACCCTTTCCCTTTATTAATATGATTATGATGATGATGATTGTTATTTTTTTTTTTCCCTCCACTCACTTATGGAAGTCATCACCAACCCAAAGGAGAAAAAGAGGAGAAATAGGCAAGTGTAGATATGGGGTAATAGATTGGGGGTTAACTATGACCATCACCATCATCACCATCATCATCATCATCCATCCCTCAAATAGGTACTAAGAGGGGGAAAAAAAAAAAAAGTTGGTGTGGAGTATACGTACGTACCTAGTAAAGTTCCCTATTAGACAGTATCTACCTAATAGCAATTTATTTTCTCTGCCCCTCCCCCGAAAATTTTAGTCAGTGAGGGAAATTTTTGCTGACCATCGTTGAGTCGAGTAAGATGTGAAGCGAAGCCTTGTTCGTTCCAACTAAAAAAAAATCGCTCGGAGTATTTTCTTTTCTCCCTTTTTCACTCTCTCTCCCCTCCCTCCCATATCTCTCTACCAGTAGAGTAGCCACAAACATACGTAGGTAACTATAGAGGGAGGGATGGGGGAGGGGTGTGTGAAGCTAGAAAGAGTAAGTAAGTTCTCATCTCATCTACCTACCTTACTATTACGGCTTTACTTCTCCCGCTACGGACTATGGTCAGATAGCGAACCAATATCACATTCACATTTCTAGAAACCTACTGGGAGGATGAACTTTCCTATCTAGTTGGAAAGATAGATGGACAGGTGAAAAACTCGATGTAATATGGCTATCTTGGGTAGGTTTTATTTCATGTCTCATCTCATTCTTCTTCATCTTCTCCTTTTTATTAATTATAAGTGAAAGATGGCTAAAACATAAATATAAGAAACAGATTACAAACATAAGTAGTAAACGAATAAATAAATAAATAAATAACTAGATATTAGATATAGTCTACGTCGGCTCTTCGCGGCTCGAACATAGACTCTGCTTTGCCGGGGTGTTTTTTATTTCTTAAACGTGAAGCAATGGTGATAATGGGAGAGAAAAAGATATTATTAGGGGGATACAAAAATAGGCACTTCCACTCCTGCTACTGCTACTGCTACTACTACATCTTGCTTGATTTCTTTCTTTCGTCTTCTCTTTTTCTATTTTCACTTTCGCTTCACCTTGGACTGTTGTTGTATTATGGTACCGAATCCATGTACGTGTATGTTCATGTATGTAAATATACAATCCCATCAA
Source organism: Aspergillus haitiensis (assembly GCA_027569155.1). Lineage (NCBI taxonomy): Eukaryota > Fungi > Ascomycota > Eurotiomycetes > Eurotiales > Aspergillaceae > Aspergillus > Aspergillus haitiensis. The sequence goes on from JAPDEO010000016.1 coordinate 285,804, forward strand.
GTAAAGTAGTAATAACCGGTTAAAAATTCCTTTCTTGCTTTTTGGTTTAAAAAAAAATAAAAAATAAATAAATGTAAAAAAAAGAGTTTCCTAACAAAGTAACCTAATCAAAAAAGGTCTGTGTGTCCATGTTTACTGTCTAGCCGAGTAGGTGGTGGTGGTGGTGGCTCAAGCGGATTAATTGTGTGAGAGAAAGAGCATCGCTAGCGAAGCTGCTGCCTCTTTAGGTAAGCTAGCTGGCGACCCGATCAGAACAGCGAAACAGTGGCTGGCTAGCTAAAGCTTGGTTCAATTTTTTGTTAGGGTAGGTTAGGTTGGTTGGTTATCTGGGCATAAAATGTCACGTCACATATTAAGCTCGATAGGTGGGATCTCGGTAGTTGGAACTAGATAATGGTGATGAGGTAGTGATAGTATGTTGGATGTTGGATCGAATTACCTGGTAGGTATTGTATGTATGTACCTACATACTCATCTCTAGCTAGCGGTTTCCTTTGGCATGAGTGATATACTACTAACTATCTAGGGAGGTAGATATGATTTGAGGATAAACAAGGAGAAAAATAAGTCTGAAAGAGAAAAGAAAAGAAAAGAAAAAAAGACTATCCAATTAACATTAAAGGATAATTGAGATAACTTACCTAGGTAGGTAGGTATATACATAAATGGAGTGATAGGGGAAAACAATAGATGTTTGTGTATTATTCTATTTCCTTATTCTTTATTTATTTTTATTTTTATTTTTTACCATTTAGGAATGAAAAACAGGCTGGAAGAAATCAAGGAAAAATTTAAAAAAGAAATAAAAAAAAAATTCTTAAGATAAAATTATGCCATAAACATAAATATAAATGTCGTCCAAAAATCTTTTATTTTTATTTTCCCACCCCTAATATCATGCGAGGGTCACTTGGGTATTGAGTACTATGACATGGATGGAGGGAGGGTAGATCAATGATGGTCTTGAAGTTATGATGGGGGCCACATTGATGTCTTGTTTTTTATTTTTATTTGCTATTTTATTTATTGACTTGTATATATATATATATTTTTTTTTGTATCCTTCTGCATGAGGAGGCGTGATTTGACAAGAATTAAGTTGCATAAGACGAGGATCGACGACATGGATTTTAATTTTGTTGTTTTTTTTTTTTTTTTTTTTAAACTTCACCCTACGAGCTAGCTACCTACCCAGTTTGATCTTTTTACTTCCTTTCTCATGATTTATTACAAAATTCAAAGAAGTAAAGAAAGGAAAAAAAAAAAAAAAAAAAAAAAAAAATCTTACCTTCTATTACTATCTCTATCTCCCAGCCCCCGGGCCTCCTCCCCTCTCTCTTGCCCCGGTTTCTCCACCTCCATGATTTATTTTATTTTATTTTATTTTATTTTTTTTGATTATTCTTGCTCTAGGGAATATAATGTCATTGTGGTGATTTCTTCATTATTGCTATTATACTATATTAAAAAAATATTCAATATTTAATCTTCCTTTCTTTCTTCTCCTTCTTTCCGAGTTCAAGTCCCGAAAGGAATTGTTCCTTTCTCTCTCTCTCGTGCCAGGGAGAAACCACTCGCTCAATACAACGAGGAGGAAAAAAAGGATTGTTGAATGGAATTGCTTTTGTTTTCCCTCGTCCGGTTCTCTAGTTTAGTTTACATTATTAGGTTATTAGGTAGGTCCTAGGTAGGTTATAATTGCCACCTGGAGAGTTGGAGTTGGTCAGATAGATAGATAGATAGAAAGGTAGGTTATAGGTACGTACTGACCCTGCACTACCTTACCTACCTGCCCAGTCCTACTTAGGTACTTACTTTGTTGTATACCGGGTGGTTAACCCCTCAAGGGTATATGGTATATGTATAGATATACATACATATAGTCACGGAAACTACATAATAGAGGCAGGGCAGTTAGTTACGCATGAAACTGTGGCAAGGAACAGGAATTGCCTCATTGCGAGTAATAATGATCATAATAATCGTATCGTAATTGTGCCCGTATATTCAATTCCTATTACCCCTTTCCTAATTATTATTGTCTTTCTTTCGGGGCAGGGTCAAAGTCGATCTACAATGGGACACCTATTTAGTTAGTAGGTCCATTTCCGCCCCAAATAAGGGTGATGACTTGACTTCCAGAGAAAGCTCAGATCACAATATCTACCCCCCGAGCACTTTGTCGATAGGACGGACCGACCTAATGAGTATAAAGAAGTAAGTGACCCGTTCTCGGATAGGACCCAAAATAATGGCATGGGAGTCTAAACACGAATGCTCGGCCACCCTCATGGGACGATATTGGTATCAACTGCATTCAATTGGATTCGGATGATCAGCAAGAATAACTATTATTGCGGGCCACCTAAAAACGGATAATGGGGAATTGCACGTCTCCATATCTGTCAATAATTGAAATCCGAAGACAAGACCCTAATCGCTCTTCCGTCCGTTATCTTTTTTGTTTTTTTTTCTTGGGTTCAGCTCTAATGAACCATGGTGATTAACACGGTCCGACCCGAAATTAAAAGAGACCGTGAATTCTGAATTCTATTTTATTTTACTTTATTTTCATTTTAAATTTCAGGGTCCCGGTCTCTTTGATCAGTCGTAAATATAAAACATGTGAAAATAACCATCAAGTGAAAATTTACGAATCTTTTCTCTTCAAATCCGACGTGAAGGGGAATTCCCGATGATTAAGGAGACTTAGATATTAAATAAAATAAAATAAAATAAAATAATGGGGAATTATGTTGGAATATGAGCCCGCTCGGTATTCACCGATTGTTTATGTTGCCGGCTACTACTCATCACATACTCACCGACTCTCTGAACCAACGCTCAACCAAGCTCCGAGAACCCGATACCTTCGTCGACATGACTGATCTGATTTCGTCGGTAGAGCTGAGCTCGTTTTCGGGTAACGTATGCTATGCAGACTCCCCTCGGCTAGCTTCTCTGCCGGGTTACTTGGCCAAGCATAGCATGCCGCGCAGCTCTATACAGCCAAATCTTGTTGGGCTGGAGGTCTCTTGTAAACTTTAAATTTTCTTCCTCTTGACTCAAGATGATACCTTGCAACGTAGTTTAAGCAGGTATATGGTTTAAAGTGGTGAGTACAAGTCACGCCTCGAGTCCCATTTCCTGTTTTCAAAAAGGTTAACTGGCAGTATACCGCATCCGATGACTATTATTGTAGGCCAGAAAAGTTGGTTATCTCATCGGGAGGGCCATCGCGAGGAGCATGGAAACAGTTTATGTGCATACACTATGGTTGCACAGCACCACAGTAGGCGCATTAGGAAACCTATACTGCCACCTCTGTCTTCAGAGCCATTGAGCCCCCCCCCCCGGCTAACCATATGTAAATTTTGCCGCAGTCGAGGGAGCAGTGGATTCAACTCCAGGGACTTACGCAATATGTCATTGAAAGTGCTTGGATAGTTGGGCATCATGTGAAGGCATCGTGGTCATGCAGAAATGGTGACAGCAATTGGCTCTGTTTTTCTCCGCATTGTCGTGTTGTAGGATCACAGATGGAATGATGGCTCCCTCTTCGTTGACAGCATGGAAATCCTTCTGGATTCGCCTCCAGAGCGCTCGGTACCATTCCTGTTGATGTAGCACGCCACTCTAGATTGTATGCATAGCCCAGGCAAAGGAAGAGAATGCCAGCAAACTAAATGGGAAGGAAGGGGGTAGGTATCTGATAGCTCCGTTCAATGCGGTCCTAGAGTTTCGCAACTCATGACACTCGGTTAATCGCTGCTGGGAGATTAGTTATGCCTCCTCTTTACTAAGTTTGTTTTATGGTATCTTCCAGGGTCAAATTTCCCTTACCCTTTTTTATTTTTTGCAAAACTCGATCGAATTCGTCTTGTTGATCAATAAAAGCTTGACCCATAATACTAACTTCATGCCCATGCTTTGGGGGCCCAGAGTGACTAGTCAAAGTCAATAGAAACGTCGTACCATTTCACTTGCATTTGAGACATGATGGGAGCCGAATATTGCAGTTCAATAGATAAGTAGGTAGATGAGAATATAATTGACCCAAAGAGGATGATGAGAAGATGTCGCAGGACGAGGGTGGTTGAGCTGTTTGGTAAACAACGGCTTGCAAGACGGCGGTTCACACTTGCCACAGTGGCAATCTTATTGGTGGGTTCTCGATGCCGAGAGCTCAAAAGACCCTTATTTAGAGATACCTAGGTAGGTATTAACTGTGCCTATACAAGAATTGGACTAGCGTCACACATACACACACACGCACACTTCTCTCTTTCTCTCTTTTTTAATTTTAATTTAATTTTCTGATCGGAAACGGATCCCTTCTCGGAATATTATCTCGTTCGTGGTTGACGAGCAAGTGGCATCCATAGGTATTTACCTAATAGACAGTAAAGCATGGACGGCGAATTTTCTGGTATTTTTGTGGTAGGCTTACAATGACTATTGCTCTCAGATAGGAGGATAGCTAAGAGGGAATTTCCAGGAGGGGAAAAGACTAGCAAGTGCGACGATAAGCATCCCAGGATGAACCTCAGAAAAAGAAAACAGGGCCGTAATTGTCCGGAGTCCGAGAGAACGCTGAGTGGATGGATGTGGTGACAATGCGGCGTCAGTAGCGGAAGTGATAGTTCGCCTTGAGCCTCGACCGAGTGACAAATAGTTTATTTAGCCGTGCAAATCGTTGCCCCGTCTAGGCCTGCGTGTTTCCCAAAGTGGATGTTCTGCTCGGGAGTTCCTTAACTCCAATGGGGAAAAGCTGAACCGGCCGCCTTCCATCGAGAACCACTAGTTAGTTTGACGACCCATTATACGACGTTAGCTATTACTCTTCTCATCCGGATTATTTATGCTGTTTTTATTTTTATCCTTCTTTTAGGTTCAAATGTTTCAGTAGGAAGAATCATAAAAATAATAAGTAGAAGAATTTTTTTTTTTGGTTTCTGAATGTTGTCTGTTTGGGGAGGGGGAGGGAGTTTCCCCTCCATCAAAAGAAAATTTAATAATTACTTAAAGCTTCCAGGTGGATGGGTGACACAGCAGACCCATGTTAATTGAAGTTCCTCCTACCCATATGGTGAATATCATTAATACCGCCATTATGATCAGAAAGAATCTCTCCATGTCCTATTGTCCTCTTCACATCACACCCTGCATCCTCATTCCTTTTTATTTTTATTCTCATCACCATCTTAATCTCTGCCACGCGAACAATTAATCTATCATCTTCAATAGTCTCTTCCTGTTCTTTGCCAGTTCAGGCTTAGGGCTCGGGACTAGTGGCTCACACTATTGATTTTGACACTTGCTGGCCATATAAGTGGTAGATCGCGTTGGCGTCTTCGACCCCCGGCTTGCATGAACCGCTTGCCGCCTTTTGGCTTCCGGTTACAACCTCCTCCTCCTCCTCAACAGGAAGAGTGAATGACTGGACCCCTTACCGGCCTCCCCGCGTGCGGCATGTTGTACAAAAATGGGGGTTTTCAGCTGTCCTTTTGTGCAATTGTTGTACTGACACACTAAAACTTTGTTATTCTTTCCATCCCTTCCCCCTTTTTACTTTTTCATTAAAAAATAAAATAAATAAATAAATTTTCTAAAAAATCAATAAGTAAACGCCAGCTACATTAGTTCGCTTAATGACAGCTTGGGTGTGCTCCTCCGAGTGTGACACTAAATATTGGCACTGTGAATTTCTTTTTTCTTTTCTTTCCCCCTTAAGAATTATTCCTTGATTAGATTGGTTTTGTTTGCCGTCAGTTAGGAAAGACCAATGAGAAAACTCACATGCAGGCAGAATTCCCCGAGGCGTCTCCAGATATGGACCCTCAACAATCATGAAGTACTAAGTTAATTCTGCCCAGAGTGTACAACAGCTCTTTCAACTGGACCCAGACCCGCCAATTTAAGTGGTTGATCAAACCTTCCCCTCCCAAGAAAAGAAAAGAAAGATAATAAAAACAGCGAAGTGAGTCAATTCCATTAGTCTTTAGACCGTTCGAGGTACCTTTAGTTTTGCTAAAATCAAAAGCCGTTACTACTAGTGACTCCCCATCTGACTGACTAAACCGTCCGCTACTAGGCACGGAGTCGTGAGGTAGTACTAGGTAATGAAGTAGGTACTATATAGATGTAGTGGATCTTTACCTCTTATCACACGGAACATTTAACAGCACAATTTCCATGAGTTGAGCTCAAGTTACAAAATTGTCCGGAGCTCAGGTGATCAACCTAGACATACTATGCTCGTTCCACCAAGGTGCATAGCTGCAGCCACATCTTGGGAGGGAAAAAAAATAATAATCAACAAATAAATAAATAGTAATAGTAATAATAATAATAACAATGATAATAACAGCTATGTTTTTTATTTATTTTATTCTACTTTACTTTTTTTCCCCTTCTTTCTTTCTTTGGGCCCTCCACCTCGGGACAATAAGGGCATGGGCTTGAAGCACCGGGGCTAAACATCCCGGAACGCGAGTCCGTCTGGATCGTCGGGTGTTGTGACGAGGGCTAAACCATTTAGTCCGCGTAGACAGTGTGGCTTTATCATGATAATTCTGATAGGATTATCAATTTATCGATAGTGGAGATCACTCATAACGGCGACCCATATCCATTGACACCTATGGAGTAGTCGTGGACAGACACTGGCACTGGACACTCTACATGGAATCAATAGAATGGTACCTAGGTACATACTGGCTACCACATATCAGTCAGGGGTTTTATTAGTGCTATGCGACGGCGTATGTGTATCCTGTAGGTTGTTATCCTATTTACCTAATACATGGGATAACTTTCTATTCATCAATGCTACCTACTACTTACTACTAACTAAGCCACTGGCCCTCCTATCTTTTTCCTTAGTGTAGCATAGCATAGCATTACAGTAGTAGGTAGATTGTACATACATATATATACATACATACGTACGTACAGTACTTACGTATGTATCTACGCAGTCAACACTAACCATACTATCTCCAGGCTTAGACCTGCCTAGTGTGTCTAAACCGACCGGACGCACTCCATGATAGACAACTAACTAACTTGGTCACTAACTACCTAGATCGTTCACACAGGCAATCACTACATATCTCAAAATGATGTGCTGCGATGTATACTGTATTCGGTATTCTCTATCTATGAGTGGGTGGGTCCTTGTGTGAGATGGCGACTGCGGAGAAATACGGCCTCATTCCAATTGTTTGGCGGGATGGTGGGACCAACGAACCACTGGCGTCATCCATCATCTGTCAAACCTGTTAGTACCTAGGTAGGCAGGTAGGTAGTTACCAAGTCTGGATGCTGATGTCTAAGCACCTAGGGGGAGGACAAAAACCCCTGCTCGCCCAACTGACTCAGTTTTGTCTTTTATCTTCTTTGGATTTTTTTTTTTTATTAAGTAATACTTTCCCTCCCCCGGGCCATGTTGAGATCGTTCCCTGTTTATTTTGTTGGGGTTCTTTCTTTGGGTGAGAAACCCACATTAGAGATGATCATAGTTCCGAGTTCCTGGGACAACTTCATAAAATTTTTTCAAAAAAAAGAAAAAAAAAAAAGGGGAGAAACTAAATAAAAATAAAACTATAATGGTTCATAAAGGGATAGATAAATACCCAGGATCATCTTCAAAAGGCGAGTAATAGAAGCTTTGACAAAGAAAAAGAGAGGGTAAAAAATAAAAATAAAAAAAGGGCGATATATTTTAACTCTGCCAGATGACCAAATTCCCCGTTCAGTCTGTCACTTTATTTTCTTTTTCTTCTTGTTGTTTTTCTTTTCTTTTTTTTTTTTTTTTTTTTTCCCCCTTCCCCACCCCCATTCTTCCTCCTCCAGTGGACGTCTGAGGAAACGGGGTTGCCTTGAGGATCTTTCTTTCTTTCCATTCCTTTCTCCGATGTACGTATGTATGTATAATTGTACATACATAGATATATATGTACTGTGTATGTTATGTATAGAAGTTAGTGGGTTACATCAATCATAGATGCCGTGGTGACAAAACAAGATTTTAAATATTTACATAAACACTGTATGATATGAGTTGCGATACGTAGGCATCTCTTGGTAGAGGGCGCGCGTATTGAAGAGAGAGAGAGAGAGATTGAAAACCATTAGATTACTTACTCTCGCCCCTCCCCTAATAATGAGACTTAGATAATAACAACAACTGGAATTAAAATGCTTAGGGACAGGGTGAGTTGTTGATGGATTGATTGGCCTATATTTTTCCAGTCCCCACGTTCTCTTTCTTTCAACCCTGATTATTTTCCTTTTCCCTTTTCTTGAGGGTCATTTTTAGGGTAAATTCTCCTGGAGCTAGTTATACGAAGATGGGCGACCGGGTAGTTAGTGGTAGCTAGTATAATAATAAATCGACAGGCTGAAGAAGATTTTATTGTATACTAATAATATATCTATTCCTCTTGAAAGAGTTCGTTAAATTAAATAGAATTAAAAGGCAAAAACATGGCTGGATGGAGACCTGACATTAATTCCCGATGTATAGTTACATATTACATGGAGAGCTCCCCTAGCCTCACAGCTAGTTCTAAGTCGCTGAGAACCCTTGTTTTATTTCTATTTTTTTATTCTTTAGTTGGTTAGATGGACGGACGATGAAATATCAGACGCAGATAAAGCAAGACAACACGCCGACACTTTCACTTTCACTTGTTCCTTTTACTTCTTTTACCTTTTTTTTTTTTCCTGCGTTCTTTTTTTCTTCATAATTCCTCATCCTCTTCTTCTTTCTCTTTTCTTTTATTATTTTTTCGACAGTGGTGGTAATTGATTGATTGACAAGCTTAAAATCCTGAACAACGAGTCTCCCCAAACTTACACCTCCCCATTCGGTAGCGCATGTCAAACTAAAGCGGAATAAGCAAGCAGGGCCTCCCATCCTTGCCGAACGGGACTATTGGCAATGGACGCAGCGGGCTACCGCCGACGTCGATCCGTTGGTCAATCTTTGCCTTGCTTCCTGTCCTCCTGATTGGCGTCAGCAACCCAGCTCTCGACCACTAGAGCTTTCAGTTCACGCTCTCTCCTCCCAATTCGAATAAATAATAATAATAATACGGTAAAATGAAAAAGAAAACAAAATACTAATTCCTCCTTTCTCTCTCTCTCTCTCCACACCAAGCTACCACCTAACTACTTACTGTGTTCTACCCTACAAATGGCATCTGATCCTTGCCCACACCCCCCCTCTCCCCTCCTGATGCCCACTTTTTCCTTCTTTTCTCCTCTCCCCCCTCCTCGCTCTTCCCAAGAGATTGTTTAACCCTTTTGAGACGGTGTCACCGACAGTGGTATCCATTCCTAATCGCTCATCTCATGCAAGCCACTGTTGTTCTCTTTTGGGAGTTTGGGTAAGGTGCCTTTTTTTTTTTTTTTTTTTTTTTTTTTTTTTTTTTTTACCCTAGTGACAATTGAGAGCACTTTTGCCGAGTGTAAAATAAATAAAAGAATAGAAATGAATATTTATAGTACATGCCCTTTATATTGAAAGGAGAAAAATAAAATAAAAATAAAGAGGGACTGTCATTTTTTTTGGAAAACAACTCATATTGAATATGACGATGATGAAGAAGAAGAAGTGGAAGAAGAAGAGAATAAAAAAGCAAATGGAAATTAAAAAAAGCCTATTCACCATATCTGAAGATTGAGCTTATTGGACTAAATCATCAAGCAACCTGTTCTCTAGAAGGCACACGCTATCCCTCCCACCCTTTCTCTCTTCCACCTCCCCGGAGGATTGGAACTATTCGTTCTTTCCTCCGATTCCAGTCCCCATACCTTAGGCACATATCACCAAGCCAAAGAGAACGCCCCATTGAGATCTATGTGGTGGAGATCAGGTCTATCGGCTGCTAGCCACGGTTGCACTGGCCATCATATCCTTACCCACATCTCCATCCTATTTCTACCATTTGGTTTTTTTTTTCCTTTGCCAATCAAACAGGGTCCTTCCTGCGGGAAAAGAGTATAAGCCTTACAATACCCTGTTGTGACTGCAAGACTCTTAGTGATAGGGATTCCTGTTAATCGTTTTTGTCCCTTTTTCCCTTTTCTTTCCTTTTATGCTCTTTTTATTCCTTTTTTTATTCCTTTTTATTATTTTAATTTTATTTATTTCTTTTCTTTTTCTACCCAGGAAATAAATAAATGAAAATTCCCTGAATCCTGATTCGAAGCTGATGCTCAAGGAGGAAAATTTCCCCTCTTCCCACAACGGGATAATCTCCCTTCCATTTGAAGGCAGAGAGGATTCCCAATCTTAGTATTCATTTGACTTCCTGTGACAGCTCTCTAAGTGGAGGAGGAAGAGGAAGAAGCATTAGAGGGATATCAGCAGCAACAAGAAGAAGAAGCTCCAAGTAAGATCAAGGACAAGACCGTTCTTTTTTTTTTTTTGTTTACCCACTCTATCCCATCCCGACGCTAAGTTTGGGGATAAACCTCCTATATTCGAGGAGAACCTTGACTTGACTACTGGTGTACTAATAATTACTTTAAGAACTCTTTTGACAATTTGTTTTTCATTGAGAACGACTTAAAAAAGGGAAGAAAGCGTGTGTGCCCACCGGGTTTTTACACCTCGCCTTAACCTTCCGGGGGGGTTATACTTCCCTTCCGTCTCTTCTCTTGTCTTCCCGTTCGGGATTTGGGAAAACAGTTCGTCAGATTTTCCTGCGGAATAATATAGAAGTCGATCAAGGAAAAATAAAAAAAAAGAGGTAAGGAAAAACTTATTCATTTTTTTTTTTTTTTTTAAAAAAAAGGAAAAAGAAAAGAATAGGAAAAATACCTTTCATGAAAATTACGGTCAGGTAAGGTACCTACCTATCTATGGAGTATTTTATTCCGTTATGATTATGATTATTATTATTATTACTATTATCATTATTATTCTTTTATTTTTACTTTGCCTTTGCTTTTGCGTTGCCTGCACCTTTTCCCTCTATGGTGGCTCCAGTGATCGCCCTCCATGCTGCAATAAATCAACGCAGAATGGAGACCATCGAAGCTATGAAAAACTGCCGTCACGATCTGGGTTTCCTGTGCTGATCGACGCATCCTATTTTATGACTCCTCCGATAGTGAACCTTTTACTAACTAATTATAAGCTCCTGTGGCCCTCTCACGATAATCATGGTGTTTTAAATGATGACTGTCATCTGAACTGCACACCGCAATCGAACATACAACTGAATAATTTCCTTGTGCCGGATATGCTGTTCAATTCAAGTCGGACCCCAATCTATCTTCCATTCTTGTGAGCCTTGTCAACTTTCGTCGACCAAAGGGAAAGAAAGCAAGAAAAAAAAAATTCATAGATATACAAGGCCAAAATCTTTTACAGATGCAATCACTAGTTCTCCCTCCCTCCTCCTTTGTGACTCCAGAGTTTGGACATACACGATTTAACCCAGGCCCAGAGCGGCTTTCATTGAATTTACCTAGAACTACAAATGCTCGACGGTGCACCCCCCGGGATCTTCCACTCCCTCGCTCCATGTCCAGTTCGGTCCCAGCAGACGACCAGCTGGAGACTTCTGGAAATGCCCGGAGACCCGGGCATCCAGACCTTCCCCAACCGGTGACCACAGTAGCCACGACTGCCGTGGGTACTATCGCATCAACTGGAGTGTCAGGGCCGGTCCTTCCTCCAGGATCTCCAGATCCTGCAACCATTCATGATTCTGCGTTGCAGCGAATACCCACTGCAGTCGGGGAAGAGGCTTTAAGACAGTCTTTCGCAATCAGCGAGCCGTTTCCAACTTCCAGAATACCCCATTCATTATCTGGGCAGATCTCAGCCCAACCATCTTCCACTCCATTCCCCCAAACTACCTTCGGAACTTCACCTGGAACTACCACTCGAGCTCTACCTCAAAAGCCAACACGACGTACCAAGGCACATGTAGCCTCAGCATGTGTGAACTGCAAAAAGAAACATTTGGGTTGTGACCCAGCCCGACCATGTCGCAGATGTGTTTTATCAGGGAAAGAGGTAAGCGGTTTCCTCTCGTTTGAGATAGAGTATAAGGCTCATGAGAATTATTTTTAGTCTACTTGCATTGATGTAACGCACAAGAAGCGAGGCAGACCACCACTCAAAGCTGAAGAAGCATCTCTTCGAACCTACGCTGCGCAAATGGATAACCGTGGTGCGGGGGGCGAACAACAAGGCCCGTCAAGGAGGACTCATATGCACCGAGCAACTTCTTCCCGTGAAATTCGACCTATGACCGATCTTCAGATGCCTAGTGGACAAACAGGAGCAATGGGGTTAAGGGGCCCTACTGGTCATCCCCAACGCTGGCCAGCTGCTGTATATCCCCATGCTGTCGATCCTTCATTGACGATGCAAAGGAATATGGGCCATAGGCGATTCTCTTCATCTGGATCTGTACAATCTATGGTGGCTGCTTCTCCCCCCAGCTATGTTCCGGTACCTGGTGGCTACAATCCTGTTATGGGGAGTGGTCGCATGCACACGGGCATAGGACGACCACTTTCGTCATATGGTGACCAAGGATTACACCCTGCAGCATCACCCCCACAGTATACTCAGTCTTATGGCGTTCCGATCTCCCCATATCCAGATGCAGCAAGGATGATGAATCGAATGCAAATGGCAGAGGCCTCAGTACAAAGAGACCCTCGAGATGCCTATGTAGCCTCTCCAGTCCGGCTTCCTCCGATTTACGCCCCAACGTTGGTAAATCAACAAGGGCACCGGTTGAGTGATTCATACCCAGCAATGTGGTCGCCTCAAACACGAGAGGAATACCTGCAACAGCAGCAGCAGCCACAACAACCACAACCACAGCCACAGCAACAACAAACAGAACCTAGACAGCCGGTTCAGCCTCAAGCGTTAATGGAACCAATTTCCCCTAGCAGCCAGCTACGTCAGGCTGCATCTGATTTGGGTTTTGGGGATGCCATGCCGCGTCAATTTGGGGCAATCTCACCCCACCAAGCGCATCAACTAACATCTACCCGCGCCCAAGATGAGCAGCAAGGGCCTGATGCAGATGTTGGTGATTCAAGGCCTACTAAACGCAGAAAGATGGCCCTGGATGATATAGTGAATAACTAAGCGATTGACTTTTTCTTTCGATGACCTCCTCCCAGAGCTAGCACCTTCATTCCATTTCCTCTTGCGGAGCCGGGTGTCTTCTCGAGGATTTCTTGATGCTTGTAGCGGGGTCTACAACGACTAACGATCTTAATGTACATTTCCCTTTGTGGTATACGATGTGCTAGCATCTAGTCTTTGACAGATTGGCAGGGAGGTCATCTACGTCTTTATCTTATTTATTTTATTTATCTTTCCTTTTACTTCCAGTGCGACAGATTGTTATATGGATGCAAAATATACAGTCTATCAGTTATACCATTCTTTTTTCTCTTTCTTTCTGTGTTGTTATCATACTGGGGGATTTTTGCATGGGTGCATCTGACTTCTGGGTCCAGTTGACTTGTTTTGCTCAAGGCACGGCGTGTTGTAGTTCTTCAAGGATACCACCAGCTTATATTTTCCTTTCCTTTTCTTTTCTGCACTTATCATTGTTTAATTGTCATAGATGGCGTTCTTGGAGTTGATCACCTCTTACTGCATGAACGGGCAAAGGAAGCATTTATTGTATTTTATCCTTGTTTCCACCTCATCGGCGTTTTTTTTTTTTTTTTTCCTCATCCTGTCTTTATTACCTGTGCATGAACCGAAGTTACACTGCAAGAAAATGAAGCGGTTCATGAATGGATAGAAGTCTTTGTTTAGCCAAATATCGACAACACAGCTGTATCACTTTCGGCTTTGATTTTAGGCTATAAATAATATAGTGCTTTTTAGTATTAATTTGTAACTTTAACAAGCACCTCTTTTTCACTAATACTGACTGGAATATTATTACAAATCCATTTTAGTGTGCAGCATGAATGTGCGGTTATTACAGACCTAGTTTCCAAGCGGAGTGGTGTTAAACTCATGAGGATAAAAGAGAGGGGTCTCTCTATAAAAATCTTTAGTGAGAATGAGTGGCTTGAACGATAGCATCAATCTTAATTTGGAGCAATAAGAGAACAGGGAATAATAGGATAAAGCCCTAACTCAAAAATAGCTACATGCTAGTTACTTATTATTTAACTAGCTAGCTAGGTACTAACTTAGTCAAAATGCTAATTTCCATCCAATTCCACCAGCTCGAAACTAGGGAAAAGTTTATCTTGACATGTGACTACCGCGTAGGTACTGTGAGACGATTTCCTAGCTCCCAGTCGTCAGAGATGTAATGGCTCGCAAGCTCATCTGTACGGGATACCGATTCCATAGAACAATTTCATGACTTCACTATCTCAAAAGGGAAAAAGGAGTGATAAATATATGTGAGGAAATAATAATATACATAGAAGGCGGAAAACACCGGCAATTTCGGGGCTGTCCAATTGACTCCACAGTACCTACCTACCCTTGAAATTTATATTGGGGTGCTGCTCTACATTAGTTAACTAATTATACACCACGCGGAAAGCGGAAAAAATATATACTAAAATAATATAATCTATCTCAACTAGCTAGATTTAGGAGGGAGGATTTTGTGTTGCGACCGACCTCCCTAGATTTCTATATGGTGTATATTAGTATATTAGTATATTGTATTTGTTTTTAATATCGGAGTTTATCATTGTAGTTGTTGGGGGGAGGAGAGAAAAAAGAGGTTTAGGAACAATAAATACATCATACATCTAATTTATCATCAAGTTTGCGCACGTTTGTATGTATAGACATAGACATGGATAGACATGGATAGATAGATAGATAGTAGCTATTGAGTTAATAACTAACTAGGTCTAGGTTCTAGGTACTCTTTACCTATAATAAGCATTTACTCTGCATATATATAATAAAATCATATTTATTTTTACCCTTTAACTATTTACATTCATAACATAATATCCATAACTTTTTTTTGTTGCTGTCAATAGATGAAGTGGGAAGAAGGAAACAAAACTTTGGTATTCTCCGCTAGCTTTAATGAAGAAATGAAGGATAGGAAATAAGGATGATTAGGGAAAAAGAAAAATTTTACAGTCACCCATTTTATGCTATGTATAAATAATAAATAATGATGGGGAAAAGCCAAAAAAAAAAAAAAAAAAGGCCTTTATCCCAAAAGACCTGTCGCCAATGACTCCAAATCTTCCAGGGTTTGAATAGGCGCTGGTCCGTCTCCAGATGAAGGCTTCTTCGACTTTTTGTACCAGGGTTCCGGTTTGGGCTCCTCTGTACGCATCTTTTGTCTCTTGCTTGGGGGAGGGATGTCTTCTTCTTCGTCTTCGGCTGAAGAATAATCCCTCGGGGAAAGTCCGCCGTCGTTCGCATCCTCTTCGTAGGGAATAAGTTGAGCCACTCTTTCTTCCTCCTCTTCTGCAGCCAGAAGCTCGCGTTCGCGAGCCTTCCGCTTCTCTTTCTTCTCGCGCCGTTTCTGGCGGGCAACTTCCTTGTCCTCCAGATCGGCTGCCTGGGTGCGTTGTGCTTCCTCCGCCAGGAATCGAGCTTGCTGCTCCTTGGCATCGCCGCGCGCCTTGAAGTCTTCTTCGTCTTCCATCTCGTATATCTCGTGCGCATTGCCCTCATCGTCGAAGATGAGCTTCGATCCCTTGCCCTTGTACTTGAGGAGTTTCTTCTTTGATTTGAGGAGTTTCTCGCGGCGTTTAGAGTCAATGACAAGGCTTTCCTTGTCGTTGAGCTGTACAACTTTGGTATTTTCCTTGGACGATTCATCTTCTGATTCTGCCTCCTCATCACTCGAGTCGGAATCAGATCCTACATGTAAAGCATCATCACCAGCTTCGAAGCGACGCTTAACAGATAGGAAGTCGTCATCCTCATCGGCATCATCGGTGGCTTTAGGAGGTTCGGCGATCGTTCCATCATCATTAATGAGTTTCGAGTAGTGATCTGCCAGCACATCCTGGTTCCGTCGTTCAAACATCCGGTCATACTTGGTCCGTACTTGTGGTTTCTCATCCTTCTTGCCCTTCTTTGCTTTTTCGCCTTCTTTGTCACCCTCCTCATCCTCCTCATCGTCGCTAGAAAAGTATGCAGAAGCGCGGGAGGCGTTCTTGCGCTCCTTAGTGTCATCTCCCTTGATAAATTTAATTCGGGGAGCACCAGGAAGACCCAGACTACTGGCAAATTCGTCTAATTTCAACTCTTTCAGTTTAAATGTCTCCTTGTCCTTCTGAACGTAGATAGACTTCACGTAGGAGATGAATGCTTTTTGTCCTAGATACTTCAACTCTGGATCTTTGAAGCACATGTTCTGGAGCTGGTTCTTGATGCTTTGCTGTTTGTTCGCTTTGACATTGATTCGTTCAACGGTGACTTTCTTTTGTTCCAGCCGCTTCAACATTCCTTGTTCCTCACTAGGATCTAAGAACAGCACAGCACGGCCATCTCGTTCATAACGGGCAGTTCGTCCAACCCGGTGGATGTAGGTGTCTGCGTCTTCGGGGCAATCAGCCTGGATGACCCAGTCAACCGCAGGGAAGTCGAGACCGCGGGCTGCGACGTCGGTTGCAAATAGAACGGCATGCTGTGCCTGCGAGAAACGAGTTGTAATATCGAGTCGTCCGCCTTGCTTCTGGCGGCCATGAAGATGTAATAACGGAATACCGGGTTGCATGTGTCGGAAGGATTCATAAACAAACCGCACCTGCTTCCCTGACGATAAGAAAACGATGGTTTTGGACTTGAGGTTGCTACGGATAAAACTCCACAAGATGTCAAGCTTTTCAGGGAGTGGAGTAATGACATAGTGTTGCTGAAGCTTAGAGGGCGTAGCGGACGAGGCGGTCTGGTGAACGGCGACGTACTCAGGATCCTGAAGACTCAGTCGTGCTAGATCGGATACCTTTTTCGTCTGTGTAGCACTGAAAAGAAGTGTCTGGCGCTCCGGTGGGAGATGGCCAATAATAGCGTCAACTGTCTTCTGGAAACCCATGTCCATGATCCGATCCGCCTCGTCTAGCGCGAGCATTTGTAGGTTGTGAGTTTCAAAAAAGGCCGTCTGATCCAGATGTTGCAGCATCCGACCAGGTGTGCAAACCAGAATGTTCATCCGCCCTAGTCTCTCCTGTTCCTCGCGCAAACTCTTGCCTCCAATCACCAAGCCCGCAGAGAAGGTATGATAGCGGCCAATTTTCCGGAGAACGTCGAAGATTTGGATGGCGAGCTCGCGGGTTGGAGAAATAATTAAAGCACCTAGCCCATCATGCTCCGACCATTGCTTGCGATAGAGGTTTTCTAACACCGGGACGAGGAAGGCCAGCGTTTTGCCGCTGCCAGTCTTTGCGGCTCCGAGGATGTCGCGACCCTTGAGCGCATGACTGATGGCACGAGATTGAATATCCGTCAAGGTTTTGAAGTGAGATGCAGTCAACCCAGAGAGAGTCGGTTCAGATAGAGGTAAATCAGAGAACGATTCGAATGTTGCTTTGATGTCCAGTTCTTCCACCCGTTTGACAAGAGATCCCAAGTCTTCCTGTACCCGTTTGCGTTTCAAAGTGTTGGATCTTTGGGAAGATTTGCTATGTTTCCCACTCCGGGGCCCGTTCGACGGAGCCATTCTAAGCCCACTAATTTAATTCCGAGGGAGGCTGTGAGCAATGAGAATAAAACCTCGAACTTCTAAATCGAAAAAAAGAAGAAATCCCAAATGATCGCGATCGAAAGCGGTGAAGGAACTTTTTTTTCTGCCGGAAGGGTTCCTGATGAGTCAGCAGCGATAAGGTCGGAGATCGACTTTGGAGTGTCTTGGATGAACCCAATTCTCAGGATCGAAATCGCAACTACCCAGTCATAGTTTGGATTTCCACTGCAATCTTTCGGGAGGATTGAACTGTCTGAAATTGTCTCATTGCACTAATTCCTTGCATATTCCTATTAGCACCACCATTATGTCGGAAGAGCAAGATGCCTTGGATGCTCTAGAGAGAGAGGCCTCTGATTTCATCAAGGTACGTACACTTTTCCGGATAGCCCTATGTACGATTGTTATTCGTGCATACAGAACTGCGGTCACAAGGTTAACACCTACTTATAGGACGCAGAGATTGATCGCATTCGAAAAGCCTTTTCTCTAGATGCGTGCGTGAACACCCCCCCCCACCCCTAATCTACAGACACGAAAAGCAGAAAAAAAAAGAAAAAAGAAAAAAGAAAAAGAAAGAAAATATGCTCATTCATTTCTGTAGCTATGCTGTCCTAGATCTACAACCAGGAGTGCCCGATTCCGATATTAAAGCACAGTACCGAAGGAAATCTTTACTGATACATCCCGATAAGACGAAGAACCCTGCTGCACCGGATGCATTTGATCGCCTGAAAAAAGCGCACACCACCCTTTTAGATGAAAAAGCTCGGTCATTTCTAGACGAATGCATTGCCGATGCGCGACGGCTGTTGATTCGGGAACATAAATACACACTGGACTCACCAGAATTGAAGACGGACGAGTTTAAGAAGGAATGGCGCCAGAAGACCGTGCATGTCCTACTAGAAGAAGAAGCGCGACGACGGAGACAAGCCAAGGCCAAGTTACAGGAGGAAGGAAGAGAGAGGCGCAAGGAAGAGCAAGAGATAGAGGAGCGCAAACGGAAACGGGACCAGGAGAAAGCGTGGGAGGATAGTCGCGATGAGCGGATTGGCAGCTGGCGCGACTGGCAAAAGGGAAAGAAGAAGGGAGAGGAGGATAAAAAGAAGAAGAAGAGGATGAAGGTCTTAGGGTGAACGACGCGGTCATGCTCCTTTTTTCATTTAGAATTTAATTCATTTTTTTTTTTTAATGGGTTTCTTTGCAAGAGACATCGGCATAAGTCTTCTTGGAAGCCCTGGATTTGCCGATAAGAAAGCGGTCAGGAATTGAGGATTGTTCGGGTTTCCAATTCAAAGTGCGGGGCGCCGCGGGGCGATGACTTTTAAACGACCAGAAGATTCTCTCTCTCTCACTCTCTCGCTCTCCAACTTACGCATTTTGGTGATGCAGTGCTGCTTCGGCTTTGCCGACTTTCTTCCCTTCCGTCCTTTTACTTCCTTCCCCCCCGCCTCCTCCGTCTCTTTCTCCCTCCCTACCTTTTTCCTCCTTCCATCCTAATTATATATTATTGTAGAGTTACACCCACCTACTTGGGGAACATATCATTGTTTCCATCATCTATTCGACTCTCTTATCTTTCTCCTTGTCTTGGGCCATTTTCTTCCTATCACTGCCTCCTTCGCCCCTCTCCCAAGTACAGAGCTCTATATCTTTCTATATACGCACGCACACAAACATATATCGTCACTTAAAGGTCGTGGAGTAGGAAGAAAAAAAAGATAATAAGAAGGGAAGAAACAAGCAAACCGCAATGGCCGATTCTACTTGTATCTCTCACTCAAATGGCTCCCTAAATACCATGCCTCCACTTCACTCAACATCGTCTTCAACATCTCCTCCACTTTCCGACTTCCTCCACCAAACAACAACCACAACCACAACTACCACCACAATCACCCCAGAGCAATTACATCAACAAGTAACACAAAATGATAAGCACCAGCAGAACCAGCGACAACGATACCCCGACTCCCTCTCCGCCATCATTGCCCACTGCCACTCAAAAGTCCATTCTTTCCTCTCCGAATCACATCCCGCCAATTCTCTCCTCTCCGCCGTCCAATCGCAAACCCGCACCTCCCTTGAGGTTTTCAAATCCGCTCTCTCCCGCTACGACCTCTCCGAACTCTCTCTCTCCTATAACGGCGGTAAGGACTGTCTCGTCCTCCTCGTCCTCTTCCTCGCCTCCTTACATCCCCACCCCACCCCGGAAGATGGCGGTCTCTCCTCCATCCCCGCAATCTATGCCCTTCCGCCCGATTCCTTCCCCGCCGTCGAGGAGTTTGTCCAGTGGTCCTCTCGTGTATATCATCTCGCCATGGTCAAATATACTACCGACCCCCCGCACACCACCCTCCGCTCTAGCTTCGAGAATTATCTTTCCCTGAATCCGTCTGTCAAAGCTATCTTCGTTGGCACTCGTCGCACCGACCCCCATGGCGCTAATCTGACCCATTTTGATCGCACCGATCACGGCTGGCCCGACTTCGTCCGTATTCACCCCGTCATCGATTGGCATTATGCTGAGATTTGGGCCTTTATTCGTCAGCTCCAGTTGGAGTACTGTCCTCTCTACGACCAGGGCTATACTAGCCTGGGTGGCACGGGCGATACGCATCCAAACCCAAAATTGCGCGTGCATGGCGGCCCGGAGCATAGTAGTCCCACCTATCGACCGGCATATGAACTGACCGAAGATCTAGAGGAGCGTTTGGGTCGCAATTGAACTAGTATTGATGAATTAAAAGAAAAAGGGAAATGGAAGAAAAAAAAAAAGAAAAGAAAAAAAGAAAGATTAAAAAATACAAAAGAAACGAAAAAAAATGAAGAAAAAAAGGCCTCCTCCCAACTGTGACTCTTCAATTCTCCTGCTACTGGTTGTCGAAACTATAGATCCTAGTATAAACTCATATCTTGGCTCCATGTCACTACACAATAATAGATATAACTCGTCACATTCTTAATTAGACTATACATTTTATCCTCCGCCAGTTCTTTTTTCACTGCATAATTCTATTTTGTTATTTTTTTGTCAATGATCCTAGTATAGAAACAAATGATAAGAAAAAACAAACACAAAACGCACATAAGACACATGCGAACAGAAGGGATTCTTTCACCTGTCAAAGCCCTTTCGCAATCTCTTTCATCTCAAACACAATTGTAATAGATACTACGACTAAATCAAAGCGTTGTCGTGAGTCACAATCGCAGGTCTCGTCAACAAATCAAAAACAGATAACAATCATACAGCAAATTAAAGGTATAGGAAAATTGACAGAGGCAAACGAAGAGATTGGGAATTAATCAAGGCAGGGATGGATATCTTATCAGGGACAATAGGTCATAAAATTGTCGCTGAATATCGGTACCATATCTTTGTTTTTTTGGTGCCATTTTGAACTTTTTTTCTTTCTTATCGGGTTTAGGTTCCGGAATGAAAGGTCATATAATCGGATTGTGCCTAACACAAAACGCACTCGTTCTTTAATTCAAGAACGAGATGAGTGTTATGAAAAGTGTTTCAAATGACCGAGCGCGGGGAGTTCACGATGACCTCTTTGCGCGATGAAATCGGAGAGAGAGATCCCGCTTTGAGGTTTTCCTTATGTGGACTAGTTCGCTCAGAGGCTGGCTCGGCACATGGTGTGCTAGGAAGAGCCGTCTTTGATGATCCGCCAGATTTATGATTATCAGTCCAGCCATTGCGGTTCGCTAGTGCGAGTCGTCCACGGTATACTGGAGTGTGATCAAGATTGCCGGGGCTGTTTCGAGACGACCAGGAGTTAAACCGCATGTTGCCGGCCTGGTTCTTTACCAAAGGAAACCTATTTGCCAAGTTAGCGTAGAGTGCTTAGTTAGGGCTATGATACTTACGGCGGAGAAATAGAAGTTGCTGGAGTCCAACTAGAACCTACTCCAACCGGTGATACATAGCTAACTTGGGAACTAGGGCTGAGATGTGCGACTGTCTGCTGAAGACGATGAAGCGAAGGAGACGGAGTCGATCCTTGAACCACTTCGACAGAGTAATTATATTCTCCGGCACGATAGGCACGGCGCTCGTTACTTTGTTGTTTGAGTAGCTTCTGAGCTTTGGTGTCTGCAAATCGAAGGAGCAGTTTCACACCATCTTTCCCTACTACATTGTGAAAATCGGCGAGGACTTTCTCTGCAACCTCACGGGATTCGAAACTATTGTAGACTTGGATTAGAGTAAGGAGCAAATACTTTTGTTCTTGGGTCACAAACCGAGCAAACCCAACTTCCTTGCTCACCCCAGTCTTTTCGTCACGGCTAATTTTCTCAGAAATTACACGGTATGGCTCGAAATGTTGACGAAGATCCTATTTGCAGTGTAAGTTATTAGCAAAAATGTGAAACGGTTGAAAGAGAGAGCGAGCGTACAGCTTCAGTCCACTCGATGGGAATGTTGGTGCAGTATATATTAGTTGATCCTTTGTCTTCAAGATCCTTCAAGCGAGAATTGCGCGATTTCTATATCTTGTTAGTCTCGAAACAAAGTGTTATATTCGAAATGAATAAAGTAGACACCTGCGCAAAACTGGCTTGATAGCCAAGGTAGAAAAATCCTCGGATGCAATTTTCACAGGACTCAAAGTTGAAATACTGCACAAAACCGAAGCTTTATATACGTTTAGCCGAATGTTGAGCAACATTATTTGAGAGGTTGTAACATACCCTTTGCAAAGTCCCGTATCTAGATCTACAATTGCCTTGCATCGATCAATTTTTCCAAAACGGGAAGCGTACGCATGCAGCATCTCATCAGTTGTCTCAGGGAGAAATCCCCGGATGTAGATGTTAGTGATGCCCTCGCGATTCTCAAGGCATTTGGCAAGGGTTAAATCGGTAGGGTTTGTCCACATAGCAGGCACTGCGCGAGGAATCGCAGGCTCTTGTTGGACAAGACTTTCTAGATCCTGTAGTATATAGCCCGTTGGCGTTTTCATCATTTGAAATTGGAGGCAAGTCTGCCCTACTTGAGAGGCACCATTCATCCCATAGCTTGGGAGACTAGACCCATCCACTGAAACATTGGGGTTAGGAAAGTATTCACACTGGTTTCCAGTCTCAGAAACAGAGTGTGCCCCACCCTTCTGTTCGTCATTGGATAGCCAATGATTTTTTTTGGAAGCTGCTAGATCTTGCATATCACAGTTCATCATGTAAGGTAATGGATAGCCTTGCATAGCTGGTGGAATGACGGGGCAGCTGGGAGCGATGTTTGGAAAGATACCGTTTGGCAAATATGGAATATGACCCCCCTGATCTTGCCCGGGAAGAGACACTGGGCTGTATGGGGGAATAGGAGGGATACTACCGAACATAGCCCCATTGGGCATAAGAACAAGTTGGTTATTGTAAGGAGAACGGTGAGTACTTGAAAAGTCGAAATTGGGGGGCATTGGGATCGGTAGATTTCCCTTGATGTTATTAAACTTTGCACTCGCGCCCTGATTCTGGAGGCTCAAATTGCCCAGAAGAGAAGCCAAATCCGTACGGCTGCCGTCTCTACTGTTGGGAAGGGGAACTTGCTGATAGCCAGCAGGGAGTTGGCCACGATTAGAGTGTGCAAATTGTCCAGGCTGGCTGGTTGTAGTCTGGTTTGCATCAGATGCAGCATGCTGCTGGGTCGGGTTATGCATTGTGGAAGATCTAAATGAGAATTCTGTTATAAATATTAGCAGGATTGTCGGAAGCTTGTGTAAATATGCAGAACTTCAATAAGGGCAGTAATAAAGGAAAGACGAGTCAGGGAAAAGCGAGGGGGTGGGTGAGGATGAAGAAGAGTATGTGGAGCGCGTTCTGAGCAAAGTTACTCCAGGAAAAGGAACATCTTTTTCTCAGTAGGACAGGACCCCAGTGATAAAAAAGATAAGAAATAAAACACGAATAACATTAAACGAGAGATGAAATCATATCTGATTTCCATCTATTGGCGTACCTGGTTTTCTTGACGAATTACGTATTATAGGATGAGACACTTGACGTAGGGCTAAAAAAGTGAAGGATGAGAACGAGCGAAAGCAACGAGAGCCCCGATAGTTGGAGGAGAACACGATACCAAGTTTTAGTGAAGGCTGGGAACAAAAAGCTGCTGCTGATGAAGAAGAAAGAAGAAGAAGAGAGATCTGAGGATGCGAGACAGTTAAGTAGACGATGGGATGATGGAAGTAGTAAGAGATTGGGATGAGGAATGTGAAGGATGGAGAGAGGAGGAAGAGAAAGAGAGTAAAGAAGAATTAATACTTATCTCTGATACCTTTCCACCATCGAGGGAATGCTTCGGATGGAAGGTACCTGTTACGAGACTTGGATGGTGCTAGATAGGGAAGGCACAAGAATAGTAGACTCGTAGGGAAGGGGCAGATGAAAGGTCTCTTTGATTTAGACATGGATAGTGTTTAGGAAAACAGATACATGAATCTTTCAAAAAAGGATGTAAATATGAGGAAGCTATTACATATGTATGAAGCCTTGAAGTCTCAGCGTTATAAAAAGTTTGTAGCCCTATAATTTATTATGAAGGAAGCTCTATCGATCGTATTGCAAAAAGTGATAGTTGACACCAAACAAAGACATAGGCTGAGAAATGCCAACCAAGAACCCGCACAAAATCTCTCATAACTAAGTAAATTTTATAATAGGAACAAGAGACACCGACAAAGAAATAATCTATTGCATTTTAATAGCATATCTGTGCCCAAGAGCTTGTCAAAAGCAAGGTAGGTATCTTCCTGAGCTGGATCTATAATGTGATATGGTACTACTCAGAAATGAATAAACACGCATAAGACGAGAAGAAAATAGTAAATAAACTGAGACAGGAGAGGATATCGAGCAAAAAATAAAGATCAGTAAATGAGAAAACACAAGCTGAAAATGACTTATCGTTCAATCATTGTGGTGGCGACTGATCCCGCAGCCACTTGTACACCACAGAGAAATCTTTCCCACGAT
Source organism: Aspergillus haitiensis (assembly GCA_027569155.1). NCBI lineage: Eukaryota > Fungi > Ascomycota > Eurotiomycetes > Eurotiales > Aspergillaceae > Aspergillus > Aspergillus haitiensis. The sequence goes on from JAPDEO010000016.1 coordinate 310,487, forward strand.
GCTCTGTCTCGACTACGTTGTAAAGAACACGAGCCACCTCAGCTAGTGCCAAGGGTGTACCTGACTCCTTCGCAGCTGTGAGGGCCAACCTGAGATCTTTCTTCATCAAACCGATCCCAAAGCCACCTTCATAGTCGCGCGACGCGGGTGCAGACTCGACTACACCGGGAACAGGGTTATTGACTTCCATTGGCCAGCACCGGCCAGTCGAGGTGTTTACCATTTCCGCTAAAACTTTGGGATCGAGCCCACAGCGCATTCCGAGGTTCATAGCTTCAGCTGTAGCGATATTGTTGATGGCAAGAATGTAATTATTGGCTAGTTTCGCTGATACTCCCGTTCCCGGGCTTCCCATATGCCAGGCTTTTTTCCCCATGAGCAGCAAAACTGACTTTACTCGTTCCACGAGCTGTCCAGTTTGAGATGAGGCTCCAAACATGAAGGATAACGTTCCGGCGCGGGCGCCTACTACCCCACCAGACATAGGCGCATCGACGAATCGTCCTTGACACGTGGTGTGGATAGCATTGGCAACTTCCTTAGATGAAGCAGGGTCGATGGTAGATGTGTCGATGAATAATCGTTCCTGTTCTAGGGTGGGAAGCTCGCCATGGCGGAGGATTGAGTGAAAGACATCCTTAACATGCTGGGGCTCGGGAAGACTAGTTATGATCACGGTCTAAAGAGTAACAAGATCATTAGAACCGCCGTCACGAGTGAAAGAGGGAATTTGATATTCCAAGCTCCCGGTTAGCCTTATAACCCAATTATGATGGAGCTATGGTGGAAAATTGAAGGACCAAGAGGGTCCAGGGTGGTGACAGGTCGACCAAATGAAGCAAATGAAGCACTACTAACTCACCGATTTCTCCGCTATCTCCCTTGCATTTTGGGCAATTATAACATTTGAAGTCCCCTCACTGGCAGTTTCTTGGACAAACCTTGCCGTTGAAGCCTCATTTACATCGCGAATCATGAGTGTGTCAGTTGCAGGAATCTTGGCACGTAAATTCTTAGCCATATTATAGCCTGGATAGAACAATGTTAGATCTTTAGCACATATATTCAATATAAGTAGAATTGATTGGCTGTGTTTCGTCGTGCTCTGATGTATGATACGATAGGAAAATGTCAAATGCTTGAAAGGGGAGTTGAGAAAATAATAACATAAAAAAATCGTACCCATTTGTCCTAGCCCAATAAACCCCCAGGTAGCATCGCGTTGTCGAGAGGTGGAAAAAGCCTTTGTAGTTTGGGAGCTCGCTACTGAGAGGTTTAGGACGGGGTAGGATGGTTTGGAAACAACACCCCTCCGCAAGAGAGGGGTGAATGCACATGAAAGGCTCATTTTGAAGATTCGGAAGCCGGGGAGGAGCTTAGGAGAGGTGGGAAAAGAAGGAAGTGAACCACAACTTAAAAGGGCCGTGAAAGCACAAAGAATGAGAGGATGAAGGATTTCTCTAAAAAGGTGATTTTGAGATGTGCAAATATTCGAAGTAGCTGTCGGAGGTATGTAACTATGTGCTGGACAAGACCCCTTAACGTAATCACCCGCAAATTGTCCCGAGGATCACGTAGAGGCCTGGCCTCCGCTGCTATCCGAGGCTTTCCATCCGCGGGGAAAAGGGAGCTGGGATGGTTATAATGAGACTCCATCCGCCTCCATGTCACCTCCACTCCGTCTCCATGCGGGGAAATCCGAAAATGGAATAGTCACGGAGCGCGGAGAACCGAAACAACACCTCTATCTGGTCTTATTGCCGAGACACTGATGTGCCAAGCTTTCATCCCCAAATTCTTCTTGGCGTCTATATCGAGGCAGTTGCTCACATATATAAAGAACTTTCATGTCTAGCACTATGTATTATACACATATCTAAGCTAATTACCAGGAAGTAAGCCAGCAATAGTGGCTGTTATGCACAAGATTGAATGAGAAAATTAGAAAAAGATAGGCAAAAGAAAGTCGCTGTGGGTATGAAGGTATGAAACTATGTGTAGCTGAAGAAAGAGATACTCTGGAAACGCCACAATATTGCAAGAACAACCTATTTGGGGATTTGATGGTCGAAAGGGGAAAGCGCTTATTGAAGTGAGTGGGCGGGGAGCTCCGTTATCAGACAAAAATGAGCTGTAACTATCCCGGAGAAGTTGGATTACTAGGCGGTCCCACGAGATACTCCGCGGGTACCTTGGGTACGCGCGGTGAATTTGCCGTCGTCCATTGCTGGGCTCGGACGAGATCGCGTTGCCGTTCCTTTTCCCGATTTGTAGCCGTACCTCCAGTGAGCCGTCGCCTCATGCTACTTCGGATTTTAGACTCGAACGATGAAGATCCATCCGTCACAATGCGTGGTTGATTCATAAGGTGAGGAACTGGCTGCTTGGTGGACGTGAAACGTTCATCGAAATCATAAATGCTCTCTTCCACTTCGTCATCAGAAAGAAAAGTGGCCTCATGGATCCCAATGGGTGGGGTAGCAAAATATGTACTGGGCGAGGTTGGGGAGAGAATTGGATTGACAGGGGAGGTGACGGAGCGCGTGTGAGAGACGGGGCGCAAGCTTTGATTGGGTGCTTGGGAAGTGGCATGAGTTCCAACACTATCAAACCGCATGTTTGGCGGGCGAGACTCGGCAAGACCATTGTGGAAAGATGAGGAGGAGGCAGTCCGCGCGAGCGATTTGCGTAGGATTGGGGCCGTTTGCTGATCATAAAGATTAGCATTGCTATCAATGTAAGTTCCGGTAAAGCCACGTAATGCCGGGTCTGAGACACCGTCAAGAGATGGGTGAGCTGTTTCTGTTTCTTCAAAGAAGTCGTCGAGACTGTCCAACTTTTGCACGATGTCACCGATATTTCCATCTGTTTGCGTATCGATAGACTTCATGGTATCAGCGCGCATGGGGAAGAATGAGTCATTATATTCGTCAGCATGGAATTCCACCTCAGACGTGGCAGTCTGCTGCGCTTCCATGCGGTCTACCTCAGCACACGTATAGAACACAGCATGGACATTATGCCGTGTAACACATGATTGGGCGGCAGGCACCGGTATAGACCACCCAGTAGGTTCTGGGATGCCGTAGAGACTTTGGATGCGTTCATATTCTTTCCGGATGGCTCGGGACGACGTAGAAGAAGCCATACTCATTCGAAGATGGTGCCGCTCCATTGGATTCCCCGAGACAGTCATTATATGGTCCATGACCTGGAGAGCTTGGGGGCATAGTTCTGTTTGTAAAAGACGTAGGAGGGGAGATATTAAATCCGGTCCATGGCAAGTCACATCTGGATGACGCATATCGATTTCAGGTATTATTACGCAGAGTATCTTCATAATCTTGATACGGAACCAGTCCGTAGTATTTGTGAGTAAGCCCATTAAGAAAATCAAGCTCTGGACGTCCTGCTGAGGAAAATAGTAAGACCGGATCTCTGTGATTATATGGTTCAAAAAGTCATTTTCCGATTTGTATTGGCCATTTGCGAATCCAAGAAGTGAGGCTGCGAGGCGAGGGCACCTCTCACCCTCAGCTACACGTGCTAGAAGCGTGGCGCGAGCCAGAGTTTTTGGATCCTCGACAGCAGGATCGAATTGATGAAGGAAGTGCGACAAGTTTGCTAAGATTGTCAAAAGCAGCCTGTTACCATCTCCAATGAGCTCGTTATTTGGCAGGCCACTCAGGCGGTGTAACACATCCAATGTCCGGTTAAGTGATTCTGAAGACTTCAAGCCTTTGTAAACCAAATTCTGGAGGCCATCGAAACCACCCTCCCACTTGGGTGGTTGACCCTTGATGAGCTCGGCAACTACAACCGGATCGCTCATATCCATGCGGTCTAAGAGCTTTTCTAACATGCCAATGCTCTCAATAAATTCCGTTTCATGAATAGTATTAAGACATGCACAAGTAGTCCAGAATAGCTGGGGAAATCGGAGAAGGTCTGCCGGAGCCAAAGAATTGATGATAATTTTGAGAGTGGTTAGGATTTCCATTGAAAAAGTGCGATAATCTGCCTCTTCGTCTGCGATTGTGTTTGAAAGACGAGCCAGCATGTCCGCAAGCATCCGAGAGTCCAAGGATGTAGATATACAACGGAATACCTGGAATGAACGACAAGCAAGATGTCGTACTGGGCAAGAAGTAGCCCAGTTCAGGGCCTCCTTAGCCCAAAGATCGTTGATACCTTCGAATGCGAGGCTAAAAAAATCGACAACTCTATGCGTAACGCTGGACATCGACGAAGGAACTCTGCTGCCATCACCATTGTCCTCTTTCTCGTTGTTATCTTCGTACTCCCACACGACTTTAGGATCGCTCTTGCGAATTGACTCAACAAAATCTTCGATAGACTCTCGGCCACCGGCTGGCTCGTTGTCCTCGATCTTAGCAGCAATTAATTCGTGAATTAGATGAACCAGCATCTCTCTGGCTTGTTCCTGTACTGTAAGAGTATAGTGATCCCAAAGAATGAGAACGACATGCAGCAACTTCACTACGTCCTCAAGAGAAAGTGTGACTGGAGCGACCATCAAATCGACGAGGAAAATCAAGGCGACTTGGCCAAGGGAAAGACCTGCTTGTTTATTGCCAACTGGAAGCACGGCTCCTAGATCAGCAACATATGGCAAGCTCTTTGTGTCGGGGGGGGCTGGTGTGATATCTTTCCGCTCTTGTACCATATTCTTAGGAACAACCTGCATGAGGAAAAACTCAATAACTTTGGAGCCAGCCGGTGTTCCAGACAGAAAAACCACCACTTGCTTAGCGTACTCCACAAAGTTTTGCTCTTTACGCTCGAGGCAAAGACTAATAATGAAATCAAGAACAAGCTGCACGTTCCCGCCATGTGGTCCTGTAGCAAGCGCCTGCCAGAGGGCTTGAACTTCGTTCGGGAGGAAGGTACTGGATCTGATAGTTATCTCGAAAAGATTGGCTAAAAGCATGTAAGATCTCGCGGTCGGACCCCCATTAGGGTCAACTTGAAGCTCTATCGTCTGTACCCAGGGGAGAATGGCGGCCACCATGTTTCTTTGGCCATCAGCACGTAAATTTTTGAAATGCAGGGAGAACTCGGAGAAGAGAGTAAATGATAAATCAGAATGTTGCTGTGCTAGTCGCTTTGATGTCTCAAATTGAGCAAGCTTATAGACGGCAGTAGTCTTGTCAGATATACTAATATCAAAGTCTTGCAGCCTAGAGTTCTTTTGTTGGCGTTCCTCTAGGATTCTAAGAAGTTTCGCGGACTTCATCCTTATCTCGCGTTTAGGACTGCCGAGTGTGACAAGAACAGCTCCCAAAATTCTCCAGAAGCCGAGAGGATAATCGGTGTGTTCAATAAGCACCTCGGTGGCCACTTCAAAGTAGCTTTCCAACGCTTTAGACCGCTCAGTGACATAACACATCTCGATTGATCGCTCTAACAAGTATGAGTGTTCCTTGTTATGGATTATCAAATTTTTAAGTGCACGTCGACCGATGGCATGCCACTTATCGCTAATTGTATTAAAAATAATATCAATCCATGACAACATACGTCCAACATCGAATTGAAGTACGGACCCACTCTCGGTTGTAATGCTGATCGGTCCAGCCTGTAGATTTTATGAGCCCGGGTATAAAAAAAAAATACATGGGCAATACTTACGCAAAGAGATGCCATCGCACCAAGAGCTGCTGCACGAAGATTCTTTTTCTCTATTTCCATGGCCGCAGCAGCATTTCGTAATTCACCACCAGACTCGCGGCGATGAGAAAGGGCAAACTTTCGCATGTTTTCTTCTCTTTGGGAAATCTGAGTCTGATTTGGCGAGTACCCACACCAATCCTCCATGAGCGAAAAGGCCGATTTTCGAGATTCAAAAGGGATCCAACGCGAGGGGTCCTTTGTCCGATTAACTCCCTCGAAAAGTTCCTCCATCAAGCCACAATAATGGAAACGTAGTCTCTGAAATTCCCAGTCATTTTGGACCTCAGCGTCACTTAAGAAGATTCGTAAGTCTTTGGCATATGTAACAAGATTATTAACGATCCAGTCGTCATTGTATACTTCGGGTTCCTTTAGAAATTTTGAGGTGAGTTTGTAAACATGAGTCACTTCTGTCCGCAACCTGTCTGTCTTGCGATTCCGCCGTGGACTGCTTGGAGTTCGATAATGGGTTCCGATTCGAATTTTAGCTTCTTCATTGCAAGTCGTTACAGCATACTGTAAGGATTCAAGAAGAGTCCGGTAAAGATTATTGTTAATGGAGCCCAAGGCAATTACTATTGCGTTTCGAATAGATGACCTCTCCGCGGATAGCAACGGAATCACAAAGGCAAAAAGACTTCTGGCAGAGCCTATTTTGTCCTGGGACTGCTGTGAGCCTTTTGATGCCTTCCGAGCGTGTTGAGCGTTTGCTAATTGACTCTGGGACTGGGCACCGACGCTATTGAGAGTCGTACAGGCCATGACCAAGTATAATTTCCACTGTTCAATAAAAATCTCCGCAGTCATGCTATTTCTTCCTAATGAGCGAACGTGAGTGGCATCGTTTGGTGTATAGTGAGGATGTTGAGGACTTTCGGCAAGTGCGGTAATGGTTTTGTGCATATGTACAAGCCTTGCGCAGACAATTTCTCTGCCGAGGGTAACAGCAAAGGGGCACGTCTCAAAGCTTATACGGATGATGTTTGGAAACACTTTAGACCATAGGGTTGAGTCATACGAAACCTCGCTGCTGCAAAGTTCAATCAAGGTATTTTGGGAAGCGCTCCTCCGTCTACCCTTTTGAATCCGACTTCTTTCGGCAACAGTGAGTTGTTCATCATTAACCTCCAAGATTTGTTGAGAGTCAGCTTCGAGTATTCTGATGATCCGAGTGTTCTCCTTCCCAAGGGCACTATCAAATTCGGTAATAAGTCGAAGTACTGTAATCGCGAAGGCACGAACTCTCCGTGATTGAGAGCAGAGGAAGAAGAGACCGTGGGATTCAATTTCTTCAACCTGAGCCAAGACACTAGACAGATCAAGTTGCAATGCTCGACTTCCAGAGCTGCTTTCCCCTCCAGAGCCGGAGGTAGCAGCGCCTTTGGTTTTTTGTTTAATTTCCTCTATCCATATTCTCAGTAGCTCAACGTAAAGAGTAAGCGTAGATTCAATGTGGCCTGGCCCAAGCATGCCTTCATCCGACATTGTAGAATACCTTGCATCAAAATTAAAGATAAAGCGTGCAAAGCCAATGGTCACCTGTTGGGCGTGTGATTGGCGCGCAATCGCTTTTAGCGATTCTGCCGATGAGGAGGCAATATTTGACTGGACGTGAGCTGTCCCCGTACACAACAAATTGATGAGTGAGTTGAATGGAATGTGATCCGACAAACAGCGAGGAAGCGCCTGAACTGCAACATGCAACAAGTCGTAGAATCCTTGCCTCTGGTCTAATATGCTGAGATGATCATCACGTCTTCCGAAGCTGAATGCCTCGGAGATTGGAGTTTTCGGGGTGGCGCCGCCAAACTTCTCATCTAAAGCAGCCTGACCACCGAACGTGTTATCGCAAAGAATTGTGATATTACCCAATATTTCACAGAAGCGAATGTAGTGATCTCTAATATTTTCGGTGAGCCGCGACGTATTGACGGGATGTGATAACACTTGATCCTGGCTTTCAGAAGGGTTTGGTGACTGTGGGTCCACCAAGAATTGAGTCTGAGACAGATGACTCGAAGCGGATGTGTCCGTGAATGGGTTAGGTATAGAGCCGGTCGGGAAGGGGGGGCACAACTGATGGCATGTTTCGAGATCGGTGACGATCGCTAAGAAAGATCTGATCCCAATCACCATCTTCTCTGGCTCCATTTGCTCAATTTTGATGTCCTTGCCAGAAGAGGTGAAGTGGTCTGAGTTTATCATTGGAAAGATAATATTCCGAAAGCACACATCAGGATGCTTGAATCCAATCATTCGTATGAGTTGGATCAAAGGCTCTGCTACCGCTGGATCGGTACTCAGATATGTTTTCTTTCCGGCAGGAAATGCAATTCGAGCTACTTCCTCAACCTTGCGCAAGGTAGCTGTTGGAGAGTCTGAATAGCGGAAAAAATACGTCCATACTAAGCGACACATTGCCTGAAGAGCCGGACCCCTCGTAGGGCGGTCCTTCAGCTTGGTTGGAAGTGACATGATGATAGAAAGCCATTGGGATGAGAAATTCTCCCTCGTAGACAAGCAAAGGAGCAAGACATGGAGAGGGAATGCAGATGGCCAATGACGAGGCTTCGTCAACATATGAGGAAGACGAGAATGAACCAAATCTAGGAATTCCTTCCATTTGGGGAGGGTTAAGTCACAAGTAGGGTTTGCTGCAACAGGGAGCAGAAGTCTCTCAAAAATGTTGCAATATGTCTGTTTGATCCGCTGACCATGCGCGTTTACGAATAGCCGAGCTAATGATCGCATGAAGTCGCACGATTTGCTCCATTTGGCTTCAGGATAAGTCATGATGCGGATGTGCTTCATCCCCGAAATCAATAGCTCGGCTCGAGCATCCCCTTCCTTCGACGGTCCACGAAGGGTTTCCTCCTTTTGATATCGCTCAAGTTCAGCAATAAACCGGTGTGTAACACTTGTAAACTTCTCCTCGCTCATGATGCCGAGTAGTTGAGAATATATTCTCCAGTTTGCCATGCGGAGTGGCGATGCTGTTATTTGATCTGGGTCAACTGTCCGAAGTTGGCCAAACACGATATCTTCCAACCGGTCTGCCATATCTAGTGTTATAGACTCAATACTACTTTGATTAAATATTTCAATTAAGACTCTGCAAACGAGGTATACCGATACCGTCGCCCGTCTCTCTGTTAAAACGACATCGTCGTGCCGCGAAAGTAAGGAATTTGGCGCATGCTCCGTGTGCCCAGCAGGTTCGGTGACCATCTGTGGAGGCTCAGTATTGCGACGAATCAGTAAACCATTTTCCGCATTTGGTTTTGGCTAGAGAAAGTTAATATAATCAGCAAATTTAGAGCCCGTTAAGAAAAGTGGCGGCTTCTCAGGTACGAACCTGGGTCGTGGCTTGCTTAGCCACCATGACAGCATCCCCCTTGGCTTTTCGCCAAAACATTATAGTATCAATCAAAGGCTTTGGCTTCTGGCGAGCGATGTGACCCAAAGCAGATATCAATTGATCGAAATTCGGGTCTACGCCAGGGCCACACACATCTTCTACTGGGACGTCGGATTCGTCCAGTTTCATTATAGCCTGGTTTATTTTGTTGTCTGCTTGACCAACAAACTGTTTCCCGAGTTAGCGGTGTTATGTACATCTTGCAGGGAGTCAAAGCATACCGAATTAAATAGATGGTGCAAAGCATATTCACCAACGGTTTTCGACTCCGCATGAAGTTGCTTGGAATGCGAACGGCTGTGAGAGTGTTCTCGCCATGGTTTCCCAGTGGAATTCATTCGTCTATGGGATGGATTTGCTGGGCTACCACCGGCTTCTTCATTGTCTCGATCCTCAATCGTGGTCAATGTTCCTAAGGCGTGGGCAGCGCCATTCCCTCCCTGGGTCTGGATATTTGAATGCATGTCAGGCTGTTCCAAACGTGCAACCCCAGAGCCTTCGGGCTCAATACCTCCGCCACGAGTAAGGCTTGCAATCAACTCCGGACTTAAAGGGCTCGTCGATGTAGTGGAGGCGGCGAAACTGGTGTTTCGGGAGTGCTGCATCCCATGGACAATCGAGGTTTGCCGATGGTGCCCATATGAATTTGACGGTTTCCGTTCCAAATTAACATCGTATCCAGGACTAGGGCGGGCAGCGGATGTTTCGGGGCTCTTGGAGTGAGAATGGCCACGACGGGTGTTCTGAGGCTGTAAAGTCGCAGGAGCGAGTGTGGATGGGTCGGCTGCTCTCCCTCTAACAGTGGATGTTTCCCGGCTATGAACTGTGGATGACGGCGTGCTCCTTGTGACTAGGCGCTCTGGTGGAGATGAGAAATTATGGTGCGACGTTGAATTCGTTTCGTCAGGGATGAGGGGCATTGGGGTCGACTGGACGGGGCCAGCCTTAATCGTGGGATGGGATGCCACTATAGAAGCACGAAGTTAAAAAGTATTTCTTGCTAGCTTAGTTCGCAAAAAATCGATGTAGGTTTGTGAGGTTGGATGGAACTATTCGGGGAGAGGCAGAGGGGTGGATAAGAGAGTGACATACTGATGGACTCTTGACTGCGTCCTTGTATTCAAACACTCATTGTTTCACAAGGTTCGCATCAAGAGGAGGTAAAAGATTTGAGGGCATATGTAAGTAGTACATTATTGCCCTCTCGCTCAGACTGTTGATGTTAGGGGATCCTATTCATCGAAAGATGAGTATTGACTGTTGTCTAGGTAGGGAGCATTGCCGAAGCATTTGTTTGTTCGCGACCGAAGTGGCTGACTACTGAGTACGGGAACCAGGAACGAGCCCGTTGTGAAGGGAGAATAGAACCTGAAATCTGCAGCGACCTAAAGAACGAAATAGTTGCAGCTTTCTCTTTTCCCTCTTCTCTATCTACCTATCTCTCTGTTTTCTCTTTTCCTTGCGTTGCTTTTTCTCGTATTACTTTTCTCGCGAGGCAAATTCAATCGAATCAGGTGCAAAGGGGCTCTCATCTCTCCCCCCTTTCGCAACCCACTCGATTGAGCTTATACAGCGTTTCTCCGCCTCACGTCCCAAGGTTGCCAAATAACGTGCCCGGTGTAATAATGAGCTTTAGGTTGTATCTAGAGTAAATAGTTGACCTCCTATCATTACGAGCAACTGATGTTGAAAACACATAGCCATACTCAAAAATCCCAACAAAGGGCACCAATGAAAATTGAAGCCCACATAAATCTATAAAATCATCATGTTTCAAGTACAGCTAATCAATTACTACACCTTGAATTCAGCTTGAGTATCACTACAGTGCTTTTGTTTTCTCTTCGACATTTGCAAACCTCACAACTTGTCCAGGTAGTCATACACTTGACTGGTGAAACACGGATCAAGGCGAATCTCACATGCAAGGTTTTTAACTGTTTCCAGATTAAAAAAGGTTGGGATGCCAAGACTGTTAGTGAAAAATGGAAGCATCTTCAGGATCAGTCGTGTGTCCTAAAAGTCAAGTAGACCAGATCCTCACACAGTTATCCATGATAAGTTTAGCGTACAACTCAAGTGTGTGGAATTAAATTAGAGACATGTTATCACCTTTTTGTTCAAGTCTCTCTGCTCTTGAGGAGTACATATGTAGGCAGCAAGAGACAGCACCATTCTTTAATAATATTGGGCTACGCTCTAACTTTCTTGCTCAATGAAACTGCTCCGCTGAGAAAGGGCTTCGCCGCAGACATCTATCTTGTGCTTCGTCTACTGATTCAGCCACAATAGTGTGCGAAGCCTAATAGTTCTGTAGCTAACTATAATTTTAATCAGCCTCTAGCATTCAAACGAACGCCAGCTCGGACTTGCTACCTATCCATCTAACTATCTCGTACTCCAGGTAGTATTTATTCATTGGATGAGGATGAACGTATGAGTAGATTGTTTTCGCTGGGGTTTTAGCCAATCTGAAGCACAAGGGGTTAAGTTAATAATATGAGAACGAGAAATACCTAGGTAGGTAGATTGGGATTGAGCTGAATTTTCACGTGTGGGGCCGTTGTATCTCTGTAGGTTAGTCGGTCAGCCCGACAAAAGGGAAGAGGTGGGGTGTGCAGGACGTCCGTCGGCAGGTAGATCTCAGTACTAGAATGAATTTCTCACCGACTCAACCATCATAAGTTCTCAGTAAGGCGTCCAAGTTTAGATAAATTAACAACTCAACTAAGGTAGCGACCAACTACCTACCTCTGAGGAGCTCGCTCAACAGCTCCGGCAGAAAAGAATCCTGTCAACAATCAGGTAGGTACTATGTGAATCGCCACTTGACAATTTGTTGAAAATCAATAAGGCTGTTATTTGTAGTTAAGACTCCTTGGTTTTGTAACTACTACTGATGATAATAATCAAAGCACTTGACATTCTTGACTTCTCATTTCAAATCCGCACACTGTTGCTCAAGGCGCCCCCAAGGAAATTGTGCCGCGGAATCAACCCGGATAGATTCCGTATCCTTCCTCATTGAGCGAAATCCCCGCTTCCTCATTGAGAAGAATCCCCCGCTTATCCGGGCACGGGAAAGTAGGTACCATGAATCTAACACTTCACAGCGGAATCATAGAAGCGATAATCTGCTGTCCGTCATCATAGAACCAAATGGAAGGAGACGGGCTCCGGGCTCTCCAACTCAGCCCGGTGAACCCACGTCTATCTGTAACATCACAAGCCGGTCGGAAAGCAGGAATATCGGGCAAGCAGTACACTGAACAATCATAATAAAAATCATAAAATTAATTATTGTTCATATCAATACATTGTCACTAGATCAGTGGCTACCTAGGTGAACAGTTGGAACCTATCTACTATTATTGTTTTTGTACCTTGTACATTCTCATCTATGTTTTAGCAAGCATAATGTACACAGTAGAATAATAACAATAACGCTAAATTCAATTCTCATGGGCCTGCCCTTCATCCAGAATTCCAGATCTGGCACTGGGCCTTCCCCCAGTTGAACCCTTGGTTCATCTTTATCCCAATACCAGGAGGGAGCCCCCCAAAAGGCGGAATTCGGTTACAGACACCTCTTCGGCAGGGCCATCGGGAGATCCCCCATACGATATGAAATTGTGAATGATAGTTTCGCCTCCATTCTTGGGTTGGTGCACTACGGTCTCCGCCGCCACCTCCAGCATTATGTCAAAGGAGGGCCGAACTCCCTTTCCGGGCCCAAACTCTAACTCGGTCGAGTGTTGGCGCGTGTGTGGGTTCCCCACATAAATATTCATGCATATAAAATCGGACAGTCCTCTTTAAGACTGCCTTGGGGTTGAGAAAAGAAGTTACACTATTATTCTGATCTTTTTCGAAACCTGTTTTCTTTCTCTGGGTGACGGTCTTATATCAGATCCTACCTCGTCACCTCTTCATCGAAACCCGGAGTATCAACATCCCTAGTATAAGCTGACTGCAGCCACTACCCAGTCGCACTACGGCCACGCCCGCACCGCCGGAATCCGGAAAGGCCACCATTGCCTCAGGCACTAAGCGTATTCTGGCCTCAGTCATCGACACCCCTGTTCCCTATCTTGTCCACGAGTTATTACTGCCTGGCCCCAAATTATGCGGTCTGATTAAACTGTGGAATCGGTAGTCCTGCTCCGTGAATCACACCACGACCCTCTCTGATTTTCCCTCCGTTTCTTCCTCCTCCTTTTTTCTTGTGCTTCACTTTACTCTCTTTTCTTCCCTCCCCCACTCACTTCCCGATTCTGAAGAACACCGTTGCCGCCAAGCCTGGTTTTCACTCCTTGCACATCAGGGGTTTTTCCCTCCCCTCCGTTTGGATTTCATTTTTTTTTTGGGGGAAATTTTTTTTACCCTTTCGTTCTCTCAATTCCTCCTAAGGCGGCGGCGTTGCTTGTGCCTTTATTGAACTGTCTTCACCATGTCCCAGCTCGACACCCTTGATTTGGTCGTCCTGGCGGTGCTCTTGGCTGGTAGCGTTGCCTACTTTACCAAGGGTAGCCTCTGGGGCGTTGCAAAAGACCCTTATGCCTCCTCCGGTCCTGCTATGAACGGTGCTGCCAAGGCTGGCAAGTCTCGCGATATTATTGAGAAAATGAATGAAACTGGCAAGAACTGTGTCATTTTCTATGGTTCGCAAACTGGAACTGCGGAGGACTACGCCTCTAGGCTGGCGAAGGAAGGATCCCAGAGATTCGGCCTCAAAACCATGGTGGCTGATTTGGAAGAATATGACTATGAGAATCTGGACAAGTTCCCTGAAGACAAGGTTGCTTTCTTCGTCCTCGCCACCTATGGCGAGGGTGAGCCCACGGATAACGCAGTCGAGTTCTATCAGTTTATCACCGGTGATGACGTCTCTTTTGAGGACGGCGGCTCCGTGGACGACAAACCTTTGTCGTCTCTCAAGTATGTCACTTTTGGGCTGGGTAACAACACATATGAACACTATAACGCAATGGTTCGCCAGGTTGATGCGGCTCTCACCAAGTATGGTGCGCAGCGCATTGGGTCCGCTGGTGAGGGTGATGATGGCGCTGGTACAATGGAAGAGGATTTCCTGGCCTGGAAGGAGCCTATGTGGGCGGAACTCTCCGAGAAGCTGGGTCTCCAGGAACGTGAGGCTGTCTACGAACCGGTCTTCAGCGTTACAGAGGATGAGTCTTTGACCCCTGAGGATTCCAATGTTTACCTCGGCGAGCCTACTCAAGGCCACCTTGATGATCAACCAAAGGCTCCTTTCTCTGCTCACAATCCTTTCATTGCTCCTATTGTCGAATCCCGTGAACTGTTCAACGTCAAGGACCGAAACTGTCTGCATATGGAAATTAGCATCGCTGGAAGCAATCTCACTTACCAAACAGGTGACCACATCGCAATTTGGCCCACGAACGCTGGTGCAGAGGTCGATCGTTTCCTCCAGGTCTTTGGCATTGAAAGCAAGCGCGATTCCGTTATCAGCGTCAAGGGTATTGATGTCACTGCCAAGGTGCCAATCCCTACTCCTACCACCTATGATGCGGCGGTCCGTTATTACATGGAAATCTGTGCCCCTGTTTCTCGTCAATTTGTCGCAACATTGGCTGCCTTCGCTCCCGATGAGGAGAGCAAGACTGAGATAGTCCGTCTGGGTAGTGACAAGGATTACTTCCACGAGAAAATCTCCAACCAATGCTTCAACATCGCCCAGGCTCTTCAGAGCATTACCTCCAAACCTTTTACAAGCGTCCCATTCTCTCTGCTCATCGAAGGTCTAAACAAGCTCCAGCCTCGTTATTACTCTATCTCCTCGTCCTCCCTTGTTCAGAAGGACAAGATCAGTATTACTGCTGTTGTTGAGTCTACTCGCTTGCCTGGTAGCTCTCACGTGGTGAAGGGTGTTACCACCAACTACCTTTTTGCCCTCAAGCAAAAGCAGAACGGTGACCCGACCCCTGACGCATTTAGCTCAACTTACTCTATCGCTGGTCCTCGCAACAAGTATGACGGAATCCGTGCTCCTGTCCACGTCCGCCATTCGAACTTCAAGTTGCCTTCTGATCCTTCCCGGCCTGTTATTATGGTTGGTCCGGGTACTGGCGTTGCTCCTTTCCGTGGATTTATTCAGGAACGTGCTGCTTTGGCTGCCAAAGGCGAGAAAGTCGGTCCTACTGTCCTATTCTTTGGCTGTCGTAAGCGTGGTGAAGACTTTATCTACCAGGATGAGTGGAAGGTAAGCTTTAAATGGAAACAATCAACTAGTCACTTACGCTCTAGCTAACTTCCCGCCCCTTGCAGATCTTCCAGGAACAACTTGGTGACTCTCTGAAAATTATCACTGCCTTCTCTCGTGAGGAATCTAAGAAGGTCTACGTTCAGCATAGGCTGCGTGAGCATTCTGAGCTCGTTAGTGAACTTTTGAAGCAAAAAGCAACTTTCTACGTTTGTGGAGATGCTGCAAACATGGCTCGTGAGGTCAACCTTGTTCTTGGCCAAATCATTGCCGCCCAGCGCGGTCTTCCGGCCGAGAAGGGCGAGGAAATGGTGAAGCACATGCGCAGCAGTGGCAGCTACCAGGAGGATGTCTGGTCATGATTTTCCTTCCTGTTTAGATTTTTTTTTTTTTGTCTTCTCCGTGCCACAACATATTTTCTTTTTCTTTTCTTCTCTTCACCCAACTTCTTTTCTCTTTTCTCACACCTCGCTGATCTTTGCATATATACTCCGGTTTTATTGATTTTATCTTGGCGCGGTTCATGTAGGCCTAGTATTTACTTTTTTTCCATGCTTGTTTTTTATTCTTTAGCCGGGCAGCCATAAAGGAGATATGATTATTGAAATGGATGAGATAGACGGTGATGACGAATATCAACAGAAATCAAAAAATACCTACGATTATAAAAAAAAGAAAAAAGTTGTTCGTTTTGTAGGACACGCTAATCTAGTCCATCCATGCCCCTAGACTTGAGGTGTGGAAACTAGAACTGATTTATCTGATTTAGTAGAAGGTGTTGGGGTGATGAGAGGAGTTAACCTTTGTTTAAACAGAGTTCAGGCGTAGCTCGGGGTTAACCAAAACTACAACTAAGCCCGCCCGCAACCAGCGTCATTAATTAGTTAACGCCCGCTGCAACTTGATAACGTGCGACCGGCTAATGCCGATTCCCTCCTGCCAGCATCAGCCTCACTCCATCTCCTCCCTGCTTAGGCATTAGCAATAGGAGGCCAACGGCTTGACATATGTTCTATACTGGCGACAATTTCCCATGCCAGCTCCCCCCTAATCTTTTCTATCCCTTGTGAAGGTGGTCGTTGTGCCATCATTCCCCGCAATAGCAAGCAGCTTCCGCCGCAAAGAAAAAAAAAAAAGGAAAAGAGAAAGCCATCCAAAACTGAGGAATTGAAAAGATAGACACGATCTTCACAAGATGTCATATATCGTACCGATCCATCGCGCAAGCAGTGTCCGCCATGCATTGAAGCTACAGTTTATGAAACCTGAGGAGGATTGCTTGGTTGTTGCGTTTGTGACCCCGATTAGATGAGGACTTCGGAGCCTTCTTCTCTTTCCCTTTTCGACGAATCTTAACTGAATGCAGGGCTAATAGTCATGATATTTCCTTTTCTCTTTTGGTTATTTAGGAAATCGAACCAGCTTGAATTCTACTCCGTGAGTCCTGATGGGCTAAGTCTCGTTACATCATGCTCGATCTACGCTAAGGTAACGATGTTGGCCCGCCTTCCTGCACCTGCAAACTCACCCACCGACCACCTCTTCGTTGGCACGGATCGATATAGCTATTTTACACTATCATGGGATAGTTCGAGAAACCAAGTATGCACAGAACAGAATTATGTTGACATAGCCGACCCTTCCTCTCGGGAAACGCAAATGGGGAACCGGTGCTTAATCGATCCGAGCGGCCGATTTATGACGCTGGAGATCTATGATGGGATGATCGTGGTCATCCCGATTGTCCAATTACCAAGTAGGAAGAGGGGGAGGCATACTGCATCAACTGGCACCGACGCGTCACGGGTGGGTGAGCTAGGAGAGCCTACTACAACAAGGATTGACGAGCTTTTTGTCCGTTCGTCGGCATTCCTACATGTGCAATCAGGGCATCCGCGTCTCGCATTGCTCTACGAAGACAACCAGAAGAAGATCAGGTTGAAGGTCCGAGAATTGAAGTATAATTCCAGTGTGGGTGCAGAATCGGAGTTTGCGCACTTCGCCGATTACACCCAAGAATTAGATCTTGGAGCCTCACATCTGGTACCAGTGCCTGCCCCATTGGGTGAGTGATTTTCCAACGTGTTGAACTCGTTGGTTTTGTTCTGACTCAAATAGGCGGACTTCTCATTCTGGGTGAGACGTCCATCAAATACGTCGATGCTGACAATAATGAAATTGTTTCCCAGCCTCTAGATGAGGCGACCATCTTTGCGGCCTGGGAGCAAGTTGATAGTCAGAGATGGCTGCTTGCTGATGACTACGGAAGATTATTCTTCTTGATGCTGGTTCTGGGTAATTCCGAGAATAAGCAAGTAGAAAGATGGAAATTACATTATCTTGGAAATACATCTCGAGCCTCTGTTTTGGTATATCTCGGGGGCGGAATAGTCTTTGTGGGTTCGCACCAGGGTAACTCTCAAGTTCTTCGAATTGGTGATAGGTCCTTTGAGGTAATCCAAACGCTGTCCAATATTGCCCCTATTTTAGACTTCACAATAATGGACCTCGGAAATCGCACAAGTGAGAGCCAGACCCATGAGTTTTCCTCTGGCCAAGCTCGAATTGTTACCGGATCCGGTGCCTTCGACGATGGAACTCTAAGGAGTGTGCGCAGCGGTGTTGGTATGGAGGAGCTTGGTGTCTTAGGCGATATGGAGCACATCATGAATTTATGGGGATTGCAGGTTGAGACGAAGGGCGACTTCTTAGACACCCTTCTTGTCACCTTTGTTGATGAAACGAGAGTGTTCCGTTTTAGCGTAGATGGGGAGGTTGAGGAGCTAGAAAGCTTTCTTGGCCTGAGTATCTCGGAACACACACTTCTTACCACCAACCTACCAAATGGGAGGATATTACAGGTCACCGAGCAGAGAGTTCTTATCGCAGACATCGAGAGCGAAATGACAACCTTTGAATGGACTCCAGAAAATAACCTCATTATTACTGCGGCGTCAGCGAACGATGATTTCATCGTCCTCGTCATTAGGGGCGAACTCGTGACAGTACTAGATATCAGGGTGGAGGCACGAATAGTTGTGCAGAAGGATTTCGGGGCAGATAGTCAGATTTCTGGGGTCACGCTGCCATCATCCCCCTCGGATGTTTGTATTGTTGGTTTCCCTCAATTAGCAAGAGTTTCTGTGCTGAAACTCCAGGACTTGACGGAGATCCATACAGCTAGCCTTGGCCCAGCTGGTGAGGCTTTCCCACGCTCTGTGCTTGTTGCTCAAGTTCTGGCCGAAAACCCGCCTACCCTGTTTATATCTATGGCAGATGGGAGTGTCATCACATACACCTATAATCCTAATGACCACTCTTTGACCACCATGGCAAAACTCATTCTTGGTTCTGAACAGCCAAGTTTCAAGAAGCTACCTAGAGGCGATGGGCTCTGCAATGTCTTCGCCACTTGCGAAAATCCTAGTCTGATCTATGGATCCGAAGGCCGTATCATATACTCTGCAGTAAATTCAGAGGGAGCTTCACGCATATGTCATTTCAACTCGGAAGCTTATCCCGGCGCAATCGCTGTTGCCACGTCTAGTGAGCTAAAGATTGCTCTAGTGGATAAGGAAAGGACAACGCAAATCCAAACACTTCCAATTGGTGCAACTGTCCGTCGAGTTGCCTACTCCCCTGCGGATAAGGCATTCGGTATTGGCACAATCGAACGTAAGCTGCGGAATGGGGAGGAGATTGTTGAAAGTCAATTTGTATTAGCGGATGAAATCTTATTTCGTCGCCTTGATGCCTTTAACATGGAAAAAGACGAGATTGTGGAAAGCGTAATTCGAGCTGAATTCCCTACTCGCGAGGGAAACACGCAACCGGGAAAAGATGGATTTATCGTGGGGACCACGTTTCTAGATGAAGAATCAGAATCTCATCGGGGACGAATTCTTTTATTTGAGGTTGACAATGGCCGAAAATTAACGAGTCCATCCGAGCTACTTGTGAAAGGAGGATGTCGTGCACTAGCGATGATGGGAAATAAAGTCGTCGCTGCCCTGGTCAAGACGGTATGTATACTTATTCCGCAGCGCTTCTGCTCCATCTCTAACTGACTCTTACAAGGTTGTCGTCTACAAACTCGTTTATCAATTCGGGTGGATGAAGCTAGAGAAAGACGCTAGTTATAGGACATCCACAGCGCCGGTAGATGTAACAGTAACCGGCAATGTGATTGCTATCTCGGACCTTATGAAGAGTGTGTGTCTTGTGGAATATAAGGAAGGCGAGGGGGGCTTTCCTGGTTCATTGACGGAGGTGGCTCGCCATTTCCAAACCGTCTGGGGCACTGGTGTGGCCACCGTTGCGCCAGATACCTTCCTAGAGAGTGATGCAGAGGGCAATTTGATCGTTCTTCGGCGCAATCGTACAGGAGTTGAGGAGGATGATAAACGTCGACTAGAAGTGACAGGTGAAATATCACTAGGAGAAATGGTTAACCGTATCAGACCAGTCAATATTCAACACCTGCCTAGTGCAACTGTCATCCCGAGAGCCTTCTTAGGAACGGTATGTTGTTTACTCATTCCCAACTTTTATCCCAACCTTTATACTGATTTTCTTTAGGTCGAGGGGTCTATATATCTCTACGCCGTCATTAATCCCGATTACCAAGATTTTTTAATGCGTCTGCAGACCACAATGGCTGGTAAGGTTGAATCGCTCGGGGGCGTACCGTTTAATGAATTCCGCGGTCTCCGTACTATGACCCGGGAGGCGAAGGAGCCATATCGCTTTGTGGACGGAGAACTTATCGAGAGATTCCTTACTTGCGATCCACAGATGCAAGAAGAAATCGTCGATATGGTGGGTATGCTGAGTGTTGAAGAGGTTAGACTCATGATAGAAGCGCTTAAAAGATTGCATTAAGGCGGTCTTTCTCAACTTTCTGGTGGTGTTGATGTATAGTGCCTATGAGGGTATAATCTTGGATGCATGGTTTATAAATGGTTTAAAGATAGCGATTCAAGCAGGTAGGTACAACACATATAGATGCCTACAATATAAATTTCGACTACGCGTTCAACCCCGGAGACGTTGTTGCTATTATGCTTCCTTAGGTAGGTGGAGGTTACATGAATCGAGACATTTGTCATTGGAAAAGCTGCCCACATCTTCCTCAGAACACAGATTCCCCTTTAGGCCGATTAAAATTGTAAAGACATAAAAGATAACTAATACATAGAAGAAGGGAAGACAACCTAACAGGGGACCATATTCTCGCAAAAAGTCTATAATAACCGGATCTTTAAACTGCCGATTCCAGAAAGGAAACCACAACGTGCTGAGGAAAGAAAAGAAGAACGAAAAAGTACCCAGTAATCAACTATTTTAATTGAAATCAGGCTTTCTTTTCTCTTTCCCCCTCCGACTCGCTCCAATCCAACAAATCCATAATCTGTTCCTCGGTCAGCTTGTTCTCACCGTCCACCGCTGCACCCTCCTTCTCCAGATTCTTCTTATGCTTCTTCATCCTCTTTCTAGTATTCTTCCCCCACTCAGGCACACCACTGGCAGTTGCGAACTCATCTGCCTCACCAAGCTCATCATCCGTATTTTCCACCTCACCAAGAATCTTACCGCCCTCAGTGCCACCCGAACCGCCGCCACGGAGGGCATTCGCAGACATCTTAGCCTTCTTCTTCTCCTCACCTGCTGCGGCCTCACGCTTTGCCTTTTCCTTTTCCTGCTGTTTGATGCGATCTCGATCCGCCATCTTACGGAACCAGGCTTCGATGTAGGGACGGACGAGAATGTAGCCGACAACGGATAGGATGACTTTGGTCCAGCGGGAGACGGATAGTTCGGCGAATGATTTGTACAAGTTGGAGAAGAAACGACGGAAAATCTCGTAGAAGCCATCGTAGAGTTGGGTGAAGAAGTCGGTAAGAGCATCGGCGACGACGGAGGATTGCGTGGGGGATGACATTTTGGCGTTTTTTTCTTTTCTTTTCTTTTCTTTTTTTTTTTTTTTTAATTGAACTTCTTAGAGAGTGGGAGGAGAGGAAGGACCGTTTTTCTCTATTTTAATTCAGGGGACGAGTGCTTGTAGATCTTTTTTGCCCCTCTGTCTTAGCTAGAGATCTTTAGGTATGTATTGGATTGGGAATATTGAGAGGACGAGGGGAGGGTTGAGTGGCCCTCCGGTGGAAGAAAAAAGTAGCTCTAGCACTAGGTAGGTACCTGAGGTAGTAGCAGCGTAGTGGGGGTAGGCAATTACCTTATTGGGATACTGCCGCTTTAAGCGCAAAAGTCAGGTGACTAATTTGCCATTTACGGTAATTTGCTTAGTGCCAACAAGCGGGATCTATGCTCACCGCCTACTACTTATGAAATACAGCCGATTCAAGCCTGATAGCTATTGCAACTAATAGTAGGTGGGTATGATGATAGAAAGGGCATCGTCTAGTTTAAATCGGTTGAATTAGCTTGCTGAGGAACCTATATGACTTAGATGTAGATTCATGAATAAAGACGTAACGCAAAATCCACAGGTTTAAGTGATATATTCGGCTAATCGCGATATTTCCCTAGTAGGTCTAGCGGAGTATTGATGCTCTGATCATACATGGTCTCCGGATCGGGTAAACCTAGGTAGCCTATCTCACGCGTCAAATCGCGTTCTGATCAAAGAGTGATACATTCATGAGACTTGAGAATTCAAGGAGAGTTATTTCTTTAGGCTATCCACAAAAACCTAACTCTAAACAAAGCAAATAGACATCTCTATTGTTAGCACTAAATCGCAATGGACCATAATCAAGATGTTGGCCTAGAAGAGGTATGTACCTCCGCTCCTAGGTACCCTCCAACTTATCGCAACTAACTCTCCCTCTCCTGCCCAGCGCTTGAAATCTGCTCTTTGGCTGTCCATCGGAAAGATCGTGGATGAAGAAACTATCAAACTGGGTGTTAATGCTACACCCCAGTTTATTGGAGCCTTAACGGAACTCGTCTGGGTTCAGATCGGTATGCAGTCCCTTTCCCTCTTGCTCTTAATTTTTCTTTATGCCTATAAAGTCTTAATATTAGTCTTCAACAGAAACTGCAAGTCAAGATCTTGAGTCATTTGCCAAGTGAGTTGTGTATCCTTGCGTCGCTTCAATCTATGGTCCGGTGTAAACTCATTGCGGACTCAAAATTAGACATGCCGGCCGTACGACTGTGAATGTATCCGATGTGCTGATGCTTGCACGTCGTAATGAAGGACTGGAGTCGATCCTACGTGCCTTTGCCGAACAACTGCGTGAAGAGGGAGCCTGAGGACATTCCGATTGGCGGCCACTTTTTGCCGTCATTAAACGTCGTCTTTAGAGACCACTCCCTATTGTGAGTCGAGGCCCAAACATTACTTTGTGCTTATTTATTTCCTAACCTGCAGATATAGCAGAAAATGACAGATAACCATATTTATCGCTGCATTTGCCCTGTCGAAACCAACAGAGGCAATGGCCCGAAAATCATGACGCTACGTCAGAGACACCTCCCACAGCAACTTGGGCAGCCCGGTTTTTGAAGAAAGGCTTGGCCGTGTTGATGGCAAAAGGTGTACCGACTCAACGTATGGTTGTTCTTTTTCCCTTAACGTGACGGAAGGGGTCTCCAACGGGATAATAAAAATATTTGCCACGAAGTGAGACATTGAGTGGAATTACCGGTTTGACAAAATTAACCTTCAACCTCAATTTAGTTTCAAAAATTTACTATTTTAATCGTATGGTTGTTGGATTCAAGGCCTGATTCTATGCTGTTATTGTTGATGGGGTTGACCCCGCAGTCCGCCAATACCATGCATCTCATCGCAACATCATCGTAACGTCAGCGGATTCGCCTCAACTATTTATGTGCCCTGACGTATAAATTGAAGACTTCAGGTCGCAGTTGAGATTTGACTATTGCAATTTTTTTTTTTATTTTTCCCCTTCTTTTTTTACGTGAAATTGATTATATACGAAGGCCCTTTTAATTCACAAACGCCATAGAGAAATTGGATAGCCTTTTAACCTCCATGATATCCTCACCATGAAGTCAGTTCGCTTTCATGGCCCCCAAGATATTCGGGTAGAGGAAATTGAGGAACCCACCTGTGGAAAGGGTCAAGTCAAGGTGGCTCTTGTCCAACTCGCACGATGTATATAGAAGTGTACTAATTGGAAGCCGGAATTTTCAAGCTGCGGCCAGCCTTTGTCGGGATTTGTGGCAGTGGTATGTTTGCTTGTGTAATTATTTCATGAATAATTAAAGTTTATTTATCTTTCTCTAATGATTGACTTTTGTGAGTCTAAATAGATCTACATGAGTACGCATCAGGCCCTATTTTGATTCCGAGCAAACCACATCACATAACCGGGACAAAATATCCAGTCACCCTAGGCCATGAGTTTGCCGGAGTAGTAGATGAAGTAGGGAAGGGCGTGAGCCGTTTCTCTCCAGGGCAGCGCGCGGTAGTACGACCGTCCATTTTTGATCGACAATGCTCGGCGTGCAAATCAGGCTATGAAAATTGCTGTGAAAATGTCGGATTTATCGGGTTCTCAGGTAATCTTATATAAGCTCAGCCAGTAGTGACCTAAAGATGCTGAATTTTCACAATTAGGATACGGTGGCGGAATGGCCGAGTATATTGTGGCTCCAGAAGAACACTTTTATCCCATCCCAGATAATCTTTCCCTCGAAGCTGCAGCGTTGATTGAGCCATTGGCGGTAGCATGGCATGCCGTCAACTTGTCTCTATTTAAAGAGGGCGATAACGTTCTGATTCTCGGAGGAGGCCCGATAGGCATAAGTATCCTACAAGTGCTCAAGGTACGGGGGGTTAAGCTTGCAATGGTTGCTGAAATGAAGGAGCGTCGGAAGGATATTGCTCTCGATTGTGGAGCAACCCATATCTTAGACCCAACCGAGATTGATGTGCCGGACAAAGTCCGCGACTTGACAGATGGTGTAGGGGCAGATGTTGTCTTTGATGCTGCTGGAAATGCAAGAGCATTGGAGGGGGCAATTCGGGCATGCCGTGCCCATGGGACCCTTGTGAACGCCGCAGTCTGGGAGAAAGACCCAGTAGTGCCTGTGAACGAGCTTATGTGGAAAGAGATCAATTATGTCGGGTCAGCGCTGTATAGTGAGCGGTCATTCTGGGCGGTCATTAATGCGCTTAGTCAAGGTATGTCTCTGGTAGACCAATATATTACTAATAAGGAAGACTCATTTTTTGCTGACGGAAATAAAAAGGCCAGCTTTGCCCGGAAAAAATGATCACTGGTAAAGTTAAGATGGGTGATGTGGTGGACGACGGATTCAAGGCCCTTGTGAAAGAGCGGGACAAGCATTGCAAGATCCTCGTCGAAGTACAGAACTAGGTTCTGGCTACAACGCTTTTCAGAAGGTCCTTACCGCATTGTTAGACAATACTCAAAGAATAATTTAGGGAGAATAGTGGTGACGACAGATATCCTCTCCCCCATCATGAAGGCCTCGATGAATCTAGTCCCAAAACGTAGAGTTTTACTATGTATAGGGCTGTATGATTTGGAACAACATCGTGTGGCGGTGCATACTAACGGCTTGGCATTGGTACTCAACGAGTGTCAACAGTGCCAAGCCCCAGTTGGGACCACGCGCCACCAAAGCTTAAACCAATTATAGAATGTAGAAGTGCCCCATCCTGTAATCGTGACATCATTTGATGTGGCTTGTGGGCGGCGGACTTGAATATTCCCTTTCACTTCAACTCGGGTTCCAATCATACTCATCTCCGCTTCTGTCGTCATCCGTGGATCATCTTGTTGCATTACATGGATACTATGGACTGTGCCTCTCTTGAGGCGCCTGTGACAGCGTTGGGACAGTTCCACTCTCCACTATTCCCTGGGGCTCATGAGGAGATACCTCCACTGATCGTCTTCTCCCTGGACCCTATTAAGCCATCCCATAATAATCATGTAATTTTGCTGCCTTCGACTAGAATTTTTATCACAATTCTTTCCCCTCCATCGAATTTTTAACTTTTCTTTTTCCCTTAATAGGCCCCCCTATTTATATTCATTCCCTATTTATATACATTTTTTGAACACTTTCTAATAGGGATTTATTCCCGGGTAATTTTAACATTAACCTGCTACGATTGTGCTACTATCAATCATCTAAGATTCTTACTTTTCTTTTTCCCCGCCAGAACCGGGACCATCGACTATAACCATCATTATGGGGATTGGTGGCGCTGTTCTTCGCTTCTTCAACTTCGCCATCCGTGTCCTCCAGTTCCTCGACGCTGCTGTCATTCTAGGGATTTTCTCCTACTTTTTGGCCGTTCTCTCCCAAAATGACCAGCCAACTGCTCAATGGATAAGAGCTGTCGAGGGTCTCTCCGGAGCTGCTACACTTTATGCTCTCCTAGGGATTCTTTTTACCTGCTGCTTGGGAGGAATATCTTTCTTCGCCTTTATAGCTATTCTGCTTGATGTCTGTTTCATTGGTGCTATGATTGCCATCGCTGTTATGACTCGGGATGGAACCCAGTCATGCTCTGGCATGGTTGACACACCACTTGGGTCGGGTGAGAGTAACGCTAATTCTCCATCAAATGTTGGGTATGGATTTGCCTGTAGGTTGGAGAAGGTAGTGTTTGCGGTTTCTCTTATTGGAATGTGAGTTTCCCATTTACCCTCTCCCCTTTCTCTCTTCTTTTTATTTTTGTTTGAGTGGCAAAATCGAGAGGGATGTTGTGCTTTGCCTACCCAGTACCATGTGTATCCACTTTAAAGCTGACACTTACCAAATCTGCAGATTCTTTTTCCTCTCATCCATCTTCTTGCAGGTTCTCTTGGCTCGCCATCACAGACGCGAGAAACGTTTCGGGCCCTCCCCTGCCAATAACTATACTTATGGAACCCAGCGCCGTTCTTTCTGGCGGCGTAATAAGAATAGCCCAGAAACCGCCAGCGCAGATGATATACTCCCGGGACATCCAACCCCGCAAGACGTGGAGTTCGGAGGCAACGGCGAAAAGCGTGGATATTTTAGCCGCAACATTTTTAGTCGCAACAACGGCACAAGCAACCAGCCTGCGAGTGCCTACACGGGAACATATTGAGGAGTTTAGGAGAGACCGAGAATCTTTAACAAATTCCATGGCCGTTTTGAAAATGTGGGATGCATTTTTTTGATATTCAATTCGAGCATATTCTATCAACATTGGGCATTGAGGACGAAAAAGGAAGGCTGGGATAACTTAAAAAGAAGAAAAAAAAAAAGGGTGAAAACAAAAAGGAAACGAATAACATTTATTGAGCAAACGACGGCTACCTCTTGTCTCTCTTTGAATGCATAAACAGATTTGTTTCCCGACGGCTAAAGGGTGAAATTATCTTTGAAATGGGATACCATCATGCCAATGATTGAATGAATATCAAAAAGATACCAATTACTTGCAAAGTTGAGCCATTCACCTGGTTGTGTTTGCAGGTTTGTCTCTTGGATTAGTTTTTATTTCTTTTTAATTTTGAAATTTTGTCACTCTTTTTCTCTTCCTTGTACCCTATTATGGTGTGGCTCCTTTGAGAGATATGGGGGCCGGGGATACTTTATTACACCTACTAGCTTTTTAATTCTATTTTCTAACAAATCAAATCATCCTTTTTTTTTTTGATAAAGTTTACGTGAAGGACTAGAGTTGTAACAATGGATGTAGTGATTGAAAGTACACACTGAAAAATAATACCGATATAAGGGAAGCAAAGGACAACGTGGCTATCCTCTGTCGCTCTTTTTTCTCCTTAGGCTAGATGAAAGATTCTATTTCAATAATACAGCATGAAATTAACATCTACAGCTAGCTAACAAACAAGGTGAGAAGTCAAAGGATTTGTTTGCCACATGAATTAGATAACTGCTTCGACTTGAATGAGAAGATAAACAACTAAGTACCAGGTATCAGTGGGTAGGAAGGGCACAAGGTAGAGGGGGAGAAAAAAAAAAAAAAAAGAAGAAAGAAAGAAAGAAAATGTTACATGAGGTAGAAGATGTTGGCCTGAGAGGGGAAGAAGACAGGAACAACATCAGGGATAGAATGAAGGGGTCAAAAAAAAAAAAAATGGGAAAATAGGCAATGTAGACCTATCCTGAGCAGCTGATGATGGGTACTCGCGCCAGGCGAGTAAGAGGTATTAAAAAAGGGAACAATCCGAAGAGGGGTAACAGGATGTTGAAAGGAAAGGGTTTGTTTGTTTTGGTAGAGAGGGAGGGGGGATTTTGACTGTTTTTATTCCTACTCGACACGCTGCATCGCACCATGACGACACTGCATGCCAGCTGCAACATTACCCATATGAACTGGGATACCTTCGCTGCAAAGCCACCAGCCTAGGCCATCTTCAGCGCAAATAATGGTTCCAGGGACGCAAGGTTCTTCTTCGTCATCCACCTCCACCTCATCCTCGTCGTCGTCGTCTTCGTCGTCTGTAGATGCGTAAGGTTGGACAGTTGGTTGGGCGTTGACGGGCAGTGATGGGAATGATGATGATAAGGGTAGGTCACCAAATGGAGAAGGGACCATGCTTGACGGGGTCGTGGCGACGGATGCCACGCCGGCTAAGGACGACGAAGACTTAGAGGAAGACGTGGTGGCAGCAGGGGCATGCTGAGCGCTGCTGGGGTAGCTCAGGATGGACGATTCAACAGGACTGTTAGGGGCGTTAGAGCTATTGGCAACGAGAAAGGGTGCCGAACTAGCGCAGGTGTAGCCCTTGCCGGATAGACTGCCTTCGACAGAGGGACCAGGGGCGGGAAAGTTGACTTCCTGGCCTTCAACGGTCTTGCATTGGCCTGGACCGTTGACGTTGGCCTCAAAGACGGGAGGGAGGCTGCTGAATGCCTGTCGACGGGAGATTGTTTTGAAGGATGACTGTTGACGCTGAGAGGAGCCACCAATAGTGACTTGAGCACAGTTCATGTACATCTCGCGGTTCCCAACCTTGTTGAACCAGGTCCAGGCCAGGAGAGCTTCACCAGAGGGTGCATCACTAGGGACGGTGAACTTGTAGTTCAGCGTTAGGGGACAACCACCGAGAATGGAGTGGATTACTTGGAACGTTTCTCCCTTGTCGTATGAGAGAGCAATCTGACAGGATCCTCCGCCGTGGGTAGCACTTCCGGATAGTTCGAGGTCGTACTCCTGTCCCGGGCTGTAGGTAGCCACGGAACTGAAGGCATCGTTTTGGTAGCCTTTACAGGGATAGTCTGATCCATCCGTGGCCAGCGGATTCGTGTAGGAGTAGTCCTTGTTATCCCCGCCGTTTGGATTCAATGGACTGCGGATGGGATAGGGCTTGGACATTTGGATGTGTCCATAGGCGGACGAGGCCAGCAGGATCGCGAGGAGTGAGCTCTTCATTGTGTTTGTTGGGTCCACACAAGTCGACTTTACCTGCAAGTCTCGTAAACTAGGCCTTGGTGTACTACCAGTAATTTGCAATGCAGAAGATTCAAGAACTCTGGAAAGAAAAGGGAGGCAGGGGTGAGGGAAAGAATTTGATATCTACTGAAGGAGAGGGGGTCAGAGCAGTGTTAATAAAGAACCCTTTACAATGCAATGGAGTAACACACCCACTAAACAAAAGATCAGTGAACAATTCCTTTTTTGTTTTCTTTCATCCCTCTCGCCTGGAACAAAGGGTTTCATAGACAATGGACAATCGAACCATGCAATAGGCTTGTGTGAATGGGAGGGACTCCAGTGCAGGAATCCTCCTCTCACACACCTGGGTCCCAAACCCACGCAGTTCCAGCATTTTCTCCCATCACTGGCATGTTTGCAACCCATCTCCATGGTTCCTCAAAACTGGCATTCAACAGGGATGATGACTCCAGGGAAATATTGGTTCTTCCAATGCCCCAAACTCTGTGACTTGTTGACGATCATTCTTACACTGGTTGGAATGTAGGCACAACAAGAGGCCAATCATACCAGACTGTTACCATCCCAATTAAATGGTGAGAAACTTGGATATCACTGCACTTCATTACCTCTAACTCTGGGTTTTCCCTGGAATCTTGTGTGTGTTTAAGTGTTTCCCAGAGCATTAAAAACTCTCTCTGTGTGTTTCCATCATTCCATTCACAAACCCTTGAGATCTTGTGTGATGGTGTTTACGCGTCAAACCGGAGCAAGAGGGACGAATAATGAATTTATTGTGAGTTAATTGACTGTAGATTTAGGGAAGTGAGTCGCGTCAATAAGTAGATCGCAAACTAACATAAACTAGTAGTTAAAACTACAATGAGGTCATAGCTCGAACTAAAAAAATAGCCAAGATCGATCCGTCGCGTTCGTTGGTTCGTCCCTTCTGATCTCTCATCCTTCATCCCCCTGACATCCGCCACCCTTCGTCCCCTGCCAATATGAGGATTCGAGTATCCTGGTAGGAATCGCATTCGTTCTTTGTTACTTAGTCTCTCCTTTGATATCTGGCCCGCCTCTTTTCTCCAACCGGGACCACACTCTTCCTCCTGGATGTACGGGAGATCGTCTCCCCCCCAAAAGAGGAGGCTTGCTCGAGCATTGCAACAACATGCCGTATGTTTCCACAGCGGCCGGGAATTTGGTTCGCCAATCCGCAGGGGAGGTTGCCACATCGATCGATCATTATGGATGATGACTCGCCCGGTTACCGTGGCGATTCCGATCGCTCCTAATATTTTTTCATCTCGTAACTTGAGACCTCCAGCGTGTTCTTCGAGCGTGGCGGCGGTTGCGGCGCATTCTTTTCAGAGACGATCGACGTCCAGGTTTGCGACCATCCCACGCATGAAGTTGCCTTTCTCTAGACGATATTCAGTATCTCCTAGCGCATTCCAGTCCATAGCCACGATCTCCGTGCCACCGATTGGGTTGAGTGTTGGTGAGCATAACTTAGAGGATCTGGAAAAACTAGCAGCCCGTGAGAACGCGTGTCAACCCGAGGACCCGATCATGGACCCAGAATCACCGGACGACGTGCCAGTCGAAGCTGAAGAGCTTCAGGAGGCTCTTTCGCGTCCCCCACCTGTGAATAGCAGTTATCTTCCCCTCCCTTGGAAGGGCCGATTAGGATATGTGAGTTGAGCCAACCACAGCGACGTTGATCGCTCTCCAGAATTGTGCGCTTTTTATTTTTATTTTTCAAGCTAACCTCCACCGCCGCAAATAGGCCTGCTTGAATACATATTTGCGCTACTCAAATCCGCCGGTCTTTTGTTCCCGCACCTGTCGCATATCGTCCATCTTGGAGAACCGACATCCCCTACTCGACCCCTCCCAACCCCCTCATCCTACGAAGAATCGGCCGGATCGGAACCAGACCCCAGATATTGCAAGAGGCCAGGCCTATGTGGAGTCCTTAGGATTGGCCAATGCGCGCGATTTAGTGAAACTTTTACGGTGGAATGATCGCTATGGAATCAAGTTCATGCGTTTAAGCAGTGAGATGTTCCCCTTTGCGAGTCACAAAGAATATGGCTACAAGCTGGCTCCATTTGCCGCAGATGTGCTAGCAGAAGCCGGCCGCGTAGTCGCTGAGCTTGGCCACAGGGTAAGTGTGCACCCCGGCCAGTATACTCAACTGGGCTCTCCCCGAACGGAGGTAGTAGAAAGCTCCATTCGGGATCTGGAATACCACTCCGAAATGCTCCAGCTTCTTCGACTTCCACCTCAGCAGGATCGGGATGCCGTCATGATCCTCCACATGGGCGGCGTGTTTGGTGACAAGGAGGCAACCTTGAATCGATTCCGTGAGAATTACCGAGATCTTTCACAGGATATTAAAAATCGCCTTGTTTTGGAGAACGATGATGTGAGTTGGTCTGTACATGATCTTCTCCCCATCTGTGAGGAACTTAATATCCCGCTTGTCCTGGATTACCACCATCACAACATTATTTTTGACTCAACCAAAGTCCGTGAAGGCACCTTAGACATCATGGGCCTCTATGATCGGATCAAGGCCACCTGGACCCGGAAAGGGATCACGCAGAAGATGCACTATTCGGAACCAACCCCATCCGCAATCACAAACCGGCAGCGTCGCAAACACAGTGACCGTGTCGCGAGGCTTCCTCCGTGCGACCCTACAATGGATCTCATGATCGAAGCCAAGGATAAGGAGCAGGCAGTCTTTGAATTGATGAGGACATATAAGCTCCCCGGTCATGACCTGTTCAACGATATCACACCTTACACTCGCAATGACGAAAATAAACCGTTCAAGCCGCCGCGAAAGTCCAAAAAGAACGGGGGATTTGTTGACCTTGAAGGGCAGATCCCCCCTGAGCGGACCGTTCTCGAGGACGAGGTTGGTATGGGTGGGCCGGATAGAAGGGTCTATTGGCCACCTGGCATGGAAGAATGGCTCCGGCCCAAGAAGATTGTTCGCACAAAATCGGGACGGAGCCCCAAAGGAGCCAGCGTCTCCAACCAGACTGAGATAGTGAATGGCGAGGCCTCCACTACACCTATCTCCAAGGCTACTCGACGCGGTGAACGCTCTTCAAGTACTAAGAAAACCCCCAGTCGAAAACGCAAAGCCTCGCCTGTTGCATCAACTCCGTCCGCTTCTGATAACGATTCAGATCATCCAGAAACCCCCAGTCTTCTTCGGACTCAGACTAATAGTGTCCGTCGAGGTCAACGGGCGAAGAAGGTAAATTATGCTGAAGAAAGCGAATCAACTTAGGTTTTCATGAAACATGCCTTGGCTCGAACCTCCGCTCTAGGGTACAGTATTCCTCTCTACTCTAAGAAATCTCCCTGGGTTTCACCCAGGCTCGCGTCATCCTCACTCTTCATCCTGGAAGTCATCAATGTAATATAAAACGTATCTTGCCATACACTGAGCCTGAACATATCCTGGAAAAGAAGAACTCGAATGTATATAGCCTCATGATAGATATAAAAATATCTTTCGATAGAAAATCTACATTACTAGCTATTTGGGCGGCGTTCCTTTGTAGTAGCTGCGACCGTCGCTGACGGGACGGGCGCAAGTCAATCAATTTAATTCCGAGCTTCTTTCCCCACGCTTACATCAACCATCAGCTCGCATCTCAAAGTACCCCTGGAGGGCATTCTGGACCGTCACTTGCATTCTTCCATCATTAATTTCTTTGAAACTCTTTCCTCAATCTCAGTTGTGATAGGGTCTCATTTGAAGCGTTTTCCAGGTGTGTTGCCTCATCGTCAGTCACTTTTTCCCAACTGCAGGTGACTAAACCATCACAAACTAAGCCCATCCATCTATCAGTAGTGTGGCGTATATGTGTCCAGATTCAGGAATCAGCCTCTTCAGCACAATTTCTCACATGCATCTCAGTAACGCTGATTGCGATCCTACTACATTCCCCCTTCTTTCCCAGCAACAATCAAGACCGTGGCTCTAAAATCGCTCTTCCGCCGTCGCTGGCGCGCACCTCCGCCCACCAGCACTTCCTCCTCCCTTACTCGGTGGCCCATTTCACGCCAACCATTTCCTCCCCTTCGTCGCTTCCCTCCTGTTCGAGATCCCGAAATTCGCTCCGGGAAGTTCTTCCGTCTCCTCCGTGTGCTCTTTGGACCAGACACTAGTGTTCGTGCGCAGCGACGCCTCTGGAATTTCCGCCACGAAATTATTCCAGCTGTTCGACATCGAGCTCAGGCGAGGCTATATCGGGCGATTATCAACCGCCAGGCGAAGCTTGCCCAACGCTCAAAGTCTGGTAAACAATCACTGATCACTGGATTGCTTCTTGGGCGGAGGAGACGTTTAAGGGGACCTTCCGCTGGCGTTGGTACCGTGGGGGGATCGTCGTTGGCGGAGCGATCGTCTGTGAGGAAGGTTGCCGCTCCAGGCGCAACAAAAGTCAGATTCCCAATGTCAGATTACGGGCCATCGACAACTTCCACATGGGGCTCTAGTGCTGGTGCCGGTCGGGAGCGTGGCGCTCGCAGGAAGAAAGTCTTTGAGTTTGTCAAGGCGGCCAACGACTTACGGCAGTCCTATACAGCACAATGGGGTACACAGAGGGGTAGCTACAGTGATGAATATCTGAGCACACCCGGGTCGTTCCAGGATGTTGAAATCGCACGATCCGGGGGTGAGGAGATGGTGATCTTCCCTAGCTACGCAAGGCGGTTGGTTGGAGATTCTATGTATCCCAGGCAGCGCCGGGGATCGACTTCAACGCTAGATGAATACCGTGGGATATCCGACTCGAAGGAACCGGGTTTGGCGGGATGGGACGAATTCGAGGATGAGGATGCTATCGTCGCTGTTGATGTACGTGGCTGGGTTTACGCACCTCATCGCGGCCCAATGATGCGAAAGCATCGGTTGGCAATTGCACTCGCGAGGAAGTTAAGCGGCATACCGGCTCCAAGTAGTCCTTCTCCCGATTCCGAGGATGGACAGCCGCCAAAAGTCACAGAAAAGAGAGAGGAGGAGATTGTGGACACGGAAGCCCAGTCGATCATTAAAAGGGTGGAAAGAGGCAATGAGTTTTCCTCTAAAGGAGCTATTTTGGAGGGTTCTCTAGGTGAAGAACCTGGGTCTGAGCGTCCTATTCAACGAACGACCACAAGTTCCTCGCTTAATCCCTCACAGTTGAGCAAGGATGAGCTCACTATTGCAAATGCACACCTGATGGAACGAATACGGCCTTTTCTCACAAATCCGAAGGTTGGGATGGCAGTTACCATCTTCTTCTTCAACGATAAGAGGAGTCAGTGTAGGAATATTACTACCAATGAGTCGGGCCACTTTTCTTTGCGTGCGTCCCTGCCTTTTGTCCCGACGCACGTTCGCGTGCTGGCATCTGAAGAGCTCTCCGCTGTGAAGGAGATTGAGATCATCGAACCAGCTGGTGTGAGTCTGATCAGCGACATAGACGATACAGTGAAACATTCCGCCATTGCAAGTGGTGCAAAAGAGATATTTCGAAATACCTTCATCCGTGAACTGGATGATCTAACCGTCGATGGGGTTGCTGATTGGTATGGTCAGCTAGCTAGGTTAGGGGTAGATATCCACTATGTCTCCAATGCGCCATGGCAGTTATATCCCTTACTCAACCGTTATTTCAGAACAGTTGGGCTTCCTCCAGGCTCTTTTCACCTCAAACAATACAGTGGGATGATGCAGGGTATTTTTGAGCCCACAGCAGAGAGAAAGAAAGGATCACTGGAGCAAATTCTTCAAGACTTTCCTGAGCGCAAGTTTATTTTAGTTGGTGACAGCGGGGAGGCAGACTTGGAGGTCTATACAGACCTTGTGCTTTCAAACCCCGGTAGGATATTGGGCATTTTTATCCGCGATATTACCACACCAGATCGTAAACAGTTTTTCGAAAAGTCTGTCGACCACTTAGAAAATATCCCTTCTCGAAGCCGCAGTACCCCTCAACTCGTTGATGAATCTGACGCAGTGGTTAATCGGCCGGCATTGCCACCGCGACGGCCGCTTGTGCCCGAGCCTGCACCGGTCCCCCAAACTAACGATCTCATTGATCTTCGGGATGATGAACCTGAAAAGTCAACTCCAGAGAAGCTATCTACCCCACGCATCCCTCCCGCAGTGCCTTCCAAGCCCTCTGCTTTGCGCTCAGTCACAACTTCTTCTGAGCTTCCCGAAAAGCCCCCTTTCTCTAGAACTGAAACAGGGGAATCAATAAAACGCAAGCCTGCACCACCTCTACCTCGACGGCGTGTCCCAACAGAGCTAGATGCTCGCAATATCAATGAGTCTAGAGCATCACACTCGACTCCCCAAGATAGCAATACCAAGCCAATGGACTCAAAGCAACCTCCACCTCCACCTCCTCCCCGTCGAACCAACACCGGATCATCAAGTTTAAGCACTAACACTTCCCAAATTAATGTGAATCGTGCAGAATCTCAAAAACAACCACCACCGCCACCGAATCCATACACATTACAAACCCGTCCCAGTTGGGCCTCCGCCCCTCCCAGCGTCCTTCGATCTACTGCATCAAACCCAGCACTGAGCAGAACACCTACCAGCAGTATTGACAACTATTCGTCGTCTGGAACATCCTCTCCTAATTCGTCAAGTACCCCCCCACCTCCTCTACCGAACAAGCGCGAGGAACTTTGGCGACGGCGCTGGGAACGAGCAAGTCAAATTATGGAAGATAGGGGTGTAGTTTTAGGTAGTTGGCGTGTCGGCAAAGATATGCAAGAGGTTAGCACTTGGCTAGTAAAGGAAGCATTACAAAATATGAAGAAGAGCAGTGGCGGAGCAACGGCGACTTCTATGAAGGGCTCGAATCAATTGTAAATGGCTCTTCTTACAATACGATTCTCATTAAGACAACAGTGGCCTTTTAGTTGTATATATTCATATTAATAATTTACGTCCATAGATATGCATATCTACACATATGATATATATATAAATATTTTTTTTTTCCCACTCCGTTTTATGATTCAATTGGAGTGGGTATCTAGGATATATATATATGCTAGAGCCTCCATGAATGTAGTTGAACTAAATAATCTGGTTACTGAGAGTTTTATATATTCTATTCAAATTAATTATCAAAATAATTTGATTTATATTCAAACAAACACTATAAAGCAATTTGAAATATGCATGAGTGAAACAATAGTAATAATCATAATCATATAAAAAACAAAAAAAAAAAAAGAAAAGGAAGCCTCTAACAACTCCTCCGCGGCTCTTTCCCTCGGTATTTCTATTCCCTGTGTTTTATGCGCATATGTGGGTAAACAGGTAGTCATGATTTTTTTTTTTTATTTCTTCATCTTCATCGTCATATTTTTTTTTTTTTTTTTTTTTGTTTTACAGAAGCGAGATAATTGCTTCGATTTGTCGCGCAATATCCTCCACAAGTTGATGTACTTCATCTTCTGTGAGAGCCCCACCCTCAACTCGAACTCCAAACCCAAGAGTATCAGTCTTAGGATCGGGACCGATATCAATGAAAACGTTTTCATCTGGAATGAAAGATGTATCCAGGATTGCTACAGGGGTTGGTGAGTTTGGTAGAGGCTCGGTTGGAACAAAGTCTGTGGGGTCGCCGATTCGCAACGGTAAGAAGAGAGCCTCATTGCCTACCAAGGCGGTTTCTGGTGTAGCATCATTCGCCGATGGAATGGCATTTTGCATCCACAGTAGGTTGATCCATGTATTGAACAGTGGGGCACCGGGGGTTTGAGCATTAACCCAGTGGAGAATATCTCGGAGGGAGCTCTGTTCGTAAGACACGCGTTCGGCAAGGGAAGCTTGGATTTTGCGAGCTTGCTCGATGCTACTGAACTGTGATTCGGGGCCATCGGGTATGGCGTTGGGAATCATGAGTGGGGTAACGTTCAAACAAGGACCGGAAAGCCTTTCGATGTTGTTAAATGACGCGGATCGACCTGTCTGGTACAATCCCATGATGGGGCTTTTTACTCCAGTTATCTGAGCAATACAGCGAGAGAGAGCAAGCAAAACAATGGTCTGGAGACTTAGTCCAGCGGAACGACACACCGACTCCATCTGAGATACATTTTTGACCTTTCCCCAAGCACTGACGTATACTTGAGCTGCAGTTCTTGCAGAGGGATTTTTGGAGCTTTGAATAAAAGTAGGAGTGCCTAAGCCAAGCGTGGACGTCCAATACGCTTTTTCGTCAAGTCCATGGAGAGTTTGTAGAGAAAAATCGACGAAAGAAGAGAAGTCAGGGCTCGAATCTAGAGGCTGGCCTCGATATAATTTTTCAAGCTCAGACACAAATATCGGCATTGTCCAAGCGTCATATGCCGCATGATTTATAAGTATGACAATTCCATCCTTGTCAC
Source organism: Aspergillus haitiensis (assembly GCA_027569155.1). Lineage (NCBI taxonomy): Eukaryota > Fungi > Ascomycota > Eurotiomycetes > Eurotiales > Aspergillaceae > Aspergillus > Aspergillus haitiensis. The sequence continues at coordinate 347,681 of JAPDEO010000016.1, forward strand.
TGGCTTTTAAAAGTCGGAGTCGGACTGGAGGAGTAAAGAGGGAAGACGGATTCTTTGCCTCCTCGTGTGCTTGTCTCTTCGCCAGCACAGTGATAGACTCGCCGGACTCAATGACTTTGAATGTTTCCTTGGCATCGTATGAGCCATGCTTCAATATAACTTGCACCACTTCTGAAGATGACGTAGCTGCGAAGCAAGTACGAAGGGCAGTGTGTCTTTGTATAAGCTTGAACCACGCCTCCATGAGCTTGTCACCATCGAGGCGTTGAGTGCTGAAAAAGGGCCAAGCAGGCTCAAGCATTGTTCGGCCGGATTTTAGCCAGCTTGCAAGATGATAGACCTGGCCGGGGAGACAGGGCAAGATTGCTTCAATGGCTTCCATATTTAATTCAATTGTCTCGAGAACCATTTTTTGCGTCTGCTCAAAGTTCTTAAAGAACAAGATTTGAGTTGGAGATGCATGACTAGTAAGATATTTTGTACGTTGGCTAATCCCACGCAGCGTGTTACCCTGAAGTATGTCACCCACACCGGTTTTGAGTCCCCTGGACCGACATAGAGATGCGATGCGGATTGCAGATAAGGAATCTAAACCTATGTTGAAGATGCTTGTGTCAGGTTTAATATTTTCCAAAGGAAGACCCGCAACCTCTGCAAGTACTGATCGGATGATTGGCTCATGGGTAGGCGTATCATATGCTTCAATATCGGTTGCTGAGTTTTCTGATGGTCCATTCTTCCTAAGTGGTAGTTTACCGAGTCTGTCTGGGTAAGCTGCGGCCCACCTTGTTGGGTGTTCAATAATATCACAGAAAGCAGAGTCAAGGTCGTCTAAGAAATTGTCAAGCATCTGTTGTGAAATATATTGGCCATTGCAAATTGCTCTGAGCACAATCCCATCTTTCTCGTGATCGACTTCCACATTGAGTTTATACTCCGCTTCCGCCGCGTAGTCCTCTGTCTTAAATGGCGACCAGATATCCTGTTTGTCTAGAGGCCCATCTGCAAGGCTTGCACTCTTCTGAAACACAAAAAGAGATTCGAATAATGAAGTAGAGTTAAGCCCATCAGCCCCTCTAAGGGAGTTTTGAACAACTCTAAGAGGCGCATTTTGGTGGACTTGAGCCTCGGCAGTATGTTGTTGCAATTCTAATGCTAATGCTTGATTGCTTAGAAATTTGGTCTCAAATTTAACTCTTTGAGCAACGGTGTTAAACAAGGGCCCAATAGTGCGGTCAGTATCAGGGCCCCGACCTGCAAGAACTTGTCCAAAGACAACATCACGTTCCCCGACGAGACAAGCGAAAACCTTGGCATAGGCTAAGAGAGCTATGCTCTGTACAGTAACTTCCATTTCTTTGCATAAATCGGTGATTCTTAGAAGATCAAGGCTAATTCTCTGCTCACCGAGAAGCATTTGACTCGAGGACTCCGATTCCGGAAGAGGTGGGATCTCCGTTGTTCTATACCCGCGTAATTTATCTATCCAGAATTCGCATGACTTCTCCTGTCCGCTGAAAGTGTGTCCAACCACTTCTGAGAATTGTGGCCTGTGGTTGGGAGCCTGACCATGGTAAATTGTGACGAGGTCCTCAAACAAAAATGGAAGGGAAGCACCGTCATAGAGAGAATGGTGCATGATAATAACAACTGTCCTGCTCCCCGGCTGGTTTACCAGCACAGAATAGACAGGCGGGTTTTCAAAATCACGGCTTTCTTTTAAGGAAACAAGAGCCATGACCTCAGATATGACATTTGCATCCGGAGGCAAGTTTATTTCTTCCCACCAGAAAGGAGGGTTTTCGTGCACGGCGCCGACCCAAAAGTTTCCGATATCATCAATAATATGGAATGAAGTGCGGAAGATGTCATTCTCTCTCATCACCTGGTGAAGAGAAGCTTTGAAACGACCAATATCAACGGAGTGATTGAGCTGAATAGGATGGGGATGAATGTATGTTTTCCCAGACGAGCTAATGGTCTGAGTGATCATGCCTGACTGAAGAGGGGTACATTGGAACATGGAAGACACTGAATCTTCACTGCTGAGCAGTCGAATATACTTTCCATATAGTTCCACAGGGATACTAACTTTCTCTCCCTCTTTGATCCCATTTACTCCGTTAACATGTTCTGTAGTGGCCTCGTCAACGTGCTGGGCCAAGGCACCAACGCAAGGAAATCGCATAACAGCAGAGGAAGTAACATGAAGCCCTAATTGACGTAGCCTTTGAGCAAATTGAATTGATGTCACAGAATCGATGCCTAGGCTTAGGAAAGATGCCCCTTTGGAGACATATGTTGAGTTTAAACCACAAAAGTCCTCAGTAAGCTGTCGAATCTTTGCCTCTGTGGGGGACCATGATGTGTTGTCCCACTGTGTAAATCGGGCCTTCGACCCAAGGTTTTCTGAATGGGACAGATTGAAACTCTCCAAGGAAGGAGTTTCACCAGACACAATGCTTGATAAGATAGTCTCCATTTTCTCAAGGAACTCCTCTCCGTAATACAAGGAGCCGAATGATGTGGAAAATACGCAATTGAGACGAATCGCATTCATGGATTGATTGGCTTCAACCTCGAGTGCCAGTGGATATTCAGAAGGCATATTATTATCTAACTCCTTCCATAGACCGTTCCTTGAAGAGTTCACGGTTCGGACGTAGGAGTATAGACAGTCAAAGAGAGGCATCTCACTATTCAACCAGCGCTGAATGTATCTCAATGGAGTATGTTGAAATTCCAGCGACCTCACATTCGATTTTTGAACAGCTGCGATAACGTCAGTGACGTTTCTTAAGGTATCGGTGGTAAGACGACCCGGAATAGTGGTAATGCATGGCAAGAGAACAGACGCTGCACCAGGGATAGAGACGGTTCGCCCCGAGAGAACAATTCCGTAAGTTACATCGGATATACCTAGAGAGTCAGCTATTAAGAGAGCGAAAATCGCTTGTATCAACGTTGGAACCGTTGTTTGCAAGCCTGAGGCACAACTCTCTAATTCGGTGAGTTTATTGACTATGGTCCTTTGGACAGCCATAGGCTGTTCAACCACGTTTTGTTTTGATCGAAAACTGGCTGGATGACGGTTAGACAAATACTCTGTCCAGTATTGCCGTGCCCTTTCCATGTCCTGGTTGTATACGTGCTCTATAAATGCGGATGGGGAGCCTCTCTGGGAAACTTGATTTCCTTCATAGACTGTGGCAGCATCATCCAGTAACATCGAAAAGGACTCGCCATCGTACAGGGCATGGTGGATTGAAATGAACAGAGCAAGCGGATTCTTAGTTGTCGACGACCTTACAAGTTGGAATCGGATTGGAGGTACGCTGGATATATTAGAGATGATATTCCGTGAAATCTGTCTCTGCTGCAATTCCTGTTCATTGACGGCTTCGATCAGGCTGTGGGATTCTGTCTCCATCCATTGAATTGGGTAGGGTGCAGGAAAAACCACTTGCACTATTTCCTGCTCTAGGGGTGTGAATGTAGTTCTCATGATGTCGTTGCTATCAGTCACATTCTGCCATGACAGCTTTAGTTTATTTCCGTCAACGCTATCTTCAAGTTCGAGCGCGATATGGTTGACATAAAGCTGGTTCCCATCACTATTGATAGAGCGGGCAACTAATCCTTCTTGCAACGGAAGGCAAGGCTGAACTAAATGGCGTGGAGATATGGTGGCAGCAATAGGAAAATTTTTGAGATACTGGGATTCCAGATCACGGACACGTTGGTTGAATTTGGGTGTATTGTCCTCCTTAGAAGACACCGAGCTTCTTGGTAGAGAAGCAAGCTGCTCAATAACCGGATTGCTCATAACCGCGGCTACAGTAGCTGCGTAACCAATGTTCCTTAATCTGATAGAGAGACCTATAGCACTCAAGCTGTCTAGTCCGATCTCAAAAATATTTGTCATTGGCCCAAAGCAACTAGGATCAGTCGAAACCACCTTACATATCTCGTTCACTATAGCCTCCTCATCGGAATTCAAAGGGCGGCTATGAGTTGTCCCATTTACACCAGTGCTGTTATTGCCTTGGAGCACAGTCTGAAGTGGAAGTCCCGTGAAAAGTCCATGTAGCTCCTTAATGTTCGCCTTTCCAGATATTTGTGCGACAGGGATAAAAGAAATGGGTAAAACCAAGTCGGGGACCATGTACGCTGGAAGCTTTTTGCGGCATATTTCTTGAAGTTCGCGGCCGAGGGTTGAAAAATCAGAATAAAGGAAAGTGACGATCTCGTCTGGATTTTTTGCACGGTTACGAGACCCTGAACGAGCGATGAATGCGATGAGCTGATCTTTCACAAGGCCCGGGTGTTTGGCGACCGTTGTGACAACATCGATTTCAATTGCGGAAGACGCACGAAGCACTTCTGAAACCTCTCCGAGTTCTAACCTTTGACCACGGATTTTGGTCTGATCATCTCCGCGTCCGAGGTATTCCATAGAATCGTCAATCATAAGGCGTCCTATATCTCCAGTTCGATACATTTTTTCGCCACATGGGCCCGTAACAAATCCTGCTGCATCTGGCCTGTTGAGGTAGCCTTTCGCAACAAGGTTACCTGTAAAGCAGAGCTCTCCAGCCTGACCCCGGAGGGCGTAATCCATGGATCCAGGGATAAGAACATGGCCAACACATGCACTCAATGGTGGTCCAATATTCTTCAGGTTCGTGTGCTCGTTAATATGAGCAAAAGTACAACCTATCGTTACTTCTGTTGGGCCGTATGCGTTCACAATGGCCACTTGTGATGCGGAAGCCCAGGTGTCTAAGACCTTTTGAGAGATCTTTTCGCCGCCAACAGTCATGAATACCAATTTTGGGCACTGATATGGTGTGATATTGGATTGGTCCACTAACGAAGGGACAAAACTTGCGTGCGTAATATCCCATTTAGAGAGGGTTAACCCAAGATCATCCAGGATCATCGGTCGAGGAGCAGTCACGGTAGCCATTCCATGACGCCAAGGGAAAAACATCTCTAGAAGATGTGGATCAAATGCCCTATTTGCTTGAGCGAGATATCTTCCAGTCCCACCCAGTTGCAAAGTCCTAGGGGCAGCCCGACATGCGAACTCAGAGATAGATTCGATAAATGCGGAGAGATTCCCTCGAGTCACCATTACACCCTTTGGTTTTCCAGTTGACCCAGAAGTGAAAAGAAGATATGCATTGTCGTCATGTCGAGACTTATAATCTTGATCATACGAGGGCATTTTTGACAAAGATTCTGAAAGGGTACTATCGTCAAGGCATAAAACCTTGCAACCAGGAGAGACACCAGAGAAAGAGTCTGAGAGCGACAACTCAGTGAATATGAGTGGGCAATCCCCGTCTTGACTTAGGTATGTCTTGCGCTCAGCTGGAAGGCCTTCATCTATGGGTAGATAGGTATTCCCTGACTTGAAGATACCAGTAATTATGGGGTAGGAAGCCATAGTACGGCCACAGCAGACGCCAATGACCCTGTTTTTATGACCAAAGGAAGAGATAAACGCCGCCACACGGTTTGCTGCAGCGTTTAGCGCTCCGAATGTCATAGCTTCTTTTTCTATTCCATTTGAGGTGATGCACCTTGCCACTTCAACTGCAGTCCAATCTGGCTTGCTTTTGGCATATAACTCCAACCAATACGTCGGGGCTGTGTGAATGGCGCTCGCAACTTCTTCACTAACGGGCTGGTTTGATATGGACCGCATGCTTGCTGGTAGGCGATTGACAAGGCTAACCAAAGACTCATCTGGGGACTCCGAAATTGCTGAGATAAGACTGTCAACCTGGTGAACAAAAAGGCGTAGGTGGTTGCGACTCATCAAGCGGCTGTCCGAGGAGGCCTCTAAAACAAGGCAACCGTCATTGCGACAGAAAACATTCATAGCCATTGGGTGCTCTACGTGTAACCCTATCTGGTCCTCGACCTCTGACCATATATTTGGCCGGGAGTGCTCATTTGAGATTGTTTCTGTGCCGTGGAAATTAAAGACTGCGGGATATAAGGGTTCCCCTCGTGGCCTTTTCAATACCTTTCTGATTTCACGGGCATGAACATGGCGGTATTTCCTGGACTGGACGGAAATTCGATGCTGCTCGAGCAAGACTTCTCGTGCACTACCCTTTGGATTAAAGGGAATAGGGATAACAGATATCAGCGGTCCAACGCTGTCTTCAAAAGCTGAATCCAGGACGCGGTCAGAAAGAGTTTCAGCGAAAACAGTTGCTGGTAATCCAAGGTAGCTTAATGACACGTAAGACCATGCCACCCGAATAATTGAAGCTATGGACTGCAACCCTAGATTAGCTGCTATAGATTGCAGTCTTGTAATTGGCTCTGTCATTTGAACCTCTTCAGAAATTAACTGGTAATCTCGCACGACGCCTGGAGACACCCTCTTTCCAGTGAGGTCCGGCCATGCTGGGGTATCTAATTCCGCAAAGCTCTCTAGCTCGGTCCTCCAAAATCTAAGTGTTTCCCTAGCGTTGTATTCATGCGGAAGGAGGGTAGCAAGGACGTTACTGAATTGTTGTCTCAAAGGTGGTTTGTAGGCGTAAGAAGATCGAACATCATCCATTATAAAGCGAAGTGATGGTTCGTCATGGATTGAATGATGCAAACTAAGCGCCATATATCGCTCGGTTTCCTTATCCAAAATCGTCACGGCCCATGGAGGGTGCCTGAAATAATTAGACTGATGTTTTGTCATGACACGCTTGATCCGGTTGCGAAATAATTCAGTCCAGTTTTGACTTGAAGTATACGAATAGTGTTCCCAATCTAGTGTGGGAAGCTTGTAAATAAGCTGGAGAATAGAAAACCCAGGGTCCTGGTCAGGGTTACCTCTCCCAGTTTCTGCAACGGGAAGAAAACCGATTCTTAAGGCTTCTGTCTTCTGGCAAACTGCGAACCAAGCCTGCTTCAAGCGAGGAATATTAACCGAAGGGTCAAGGGAAAAGAAATGGTTGCTCCAGTACATATCGTAGCTGCCCATTGTTTCAGAGAGAAAGCTCTCCTGAATAGCAGTCGCTGGAGCAACTATGAAGTCGTCCTGCACCTTTTTGGTGGCTACTTCATGCCACTCATTATTAAAAGCAGTCAGGTTAAATGTGCTAGAAATTGGCACCTCAATAGCGATTGAAGACGAGGCTATTTGGACAAGGTCCTGGATGGTGATGCAGGACAAAGCTTCTATCACAGATAATTTATAGCCCGCTTTCTTCAGCCTGGAGACTAGGCGAGTTGCCCGAATTGAATCCAGACCAAGGCTTCTGAGCCGGTTAGCTTTTGTAATGATCGAAGGTGATATTTCGACTAGCGTGGCAACAATCTCGATGATCTGGGTATAAATTGAAAGATCCAGTCCATTTTCTGAGGTGTAGCCAACGGCGCCGTCTTCAATGTTCAATTCGCCTTCCCAGCGGTCGAGATCAACGGATGCATAAACATCTTGTAGTGCCCGACGATCCACTTTGGCTGAGGGAGTCTTGGGGATTTTCCTCACGACCAAAAATACTGACGGAATCATATACTCCGGCAATGAGTTTCTAGCTTGATTGGCGGCAGCGCGAGCAATCTCAAGAGCATTGCCTTGCAACAACAACAGATTCCTGGCATCGCCCTCATCAGCCGCTTCTGGGGCAGAAAGGAAAGCCACGAGGACCTGGGTGGGTCTATCTGGGCGACTAAGAACTAGTGTCTCGATTGTTTGAGCTAGGGGGTGGCACCCTCTGAGAGCGAAGCTAATTTCACTTAACTCAACCCTAATGCCACCAAGCTTCACCAAATCATCAACACGCGTGATATACTCCAAGGATCCATCTGCAAGCATTCGGACCAAGTCTCCTGTGTAGTAAAGTTTTTGTGAAGTTTCTTGGTTCCAAATGTATTTCGCCCTCGTAACCTCTTCCTGCTTTAAATACCCTGGAGAAAGTTGAGGACCCCCTAGTGCTAGCTCACCGATAGCATTTTTCATAAGGACGCGCTGGTTTTTGGTCACAAATACCGAAACAGACTCCATAGGCCACCCAATGTTAGCGCTCTTGATTGACTTGTGCTCATTTCCAAACTCCCGTATGGTAGAAACTACGGTTACTTCAGCCGGCCCGTAGGTGTTAAAAGCCCTTATATCGGTGCCCCAATCATCGGCCACTGATTGGGTCAATTTTTCACCAATCATGGTAATCACTTTCAGCGTTTTGCAGCTCTTTCTAGGAACTCCAGCAGCGAATGCGGGAGTAAGATGTGCATGTGTTGCTCTGGTGAGATTTGCAAGTTTTGAGAAAGACTCCAGCATTATATCTCGTGTGGCAGAGATAAGGACACCACCTAGACCCCAGGTATAAAAAAGATCTTGAATTGATACGTCAAAAGTACACTGTGAGAACTGTAAGCAACGTATGATACCTCCGTCGGCATTTCCCGGGATGTCATGTTGTAGAGATCTCATACTGGAAACAGCTGCAGAGTGGGTTATCGGAACCCCTTTCGGTGCCCCTGTAGTTCCACTAGTCCAGATCAAATAGGCCATGTCATTTGGAGTAGCTCTGTGATTTGTGAAGTTTTGCTTTGGTGCATCTACGTATATACACTCATAATTGCTGAAATTGCAGACATCAACCACTTTAGTGTTAGCAGGAATCGCATCTTCGGGTTGTTGGCCATCCATCTGTGAAATGAGAACCACTCCAGCACTAGTCCGTGCGATAAGGTCATGCCGACGTTGTGTAGGCGATAATGTATCGATAGGGCACCAAGCGCCCCCAGCTTTGAGGACTCCAAGTATAGCCACATACAACTCAGGGCTTTTCTCAATACATATTGGCACAGAGACATTTGTAAGCTGCCCACAAGTTTGAAGAAGGTGCTCTGCAAGATTTTCAGCCATAGCATTGAGTTGGGCGTAGGTCCAAGCAATATTCCCCGGATGGTCATCATTATCCAGGTCTCGCTTGAATATCAAGGCAAGGGCCTCGGGGTTCAATTTTGCATGTTCTTCAAATTGGGAATGTAATAGTGATCTGTTCCTTACTTCAGCGGCAGCCTTCGGTTCCGAGTTGAGGGCAGATTTGAGACAGGGCTGAGTATGAAAGGGCGCATCGTTAAAATTTTTATCCGGTTCCTCCAGAATGAAATTGACAATGGCATCCATTTCCCTCAGCATTAATTCTGCTGAGCTTGCATCAAGCTTGGTATTGAAAGTGGCACGGAAAGTCAAAGACATGTCAGGTTCGGGTATAACTTCAATCATAACTGCGAAATCGATCCCCATCGGGGGACGGACGATCGTGCTCCAGAGGCCACTGCCATTAGATTCGGCACCTGATTCTTGATAAACAAGAACAGTATCATACGGAACTTGTCCGTTCGCGGAAATTATTGATCCAAGACGAGGTTGCAAATGCGATAATGCCGCTGCATTAAAGGATGAAAGGTAACGAGTAACATCCTTGTTTGTCGTAGCTCCAGCGTGGTTTTCTTTGATCTTTTCAATTGAGACCCTCACGGGAATGATCGTAAATACTGGGCCAATACAAAATTCTGAGTTTCTCCCAAATCTTCCAGATATTGCACTCCCCATGACTACGTCTTGTTCGGAAGTGCCAGTGTAGCTTAGGAGAATAGAGCTCCATGCAGCTTGTAACACCGAAAGAGGTGTTGAACCAATGCTTTTTGAACGCCTTTTGAGGTCTCCATAGCCAGTCAGAGAAGTAATCTCCACACATTCAGTTCTTTTGAGAGGTGGGGTCTGGTAAGGTGTGAGTGACGGGAACGCTGTTGGAGAAAAGCCTTTCAAACACTCTGCCCAGAATTGAAAAGTCGATTGATGATCGGGTTCGAAATGATGTCTGACGATATACTCTAGTGATGTTCTTTGTCCCCAAGGCTTTCCCTCGTAAGCAGAAGACACGTCTTGAAGAAGAAGTTTCAGGGCACCGCCATCAAGGATACCGTGGAACATGCTCAGTATTACTTTTGAGCATTTAGCCGAGCTGACAATAGATAGTTTCCAGGGTGGGGTGTTCAAATTAATCGACTCCTCCGCATTCCGAAGGACATTCAGGATTGTCTCTTCTAAGTCATCATCTGAAACATTGTATATTTCCCAGTCGACCCCGGAACCTTCCTGCGGAGCCAGAATACACTGTGCGAATGGGGACATATTATCATCTGCCAGGCAGAAGACCGTTCGAAAGGCATCATTACTTTTAAGTACTGTCTCCCAAGCGATCTTCATTCGCTCAAGATCCACATGCGCATTAAGTGGTAGAACAGAATGATTGATATAAGTGCGAGATGAGGACGATGAATTTGCCAAACTATGCAAAAAGCTCGCTATCATACCACATTGAGTTGCTGTTGCAGGAAGTACTTTATCTATTGTATCAGGGGCAATCTCAAGTCTTTCTGCACATGTTTGATGATTCTTAGCGGCGAATGATTGGACATTTTGTTCAAAATTATCTCTTTGACTGGCAGCTTGGCGAGTTCCATTCGAGTCGAGCTCACTATCCAGGCGCTGGTTTTCAGTGATGATTGAGAGTAGGACCTCTGGAGTTTGGGACCGCAGTACATCACCGATAGATAGACCAGTAATGGCATGGTCTCTCAGCTTCTCTAAGAGTTTCATCGCAGCAAGACTATCCATCCCCATTGAGTATAGGTCGTCTGATAGGTTGACTGCTGACACACTCTCACCCATTGTTTCTGCAATGAGCTTAATCAGAAGACGCTGCAGGGGTACTGCGATTTCACTAACTGTATTTTCTAGGACCTTAGACTGAGTCCCTATTGTATCGTTATTCCCAATGGAGCAAGCTTCAGCCCCTGTCTTTTGGGGTTGCAATAAGAAGGCAGAAATGGCTGTACGATCCACTTTTCCGGAACTAGACTTTGGGAGCGAATCAAAAAAAGTGTATCTTGAAGGGCACATAGAAGGTGGTAGGTGATCTCTCGCATTTCTCTGAGCCTCTTTCAGTATATTATCTTTTGCTGTCTCACATTTGTCATTAGCCACGATGCATGCAACGATCTGCTCGTTGTTATCCAATCCATTTTCTCTCGTCAGCACAGCAGCCACAACTTCTCTGACGCCAGACACAGCGGCAATAACCGACTCCACTTCACCTAGTTCGACTCGGCGGCCACTCACTTTCACCTGATCTGCTGTGATACGGCCGAGGTATTCGACAACTTGGGCGCCCGTCCCATCCCAAACGATACGGGCCTTGTCGCCAGTGCGATAAATGTAGCCAAACTCGTCACTTTGAACAAAGGACTTTGCCGTTACGGATGCGAGATTAAGGTATCCTTTGCTCACTTGCGGTCCGCCTATAGCGAGTTCACCAACGAGGCCAGTAGGTACTAGCTTCGGGGTACGTGAAGATAAAGAGAGAATAAAGATTGCACATGTTGGGAGTGGTTTGCCGATAATCGAACCACGAGTAGCATATTCAAATGGAGCCGCAAAAGTACAATTGATTGCTCCTTCAGTTGGACCATAGGCATTCACCAAGGTTCTTGAAATATCTGTGTCATTACTGGACCTACAGGCATTTGGCGCTTGTGTGAAATTTTCAATCACTGTGCGGTTGAGCTTTTCGCCCATTGACCAAAGAGATTGGAGAGTTGTTAAACGAGATGGTCGCAAAAGAGCAGCCAGGCTAGGAGTAGCCATCATAACAGTTGCTCTTGTCTCGTTAATAGTTGCCTCCAAGTTAGTAAGAGTGAGGGCTCGGTCTGCGGAGCAGAGTGTAGCTCCCATACTTAACGTTACAAATATCTCCATGATTGATGGATCAAAGGAAGGAGAGGCAAATTGAAACCAACGAAAGTCCCCAGTAGAGTCCCCCGGTAAGGGAATTGCCGCAATATGGGATTCGATGGAGCATGTTCCTGCCATATGACTTATTTGAACACCTTTGGGCCACCCAGTCGAACCGCTAGTATATAATAAATATGCCGTTTGATCACTCTCTATATCCAATTGTTCCACAGAGGCTGTGTTTGACGACGTAGAGATTGACGACACATTCCGCAGTTCTTTCCACTTGGAAACCTCAGCTACATCAATCCACGCAGCTTTTTTTCTTTCACCAATCGCTGCGTCTACATTCCACGGCCCAGATTGAGGCTCCGGTTTGTTGCCAAGAATAATCGGAGAGCCGATATCCTGCAGAATTTTGCTGACTCTTTTTGCGGGAGCGTCTTGGGGAAGGGGCGAGAATGCACACCCCGATTTTAAAATCCCCAGGTACGAGATATAGAGTTCAGGAGATGTCGACATGTGAACAGGAATAATATGACCACGATCGGCAGCTTTGCCACTGGCGGACAGAAGAGATCTTATACGTATGGCCAAGTTAGAGGCTGCCTCATTAAGAGCCGCATATGTGAGTGTGCTGTGCTCTGCGGGGGTAGTTTCAGAACCCAGTGCATGCACAAAATCAAGAGCTATTGCATCTGGCGTCCTTCGAGCCCAATCCTCGAAAGCATTATGTAGGAGAAACGACTTAGCATGGCTGGTAGCACACTCATCTTTCTGTGTAGCTCCTCGTGGAGGGGGTATCGTAAGTGGTGGGAAGTTGAGGGCCGAAGGCTCTGGTGGAGGAGTTGTAAGAGTAATAGTCGGCGAGGAATCCGCTAGGTAGCAAGCCAATATCCTCAAAAGCTGGGTAACTGAGGCTTTAGGTATAGATACTTTCGGATACGCGAAGCTAATCTGTAGTGTATTCGTATTCACATAAGGCTCGATGAAGAGTTTGAAGAACTTATTTTTCGTAAAAAATTTTTTCATAAAAATTAGCTATCTTTGTACTTCAATGACAAGCATATATTTCAACAAACCTTTCCGGTGGTAGTGGATACATTTTTTAAACCACCATCTCTTAATCCAATTTCCAGAAAGAATTGTACTCCGTCTCTATCATGATGTCCAATATCAAGTTCTTGGAGCGCAGTGTTGACCGAGTTTGTGGGGCCCTCGTCATCACGAGGAGTTATCGTTGCACGGATAATCGAACGTGTTCGAAGAGATCCCAAAACGAAGGGCGGGCGCAAAAGCACAAATGCAATTTCTTCAAGACCAGTAAATGAAGATATGAACCGTGCATAGCCCTTGATAAGGCTGTCGATCGTGTTTTTAAGATCGGAGCTAAAGATAAGCTCAACCCGCTGGCTTTGCTCGATACAATCTGCACTTGATGTCTCAATGACATAGTGATCCACAGTATCCAATGCAGGAACCTTAGTTACGGGAAGGAATTCAACAGTCGAGCTCTGAAGCTCGTCATTTACCTTATGCTGGGTTGCTGGCTCTTTTGTTGATTCTTCTGCAGCCTCTTGCCCCTCGTGGCTGCGAAAAGCTCCTGCTATTCCTTTGGTTACACGGGAGATTCCAGAGGTAACAGACCTGCGAAAAAAACCGGCTAGTTTGCGTTTCCCCATTCTGAATCCCTGCTCCCGTATGACGATTGAAGCCCCAACGAACCCTCCGGGAGCAGGCACTCTTAATATATGTGAAGAAAAAAAAAAGAAAATAAAACTTGTTTTTCTCCCTAGTACAGCTAACCAATAATTCTAGCGACGCAGGAACCTTCAAACAATGTGAAATACACTCAACGTCATTGGTGGACCTTCGAGGGGTATGATGTAAGATAATTGGTTGTTATGCGATGGTGGGGATGCGGCAGTGACAATAGCTAGGTACCTGAGGTTGACTGTGCAAATTGACGCACAGGCATATATTTGTGTGGCTTATTACATGGTATATATCTAGTTGCAACATTCAGTGTGGGTTGAGCGATACGCACTCTGACCGAATATCTCGCAGGATCAGTCTAGGTGGGAGGGGCATTTGACTTTTGGCGCATTTGTAGACTCCGAACATCGGGCCAAATACTTATCTGATTAGATCATCTGATTAGATCCAGAGGTACATCATCTGTACTGTAATTGTCTCTTACGTTACAAAAGCCCACACTTGACAAAGAGTGGAATTTTGATAAAGCTTGCAAAACACCCAGCTAAAAGGTCACAAAACCTTAGCTCAACCACCCTGAGTGCTGGTACACATGGTTTGGAAAAGGCTCAATCTCTGATGTAATATCATGGGCTGATTTTTAGTGAAGAACCAAATCCTACGGAGGGCTTTTTTTGGTATTTTAACAGCATGACAGATACCCAGTGTCATCTTGGTTTTCTTAAGGAGGCAGTGATCAGCTGGGCTGAAAGCTTTTTAAACATGAGGGGCATCCCAAATCTTTCTTGCTCAACTCAGGCGACCTCCACGCGCTAATCTCGTTACAGCAGTAAAAAAAAAAGGAAAGCAAGGAGAGAAAAGAGAAGTGGGGGAAATTCCCCCCAAAAAAATAAAAAATAACGCATCCCTTTCTTCCTAGCCCAAATAGTTAGGCAAACTTACGATACTTCGCGTTAATATAGAATACAAATGCCCGACCCCGAGCCGGCCGAGATCAAAGACATCGTACAATACTAGCTCCTCTCCCTGCACCTACTAAGCTTCTGCATTGTCCATCCGGAGTTTTCTTACAAATAAAGGAGGTTTGATTGGATTACAGTGGATCTGATAGGGCAATTTTTCACTGCTGACCTTCCAAATAGCATTTCTTGTTCTGCAAGGGCTGCTAAGCGCGGAATAACAGGAAGATCATAGGTAGATAAGAGAGCACGGTGTACCACTGCTGACACGGTGCATGCATGAAAGGCGCAGGTTACAGAGCTATACGGAGAAACCGTGTCCTTCTCGAAGATCTATTGCTCACCCCCCTTTGCTGTCTGACGTCTTTGCCTGTACGAAGTTCTCAACAACCCCCCTATCAAAGCAATAATATTTATAATCATACGATATGCGTGTGGCTCATATACATGCATATGCAGTTGGGTTCCCAGAATTCATTTTGCTTCGTTGGTTCGTGCGTCAAATGGTGCAAGCTTTCTCTCTTCGGTTCTAGACGTAAATCAAGGACGATATTTAGTCGCATTGAGCCCTCCCTGGGCTTAACCCCTCTTATCCCAATAATTTCACCATTAAGTAAGAGACTACGTAGTATCTCAACCAGTGTTGTTATTATTGCTAATTCATCTTCTCCGAGAGGGGCTCGTATCGACCAGAAGGACCCACCATGGAATCTAGGCACTTACACTATAAATTGCTCCACCTGGGTATCTGGTAAGGCCGAAAGGCCTGTCCTATCCATTATTGGGCATCAGCTTGCAACATCCGATCTCGCTGTCTGCCCGACAAAAGGTGGGTTCGAAGGCCAACCTGAAGCATCGGCAAAACATTTCAAATAGCTAACATCTGTATAACAGTCGGGAATATCCTTGACACCACAGCCTCATGGGTTCCTTATTTTGTTAACTCCGTCTGGTACTTGTTTTCTTTTTTTAATCTCCGACAAACTAGTGGGTATTATTTCATGATCATGATCACCACCCTTCAGACTCAGACTGAGTTTCAGGTGCTATTCAATCTCCTCAAAAAGTGGATTCATCATTAGCACGCCCCCAAGTACATGGCTTATAAAGCACACTAATAGTCCCCGCTATGAGGTCTTCAAACTTCGAAAGAGCTCATCATGAGCCACATACTGCAGGCACTACTCAACCTCTTTCATGTCTCCAACATAGTGAACCTTTCTACAATTATGGGCTCTACTTTGCGTACTATTACATGCTCCATCCATCCAAGATGAGTAAATTGCCGTGGTTTGATTACCAACCCTCTGCAGGTTCCCCCACGCGACGGACTAAGCCGAAGTTTATTATATGTAGTGATTTGAGCGGCGCGTGAATCTCCATTCTTGTACAGTACAGTACTAAGAAACAGAGATGAGTGCACAAGAGCGAGATCGTATTCATGCAATATATTTCCCATTCATCAGTCCAGATCAGTTCAGAGTTCATATACACTCCCCCAAATGAGGACGATCAATTGCCTAGACATAACATAAAGGGGATATTCCAAGGGCCCATTAAACATATGCTAGTTAGGTTCAGCTTGTCCTTGATCAGCCTCCAGTCGCAAGGGCATCTTTAATCTTTGAATTAAGCTTATCGAGTAGGAAATTACAATCCCACGTACGTCAGTTTCTCTTTTATTCCCCCATAAACCCCCATAAAAAAAAGAAAAGAAGAAAAGGAAAGGAAATACACTAACTTCTATCGTTTTAAATCCAGATACTGCTGAATTATGTTACCTGATAGCACGCTAGGCTTCTAACGAAAATTAAGTCTGGATCAAGTACTATATGTCACAACCCAACCCATATGTCTCTACGCAAAGGAACATGACCACCTAAAATAGAAAAAAAAAAATGAGACTTTATGTTCATATGCTTTATAGTCGACGGGGAGAAAGAAGAGAAGACAGAAAGGCTAGCAGGCAGACGACCCTTCACTTCGATTAAAAAAATGCTCACGACTTTGTTCAACGGATAAATCCAAGCCACTTGGCTGAGTTTGGGAGGATAATAAATTAAGATGCTCGCACAGAAAATAGTGTGGGGTAGGTGGCACTCCGGTATACTCTATTGTGACTCAGAATATAACTAATTTATCATCCCAGAATGCACCAAACCTCCAAACTTGAGTTCCAAGCCCAAATTAGGGAAGAGATTCTCCATTTCCGTACGGCATATTCCGCCTAAACAAGCTTGAACGGGATTCAGGCTAAACCAACTCAGGCCTTCGGGGTGACACCCCGACACTTTCTGGGCCTCCGCGTTGGGCCCCTCGGGGAGTCACAGGCCATGATTGGCTACCAGAACCTTTCTTCGTTTGGTGGGGTTTTATTTATGGACAGCATTCAATCCAGACTGCTGGAGATGAGGGGATAAATTGATGCAGTTTCCCCTCACTTAAGTCACTGCTGAACACGTTTCCTGATCTTGTCTGGCAGAGAGATTTTTAATTTTCGAATCGCAGGGGCAAAAATGACGGAACAAAATAAAAAGAATGAGATGATCTACCGCCGACTAGGCAACTCCGGTCTACATATCTCAGCAATTGGACTGGGAGGATGGTTAACGTAGGTTTAGGATCGACTATGAGACCTTTTCAAGCATTGATTCTGACATGAAAATAGATTCGGAGGCGATGTCAGCGATGGTAAGATATCGTGCCCGACCTTCTAGCAACCGATATTCCATCGAGATTGTTTCCGGCGATCTCTATGTATGAGCTAATTTTTTACTTTCCAGACGTTGCGTCCAAATGCATGGAACAGGCATATGAATGTGGGATTAATTTCTTCGACACAGCCGAAGGGTACGTGTACCCTTCCACCTTCCTAGGCGTGATAATTGACCTCTGCATAGTTATGCGGGCGGCAAATCGGAAATCGTCATGGGACAAATCATCAAGGATAAAAAATGGAAGAGAAACGATCTTGTCATCAGCACCAAGGTTAGTCATTTATTATCTAACTCTCTCTTTAAATTTATCAAACGCCATGGCTAATCGATCGTTGTCTCTGGATAGCTCTACTGGGGAGCAGCCAATGGAGAGATCCCCATCAACAACAGCGGTCTCTCGCGAAAGCACATCATCGAGGGAGCGCGGGCCTCTCTCGACCGACTACAGCTCGACTATGTCGATATCATCTATGCCCACCGTCCAGACCGTCTAACCCCTATGGAGGAAACCGTGCGGGCCTTCAACTTTGTAATCGAAAAAGGCTGGGCATTCTACTGGGGAACATCCGAGTGGTCTGCGGATGAGATCAGCGAGGCGTGCGGAATTGCTAAGTCACTCGGCCTCATCGCCCCAATCGTCGAACAGCCCCTATACAGTATGCTAAACCGAGAGAAAGTCGAAGGAGAATTCCAACGGCTCTACTCGCGCTGCGGGATCGGCCTCACCACTTTCTCTCCCTTGAGGGGTGGCCTCCTGAGCGGCAAATACAACGATGCCTTCAATGCGCCTCCCTCCGGTGCCCGCTTCGCAGAGAGCAAAGACGGATACATCAGCAGTGTCCGAGCTGCATGGGGAAGTGAGCAATCAGTCGAGACAATCCGACAGGTTAATGCTGTGAAGGTATGTCATTGATTCCCCGAAACTCTCCCAACTTACCTCCCGAACGTCCTCGCTAAGGAACCCGCGTTCTCGCATCTTCTACAGGCCGTAGCAGATAAACTCGGGGTGAAACAATCCCACCTCGCCATGGCCTGGTGTCTCAAGAATGAAAATGTCACATCCATCATCACCGGATCCACCAAACCAGAGCAAATCGCAGACAACGTGCAGTGTCTGAAGATTTTGCCCCTTCTCACTCCCGAAGTGATGGCGGAGATTGACGAAGTCCTTAAGAACAAACCTAAGCAGGAACCTGCTCGACACGCTTAATCGTTTCAAGCATTCTGTTTGCTTGTATATATCTAGATACAGTATATACCTAATTACATATCCACCACACAAAGTTCTTAATTCGTATCAACCCGAATAATCATGGTAAAAAAAGGGTGGGGGGGAGGGAAAGGGAGACAAAAAAAAAAGGTTTTCAATAAAAGGGGGTAGAGATTCTATAGAAAAATCTCGTTTCCCGTCCAATAAAGCCCGTATCATGTAGTATACCTCTAGATACCTCCCCACGATACGTACCTAAGTACCTACTTAGGTAGGTAGGTATTTGCTTAAACGCTGCTTTACCCATAACGAAAACAGGATGGATAATGTTATATATTGACCAGGTAGTAGGTAGTAGGTAGGTATCATTAAAATATTACACGTCATATCACATTATAATAGGTGAAGTACCTAGGTATCACATCACCTCTCTCCTTTCCCACCTTCTTACCTAGGTAGGTACCCTTTCTTCCCAATCCCCATGGGAATCAGCGATAACAATTCATGCATAATCGACCCAGACCGATACCAGGATATTTATCCGTCTTAAGCCCCAACTCCCCACACCGCATACATAAAACATATCGAGTGCCCTGGACAACAATCTCTGCGCCTGGGCCATATCTCGCTGTCTCTCCATTGGCTCGCGGTTCTAAGCCACACTCCACGCAGAATCTTTTCCAAGCATCGCGGCCGAATCGTCCGCGGCGACGACGGAGCATCCGGTCGGCGAATTTGATTGCTGGTCGGAGGCGGAGGCAGTAGCGGCAGGCATAAAGGTCTTTCATCTTCGCGTGATTGGTGGTTTCGGCGAGTAGGAGGTCATAATGCGTGAGTCGGGGGATCAGGGCGTTAAAGTAGGTACAGGTGATTTTGAGGTAGATAAGGTCCGGGAAGGGTAGGTAGGTGGCAATAAGAAGGTGGATTTCTGGAGGAAGGTGGCTAATCAAAAGAGACTCAGCCATTGGGCTCAAATGCATCTACGATGCCATCCTAAAGAAGAGGATCACCAAGAGGAACCATAAGGCTACTACTGACTTGTTTGGGTGGATAGTTACCTATTCCACATGCGGGGTAAGCTCGTTCTGACGTCAACCTCTTGACTCTTGACCACAAAAAAACAAGAAGACGAATAATAAACAACGTTTCACGACTTTATTTTGCTATTTATACTCCATCGTTCCTAGAGATAATACTAATAATAATTCACAAGAAGGATAAAAGCAAACGTATAAAAACACGATAGGGATATCAAGCAAGCAATCCGCCGTACATATACACAAGCTCCAATTTTACCACTCAAATCAAATCCACTTACAGACGAACTGTCGATTTTTCCATCGACTTTGCTAGGGTTCGGCTGATATAGTCCGAGATGCCCATATTGGTTACCATGGGATTGACACCGCTTGCACTAGGGAAAACCGATGCATCGGCCACATATAACCCTTGTGTGCCCCAAACTTTGCCCTCTGGGTCCACAACACTGTTGCGAGGGGATGTGCCCATCCGACAGCTTCCCATTTGATGGGCACTAGCCCACATAACCCTGTCAGAGCTGATTGGCTTTTTTCGGAGCTCCGTAATCCAAGCCTGAAGTGCAGCATTATTGATACCTTCTGGGCCAGCCACGTCTCCTTCCGGTCGAACGAATGGTGGCATGTCGCGATATGATGTGTGGATTTCCTTAGCGCCAGAGATGTATGCAATTTTGGCACTTGCGATAAGGGCCTCTACCATATGCTTGCGGTCGAAAGGCGACACACTATAGTCAACCCGGACTCGGCCATCATGAGGATCGGGGTACACTCGGCCAGTGTTCTTGTCCTTGACAAGGGTGATGAAACCAGCCGAATAAGACAACTTGGCCGCCTGGAGTTTATAGTCGAGTCCGTCACGCCAGGTGAAAATGGGGAGAATTGCTGCTGGTAGCATTGAGACACCTTCAATCTTGAACCCATGGCCCTTGTTATCGAGGTTTTCAAACTCATTGACTACTGTAGTCAAGCAGGCACCTTCCCAAGGGCGGAGCTCCTCATCGAAGACAGCTGTCGCAACCGCAACTGGAAGTGTTTTGTTAGTGATCACTCGCAACAACAGTGGGGTACAAACCCCCTAAAAAGAAAACATTCGAAATTCACCTACCAGGATGGAGATAAAGATTTCGGCCAATGTTGGAGTTTTTGAGACCGCTACGCAGAAGAAGGAGAGGGCTGTTCATCGAACCGCAAGATACAATAACCTTTTTTGCCTTGATCTTAAGCTTGCGTTTTACTGCACCAACCCCTGATACCCCAAAGTGAGAGTCGCGGGACGTCCACGTGCCAATAACACCGGTGGCGACTTGGCCAGCTGTCGTTTTCTCAAACAAGATCTTGTCTACATTGAATCCTTCCACAAACGTGGCGCCAGCATTAGCAGCGTCGGTCAGAAAACTTTCGGTGGGTCCCTTCTTCTCTGCTGAGCGGCAGCCCAAGGTGCAATATCCGCAATAATGCTCAGTTCCTCCAGTATTCTGGGGTACTGCTTTTGCGGAATATCCGAGCTTACGAGCGCCCTCGAGGATCATACGGTTGGCTGTGTTGTGGTTGATATGCTCAGTGTTGACACCCATCCGGTTGCATACGCGATCCAAGCTTTCTTGAAATTCCCAAGATGTGAAAAAGGGGAGACCTCGATCGGCCCATTCCTGGCGCACATAGCCTTGTGTCTGAAGCGATGCGGACCAATTGACAGTGCCACCACCTCCCCAGGTCGAACCATAAAGAATGCCCATTGAACCTTCATCGTTCGAAGTAGCACCAGAAGAATCGAACAGATTATTAAACCCTTCATTAGGTTTCATGGGGTATTGTCTTGAAGAGAACGAGTACCCCTTGTCGACGACTATGACTCTGTGGCCTGCCTCAGCCAAGTTTTTAGCTGCCACGCCGCCACCACAGCCGCTTCCAATGATCACAATATCCGTTTCGATTAACTCCGGCTTGTCGCCAGGAGGAATTTGCAAAAATTCGTATTTGAAACCATCCTTTTGTGTTCCATGGACTGGGACACGGGGGATCCCCACGACTGGATAGAGGGTAGGGCTGAATGTAGCCCACATCTTTTTGAACATAGCAGTGAAGGCGCGGTAGGCGGAACGGACGGGTGGTAATCGCGAATCTCCCCAGCTCTTGAGAATCTGCTCCCGGACTTCAAACGGCTGGTCTTGAATTGGAGTCATCGATCCCGTGAGGATCAGGGATCCCGCTCTCGTACTATAACAATTGAGACAGGTGTCAGCCTTCAGGAGACCCGCCACATAATCGAATAAAGGGAAACAAAAAGAGAAAGAAAACGGTGAAAACTAGGTGGGGGAAGCTTACTTCAGAGCAGTCAAAATAAAGCTCAGTCCATTCTTTCCTTCCTGGTGCACATATTGTGCAAATAGGCGCTGCAAGGCCTGACGAACTTCAGGGATAGATGACAGGCTTTCTTCCATATAATTTTGAGCGATTGACTCTGCATCAGGGCCGGGGATGGTAGCCTTTAGTGATGTGAGAGCAGCATCCATGGTGGCTTTAGAGACCACCTTAGCTGACCGGGACTTGCGCGCATTTGGTCCACGCACTGAGGGGATGACGGTATCTGCCAAGGCTAAGAGAGTCTTCCATTGTAACTCATTGAATACTACGTCGGTAGGGACAGGCGGAAGAGGCACGTCCAAAGGGACGTATAGGAGGGATTGTTCAGTCATGGCGAAATGCCGATCAAATTATATAAGATAAAATAGAAATACCTACAAACAATAAACGGGGCGAAGTCGGGCAGAAGAATACGACGAGAGAGAGCGGAGGGAATAAAGAATTGGAGAAAAGAGGAAAAGGTGGGGTGCAGACGGGTATGATAATAAAACAGTCAAGATTCAAGCGGGGGGGAGAATAAGCAGCCGTAGGGAGTAGCGCTTTCCCCGAGGATAGGTAGGTGAACTTCAGGAGGTTCGATTATGTCCGGAAGGAGTAGTGCTTGCGAATGGAGTTTTAGCAGTGGTGGGACTAGCTTGTCAAGTGGGTAAGTTCAACAATCAATGAACACTGCCCTGCAACAACGGTCTACTTGGATTGCTGATCTACAGGCTCTTTCCATTCTAGAGTCATTCAAAAGGAGCCAATCAATATTAAGGGAGAAGATTGCACGAGCAGTTTAACGCATGAAGTAGGTAAGGAAGTGGGGGAAGCACGGCCACATGGATAGTTCAACCGAGGCGACAAACCCCCAAAGCGAGCAAATCAGACCATCCGAATCGCTCAACTTCCTTCTTTTTAACTCAAAAGTGAAATGTTCCAGGAAAGCGAAAGATTCTGATAGGAAGAAAAATAAGGTGCTGGTGGAGCCAAATGCGGGGAAGGGAAAACGGACGGAGGACTCGGAAGTAGCTCAGGCAGCTTGGGCCTGTCTCAGCTCTCAGCCCTTAACCGAGTTCCATGTGAAGAGGACACCGTAAGCATCGGGCTCTTGATACTTATAGAGCTATGGTTTGATCATCGGCGCACATTGTTGGCGTTTCGTTCCCACAATAGGACTACCCCTGATGATGAATCATCCATCCGAATGCGAAAGATACCGTGAGAAAGGAAACAAATCCATCGACTGTGAGAAAGAGTGGAAGGAGTAGAGATAGAGAACGTAGAGCAAAGAGAGGAGAAACAATGCTCGATGAAATCCAATGAATAGAGGAAGTAAAAGAGAGATGTAGCTGAACGTTCTTCTCCTTACTATGTTGTTGTTCGATGATGAAGCTCCAATCGGAAGAGCAGCTCCGAGGCTTCCGGTTGCTCGTGACTTGTGCATGTTTATTCGACTCGCAACAATGAGATACGATGGAGACTTTGATCGATCAAACCCTGGCCGGCTTACTACTCTATTGCTTATGAGAGGTAATACAATTGAATAGCGTTATACTACTGATTGAACGATAATCCACTTCAGGTCCTTCCCTCAGAGCCTCCTCACCCCCACATAAGCTCCTGGTGATGTCCATATTGGGGTAGCCCGCCCACGTTCTGAACAGACCTGCGGGTCGTATAGAGAGAAAGAGAGCGAGGGAGTCGCAACCGAAGTAAGGTACAAAAGAGACGCAGAAAACCGAATCAAGCTCTCTCTTCTCCCATGGCCACAGATAAACCCGCCCCATCTTCCTGCACCCTCCCGCCCGAAAAGGTTTTCTCCATTCAGATTGGCACCGAGCTGTTCCGTCTCTCGGGCGCTTCGATCGCCTCCGATGGTTAGTTGCACACCCACCATTTATAACCATCATTTATAATCCTTTCACCTGATCGTATGATTATCTGATGACTACGCCGCTGGGGAAAGCTTTGGACTAGTCAGTGACCACTAACATCCCCCTTATAGCCCCGTCCTATTTCTCCCGATTCTTTGAAGATCAGCTCGCGCAGAATGGGGACGGGACGGGCATTCGGACTTTGTACATCGATCGTGATCCGACCACCTTTCAGGAGATCGCTCGACATCTGCAAGGTACCTCTCACCCCATCTTTCTCCGGGAAAGACAGCTAGAGAGCCAATTTTTAATCCGAAACTCAAATCAGGATACCACCTCCTACCAAAGGATGGGCCACAGTTCGTGAAGCTATTCGCAGATGCGCAGTTCTATAGCTGTATGAATTTTCCTCTCCTCCCTTGCCCCTCCTTCCATCTCATAATGGTAATTGACACACACATCGCAACCAATCCCAGTACCCCGTTTGATCTCCCAACTATTCGAGTCAGAAATCATCATTCAGATCGGCGATCGTCACTTCCAGATTCCCCGAGACATCTTTTCTGGGGCGGGCGACTCCCCCAACTTTTTCTCCCTTGGTTTCGCTGCCTTCTTCGCCTCCCCAGCCGAAGTTTTCCCAGGCCTTGATCGCAATGGTCTCCTGCGACCTCCAGCCATCGTCCCACCAAGTGTCCCTAACCGCTCAGGCGACGTCTTCGCCCAACTTCTCCATCTCCTCCGCGGCTACCCCCTCCATATCAAGAACGAAGCCCATCGCGCCGAGCTCCTGCGTGACTGTCGCTACTTCCACCTCCGCGGCCTAGAACAGAAGCTGATCCCCCACCATATCAGCTTCAACCCGATCCGTGGTCGCTCAGAGATCATCATCCGCCTCGAAGACGTCCGTCGGTCGGGCATCCATGTCGAACATGATGACAATACTAACGACACGCGGGTCACCTACTCCCGCCCCTTTGTTGATGACACCACGCACGACCTAATCCTCGAGATTGGCGACGAGAATACCATCATCGACCTGCACACCATGCGCCCAACGTTCCTCAACTTAGTCAATGCCCGCATTGCTAGCTTCCTCCAAATCCTCGCGGACAAAAAGAACTCACCGAGTTCGCGCTCTTCCACGCCACAACAGAAGCCCCAGAGTACGATCCGACACCCCATCTATGTCCAGATCGACCACAATACCGCTCTCACCATTGACGGAGAGGAGCAGTCTGATTTTAGCCAGTTCACACTGTCCTTGAACCTAGACATGAAAGCCGAGCCACAAGCGAAACGCAGACGTCTAGATCTCGACGGATCCCCCCAGCAGGTAGACTTACCTTCGCCGACGTGCATAGTGCGAAACGGACAGTGGCGTGTTTTGATTCAACCTGGGTCGGTCCCGGACAGTCCGGAGTTCACCCTGGTCGCTGTTAAATTAGATGTGTACACGAGCCAGAGGATGCGAAGTAGGAAACAGGCGTTCCTAGTTCCTTAAATGTATACCACACAATTCTCTCTTTCTCTCTTTATATATATATATATATATCAACCTTACTTTCTCGACTTTTTCCTCCTTCCCCCCCCCCCTTGTCTTTTATGCATTTAATTCAGATGGAAATTTCTTGAAGTCCTACATATAGCTCTGTTCCCCACCCCCACCCAGCAAAACTTTAACAAGGATACATAGAGATGTAAGTTGCTCTAATCTGAGAATCCATCCCATTCATCGTCATCATCATCATTATTCTCTTCATCTTCCTTCCCGTCTATCTCGCCATCATCTTTGGTGTTCTTTGGATTAAGGTTCCCTTTATCACTTAGATCATCTAAATTGCCATCCCTTACAAACCCAGCAACAAAGAAACCTCCAGTCCCTTCATCATCTCCAGGCCAACACCGTAAACAACCTTCCAGCTCCTCATCAGATAGGTTAACCTTATGCTCGACCCCATCTGCACCCTTTTCTGTCCTCACTCCACGGTGCTGCCATGCCCTCAAACCCTTTGGCTGCTCCTCTCGCCGCATAACCCGCCACCCTCGGCGTCGAGCCACCTCTGATGCCAGGATACGCTCCACAACGGATTCGTTTTCAATCATGTGGATCGAGCAAGTGCTATATGTGATGCGCGTCGCGGCCGGGAATGAGAGGGCATGTTCAACGATGCGAGTTTGGAGGTTCGAAAGTTTGGTGAGACGCTCGGGATCAAGTTGAGTACTGCTTGTGAGTTCGTTTTCGTCGGTTGGCGAGGAGGAGGATGTTAGTGCATCATTATTTTTAGTTTTTTTCTTATTCAGATTGTGACCATTTTGGGAGGCTGGGTTTCCGGTAGAATCGGTTTCTCTCTGCTCATCAGAATCATTGCGCTTCCGTTTCTTCCCCTGGGTTGCGCTTCTTCCTGGAACAGGGGTGGGTAGAGCAAGTTTTGGCACATCGTCACGGCCAATGATTCCACTCCCAGAGCAACTCGGGTCGAGTAGCAAACCTGCAACCCGCTCGAATCGAGGATCGGCAGGGTCTAAGGCCAGAAAGTCCTGACCCTGGAGGACAGTCACAATGTCGTCTGCTCCAGCTGTGGTTACCATTTTCTGCAAGGTTTTGGCGCGAACAGGCGACGCATCCATGGAGAAAATATGTGTTGAAGCCCGTCCTGACTTCCCCTTCGCGCGACCGAGACTCATCTTCGCGAGCAATGAAGCCAAATGCGTCGTTTTATTCCCGGGTGCAGCGCACCCATCCAGCAGGTCACCGTCCTCCATCTTCCACGGCTGATCCCCCAAGAGAAGATACGCTGGGAAGCAGGACGCTTTATCCTGCAAAATGATCTCTCCATTCTTATATGTCGGTGACGTCGTGAATTCCATTCCCGGTGGAACGGCCACAAGATCGGGAATATGAGGGTCCAGTCGCATTTTCGGCTCTTCGTTTCCCACCAATTCGCCCAGCGTCTCCACCCGACGATACGACGCGAAAGTTGATTTCAGCTGTGTCTCAAGCGTTGTTCGCACGTTATTAACCCTCACCCAACGGGGATACACCGCGGTTGTCATCTGGCCCGACCCATCCACACTACCTTGCTGCAGAGCCAACTTCTCCCGACGAACAGCCTCCTTCAAATCCGATATCGTCGCGCATCCACGGCGCACGCGAGCCTTTGTAAACTCGCCCTTTAACCGAATCTTATGTCGCTCGATCGCTTGACGGAGAGGATGCGACGCCGGTGCGGCAATGCCATTTTTCGCGAGCAGATGATCGTGTACGAGTAGGAGAGCAAGTAGTGGATAGAGCTATATAGTTTTTATAAATTATAACATCATCAGACTCAAAGAGCATTTTTTTTTACTTTCGTCAGTCAGCAGGAATGGTTTTTCCTCCTTCCTTCCCTTCGTAGTCAACTCAACCATCGCCTTCCCTGTACCGCGTCAAGGTAGAAGGTAGGTAGGTCGTCACATTGCTGGGGGGAAAAATAAAATAAGGATGGGAGGAGGGTCAAGTACACACCTTTGGTTCCTGCTTAAGAATCCCCGATTGATCAATCACCTCTTTCAAGAGGATATCCCATTTGGCAGCCTCGACGATAAGCGCATAGATTTGCGCCGGGGCAGCCCTCAGGGAACGGGAATTATATAAACGGGATTTAAATGATCCTCCTGTTGAAGATGGAGCTGTGAGTATGGCCACAGCATCAAAATAGAGGTGCATATTGTTTTCCTTCTTCTTCTCCTCCTCTTTTTTCTTCTTCCTAGAACATGTCAAAATTGGATTAAATTTGCATATTTGGAAAGGACGCAGATTAGGGATTAATATTAGTTAAGGATGATAATAAAGAGAGAAAACAAAAAAAAAAAAAAAAAAAAAAAGGGTGTTTGCTCTGTTTGCTTGTTACTTATCTTATATCTCTACCTATCTACCAGGCGCCTTCCTTAATCAATCTATCTTGTATGACTCAACAGAATAATTTTCCCCTCATAGGTACTATTTAAATCTTATGGAACCTACCCATTGTAAGACCTAATTAAATTTACTCTACCTTTCCCACACTGCAACTCCCCCACATTTTATCATATATAGTATATAGAAAAAAAGAAAAGAGAGAGAGTGGACACAGCAAACAAAAAGAGCAAACGCGAACCAAAACCAGCCGGATAATAAGAAAAAAAAAAAAAAAAAAAAAAATTGCATACCATCATTATCATACAAAACCTATATATATCCAGACTCAATGCACATACAATTTAAACCTTAAAAAAAAAGAAAGAAAAAAGAAAAAAAAAAAATGACAAAATCCAAACCCACCTTCACAACAACCTTTATTCCTCCCCCAAATACTACTTCTACTACTACTACGACACTCACCCTCCCCACACGAACAATCCCCTACCCACCCACCAACCCACCCGGGATCAACGATGCTCTCGCCGTCCGTCTCCAAGTCTTCGTCGATGAACAAAAATGTAATGCCGAATTTGAGATCGACGACGACGATTACCGGAGTTGGCACTGGGTGATTTACGACGAATCGTTTGGGGGGAATGTTAGCGACAACGACAAGATACCCAATCCGACTACTAATGGTGATGGCGGTGAAGATGAAGATGGTGATGCAAAAACGAGAGCTCAAGCGAACCCAACAGGTTCTCAGCCACTCTTTAGAGTCCCCGTTGCAGTGATCCGTTTGATACCGCCGCCACATGCGCCCCACGAATTATGTCTGCAGCAGGGAAGTGAGGGGGAACAGCAGAATAAATCGCTGCTGCCCAGGTGGGACCTGTCCTGTGAGCCACATATCATGCTTGGTCGGGTGGCGGTGTTAAAGGAGTATCGGGGGTATGGACTGGGGAGACGGGTGATGGAGACGGCGATGGCGTGGGCGGCGGCGAATGCGGATGAGATTAATCGGGCGATGAAGACTGCTGTGGAGAAGGAGTATGGTGCTACTTCCGCTGCTGCGAGGACGGAAGCGGTGTGGAAGGGGCTGGTGTTGTTACATGCTCAGAAGCAGGCGGAGAAGATGTATGAACGGCTTGGGTTTGTTACAGATGAAACATTTGGGACATGGCTTGAAGAAGGGATTGACCACGTTGGAATGGTTAAGCGGTTGAATATTCAACCTTATTAAGGAGAACGAGCAATGTAGAGAGTTCGCACCTTCTCCATACTAAAGGGTTTAAGACCGGGTATACGAATGGAATAATAGACACGGAAAGTTAATATGTTGTCTACAAGAGAATAGAATCATTTGGGAATGTCAAATTATAATGCATTACCAACACCTCTATCACCTAGATTGGAAAGAGATCGGAAATCAAATAAACATGAAACATGAGCCCATAAAACACCATGAAAAAAAAAAAAAAAAAAGTCAAAGGATAAAAAACAAAGAGATCGCCAAGCGTAAGCAATCATGATAGGGTATCCTGAGCAGTGAGGAAAATGAAAAAAAAAAAAAAAATTAAAAAGAGACAGCCCCCACTTCTATGAAGTTCGATCGCAGCATTAAAGGGAATACCCCCCAAGTAATAAGAATCTGAAAAGAAAGAAATAAAGCCGACCCAACTCCATGTAGATGACCGAACTGAGGATGGAAAAGAAAAAAAAACAATAATGAAAAAAGGATGATCCAACGACCGAAATAGGAAAGTAAGATCAGAAAATATGTTCTAAAATATGTGAGGCATCGAATCGAAGAAAAAGTATTTGCAGCGGGGGCGCGATCGGTCGACACGAGAGCCCCGTGGGAATCAGAAGTAAAATTATAGTCGACAATAGAGGGTGAATAGATTAGAATGTACTCCAATTCCAGCCCCGAGGAATGCTGGCGGCAATTTCAGTGGTCTGGCCAAGCATCGAGGCGAAAGCAGACTTGGAACCCTCGTCCTGCGAGGTATCAATGTCATCAGACGACGGCGGAGAGGCTCCATCGGTATCCTGATTATCCTCAGTCTCGCTGGCATGCTGGGCATTAATCAGGCTCTGGATCTTGGTGAGACGGTCGGCGCGAGCCTCTTCCCAACGTTGGAAGGCACTCCAGCATAGATCACAGGCACGAGAAGGAACTCCTTCAGGGTGAAAGCGGGCATCTTGGTCGAGAGGAACAACATGAGGGGTGTGGGAAGAGCAGAAGACATGACCGCAATGGCGGCAGTGGTGACGGCGAAGGAAGAGACCGAAGGAAGAGCGACAGGAAGGAGAGTCGCAGCTAGGAGATGCTGCATCGGCCTAGTTGTATTTCCGTTAGCAAATGCATTCATAATAGGAACCTAAGACTGGTGGATGTATAATGCAAGCAAGATAGATGATGTTGCGGGCGCAGATCACGCAAGATGTCGCAATCAGCTGGTTGGTTCGACATCCGGGAGTGCAGGCACGCAACCTTCATAGTATATAAAGCAAAGGATACCCTTCGAGATGCAAAGAGAAAGATAAGGAATAAAAAAAATTGGTAATACTCACTTTCCAATGTTCTCTTGTTGGAAGGCCAGTGACCTCTCCAAGATGTTCAGTCTTCATCCACTCATCCTCAGCTAGCTTGCTAATGGTACCACTAACAGCACTCTCGAGTGTTGAGCGGCGACTAACTGTCTCACTGGTTTCTCCATCATTTAAACTATCAAGAGAACCATGTACACTACGAGGAGGTGTTGGAGGAGAAGGCTTCTGAGGGCGCTCAGTTGGGCGCAAAGCAGCAGGCACATAGAGGGGAGCTTTGGGCGGGCGCAGCTGACGAGTGTGGAGCGGGAGATATTGAAGACGTGGGGAAGTGGGAGAGTTATTGGCAGTGGTGGTGGTAGAGTTCATCGGAGAAGGATGCCCACCATAGATCGAGATCTGGTGGGAAGGAGGGGAAGTCGTCGTTGCAGTAACAACGTGGGTAGCCATTTCAAGGTATGATCCAAATAATAGAGATAAACAAAGCAGATGTAGTTGTGATGGGGGGGGGGGGGGGAGAAATTAATCGAGAGTTATAATGGTGGGCTCCAAGTGTTGTTATAAAGGGAGCAGGACAAGAGGGGGAGGCAAGAGAGAGAGAGAGATACGGCGACGCCGGCGGAATCAAGGATATTGACGGGAATGGGATCGTGAATAGAGCTGAGCTAGTTGAGGTCAAGTTGGTGAATGGAAATTAGGCGGAACCATAGACACATCGCAGTGGCGAGAGAGAGTATGAGAGGAAAGAGACGAATAAAGTTCGTAATGACGATGATAGGAGAGCGAAGAATGGAAATGATCGGTGAGTTAGGATTGGATTTGGCCGCTATCAATCGAAATCGATGATGATAACAATTAATGGTCGAGTCTGGACTGGACAGGCCGCGCGGGGGAAGGAAGAAGAATGGAGGGGGGAGGGAAGGAATGTCTTTTTAAGAAAAGTGATGGATAGAATCGAGGATGAGCGACGTATTATTATCATTATTATTATTTTTTTTAATCCTACCTATCGTGTTCTCTCTGATTTAATTACATTTTCTTTTCTTTTTTTTTTTTCCCTTCTTTTCCCTTTTGCCATGCGCGCTGTGGAGAGAGGTTGCGCTAACGGATGGAGACCCCCGGTAATCCTACCACTTTATCACATCTTACACTAGTGTCTCCTCCGACTCCTGCTCCTGCTCCTGCTTAGGAAATAATGATAATATTATTAGTAGTAGTAGTAGTAGTGGTGGTGGTAGAAGGAGTAGCTGTAGTTGTCGTAGTAATAAATACATTCTCATCCTGGACGAAATAGTGATCAGAGTTGTTCTACAAGTGGTGGAATAAAAATACCTACAGGCCCTACACAGTATTGAAGAGGGTAACACTAATGCGAATCCTGCAAAGGTTGGAGCTAAAAGGGAAAGTCCCGAAGAAACGCAGCCGGTGGAGCCGTGCAGAGAGGCAACTTCATAGTGAACACATCCCTGGTCGGATAATATCACATCAAAGATGAGAGTAAAGGGAGCTTATTACTCCGTATTCTTCAGGACTACCCTATCTGTCTCAAGATAAATGAGGCGGAGATTGAATCGGTCGAGGTTCCCCTCCTCTTTTGGCAAGTGGCTATACCCAGAGCGTGGAGGGTAGTTTAGGCGTCACGTCCGCATCCTAAGAAGACAGCACGAGTTACGACTCGAGAGTACGACTACTCACTTCCTACTACTACTTCTAAAACTTTGGACCTTGTTTGGAGCCAAAGATCGGGATCCACACCTGGTAGCGCTAACCTGCATCCGGAGCGGTGATTTACCGAGGAACATGCCTGGACGGTGGTTGGGGCGGGATTCATTAATAATAATAATAATAACACTTTCAAGGGAGATCTTGGTCGGTTTCGATAGGTTCGATTATTGGGCATTTTGTCCTACGCTCCAGAAGGTTTCAATTCTCTCGGATAGAGAGGCAGTTTGTTATTGGATCTGATCTTAAGAATGTTGGCTTGTTGTTATCAATCCTCGTCACACAAGACAAGGGGTTGCAGAAGCGAACGGAGGAAAGGGAGGGAATCGTCCATGCAGGGATATCCCTCCCCAGTCAGCCCTCCTCCCTCCCTTTCTCCGATCACTAGGTTAGGTCGGTACTATGTATATTGTATCCTGTACAATCATGACAACATCCCTGTTTGACCCTTGACCGCCTCTTGATACTCCAAGTATATCCCTTCTTAATCGAGTATATCTCTTGAACATCGTGAATCATACATAACATCACCCCTTTCATCTCGAATGCTCGAGGCCGTTGGTGGCAACGGTTCCATGGTGAGTGTGAGAGGGAGATGGAGAAGGAGAGGAGGAGAGGCAACAAGCACGAGGAGTTTCCCCTTCAGGTTGTCTCCATACTTCTAGTTCCCCCCACCCATTTCTCTTGCGAGAAAGGAATAAAAAAATATCGTAGAGATATGATGAACGACCAAATCCTTTGGTTGTTGTCCCTAAGAAGGTAATAAGAATAATAATCATAACATAAAATAATAATGAAAAAAAAAAAGAAAAGAAATTTAATATTTTTCATTTTTGTCTTTGGCTAAGAGAACTCCCGAAGACAGCTTGAAGACTACCGCTGTCACCACGATGGTTACCGACCAGACCGGCAAGGCCTTTGGATGATAGAGTACAAATTCGAAAACAAGCGGTTCTCATTGGCAGTGAGAGTTGGAGGCTCCCCACACGACCCAGAATACCCCATCTCCACCCAGCAGAAGGAGCTAAGGTAACAACGAGGTTAGTCAACAGTAAAGTAGCAGTAACCGCAAAGAGTTACTCAAATAGAAAAGAGTTCACGAGACCCAAGACAGAGACGGAGGCAGCAACGAAGACAACACTTGAGAAGACAATATATCGGGGAAATGCGGATGCGAGCCCATAGCCCTCGTAACCTTACCCCTAAACTCCCCTTGCAAAAATTATTTCTAGCGGTGACGGTAGCAAACAACCTGGCCTTCCCCTTCGACCCGAGAAAAGTAATAATAAAAAGAATACCTTACGGATGCGTAAGTAGGTCTACAGTACTATACGACATGTATGTACATTCATACTTCGGAAGAGGAGGGCCGCTTCATTTAAAACAAGGCGTATGATTGGCCATGTCCGAAACTCCCGCGCGAGTCCTTGTCGGCTCCTCCAGGAAAGCCCTCCAGGTCAGCCCAAGTGGACACCAATCACCGTTGAGCACGGCCTTTCCCAACACGGCGGACCTCAGGCAAGGTCGTCTCCGGATTGGTAGTTTTTCATCGTGTTATCGCAGCCTGTTGATTGGCCGATATGCCCATTCAGAGTTGCGATTGGCCAGGAGGACGGGCAGCACGGACAGACGCCGAAACGTTCTCGCCGCAGATTATGTAACAGAATCTCTGGTGCCTCGGTGGATCCTTTCTTGACTCGGACTAGCCGGGGCCAAAACCTCGGATGGGTGACTTTGGAAGCATCATCGAACTTTCTAGGTTGGAACTTGGAGGTTGTGAAGAGTTTAATCGTTCCAAACAGGGTGAGAGAACCAGCGATCATCCCAACTCTGATCATCCGAAGGCCATCTGCTCGGTTCCGAAATTCGGGAAAAAGAAAAGGGAAAATAAAAATAAACCATCAATCAACAAAAGTCATTGTCATCATAACTACGGAGTAGTTAACTTCTAATAGACACCTACCGGAGAAGACTAATAATTATTAGAAGGATAATAATCAGCTGTCGGTGTCGGTAAGGAGCTGGTCAGGTGCAACAATCCCACTGAGGACTGCAGGGCACCTTTTTTACCTCCCAACTAGTACCTGATAGCTTTCTTTCCAGCACGGCTGCCAAGGCTGGAGAGCCCCCTTAACACCTTTCTATCTTCTATGGGTGGTTGGGAGTCGGATTTGTGAAGCCTTATCCGCATACCGACAGAAGTGGGCGCAGTCAAGACACTATCGATTCTCGGTTCTTTAAATCCGTCGTAGGGAGGCAATGTTCGGATGGATAGGCGGCGCTAACACTACCGAGTACGTTGCGACTTGCTTTCTCCCCGTGATGCCTTCTCCAGAGCACGATCAACAAAGCCAAGCCAATTGATTCTCCTCTTTCCTGCCTTTTTTGGGTTGGGTGGCGATCATAATCATACAAGTGACTAACGAGGTGCCACAAGTCACTCGTTTTTCTCGTTTGTCTTCTTTTTTGTCGACCGCGGAAATAGGTGCCTCATAGATCCATCTCGGAATTCTTATCAAGCTCAATAACCGCAATCACTACCAATCGACCCACCGATAAGCTTGTGTATGAGTATGTTGGCGCCTATTCGGCCCATTGCGGCTCTCTGATAAACAATCAAATGGGAGACATGAGTCCGTTACGTTAATCATCATCATTATTATAATTGCTGATTTTATTGTTATTATTGTAAACAACTAATTAGTTATTTGGGGCTTTGCTATCAGCTGAGGTCAGAATCCTATCACCTGTCTCTTTCAGCTTAAAGGCAAATCCACCAATGAGCAAGGATCCCATTGCTCAACTAGGTTATGTTGCTTTTTTTCCCAAGTTCTAACCCTTCTTCTAGTCTCTCGGTGGCGTGTCTAAGGACCCAGAGACCTGGTTGTGGTAGCTCTTGTGTTACCAGCGAGCTGGAAACTTCCTGCATTTCTATTTCTATTGTTTGTGGGTTGACAAATATCAAAGTATGCTGTGCAAGCTGAAAGCAAACATGGCTATCGTTTTGACGTCACAACTACCTAAGACCTCGAGGCTTACTACTACCTACTGGGTATTTGGTAGTACTTGCACAAATGACGACAAGCCTAGCATTTTTTTCTTCCGCTTGGATAGGGGTTCGATCTTCTGTCAGGAAACCTGTAGCGTGCCTATCTAGCTCTCCATAATGAGTATTTGTAACATCTCTGTGTATTCCAATTGACTACTTTTGTTCATATCCAGCGATCTGACGCTATCAGTTCTTATCATGCGGATACCCCCGCAGCGAGGACTTGTTTCTGCCTCTAAGGTAGATACGTGGTTGACTAGCTTGACGTTTTCCTGCTATTAGAGGTAGGTGATGGGTTCCAGCCTCAACTGAGCCCCCAGTTTACGTGTAATTTTTTTTTTTCGTTATTGCCGTAGAGAGCTCAAGCTCTCGCTTCAGCTACCTAGGTAGCGATAAGGAATATGCAAGTCAATAATGGGGCGAAGTTTAAGCCCCCAGTACTGCAGGTCTTTTGTCTGCGCAGGGACAGTTTAATCAGGGAAAGTTTAAATTGAAGTTGCTTGTTCTAACATCTTTGTTATTTTGAATTAAAAAGAAAACAATCTCTTTTTCACCAAGTTTCCAATTCCCCGACCTTTGTCGGTTTTGTTTGTGTGCACTGACGAAAAAAAAAAAAAAAAAAAAAAAAAAGAGAAGAGAGTCTGTGTCTACCCCAGATTCACAATTACGTTGATGTGATGTATGCACATAAGGTACCTACCCCACTCTAAACATATAGGACCAGGTACCTATAATTCCCACGGGCCAACCACCATTCTAAACTAATACATCCTAAGTGCATACCCAAGTTAAAAAAAGTATAGAAACAGAAGAAATTCAGCTTTGGTTCCATCAAGGGGATTCAATCGGTGGTTGGTTCCTAGGTAGTAATCCAGGGTTACAACACTCCATGACGTCATCACTTGATGAAAATGGGAGGAGGAATTGGGAAGCAAAAGTACCTACTATTATGTTATTACTATATCGTACCATACTCGCATTCATCTTGGCATTGCATGGTATCCAATACATTGGATCACTGGAAGGATCAAAAAGGAAAAGAAAGAAATAAAGGGAATTAAAAAAAAAAAAAAAAAAAAGGGAACCCCCCACTTCCTAGGTTCCTCCCTCATCTCTCTCTATTGAAAACTACATCTTAAAATTTACCACACGATAGCTACAATACTAGGTAGGATATTCAAGAGAAAGAAGCGCATTTACAAACACGTTATTACAAAAGGGGAAAAGAGCAAAGGAAAGGAAAGAAAAGGAAAAGCGAGGGGGGAATTTTTAAAGAACAAAAAAGCAACAATGCAACTCGCAGTCTTCAGCGCCAAATCCTACGATCGAGTCTTTCTCGACTCGGTCCTAGAATCCCAATATGCAAACACCAACACCAACGGTCCCCTCTGCACAATAACCTACCACTCCTTCGCTCTGAGCTCCGAAACTGTCGCGCTAGCCCAGGGCAGTGATGCCGTCTGCGCCTTCGTAAACGACACCCTGGACGCCCCCGTCCTCCGCACCCTCCACAGCATGGGCATCCGAGCCATCCTCCTCCGCTGCGCTGGCTTCAACAACGTCGATCTCCCTGTCGCCGAAGAACTAGGACTCTTCGTCGCCCGCGTCCCAGCCTACTCCCCCGAAGCCGTCGCCGAATTCACCGTAGCCCTCCTCCAAACCCTCAATAGGAAGATCCACCGCGCATACAACCGGGTCCGCGAGGGCAACTTCAACCTGGAGGGGTTCCTGGGCATCACGCTCCACGGGAAAACGGTGGGGATCGTAGGGGTGGGACGGATCGGATTGGCGCTGGCGCGCATCTTCCACGGGTTCGGCTGTCGACTACTCGCTTCAGATCCGTTCGGCGGCGATGAATTCCGTCAGTATGGCGAGTACGTTGATTTACATGTCCTGCTGGCGGAGAGTGATATCGTGAGCTTGCATTGTCCGTTGACGGAGGAGACGCGACATATCATTGATGCGGAGAACCTGGGGCGCATGAAGCGGGGTGCGTTGCTGGTGAATACGTCGCGTGGCGGACTGATTAATACCCAGGCGGCGATTGAGGCTCTGAAGATGGGTCGGCTGGGAGGGCTGGCGCTGGATGTTTATGAGCAGGAGGGGTCCCTCTTTTATAATGACCATTCGCAGGAGATTATCCATGATGATACTTTGATGCGGCTCATGACGTTTCCGAATGTCTTGGTTTGTGGACATCAGGCCTTTTTCACGAGGGAGGCTTTGACGGAGATTGCGTCGACAACGTTGGCGAATTTGGAGGATTGGGCGTTGAAACGTCCTTGCAAAAATTCTTTGGTGCGTGAGGGTCATTTGTTGGTTGCGAGAGATCAGGAGCCCGTACGGTTGTAGATACTTACCAGGTATCTATGGGTGTTTTGGTTTGGATGTTTCTTTAGGTTTATTCCGTTTTTTTTTGGTACCTACTTTTACGTCTTACAGTATATATATGTCTAGGCCTATATCTATTGAGATGTTTTGGGGGGATGGATAAATAAATATAGTTGGGTATGGCTCTACGAGTACAGTATATATATAGGTACCAGTAGATTGTGCGCAAAGGAAAATAAAGCCCATTGAGTCAAATAAACTATCAAGAGGTATAAAGTAACAGAATCTAACAGCAATAACTAATATATACAACCTAAACTAACCCACCCCCGGGTCAAACACTCCTACATTAACTGCATCGCATAAGTAGAAACGGAGGAGAGAGAAGAGAGAGAGACGGAGGGAGGATAATATTACATTGAAGCCTTGAACTTCCCGTCCATCTGCTCAATCTTAGCCACTGCCCGCTTATACCCAGCCTCCTGCTGAATCTTCTCGACATAGCCAGCCAATAATGGGTACTTCTCTTTCAGCGGCATACGTGTATTCGCCGCAATGAGAGGGAAGCTCATCATAATGTCTGCGGCCGTGACTTGGGGACCACAAAAGTACGGTCCACCACCGGGACTCGTCTTAAGTTGATTTTCGAGGAAGTCAAAGGTACCAAAGAGGTTCTTGTTGAGGAAACGGGCCTCGACTTGGCCGGCGACCACACGGGGAATGAATTTAATGAAGAAGGGGACGGGGGCGTTTTTTACGGCTGGTAAGAAAAAAGAAGAGGGTTATTAGCTTTTTTTTCCCCCCACCGTTTCTCTCTCTCTCCGTTTTGACTTTCCAGACAAAAACGTACGAGTATGTGAAACTTCAAAAAGAACAAGTGGAAAGGAAGGGGGGCAAAAAGACATACTATCCATGACCAATTTCATTACTAAGAATGGCATGAGACTCCCCTCAGAAAAATGCATATAATATCGATATCGCATCCATGCCTCAGTCTCCCCACCAACTTGTCCCTCCTTGCCCTCTACATAGCGAGTTGGGATCAATTTCTCGCCTCCAAAGTGGTCGCACAGATACTCGACGATCAGCCCGGATTCAGCAAGGACTAGCGGTTGAGAAGCTCCAGGCGCTTCAATGGTGACGACGGGCGATTTCCCCAGGGCATGAACTTTCTTCAGCTCTTCGGGGGCAAGCATGTCAGCTCCACGTTTGAATATCTTTAGCTCGTAGGGGACGTTTAGTTCCTCGAGCAGCCAGAGGATTCGGTGGGAGCGAGATTGGTCGAGCCTGAGACATCTTGTTAGCCAATGTATCTTTTTTTTTTTTTTTTGATTTCTTATTGTGATAGAAGATCTAATAATAAAAAGGGAAGAAGAAAAAACACAGGACAAGAATAGAAAGGGCAGGCCGTTGTATGTCTCAACATACCAGTAGAGGGTAACCTTGACATCTTTGTTCGTCTCTGCCATGACGTCGACTCAATGGTATGTGAAAGAATGACGCTCGTGGAGGAATATCTATAGGTGTGGATTTGGGTGATATGGAAGAGAAAAACCAAGACAAATAAATAAGTAAATTGTTAACTAAAAATTTACAGAAAATATGCTCAAGGGGAGCAGGCGAGGCTTTATAGTAGTCTGGTCTAGCTAGCACCTTTTAAAGTATGTCATTACCAAAACATCCGAGGTTTGTTTAACTTTTTCAACAACACCTGTGAAAATCCATTCCAACCTGGGATGGGCAGTGCACTTTCGTCGTGGATCTATTCCCACGGAAGCACATCTGCTACTGAATTCAAGCCCATATCTTGCCTCGCCGTGTGGAGGAGTTCCGGCGACAAATGCGTCTTCTTTGGCGAGTCCGGCATTTGTATCCATCCGTCCACTTAGCTTATCTGCGCTTTATTGGCCCTGCTTGAAGCCTTTTGGTTGGAGAATCGCACAGCCCACAACTATAGCTTAATTTATGATCTCGTATTCATCTAACTAAAGATGCAATGGAACCTGCTCGAATTGCAACTCAAGGTCAAAAACAACAATAGAAATTAAAAATTGAAAAAAAAGAAAAAAAGAAAAAGGATGCGCCTGGACGGCTGACTCAGCGAGGACTCAGCATATCACATGACCATCCAACTTCCATTTCAGCGTCACCGAATATGGGAATCTCTACAGAGACGCCCTTCTCGCAGTCAATTCCACTCTCCCAACCGCGATCATGGCCGGTCCTAGCAAGTGTGAGTGACAACACTTCAGATACCAATTGCCATTGGGCATTAACCGACTAATCTGTTCTCCGCAGCCCTGGTCCTTGACCCGGCCCTCCAGAAATACTATGGTACGACTACCGATCTTCCTCCTTACACAGATCGATCTATTTTCGTAACCCAATCCACCGGTCCTTCATTGAAAGGACTCAGTTGGGGGCAAGAATAGAATCGGCCCCTTTCCCTTTCTTCTTCCCGTTTCTCCCTCTCTCAGGGTACAGTGCATCGCAAACAACAGAAAACTAATTGACACCCGCCATAGAACTCTCCGCAAACCGTTACAAGTACTTCCGCTGGACACCCCGCCATGCTTGGCTCTCATTTATCTATATGGGTGTGATTCCCGCGACATTGGGCTATATCGCTTATAAGACCGATGTGGGTTTCCTGTCCCCTCCCTCTTCTTCTCTCTTTTCAACATTTCCCGGTTCTCCGGTTTCTTTCGGTGGATGGGGGTTTATTTTTTTTGAATTCATACTCACTTTTGCTTCGTTATTCCTTCTCTAGGGCAAATATGATCTCCGTGGTAAGAGGAAAGGAGATACTATTGCGGAATGGTGAGAGAATGTTTTGATCATGTTTTCAGTGGGGTGAAAGGAGTACTTGACTTTAGGGGGGAAGAAGAGATCTTTGTCGTGTTCTTTTTTTTGTTAAGTCCTAATTAATGCGGTTTTCGGTTGCCGCTGGACGTTGTATCTATTACTAGAATATACCGCATGAAAGTCCTACCTATGGTTACTACCTTTTCCCCCCTGGTGCTACTTCAAAATTTAGATCGGAAGGATAGAGTATGGCAATAGATACTCTTTCTAAACGGTTGCATGTTTTAAATCAAATCAAATCAATATAGCAAGACAGATCAAGATAAGTCTTCCGATTGATATATCTGTCCATATAGGTGCTTTCCTTCCCTAATTCTTGGGTATCCCCTGCCGGGACAAAACTCCATGATATAGCAGTAGTAGTTTAATAGTACAAATCCCCCGTAAAAAATAAAAAAAAAAAAAAAAGACATATCTGAAAATAAGAGAACAAAGAGAGCAACAAAAAAGAAAGAAAACTAATAAGGCCCCCATCTCCTCCTTCCCCCAGGACCACCACCATTACCACCGCCAGTACCGCCACCGCCGCCATTTCCACCTCCATATCCCCGTCCCCCATCGGGGACTCGTTCCCCTCGTCTCCAATCTCCAGCAGGAATCCCCCGATCACCGCCAGGACCGCCTCGTCCGCCACGTGGGGGGCCACCGCCGCCGCCACCAGATCGTCCACCCCCAAACCCATTATCCCTGAACGCTCTCATACCGCCCCCAATGGGCGCACCACTAGGTCCTCTTCCCACCGTCAACGGCGGGGCAACTGACCCGTCCTCCAAGGGTGGTAAGATTGCACAGTCAACATAGTCCCCAATCACGAAACGAGCTTCCTGCAACGTCTTCTCCGCATCGTTGCCTTGCAGCCGGAACGGTCCACTCGCTGGAGGTCGGCCGGCACCATTCTTAGTAGGCTCTTCATGCTGGTCGACGGTACTCTCTCGGGGTCCAATGACAACGCTGCCTAGATCCTTACTTAGATATCGGCCTCGCGCGTCGGCAGCTGGCCCCATCATCGCCGCTGCTTTCGTGTCAGGGTAGATGAGCCGGAAGCAGAGTCGGGTTCCGATAGGTGGGTCGGGGAGAAAAGATGGGAGTGCTGAGGTGAGGAGCTGCGAAAGCTCACGGAGAGTACAGGACTGCCAGGTGTAGATTTGGAGGTGATGGGCTGGCAGTGTGGCTGTTGCGGATGCGGGGGCGGGAGAACGAGCGCGGATGGCGTTTGGGCCACTGGTGGGACCATTGTAAGATGTGGATGAGGAAGATGAAGAGGAAATGGCAAAGTCGGACAGGTGGTGGAAGGAGTTCAAACGATAGAAGAGCTTGAGGTGGAAGGGCGTTGTTGACTGACGGTCAATTCGAGGTTTTGGCGTATCTCGAGAGGCCATTTTGTATTTTATTTTATGAGTTTGTTTATTTTCGTACAATTTGCCTCCAAGAAGGACTAGAGAGAGAGAAAAAGAATGTTTGTTCTGTCGTTCGTTGAAGAGGATAATCAGGGAAAGTTATCCAGTCATTGCTGGAGATTTGAAGTAAAGTAAGTGGAGAAGTGAGTTGGAGCTCCGAGTGAAACTGAGGAGTGTTTGCTTTCTTTCTCTCCGCCGGAAGAAGAACATCTTTTCTTTAAGCCTCCTTACCTCGTCCAACGTCCTCCCTTCCTCTCCGTAACAAAAAACCATCGCAAATTTATCTGGCTTGTATATGTACATCTTCTCGTATCCTCTCTTGGGGAAAAAGAAAAATAAAATAAAAAACCTCCTTCACACCCTCTTGTTTAATTTAAAGATCTCATTCCCAAACCGTCCACCATGGATTTCGCTGCCTTAATGTCTAAAGAGATTGCTAAGGCGAAAGGCTCCGGCTCAGCACCAGAAAAGAAGGAGGCCTCGAAGCTCCCAGAAAACAAATATCTCCGTCGTGGGGACCAGGAAGCCGCCCGAATAGCAGCCTACAAGGAGGAACAGGAAAGACTTGCGCGTGAACGGGAGGAACGTCAATTGCAGAAACGGAAGCTAGAAGAAGAGGAAGCCGATCGGCGACGGGAGCGAGAAGAGAAGAAACGACGACTGGCCGAGGAGTCGCGGAAGAAACGTGAGGAGGAAGAAGCTGCGAAGGAACGAGAGCGGCGAAAACGACTTGGTCTGCCTGAGTTGCCGCCGACTCCCGGTGGATCGGCTGATGCCAGCGATAGTAAGGGCGAAGAAGAAGTGGAAGGGGAGGATATCAGTGAGGAAGATCTCACGCAGAAGTTCCGAGAGTTGAATGAGCCTATCCGTCTCTTTGGGGAGACGCATCGTGGTCGTCTGAGACGGTATCGACGACTCGTCGAGCGTTCCCTGAAAAAGCAGAAAATGTCTGATGGGCCGATCCCGACAACGCTGGAGCTGGTCCCGGAGAAGGAGATGAAGATTCCTGCGACGGTGCCAAAAGATGCTGAGGGCAAGAAGTTCCTTTTCCGTCAACTGGCGTCTTATTTCACGATGGTACTCTCCGAATGGGAGATAGCCCTCGCAAAGCGGGATGTTTCAGTGAAGCAGAGTCTCCAAGGACGGCAGGCCTACAATGCTATGGTGCAGTCGCGAGAGAATATGACACCCCTCTTTCGGAAGTTTGAAAAGGCTGATATCGACAATGGTGTTTTGGAGCACGTGGTGGAAATTGTCCACAAGGCGCAGCAACGGAGATACGTCGATGCTAACGATGCGTACCTTCGGTTGAGTATCGGAAAAGCGTATGTTTAATTCTACACACCTTACACCCTCTTTTACTGGAATTACTGGAATGAATCTTATATGACTGACCAACTCTGCAGAGCTTGGCCTATTGGTGTTACCATGGTTGGTATTCACGAGCGTTCGGCCCGAGAGAAGCTACACCAGAGCGATCAGCAAGCTCATATTTTGAGTGACGAAATTACACGCAAGTACCTTCAAAGCATTAAACGGTGTCTTAGTTTTGCCCAGACTCGTTGGCCTCCAGATGACCAGCTGCAGATCATGGGGTAAAACAATGACCAGGAAAAGCAAAGAAAGTGTAACATATTCATTATGAAATTCGATATACCCTACCTAGTTTCTCTCACTTGAAGCGCTATATATGATCAATATGATATCTCTATCCGACAAAGTCTTCCCCAATGCGAAATCTACAAAAGACAACAGAACTAACATACATCTACAAGACACGCAATCATCATGCACTCTCTCATCTAATCGCTTCAGTATACATCTGCCCATCTCCAAATGCCCATCAGCCAAGTCCATAAACCGCCTGGTCCGCCTTTTTCGGGTAATGGAGATAGTATGGCCTCATTATTTGGACTCAAGGACCGTGAATGAATGTTGGGAGGGTAGACATCATGGCCATCAATGCCATGCATAACACCTATGGACGAAGTCTGTGACCGTGATGTGACAGTCGCTTTGTCTCTGGATTTCTTATCACCAGTAAATGAACCAATTAACTTCCCAGCTGCCTGGACACAGCTTCCGTACGCGAACCGGATGAGGGAATCGCCTGTCAGACTCCCAATAATGAAGACATCCTTGGCAATCTCAACATTTTCGATAGCTTTACTCCGCAGCGTCTGTCCAGAAATCGTAGCATCAGCTTTTATCCCCTTATCACAGCCGAGTACCTCGCAGAGGAGAGAATTATCAAGATAATTTAGTGTGCCTCGCCGACCGGTCGCGTATACCATCCCACGTACAGGGCGCGATAGGATGGACCCGTCGGATAGGCGAAAAGTGACCATTGCCCATTCCTTCTGCACATCCACGTTAATTATTTCAGTGTTTGGTAGCCCCTCATAAATATCTTCCCAAGCTCGACTCTCGAGAAAGGATGTCGACATCGCACGACGTGTTTTTCCGCGCCTTGCTTTTTGTGGCTCAGCAGCCCGTTTC
This sequence comes from Aspergillus haitiensis, assembly GCA_027569155.1. Classification (NCBI taxonomy): domain Eukaryota; kingdom Fungi; phylum Ascomycota; class Eurotiomycetes; order Eurotiales; family Aspergillaceae; genus Aspergillus; species Aspergillus haitiensis. The sequence continues at coordinate 391,609 of JAPDEO010000016.1, forward strand.
ATCAGACGGTAAACACCAGCGTACTCGGGGTACGCCTGCTGATGACAGCCCCGAAGGGGAGAGGATCGATTTTCAGGGTCCCATTTGAACACCTGGATGATCCTTTGGTCATTCGGCGCGGAGATAATCACGTCTGCAGCAGAAAAACCAGAACCAATGACAAGCATCGGCATCTGGGGAATTGGCTGAAATGTGGCAAGGGGTTTTAGGGTTGGATGAGGCTGCAGCACTTCGGAGAAGATCCCGCTGGCCAACACCAAATGCTTACAGTGAATATTATGTGACTTAATGAAGAACCCAGCATCCGTTCTCATGATTCCAGATACCGTTTCGTTACACCGGAAGACGTCATCGATGTGAACAGCTTGGGGATATGCTCGGAAGTAATCTGCTGTTTCCTGTCTGCTAGGCCGAGTATATGCAGGGAGATCCTTCCCCGTCGTTTTTCGGTAGTGGTCAGCGAATGAATATGCGGGTAGCGAAAGCATCGATGAATAGCTGAGGGTTTGGATATCCCAGCTTGCAGGCATTCGATTTTCGGTCCACTGCCCGCCAGGTCGCTGCGCGTCTCCAAACACACAGTGAGAAACAGCCTTTTCAGGCTCATGACGCCATTCCACATTGGTGATACTTCCCAGCTCCTCAACGTCTACACTTGGACGCACAAGCGTATCGAGGAGTACGTTCACGGGAAGAGCTTGTGTGGAATAGGAGAGGCGAGAGGCCGCAAAATGCTCAGTTAGGGCATCTACATCGATTTCTAAGAGATCCGGTGCATCCTTGAGCTTTGCGTGGAGAAGGGGGTCAGGGTGAGGATGATGGGATGAATAATAGGGAATATGACCATGAAGGATGTAGGAGAGGATCATCGCAGATGGTCCATTCCCTAGTGGCTTAACGTTAATTATGTTGGTCCTGGCTAGAAGGGGAGGGAACAGGGGAGGGACAGGGGGAGGTATGGCGCCATACCGATGATAATGGTGTCAGTTTCCATGAGAGGCTATTTGTGTACCTCCAAGCGCCCAGTCAGCGCGGGGCATGGCCTGCGCTGATGGGGTGGGAAGTATGTTTATTGGTGAATATGTTAAAGAGCAGGTTCTGCAAGGAACGCTGAAACCAGTACTACCTCCGGGCGAAGGGGGAGTAACCGGCAGGCCATTGAGAGCCTGTTACATTTGTTAAGCCTGGGGTGAAGTTGGAAAAGGAACAAATTTGGGGGTTGGTAAAAGAGAGAGAGGAGTGGGCGTGGGAGGAGCCAATTCCGCAAACGGAGAAAGCTGATGGGGTCGCTGACAAAACACCCAGGAAAGCCTCGAGCTTAGCAATCTGGAGCCATAAATCGGGAAATAAATCAGGGTTCCTGGGGGACGGTGATTAGATGAGCACGATAATAATTTCTTCTCTTCTTCTCTGGCTAAGATGATGACCCTGGTTTGGTACTTGAGCTCATAGTCTTGGTTGGAACCCGGCCGTGGACCGTGCAAAGGCAAGCTTGCAGCACGCCGAAAGGTTATTGGAGGGAGAGCACGACATCACCTTGTTAGCCTTGAATCAAGGACGTGGGTGACAGTATTTGCTTTTTTCTTTTTTACGATGATTATGATGATTTTCTGGTTTGTGTTGAGACCTATATTAATACATGATGATGTTAATGAGGTTTAAGAGGTGGGGGGAGGGATTTCTTCCTGCCGCGGTCGTTTTGAAATGACGAAACACCTCGCATTCATTTTTGCCTCTTCAGTTTTAACGTCGTTCATATCCCGGATAACTACTTCGTATACTTTTCATTTTCCATCTCCAATCGCGTTTATTAATAATAATAATTAAGATAATCCACTTAGGCGCGATCTGGTTGGCGCGGGGCATGTATGTACCCGTACCTATGCATACATACTCTATCCAAATTAAGAAATCAGGGCTTGGGGTATTTCGGACAGAGCCCTAGACCCTACTATCCTGATCCGGGCATGGCTGACGCGTTTGCTGGCCTGAGGTTAGCCTCCGCATCATTGTCGCCTGAGGTTCTATGAACCGCATTCAGCAAGTCAGAAACACCAGACAAGGACAGAAAAGTACCCAAAAGAACCTAGACGAAGAACAAGTGATAACACGATCAACAACACAGCAAAGAAAAATTTTAAGAAGGAAAAGAAGAGATGATGAGAGAATCATTTGTCTTTTCCTCACCCCTGATCCCATCATTAGCAGAATAATTCGAGGGTCGTGCCGTCGCATTCACTCTCTCTTTCTCATTCTTTAACTTCGGAGATAGATTGCAACTTTGTCCGCAACTTTTTTGCACGATGTATCATTTAGCCAAGTCACTTTATATGTATGCTACGAGCAAAGAAGGTGAGGCGGACCCCTCTTCCGAACAACAATCCGAAAGATCTCTTACTAATAATTATAATAATATCAATCATAGAATACTCTGTACTCCTCCTCGGTCTAGATAACGCCGGCAAAACCACTCTCCTCTCTCAGATCAAAGCACTGTATCAACCTCGCTCCGATGGCGCTCCGCCCCCCAATCCAGGCAAAACCGTCCCCACGGTCGGGCAGAACGTCTCCACCATCTCCTTACCTGATATGTATCTGAAGATCTGGGATGTTGGCGGTCAAATCTCCATGCGGAATCTTTGGCAGAGCTACTATTCTAGCTGTCATGCCATCATTTTCGTCGTCGATAGTACAGATGTCGGTCAGGATCCGGATATCACTCGACTTCCTTCGAGTCGTAGACCGAGTTCTCCGTCTGCTGGTGGTGGGGTTGTATCTAACGTCAATGGGGTTGGAACGAACAAAGAAGACGACGACGACGACGACGATGATGATGATGATGACGACGATGACGAAAGCAGTAGCGGGAAGAGGCGGAGGAGGCACATGAGAAGAAAAAGCAACAATAGTACGACAAGTATCGACTCGTTTGCTGAGCAGATGGCTAGTATCAATGCTCCCGGGCGTGATTTTGGTCGACTAGATGAGTGTCGTCAGGTGCTAGAGTCAGTGCTACGACATGCGGATGTAGCAGGCGTGCCGATCTTGGTGTTAGCGAATAAGCAGGACCGGGAGGACTCGGTTGAGGTGGTTCGGATCAAGGAGGGCTTCGTGCGGAAAGTATTTGAGGGGGAAACTGGGGGTGGAGTGCGCGATAGTCGTGTATTGCCGATTAGTGCCCTTATGGGCTCAGGGGTTCAGGAGGCTGTGGAATGGGTACAAAGTCGGGTCAAGTGGAACAAGGAGGGAAGACCACCAGTCATGAGGTGATGAAGATTGAGGGGGTGCCGGTATATATCGGGAGTTTCATATATTGGTCTATTTTTATTTGTTTACTCTTATTTTTTTTTCGGTTTTTTGGCGCTGGGGGTTTCTATATTCTGTTGTTAAAGATACCTAGACAGTTTTGTATTTCTTCTTATAAACAATCATATATATAAATATATCATTATTCCTATCGATCCTCATTGAACCGATCGCTAACTACACTGCTTCACAGTCATTTGCACGCCGTCGTTTCGCAGAATCCCAAAGTGTTAGTGGAATCAGGGACGGCCCAAAGAGAATTTGAAGCTAGATATTTTGGTGTGGGCTTTCTTTGGAGACTAGCGTTTGGCGTTCGAATGTGAAGCTCGTTAGAGGCCACACTGCGATGGCGTACTTGAATGGCTCGAGACGGTGGGACTCGAGCGGTTAGATCAGAGAGGATTTGCAGCGTGACGCCTGGACATAAGCATTTTGCATGCGGATGGCAAAGAACATCGGACTATCTCTTTGAGAAACTTGATGTGATAAATGCGTGATAAATGCTCGAGCCGTGATCTCTCATTTGTCCTTTAACTGCATTTCGTAGGCCTACTCCGGGGTTGAGCCGAACACCCTTTGAATTTTAAGGGCAGAAAGGATGGAGAATCCTGTCCCGCACTGCAATGTAAGAGGCAAAGGGAAGCCGTGCACAAGTGTATGGCACAGGTGTGACACAATGACACCATGAGAGTTAAATCGGGATGAAAACGGGGTGGGCGTCATTATCAGTCAACATGATCTGTCTCATTAACATCCTTTAGTTTTTTCGGCCAGTCACGCGCAATATCAATGTTCGCTCGTGGAAACCACATCTCTAGAAAGATATAGATTAACGTGTCGATCACCACGCAAAGGCAAAAAAGCTTCCCAGCCCAGACTCCGCAGCCGTAGTACCGTTTTAGCCGGTCAATTAGAGTAAAATCTCGGACCCTATCTCCACCAGCCTCCCATATTTCGCCAGGATAATATCCGTAGAATTCCTGCGGACTAATGTCACCGGAAATGCCCTTGTAGACCCGCTCAGTCCGCCGAGCTACATCGGTCCAGGAGTACATCATTTTCACCTGGTCGTGGAATCGATCTGTTCGCACTTTGTTAGAGCGCAAGGCATTTATTGCTTTGCTGGTAGCTAAGACTATGTCATCTTCCTCGGGTTTCGCGAAAGTCGTCATGTGCTGTGGAAGCACCTCCGGAATACCGCCGACTCGGGTACAAACCACGTAGAGGCCACAGCTCGCAGCTTCAACTATAACTGTCCCAAAAGCTTCAGTCAAGCTGGGGTGGAGGTAGATGTGTCCTCGAACCATGACATCGCGCACTTCTTCATGCCGAATCGAGCCAAGCATTTCTACCTTGTCTTGAAGAACATTTCTTTCTAACATCTGCTCCAAATCAATGGCCTTGGGGCCGGACCCACCAATGATAAACCGTACATTTGGATGAGACGCGAGTATTCTTGGAATGGCTGCAATCAAGAGATCGGTTCCTTTGTTGTAAAAGAGGCGTGAAATGACGACAATAGTGATAATGTCGTTAGGGCCAATTTGCCTTGGGGCCGGTTGAATTTCCTGTGCACCTCCGCCCTGGCGATCATTTGCACGCGGTGTTGAGTCCAGAGGTCGGAAATTCTCCGCGACAACTGCATTTGGAATAACAGAGACCATCAACGGGTCTAATGATGCCCGGAGGACCGTGTTCTCCTTGCTGAACGATAGGCGGTTAGCATGGTCTCACTAGAGTTAGCGGAAGCGAGTCTCACCATGTGTGACTGACACAGATAACGTGGTCAACATCACTTAGGGTAAATTTAAGTAATTTATTTGTTAAAATAGATCCTGCGTCGGCAAACCCAAACAAGGAGTGGTCTGTAAACACTGTCCGCAGACCCATGGTTCGCGCATGCAAAATGGCTTCATGGCAGAAGCTACTCATGCTGGCATGGCCATGAACAATCTGAATCCGTTCGCGAATGACAATGTTCCGAAAGATGGGGAAGAATGAGAACACGGTAGGCATCGTCGATTCGCGGTAAATGACGAGGAAGGGCACATGGTAGACTTTGAGTCCATTGGTCAAATACCGGACCCCTGTGCGGCCTTTATAAGCATGAGTAATGATAATTACTTTATGCCCGCGGTCTATGAGCTTCTGAGGTTGGGTGAGTCTCATTGGAAAAGTACTGGTACTAGCTGGGTTCCCTTACGGTTGACAATTGGTATATATGGCTCTCGACTCCACCTACACGAATTTAGTAGACCGCACAGACAAAAAATTGAAAACAAAAAAGAAAAAGATATTATAACACACCTGGCTGGGGAAAGAAAAAATCACAGACCATGCTATGAAGGGCAGACAGGCGATTGTTAGCTTTTGCAGTGATGGTAGCTCGGCGCATTGGCCGTGGAACACTTACGCAATGTTGTAAGGCATCTTGGCTAACGTCGGGGTTACCCTAGGAATCAATCAACCTGGATGGAATATTCAACAATTACAACTAGTAGATCAGCCAGACGAAGACGGCCTTAGAAGTAGACCAGCTTCCATCTTGTATGCGACAACACTTGTGATGAACTACAGTTAGAGACACGCTTTCATCTGACGATCTCGAACAGTCCAGACCGCAGCGGCGTAGATGGCGGTGTGGATATTCTGCTGGTAAAATGGTCCCGCCGAAAAAAAATAATTTGGAGAAGCTTTCCCGCTCGCAACATCGCCGTCTGCCACGAGAGATTCCCACTTGGATTACGTCGGAAATCCGTGCCAGGGTTGCTTTGGCGTCTTAATCATGGCCGGTGACCGCTCCGCACGTCATGATAGTTCAATGAACGATACATCTACTCCATCAAGCGGGAAGAAATCCCAGAAACGAAAGAGAGACCTCGATGGCTCTACCGCCGCTTCCTCAACGCCTACGAAAAAATCTAAAAAGAATGAGGGCGCTTCACCGATCCCCCTCACGTCTAAGGAATCCCGGAAACATAAGAAGCGATCCGAAGTGGCTTCCGACGGCAAAGCTCAGAAGGAAGCAACCTCGAAGAAAGGTGTTATCTCGCCGCATAGCAGCAAAACAACGACTCCGAGTAGGCACGATAGCGACACTCGAGCTAAAAAGAAGTCAAAATCTGGGAAGAGAAAATCTACTGGAGAAGATTCTACTTTCGATACGGAGGCTACGCATCTGATTGAATCGACTAAACATTTGGATCAGTCACACACCACTACAAACAAGAAGAATAAGCGCAAGCAATCTCCAGTGTCTGACTCGTCCTCATCCGCGGAGGAAGCGGGAGAAAAGGTTTCGGAAGCATCGAAGAACAAATTTGCGGGGATTCTATCTAAATTTGAGCGTTCCGCGAGAGTAAAAGAAGCAGCAGTAGCAAAAGGATATGGGCAGGCCGAGACACGAGAATCGGATGAGAATCTAGCCGAACCTGTAATCGCAAAAGGCCTGGAGCCTATTCCTCAACCAGAAGCTGCTCCTGAGAAAGATGAGAAGCCTACATATTCTTCGCTCCCCACTTGGCTAGCTCACCCTATTAGAACGTCGTCTGAGACGAGAACCAAGTTTTCAGACCTGGGTATTGACGCTAATCTACTTCGTGTTCTTGAAGACAATGGGTATAAAGAAGCCTTTGCAGTGCAATCAACGGTTATCCCCCTGTTACTCAAAGGACCCCAGAGTCATCGCGGCGATTTGTGCGTTTCCGCCGCTACAGGATCAGGCAAAACGCTTTCCTACGTTCTTCCGCTCGTAGCAGAACTAGAACAAATCCCAGCCCCAAGACTACGAGGCCTTATTGTTGTGCCCACAAGGGAATTGGTGAAACAGGCTAGAGAGGCATGTGAATTTTGTGCTGCCGGATCGGGTTTACGCGTTGGATCAGCTGTGGGAAATGTGGCCATTAAGGACGAGCAACGCTCGTTAATGCGCATTGATCAAGTCTATAGCCCGGAAACCCTGAAGGTACGGCAGCAATCGGACTTGACTGGAGAAGAATGGGCGGAATTCAATCTATTGGACTATATTTCAAACACTACCGATCTAGGCGAGGCTTTACCTGGCTATATCCATCGGCCCGAACCTAATATCGACATTCTGATTTGCACACCTGGCCGGCTTGTTGATCATATCCGCTACACCAAAGGCTTCTCTTTGAAGCATCTTCAATGGCTTGTCATCGATGAGGCAGACAGGCTGCTGAATGAAAGCTTCCAAGAGTGGGTTGACGTAGTGATTGGTTCCCTCGATGCACGGAAGGCTCCAGGGGCATTTGGCCCCAGCGGAGAGTATTTGGGTAGCTTAGGGTATTCTCTCCAAACAAAAGACCCTCGGAAGGTAATTCTCAGCGCCACTATGACAAGGGATATTTCGAAGTTAAACTCTTTGAGACTTTGCAATCCGAAACTCGTCATTGTCGGATCCTCAGATCCCGTTGTGGGCGCGGAGGACGAGAGTAGTGTGATCGCCCATTCCGACGACAAATTTACTCTACCATCAACACTGAAAGAGTACTCAGTATCGGTGGGAGATGGATCCCAAAAGCCACTCTATCTTCTTCGGCTCCTACTCTCCCATATCAAGATCGGTGTTCCGCGAACTGCGAAACATGCTGCTTCCGAGTCCGGCAACTCGACTTCTGAAGAAACTAGCTCCGATGACAGCTCTTCCGACGAGACTAGCTCTGAAGGATCGAGCTCTGACACCGATTCCGACTCCTCTGATACTTCCAGTTCAGGTTCTGATTCCGACTCTGATACCTCGTCAGATTCATCATCCGAGAGCACATCTACCTCTTCCGATTCCGATTCCGAAACCATGCTGTCTCCCCAAAACAAACCCTCCAAACCAGCCACTCCTGGTACAACAGTGCTGATCTTTACTAAATCTTCTGAATCCGCTTCCCGCCTCTCACGCCTCATTGCCCTACTAAACCCATCCCTATCCGACCGTATCGGAACTATCATCAAATCTAATAAGTCATCTGCATCCCGGAAGACTCTTACTGCCTACCGCCGCGGTAAACTTTCCATCATCATTGCCACTGATCGTGCATCCCGTGGCCTCGACCTGCAATCCCTGACGCACGTTGTCAATTATGATGTTCCGACCAGTGTTACAACATATGTGCATCGGGTCGGTCGGACAGCCAGAGCGGGTAGAGATGGTTCAGCCTGGACTCTTGTCGCACATAGAGAGGGTCGATGGTTTACGAATGAAATTTCGAAGGGATCGAACGGCAAGATAACCAGGTCGGCTAAGGTTGAAAGGGTACCAGTTAAAATGGATAATATGAAGGAAATGAAATCGAGATATGCGGCTGCGCTGGATGTCTTGGAGAGGGAGGTGAAGACCAGCGGACATGCGATGAAAAAGGGAAATTAGTCCCGAAGTAATTAATTGTTCATGAGAGTCAAGGTAATAATCTATCCTTCCTCCCTTTCTAGATAATTTACTGTATATAATTTGAAGTCAAACGAAAACTATTTCATCGTCTTTCTGCGACCTTGACATAATTTACATGTAACAAGCAGCATACTTACTATCGCACAACCGAAATTTACAAATAATCAGAAACGGTATTTAGAATAATGACTATTTACTCCGAGCGCCGTGATGCATTTTTGCTGCAAGCTAACCTTCCCCCGTCTTCTCCCTCCCGCGTCACTCCTGCATTAAGTGGTACATATATTTACACATATATTTTCTGCTTTATACATCCATCCGTCTCATGCTAGGTATCATTTGAGTACCCTTCCGAAAGAAGCCACGACCCAAAAACCCGATTATATGGCTTGTCAGCAGTTCATTCAAGATCCCGAGCCGAAGACGGTCTAACCCTCCCCCCATATCCGAGTAAGGGTTCATCCGAGACACACGTTCCCTCTCCCTTGCCGAGTCGGAGTCGGAATGGAAGAGCTTTGTCGTTGTGGAACATCCTGAAGCTGTATTCTAGGATGAGAAGGAGTAGGAGCAGCAGGGGAAGGAGGATGATCATGGGAAGCTTCCGATTGCGGCGGCGATCTCATGATAGAAAATACAGCTAGACAGGTAACAGCGTAGAAGAAGTTTTTCAAAAACACTTCTATTTGAGCAACTCGTTGGACATTGTTTGGGTAGTGGTGGTGGTCGTGGATATGGACCACCAGGTCTAACGTTGTCATTCCGATGGAGCCAACAAGAAGGAACGGAACCCAGACTGTGAATGTCTATTTTTAATGTTGTTACTATCATATTCTTCCCTTTCCTTTCCTTCCCTTCCCTTTCCATTTCCGAAAGGGTCGGTCGGGTATGTAAATAATGAGAAGGATGGAAACTTACACCTCTTTTCAATTGCGGATAGATCCATAACCGAAAAATTTGAGCCGATACCATCAGGACACCTATCATCGCGAGAAGATCATATGCCATTCGGATGTGCTGCGTCCGATCCGATAAGCTGTGGCTGGATGGAAATGGAGATCCGTTCTGCGGCGCCTGGACATTCGTCTCATTCCATGTCTCTAAACTGAGGACGCTTAGGAGAACAATGGCTAGCATAACTACCCAGAATATGCGAACGTAGAGGACGATGGCTGTTACTCGCGGGCTGTCACACTGTAGGGGCTTGCATATAGTGAGAATAATAATCGCAATGAGGATAAGTTTAGCAAAGGAGGTGAGCCAGTCGACTGCAATGTCGCTTCTGACGGTTGATGTATTCTCCCCTAAGAAAGCCATTCCGCATTGTGTGAGGACAAGAAAAATAAGCAAGATGACCTGGGCTCTGGGGCAATGTAAGTTAGTGAAATGGTCTGGATTATGTTGGGGAGCCTGGTTTGGTCTCAAAGAGTTTGCAGTTGATTAACAACCAACACATGCAAGAAACTTAGATAGGTATTGTACCTACATCATGCTTAGGGTTATGGATAGACCCAAGAGTGCCATCTTTTTGAACACTGATCTTCCATATTCATGCGTATGATGACAGATTTGAATAAAACACATGCTCAATAATAGAAAGAATACGACTAGAAATATTGAATAGAAGGAAATGTAGACCCGGGCGCTGGTCGTCTCAAACGCATTGTTGTCACTACATGAGCCTTTCACTCTTGTGTAGTCTTCATAAGTCGAGTCATGATAGTCGAAGCTACCCCCTCCTCGTCGAGGTGGCATAGTTTCCGTTGACGTTGGAGGTCGTATCTGTCTAGAGGGTATTGGCTCTTAGCTGTCCAAGAGAACGGAAATACATTTTGTTATATGTCAGTGTCGCGCGAGCTCTACATAACTAGCGCTATCCTCCTCACTATGGAAAAGCTTCATATACATCTTTTCTCATCGATATCTGGAAGCCTAGAAATAAGCGAAGAGCTTTTTTTTTGGTTGTTGTACAGTAGGCGCAGTCGACAATCCTGCGTGGCTTAGATACGAAGCCTAAAGAATATCACAGATGGGGTGCACTTTTAGAGTCCTTTGGCTTAAAAGAACCTAGTCTCGTATATTACCACTTCATTTGGCCTAGGACGAGTTGCACGGACTGGAATAAGCCATGTTCTGTTTTTGCACATCGTTGTTTATTTATGGCGCTATGACTATAAAATAACTGGCTGGATGACCTTTTGGGTTGTTCACTTGGAAACCTGTCAATGGAATGCCCCATGTTTTTCTGGTTCGTAATTTGAGCTAGATGCACAGCTCTAACGTCTGTAATTCAATCTCTCGACAAGTTCAAAACGTATTTCTGTCCGAAGAGCCTTTGAAACTAGCAGTATAGAATCGTCGCTTATACGCAACCTGGAAAGGAGGATAAATAGGGTCACATAGGGTATAGAACAAAAATAACTCGATACTGTTAACCTAGCTTTCTATGTCTAAAGGCAACCCGCCGTTCCGATATTTCCATAAACGACTGCAATCTTTCACCTTCAATGGGGTTGTGGAAGCACAATCTGCATCCAAGCTCAATGAGCCATCCGATTGAGTAACCAAGGCAACACGTTTGCTCTCATTGAACTGAGAATGATTAGATTTCGCAGTGCCCTCAAGGTCCATATCCATAAAGCTGTTGGAGTCAAGGACCCGGCGGTCTGGCCCAAGCGTAAACATAGTGTCCAGATAGTGTTGATTAAACAGATGTCCCGAACCCGGGCGCTTCAAAACTTGGCCCATGTAACGATTCGATATGCTGGCGAAATTCAACACGCCCCAAGCACTCACAAAGTCCTCCGCGTTCGCATAATGTTCAATATGTAGTATGGTGGCTTTAAGCTGCCTACCAAAAATTTCCATTTGGAGGCTCGAACGGTCGGAATAACCTGACTGTGAAGGGTTTCTATAAGGATTGTTGAAGTGATTCGCCGCGTTGCCAAAAGTGTAGACCTCAAGCTTGCGAAGCAGCTCTTGAGGCATTTCATCCAGTAACCAGTCGACAATTAGACTCGCCTCAACGCCACCCTGGCTGTGGGCTATGACGATCACCCTGTTATATTGGGGGTCTAGTAAATTCTCCTTAGCAATAGCGTATGCATCCCTTACATCCTGTGTTGAGTAGCAGAGGTTTCGCTGCACTAATACTTGGATGATGTCAAACACCAATCCGGTTCTAGTGATATATAGTTAATAACTCCTCTTTCATAGAAGCCCAAGCTAGGAATCGGTGATGCCCTACGTGGGATTATGAACACCCGTAATCTTTCTTCCGAAAGTATACCCCAACCGGTCAATGCTTTGCTGCAACCAACGCTTTCTATGATTCAGAGAAAACCACGTTAGTCTAACTACCGAAAGTGGTGAAGTGAATTATTGAATAAAAACAAACTGCAAGCTCGTAAACTTACCCAACACAAACACCATTAATGAAGATCCATCGTTCATGTTTATGTTCAGGGAGCTCGCTTTCAGGGAATCTTGACTCCAAGACCCGCTCCCCCCGATTCAAGATAAGATCACAGAGCCACTTGTTCAGGATTAGAAAGCCAGCAACATACAAAGCTAACCACAAGGCAGGAAGCATGCAAAACAGGGAGATGGGTAACGATATTAGGAAGAGAAGTTGGAGCACGATCAGCACGAAGTGAAACGCTAGAGCACTTAGATTTCCTATTGATGGATATAGTTCGTCCAGCTCATCGAAGTTACAAGACACCAATGGGAACAGCACGAGGGGCAATAGCCAAGCACAACGGAAAAATAGGACGATGTCTTCCCATAGTAGTTTCCACGGAGCCGCCGTATATGGGAGGGGAGAACCCGACATTGTCAACCGCATATTGACGATGAATTGTTTCGATTTCAGAACACATAATATTATGGGGTGTTCTTTGAAGGGATATAAATAAGACAAGGATCCAAAAGACAAAATAAAAATAGAATGCGAAAAATGATCTGGTCAATCTCTTGTAAAAAGATGGTATTGAGGTAGAGCCGGACGACCGCGTGACGAGATCGTGAGGGAAGTCTGACCTCGTCTTTAGTTGCGCTCATCAGCTGCCTAATTGGAAAACTACCTTGCCTCCACCTCTCTTGGCTGAACCAGGCACCTCCAATGGGAGCCTACAGAGACTTCAGGCCACTTGCCTTTCTACCTACAGAGACTCGCAATGGCTTGCGCTTTCCCGGAAATTTCCCCTTCGATGCAGTGTCCTAATTGGTCCAGAGGTTATCCAAGGACTATCTATACACATCAGATGGAGATGTCCTCTAGCCTGACTCTTCCATATTGCACAATAACAAGGAGGGTAGGACAAAAAGGAACACAAGACAAAGACCAAAGCAAATATGACTTGACCAAGACAAGAATTCATCCTTTGTTACCGGGCTGATGAGCGGACTATTGTATTCAATCTCCAGACACAACTTCTAGTTAGAAGAGAGGGTCCTGGGTACGAAAATGACATTCTTTGTTAACTCAGAGCTTTAAGGAGAGGAAATACGGGATGGCATCACCTTGGAACACTATAAATATGGGGTCTAGCTCTTCCTTTTATAGGGGGGAAGGAAAGGCGATAGTTCTACATCTCTTGCTCTATTTTGTCTTCCATCCCCATCACCTCACCCTCAGTTCCCCAACGCACTCTAAATGATATAAAGGGTGTTTTGTAGTCTTCGAATGAAAGCGCGGTCTTGGGAGGGTATAATCGCGTTGGCAGAGCGATTTTCTCTGTTCACAATCTTCTTCTAACATGCCCAACATGCCCCATCGACATAAATATCCCCCTCTGACCGTGATGGATCTTTCCAAGAATGATCTGACGTTACTGATTGAGATTCTAAAAATTCCCAACCCGAGGGAATGCCAGAAGATCAGCTATCACGGCGGAAAGCGAATTGAGTGGCCAAACGAGTTCATCCAAAGCGCCTGTAAGAGACTCCCATCAACTTTGCACAGTAGATTGGCCTACCAGCTTGTCCCAAATTCAATCATCCGTGCGGCAAACCTGTGTGCTTCCCACAAGGGTCTGAACCCATATGTCATCAACCATATTTTTGAGTTGGTAAAGCGTGAAGTTACGGTGTATCTAGATATCTTTGACCGGAATCCAGAGAATCTTCGGCCGAACGTAAAAGACCTACTCCATGCTCTACGTTCCATCCAAGGCATGTGGTGGGGGCCTTCGGCAAATGACTCTCTTCCTCCCAGGGCAGGTGCCACCCCCCAGGAAAATAAATGTGAAGCCTGTATGCTTGCTCGTGTGGTGAACGAGCCACTGCATCTACTGAATCTGCGTGCTACGCTCCTGAGCCGCACCAGAACCAAGATGAATCGTCGCGTACCCAAACTTTTAGGTTTCATTGACTCTGCCCTCCGCGAATGCCAGACAGGAGAAGAACTGACCCTCAGCAGTATCGTTGCCTCCAATGACCTGAAAGAGGCAAGGAAAGACGCCGTCCGAAAGCGAAGAGCTAAGGCTAGAGAGAGTCAGATACACCAGCAAGGCCCCTCCGACGATGACGTAAAATCACAATCCGTTTTCATCTACTTCGACCCAACGGCGGTTGATGTAGCGGTCCCCACATCCCAGGCACTTTCATCAGACAATAGCCGACTTAACACCCTCTATGACGAGATGATCACAACCTATAAGGATCTCAATACTCACGCGGAGGAGGAGAAGGAGGGAGAAAGGGAGCTTGAGGATGTCCCTTTGAAATACGATCCGAAAAGGAATGGCTTGGTTCGTCAACCTGGCCCTTTTGATGATCTGATACGGGAAATTGATGATTGTATTCGTCAAAACCCCCATTCCAAGATATGTAGTCAAACCAACGACTGCAACGCAGATTTTGTCACCTGCCATGATAACCTGCTACACCGGCAGATCGAGTATTTCTCTGACTCTGAGGATGATGCAGTGGAAGACTAAGACTAGAGCTACTTACCTAGGATCCTACAGGTGAGAAGGCCAATAACCAGGTTTTCCTATAACTTCTTTTCGTTCGTTTCCAGTTTATTCTTATTTTATTTTATTTTTTTTTTTTTTTCGTTTCAGGAGGGCGTTTATTTTTAACTACATTAGAATATTCGGTCAGTGTGGGTATGAAAAGGGATTTGTGTTATATATTTTGATAGAATTAGGATATAGAATAGGAGACAACACGTTCAGATTATGACATAAAAATGAAATAAGTAGTGATTTCCCATTTCCTACTGCCATGCAAACTGCTCTAATTAAAAAGTATTTCCAGAAGAATAAGTAAACGTCATTGTACAGGCCGTAGGCAATCTTAACCCTCGATTATTAATACAGAATACTGAGGCGTGAAAAATAAAAGGATAAAAATAAGAGTGTGACGGTGAATAGGAGACGTCCCGCAGCTCCAAAGACCGTCAAAAAATTGGGTAAAGGACCCGACTGAGGCACAAAAAGAAAAAAAAAAAAGAGTAGATAAAAGTAAAAGTAAGAAGGCAAGGAGAAGATAAGGGAATTGGGAGAATAAGAGAAAGATAAAATGGGGATATTAAGCAAAAAGGGCAATCTGGAAGACATGATTAGTCATTTATAGAACACTGCTGGCCACGCCATGGTTGACTCCCTTGAGAGAGTCAACGTGTGGGGAGAGAGTGACAGTCTTTCGGCGAAACCGGGTGCGGGCGTTGGCGTCTGCTGAGCCCTCGGAAGAGACAATAGTCACATCATCGTCAACAGGCTCATCCGACATTGTCGCAGCATCCGATTTTAAAACTACGCCTTCATCAATTTGCTTTTGGGCAGCTTCCCGAGACCGTTCATAACGGAGCTTAACTTCACCCTTCCATTGAGTATTAAAGAGACGGTCCCAGAAGGTGAAAAAGGGCTGAGAAAAATTGGTTTTGATACCCCAGCTTTGATGGTGGATATCGTGATAAGCAGCATTGTTGGAGGTCAAATGCTGCAAGGGGTCCCAAGGGAAGGCATAGCCACAATGATCGTCGACAGTTTTGATGGTAGAGAGGGTAAAAAACCACATGCTTTGGCGGTGGGTCATTCGAGCTGTTAGAAACGCAACTCCAGTACCAGCAGTGTCAAGGAGGAACCCTTCAACTGGATGGTTGTAAAGGGCGCCAAAGGCATATGGAACATAAAGGCGATGATGACGCGAGTGAAAGGCGACTAAAAAAAAAAATTAGTAACGCACCAACCCCGACCAGAATTGTTTTTATATCCAAGACTTACCATAGAGCCAGCGGTTTAGATGCATGGCACGGTGAAGGAAATACTGCCAGGTGTCGACCACAAAAACACCCCACATGAACTGAAGCGCCGGGACGAAGTACCAGTAAATCAAGCTGGCCATGGATAATTCCCAACCGGTAAAAGCCGGAGCGACGGTTTCGACACCATTCTCTAGAATCACCGATTGCATAAAATCGGGGTAATATCCTCCTGCAAGCGCCCCTGCAAGCATTTTGTATCCGTTTTGCGATAGGTTATTCGCCAACCCGGACGCGTTCACGCCGAACAAAGCAAAAAAATGAGGCAATCCCTTTTGTAAAGATCGAATTCGGCGCGCCCACACGGCAATATCGTATTCCTCTCTTCCGGTAGTTTCCTCCTCGTCGAAGTACGCCATAGCAAGACCAGCGAGGGTTTGGATTATTTGCTGTAAGATGACATCCCGTACAACGTCCCAGCGGGTGACACGGTTTCGAGTTAAGAGCTCAGCCGGTGTGTGTAAGCGGTACCGAGAGAAGAGGTCGTAAACATCGAGAAAATGAAAGAACAAAGAGACTACCCAGTAGGCAATAATCGGGAGAATGAGAGCAACAATATTGTCGGGAATGCCGTCGATAAGAGGAGGTCGTGGGGCTAGAGTGTAGGTTGGGAGCGGAGGGAGATCAAATACGGCTGACGAGTTCGTAGCCATGATGAGTAAACTATCTAAGACAATATTTGAAGCTGCGCGACTAAAGTGGTAAGACCATGGGCATTGGTCAGAGGACGGGGAGGGTTTGAAGGACCAAGATCAAAGCCGAGAGTGTAGACAAGAAAAGATTATTATATAGCAGTACAAAGCCGTGAGGAGAGGTTGAACACGATTAAAAGGCAGAGGTGAGAAAGAAAAGGAGGCAGCAGGATTACAAAAATATTGGTCAAGTACAAATTCTGTAGGACAAGGTAGATAAGCTGTTAAATGATGATGATAATGATGATGATGATAATGATCGGAAGCTTGTCCTCAGGCCCACTACAATCAGGGGAGGCTTGCTGGGCCAGTAGGACCAACGCTCAAGTCAACACTTGACGTCGAATCACACAATTAGAAGGTATGATAGCTGGAGGGAAGGACAGAGACCCGGAGGAGAAGGAAAGAACGATGATAGAGGAAGAATAGAGGTGCAGTAATTAGGTAGTAGTTGAGAAGGACTGTCAGAAGAACGAGTTCTTGAAAAAGGAAAGGGAAAAATTCATCGGTCGAGTGGCACCACGGGATCCGCTGGGCGGCCGATACAATAACTTACAACTAAATTACAGGTGACTGCCCGGTTTACTGCCTGGTTTACTGCCTAGTTTACTAGGTGTATGGTATGGTAAAATTGGTTGAGCTTCCCCTGATTTGTAGCCTTATGGCCTCAGGCATTCAACGCTTATAAAAAAAGCTCTATTATCTCTTCAATCAATTCAATTCGGGAATAAACGGGTATTGTTACATGAAGTCTAGCCTAAGATGCTATTCGAAAAAAAAAAAAAAAAATCAAAAGAAATCAGCTTCTTAACTCCGGAGAGTGGATTGAGGTCTATAATAATTCCTGCCTGAGAATCCAGACGAGTCGACCAGTCCGAAACTAGTCTAGTGTGTTTGCTTTTCGCCCCTCCAGAGAGAAAAACTAAACGGCGGAGTTGGTGAGAGGAAAAGAAAAGGAAAAAAAAAAAAAAAAACCCCACCAAAAGGTTTGGAATAGAAGCCGCCACTAAATAATCCTCAATTTTCCCCTCCTCTTCCTTTTTCCCTTTCTCCTCTTGTCCAGCCCTGTGCCATTCTATCTTAATTAATCCGTCTTTTTGGTCATCCTCATCTCCCTTTTATCTTCCTGTTCTAGAGTTTCTCTTCTCTTCTAATATTTCAAAATGATTATTTTCGAGGTTTGTATTTCTTTACTTATACTCATTACTCCCGTCATTATTACCCCACTCTTTGCGATGTCAACAACTTGCAGAAACTGAAGTCCTCCTGCACACCCATCGCAATCATGGCTAACTCTGCGGTTTCTTCTTTTAGGATATTGTCTCCGGTGACGAGGTTCTCTCCGATACCTTCAACATTAAGACTGTTGACGGTGTTTTCTACGAGTGCGATTGCCGCAAGTACCTGAAGAAGAAGAACGAGGACTTCCAGCTCGAGGGTGCCAATCCCTCCGCTGAGGGTGGTGATGATGAGGGTGGTGAGGATGATGAGGCCGTCATGGTTCACGACATTGAGGACCAGTTCCGTCTTGTCTGGCTCAAGACTGAGGAGGGTCTCAAGCCTACCAAGGACGCCTTCAAGTCTCACTTGAAGAGTAAGACTCCATCACCCCAGCCATATTTCGCTACACTAGATAGAAAGCATTATTATCAGGTTAAGCGATCACGAAACTAACTTTTTTTTTTAATTATTTTTATAGCCTACGTGAAGAAGGTCCTCACCAAGCTCCAGGAGTCTGGTGCTAGCGCGGCCACCATCGATGAGTTCAAGAAGGGTGCCCCCGCCGCTGTCAAGAAGCTCCTTGGCAACTACGATAACTATGATGTTCTTATGGGTGCATCCATGGATGGTGATGCTATGTATGTGTTCATTCCTCCCCCCAACCTTTTTTTCCCTTTCTAATCAGAACACTCTAGGCACATCCTAATTGACTTCCGTGAGGACGGCATAACCCCTTATGCTACCCTCTGGAAGCACGGTCTCAAGGAGGTCAAGGTCTAAATATTCTCCGAGTTGTAAAGAATATTCCTATATTTTTTTCTGTCTATGATAAAAAGGAGGACGAAGAATGCGAGTGTTCTCTCATGCGAGCAGAAGGGATATAGTCTACTAACCTTTCTGGCTATCCCTTTTTACTTCCTTAATATCCTAAGCTCCTCTATATCGCATATTCTACACCCTACCTGATCAGAGTCACGCCTCATGAAATCCAATACCTGTTACGCTCTCTTTTATATTCTTCCTCTCTTTTCCCCTCCAATCCTCCCTGGTATATTACCTTTTTTTTTTTTTTTTGTGTAGCTCACTGTCACCGTGGAGTGTAATTATGTCTTGATCCCAACACGAGACAGTTTTGAAAATATAAACCATATAAGGGACTTCAATGTTTTTTTAAGTACACCAGCTGTCAAGGTCCTACGAGGAATAACTAAACCTAATAATGGACATATGTTAACAAAGATTCTCGTGTGCTAACCACCACCGCAAGTAATACCTCCCTAGCTGGGTAGGTAATTCGAAATAAGATGAAGAGCGGCTCATACGTAATTATCTATCTTTTATTTATTTTTATTTTTTTTTTTGACGAGGGAAGGTGAAAGATGTTAAGCCAATAAATTATCATTAACTATATACTTGATACATATATGTGATTATAGTCCATTCCAGCTTGGGTCCCTTACGTTAGAGTTACTAATTACTGGCTTTTGTCCCATCCCACCCACGCTAGAGGTTTGATTAGAGATTCCTCTTCCACTTCCTAGATCACCAAATTCGAACCCAGTAATCGGGTCAAGTTCCATGAGTTCATCCGAGACTGGGAGGTGCTGCCCGAAGACAGCGTCCCATTGATCCCAGTCGAAATTTAGGTTTGTATCTACCATGGACGGGGGAGTTGAAACGTTCATGGCCGGTTGGGTAGTAGGAGAGAGAGCATCTGTAAAGAGTGGGGGGCCCGGTGATGATGGAGTAACTGACGGTTGAGCAAATGGCATGCCCGCGATGTTGATCACTGGTGCCGAAGCTGCCGCCATGCTGGATGTAGAGGAGATGGATGAGCCACTTAAACCGGTATCAATTGATGATACAGATGACCGGGGGAATGATGAAGGAGAAATTATTTGAGGGGGCCCTGTGGCAGGCCCCGTAAGTGTTTCACTAGAACCTGACATTTCATATCGTAGGGGGCTAGGTCGTGTTGCAGCAACACTAGGATTAGGGAGTACTTGGGCACGGGTCATATTGTAAAACATCTTTGAGAAATCCGTTAGCTGCTCCCGGGATGTCGTAGGTGGTGCTGATAGCTCTGTAGTTGCGGGAGTGCTGGTATAGAAAGTGTCAGCAGGAGAGGCGTATTCGTCTGGAATAGACGCTGCGCCAGCTTGGATTTGGGCCTGCTCTGTCCACAGCTTTTGAGGATCAAGGCCGGCCTTTTGCCACGCCTTTTGGCGCAGCCGACGGATCATATCCCAGGCTTCACGGCCGCCATCTTTCAATGGCCGTTGGGTGGTTATACCATCTTCTCCACCAACTACACCTCCATCAGGGCCGGTGAGGGAGAAAATCCGGTCAATGTATGCTCGTGATTTAGGGGCTTCGGGGCTTTGTGGTCGCTCATAAAGGTCAATCAGCATGATCATTGTTGCATGCATTGGTTGATGGTTTCCAGGCCAACTCCACTGGAACGGCTGGAAATCAGGGTCCGTTGCAAGCATGATAAACTTTTCCATAAAGCCGTGACAGTGGCGTAGTGCACTATACTCCGTTAGCTATGTTTGCTAAAAGCAAATATTGCATATAGTACCTTTGTCTTGCGGCCGGCCAAATCCGACTCTTTGCGTTTTTCAGAAAAGGTTGATACGCAACGCAAAATGCCTGGGCCAAAATCATTAGATCCGTTTATACATTCTGAGTGCGGACAGCATTTCTCTCACCTTATCTACGAAAAGTGATAGAAGGATTCTTGCCCACTTGTGAAAAGAGACAAGAACAGAGTTGTGGTACTGTTCCGAGCAGCTTGGCGCCCCTTCGCCTGGAAGCGCTGCATCACTAACGGGTGTCTCAGCCGGGGATATTGACGAAGACCATGATGAACTCGTGGGACCCGGAGAAACGTCCGAGGTGCTGGCCTCTGGAATCCGTCTTATTATCGAGTTAAGTTGGATTTGAAGGTCCACAAGAATGGATCTCAGTTCTTCCATATCCCTCCGAGTGACGGGCTTCGTGCCCAGTTGAATCTTCATAATACGTCGAACAGCGCCTGGAAAGTTGTAAGTTTCTGGTGTTGACATCCCTAAAAGCAAAGGTTCGCAACTTACGGGCCATCACATATTTGCCCCTGGCTGTTAGGTAATACACATTTACCATGGATGGTCCTCCACAAACTGTCGGATCATCTGGATTATCTCGTGGCCGTATACCGCCACGAACCATCCTCTCATACTGCTCAGCTTGGGGGAGGCCTAGAAGTGTGTCTTTGACCTCGCTTGTTTCTCGTACGTCCCAAAAGTATTCTTCACTAACCAAAGGAGGCAGTCCGCTGGACATGGAAACCACGCTATCCATGTGCACGATATGCCACCACATTCGGCGGCGACACTCTGCTTCGCAAGGCTCAATCCCGAAATTTGCTGGATCCCGGTGTAGGCCCATAGTCTGTGCGACCCTCATTGCAAGGCTCACGAACAAGCTGCTAGTAAGAGGCTCTTCCTCTTTCGAAAGTATTGTTTGGACAAGAAGATACGCAGCTAGTCCATGCAGCGATGGACTACGGGGAAATGAAATCTTGGTCAGCCAGCGGGTTACCTGATCATTGTATGTTTTTGAGAGTGCAGCTCGTGTGGACGCGTTGAATTCGGCTTTGATTGTCCGTATCGATATTGTGACCGATCCACCATACCAGATGGCATAAAGTAATGGAATAAATGATGCGTCAGGACAAGGCTCCCCAGAGTAACTACTCGAATTATACCAATGCCAGAAAGCACGATATTTTAGTAAAATTGTGGGTGGGTGCACCACAGGGCTAATAGCTTGAACTCCAGACATAAACCCTTGATATAATATGTGACTTTGTCGTTTAGTAGGCATAAAGTGTAGCATATCTGGCTCAACCATCCGGTCCTTTACGGATGGAGATTCTTTTGAAGGAAATAGTATCGACCCCTCGAATGCGCCTCCGCTTGGAAGCCTCTCACCCGGCATATCTCCGGGGCTATTGATAGAGGGCATCCATTGACGAACGGCGGTGCTGCCCATGGCCTCGTCAGAATATGATTCGGGGGCTCCTTGGTCGTCATGAGAGCGATTTTGGTCGCGAAGTAGCTGATTGAGCTCGTTAATCTAAAGGCGGTTAGCGACTAACAGCATCCCAGCATTTAACTTCCTACCCATGGCCCTACTTCGTGTGATATGTACGCCCAATATGTTGTTCCGACGTATCTAGATTCCAGGTTAGCTGAAGCGGTCCCATGTTTGAGGATGCAAGCATACCGTGACCTTCCCCCATCTTCCAGACTAAGATGACCTAAATTCAAGCTGCCCACTGGATCCACCAAATCAGTCGCATGACCAGAGGGTATAGGAAACTCATCGCCGCTCGATTCTCCTGTGCGACGAGGGCTATCGGGAGTAGAATTGCCCGTACGACCATTGACGGAATGTAGTTCTAGTTTCGGTGCCTCGGCATTTACATTCTGTGCAAGAAACTGTTGCTCTGAAGGGTCTAGCGGTTGAGGCGTCTTGCTGAGTCGCTCTATCATTGATGTAAGTTTATCCAACCGCGCTTCGATAGATTTCTGCTCGGAGGGTCCGGCTTGCTTGAGACGGCCGTAGATTGATTGTAAGTCATTAAGACCCTCGTCCAACGGCTTTGGTGTTTCCCTCCTGCGCTTGGTTCCATGCCCATCTTTGTCGTGACCGCTGCTCGAAGGGGTATCTTTGTGTTGTGCCGCATCATATACACATTCGGTCCCGTTCTTGACGCAATTGCCACAAATCGGGTGTACCTAGTTATGATCAGTAAGGTGAGTGCATAGCAAATCGATTCATTGACGGGAAGGACGATTCAATAATGCAAATGAGGAAAAGAAAAAGATTTTTAATAAAGCCTCGACCTACCTTGTCGCATTTCACCTTCCGTCTACGACATGTATGGCAGCTGTAACTAGCGCGGTTCCGAGTAATCTGACGTCCCGGAGCCTTTTTACTTGAAGATCTTGGTGCACCAGATGAGGGAAAGGATGATGTAGGGGTAGGTTCATACGCAAAGCGAAGCGGAACGTTCGGATTCTGATCAGAGAGCCCATAGGTGGGCTGCGCGCTTGGTGGACTGGAGTTCATGATATGTTCTCGGTCGCAATGAAGTAGCGCGGGGTTCGAGCCCCAAACTCATCGAGGAATCAAAATAGGAAGAGGGGTCGTACTGAGACCTGCTCATGTAGAAAAAAGAAAGGAGAGAGATCGAAAATTCAGCTCACCCCATATGAATTCAAAGATAGCCCATCTAGGAGCACAATAATAGGGAATGATATGTTCGAAGTCGGTGCAGGAAGAAGAACTGGTCTAGAGTTCCTCGATTGACGTATGGGGACACCCGCATTTACGGTCGGCGAAACCATTTGGGCCAATGACATCGATGAAAATGCCATCCACTTGGGGAACTTTGATTCAAAGCTGGTAAGGCCTACCTTTACATTTAGTAGGTTAATTTAAGAACACACCAGAAAATTAGGATACTGCATGCTCATGGCTTAGGGAATGGATCATTTGGTTTTAATCCAACACTGATGGTATCACAAGAACAGCGGGCATGCGTACAACTTCACGCCCCTCGTCTCTCTATGTGCAAAGTAAGACTAAACAACGCCCTTTCGCCAATACCGATGCAATCCAAAGCACATATAATACCAGAGAAATGAATAAGTTGGGGTAAAAAAAAAAGGGTGATCAACTAGGACCGGTCATCATAAAAAGAACGAAAGCTCTATACATCCTCAACTTCATGCTTTGCCCTTCTTCTTGTCCTTTTTCTTCTTCTCACTACCACCACTCGATGGTTCGCCACCCATCATACTAGCCAAATTGGCCATCCCCGGTATTTGAGGCATACCGGGCATGCCTCCCATGCTCTGCATTTCGGCCATCGCGTCTTTGAGGGGATTGTCACTAACCCCACCGCCACTATAAGCGGGGGAGTGGATAGGTAAAATCGTTCCAATCTTCCAGCCACGAGGAGCAGGAGGGGCACCGGGAAGCTTTTCGGGCATAGGCAGTCCTCGGATTCTCAGACGGTATGGGGATTGGTCAGTGGTTGGGTGAGCTTTGAGATATTGGGCTACTAAGATATAAAGATGATGTTCTAGGTTCTGGTTAGTCGAATGGGATATAGTGGAGGAATAAATTTGGAAATAGGCCAGCATTATCACCTGCTCCATTTTCTTCTCTTTCAAACGTAGGGAACTTACTATTTTTAATTTTTGGATTGATCGCCTGCCCGCTTTCATTCTTCAACTGCACCCGCACCCGCCCAGGATTCGCCCAGTCCTTAGGATGTAACTTCTCAGGCTCAAGGCCGACATTTAGTCCTAACATTTGCGCAGCATCGACAATATCCCGGGCCAATGGGTTCTCCACCGCAAGCTCAATCCCGACTTTGCGGCCCTCGGCGCGAGTCCTCGACTTGTCAAAATACACTGGATACAGACATTGGTAATGCTTCGGGATTTCACGTTGGGGCTCTGGAGGCGGCGTGGGTCTCATAGGCATCGACGATGGGACGGCTTGAGGAATGGAGGCAGCAGGGATAATAGCGTCTCTAGCATTGGATGGCAGAGATGGAGCAACCTCTTCGGGATCGGAATCGGACAGTTCTTCAACTTGCGCGTGCCGCGACATGGTGCTGCTAGTTGCTGTAGGGTCAGAATATGGCAAAGATGGTTTGATTATTCCAATTTGCTCGACAGATAGTGTCGGATATTCCTTACAACCAACCTAGGATGGTCGGGTTAGATTGCAATAGTTCGAGGTGGTTAGGTACAAGTTCGGTAGTCTGGCCTTACCACTCTTGTGTGCGGAATTTCTTAGTGTCCGGGCGGAGTGCAAGTGGCAGAGCGGAGAGCTTCTTCCTCCACACCCACAATCCATTTTGAATTCCACCTCAGCTCTGTTATGGATTTCTCTAGATTTCTCAGTATGATGCTGTTCAATATTCATTACATGACTATCATTCTAGTTTTGTGCCATTCTCCTCGCTATATATATAGCCAAGTTAATGTTACCCTTTCACACTACCTGGTGGTACCTTACTCTCCGATCAGTCATCAGCCACCTGGTGGCTCCCTATACTCATCATGAGTGGTACGTAGCCGATACGCTAGATGCTCACAACCTGTCAATCATAGGTCCTCTCTTTTTTTGAGAATTCAATGGAACAAATATGGCCCTTATTTACTCTAGAGGCCTCTACTGAAACAAATAAGAGACGTTTCGAAGTCCCTTACAGCATACATCACATCTGCCCGTGGGAGAGCTACAGTACATCAGCAACAACAAAAGCTCGGCGTGTGACAAGCACAACAATGTATCATGTTTGATGCGTTATTAGCCTTGACAGATAGCCATACCAGGGAATGATCTATGATGAAAAATACCTCAAACTATAACTACAAGATGCTCCTGCATGCTGGAAACTCAACACATCAGTTTGGGCAGCAGAGCAGAAATACCTATACGTCATATTTCTGCGTCGTTGTCCCAGTATTGAAAGCAGGCAAACCTGCCTCTCTCAAGGATAGAAAGGCACGGAGAGTAGGCTATGGTGTATCTATACGGAAGGCTATACCGGGCGGACTGGTTGGAAAAGAGGATGGCTGGTATTTGGTTACGCCTGATGAGAATCGAAGGATGAGGGTCACGATGCCCTCGCAATACATCTGGCCTCGCTAATGCAATGAAGTCCCAGCTAGGCTTTCTGGTGTGGGGGAGAAATGGTTAATCAACACCCAAAACAGACCACTTTTACCTCAGCCCTTCACACGAACCCACCCGCACCTGGAAAGCATCATCTCATCTCCCCTCTCTCTGCCTTGTATACAGAGCCGCAACGACCCCAGCCATCAACCAGGGCATTCGTGCTCACACTCCCGGGTAACGGGAGAGAATTTATCAATACAACGAATGTTACGCTGACTGTAACATTTGGTATCACAGGATGGAGTCACCAACTCCTAGCTAACCTTGACTAACCACTGGCCATCGAAAGCACTCTGAGTCATTTTCTTCCCAAATTTATCCACTCCATGTATATCCACATCAACACCATCACAGCAACCAACCAAAGCCCCGATTAATCAACTAACTAACCTCACGCGGCCTCGTCTAACGAACCATTCATCGTGGAAGATTCGACCCGAGTCTTTTGCCTCCAAGGCAGTCAACCATAACTCGTCACTGATTCACCAATTTAGCCCTCTTCTGTCATCACTGCCTAGTGAAACAAAAGCATAACGGGCTCTTTTGATTAAAAGAAAAATATTAAAATAAAACAATATGTATTTCCATTCATCTGAAGACCATCAAAACAACCTTCGCAAGCCTCATTCTCCTCAGAAACAACTTCACCCACTCCACTAAGCCCCAAATTCGCCCCTCTCGAGTCATTTAAGGCTGCTTTCTCTCGTCTTTATGCCTTCCTCCTCTATCCCGTGCCTTCCCGTTCCCTGTTATATCATACCACGTCAACATATGAGTCAACATAATCCGATCCTTCCAAATCATCTGATTTACCCCGGCTCTACCCTTTTAAAAATCGAATCACATTAATCACCTTTACCAATAAAAGTAAGGTTGTTCGAGCTAACTACCGGATGGATGAATGGATAGGCAAATATAAATGGATTTCAAAGAGAGAGGCCGGGAGGCGTTGATCCTAGTATTCGTGAGCCAAGCGAAGCTAACTAAGCCTGTGCCGTTGACGCCGTAGCTGATATCTGCAAAGTACTCCTATGTATTATCTTGTAAATACCATTGTAGATTGAAGTAGGACCTAGGCACCTGCCAGGCAGGTAATAGAACCCTGGTTTTTTTTTTTTTTTTTTTTAAAAAAAAAAAAATAAATAAATAAATAAAAAAAAAAGGCTCTTGCAACAAGTCATCCCATCCGTATCAACTAATCAAGTCGCCCATCAGCAACCCTACCTTACCTACCTATGATCATATCCCCAATTTGTCATTAAAAAAAAGGGTCATGAAGCAACCGCTAGCTTGCCTTGTTGCCTCCACCGAACTACCTTAGGTACATACCTACCATATAGAGGTAAACCGGGCCCTACTAAGACAATGAACTGCACCACACTTACAGCGGAGCTAGTTACAAAGAGGAATAGAACAAAAATAAAATTAAAAAAAAGGGCTTAGGAGGCGATATCATCATCACCATCCATTCTTTCTCTCGATTGTTAGTCACCAACTCGACAAACCAGCCAAGCTAAGACGTATTTAGTTTAGGGAGGGGAGGGGAGAGGGAAACTCAAGTACCATCAGGCAAGGTGGCGTAGGGTAGGTAGGTAGGGAGGTACCTAGGTATCTATCGTAGGCAGATGTCAAATCAGTGACTACTAACGCAGGTCCTTGACACACACACACACACACACACACACACTAGGTAGTTCTATCAGTTATTGGATGATAACCACGAGGCTTAATAATTAAACTAGCCTGTTTATTTTTTTTTAACTAGGTGTGTGTGTGACCTACTGCAGTGCTTAGCAGATCATACAATAATAATAATAATAATAATAATAAGCATAATTGGTTAGTCACCTGTACACGTAGTATAGATAGATAGATAGATGGATAGGTCGATACCTTGGTTGAGTGACTCCTTCCATGGTCTAGGTATCCCATAATTTCCGGATGAAAGTGATTTCTCTATCTCTCTGTTTCTCTCTCTGTCTGTCTGTCTGTCTGCCTTGGAAAAGGAAACGGGAACAGAGACTTGAGGCTGGCGGAGAGAAAAATGAGGCTGCACTTAGGTAGTGGTTGTCTGTACCGACTGACTGTACATGTACATACACAATACCTATGGTATTCACCGCTACCACTTACTTTTGTCAAGCGATTTATACTAGATCGCTTGTACTACCACTTTGGGAGTTTGGATTTGTTAGGATTAGTTTCGCACAGTTTTGTAGGGAACCTTAGGAGAGAGGTATGATGATAGCAACACTGAGATTTTTTTATTTTATTTCATTTCCTTCTTCTTTCTTCTTCTTATCTTGGTAATTTTTTTTTTTTTTTTTTTTTTTTTTTGCTTTTATTTTTTTTTTTTTTCTCATTCTCAAGAGGAGATTCATGTATCATCCTAACTTGATTCAAAGTCATCTTCCCAGCATTAAGCAAACTAAACAACTAGTTTATAAAGCAATGAATTGCATCCAGGGAGAGATTACAAAACAAAAGCATACAAATCTTAATTAAGCGAGGAATTAGAAAGGAAGCAAAAAGAACAAGGGGAAAAATAAATAATAAACTCCGGGGTATATGTCTGGGAATAGAGATAGAGAGAGAATCCATGAGAAAAATGAAAAAAAAAAAAAAAAACACCACCTGGCCTGATACTCGACCTTGAGAAAACGCCATATTCTTCAAAGCTGCCTTGTGGAATCCATGCGTTCTGAGATGCAGACCAACCCATATAACCTCCCTGTTGATAATTGCGATAGTGAACACAGATCTGGGGAAAAATAAATAAAAAAAAAAAAAAAAAAAAAGGATAAAAAAAAACCAAACAAAACAAAACAAAAAAGAAAGGAAGAGAGAAGGAAAGGCCCGTAATTTGAGTACGAAAACGCCTCTTCAATGCAAGCACATGACAAAGAAAATGAGCAGTTGTGGAGTGAAGAAATCGAGGACATGAGAAGCCATTCAAAGAGAGGAGAGAACTGTTACAAGGGTGTAGCAAACCACCGATGGAAAATCCCAGGGGTTATCCTTGAGATGTCGCGGTTTGAGGAATAACCTGCTGCAGTCCAGCTACAATGCGCTCCAACTCTTCTAGCCGACGATCCTTCTCTTGAACTTCGCGTCGTAGTCTCTTCAATTCACTGCGCAAGTCAACAACGCTGTCCCCATCCTCCGGAAGAATAAGCGAAGAATCGTCGTCGAGAGAATCTCGCTTCCGCTTGAGCGGAGGGGCTCCCGGCGCGAGTGCTGCGGTTCCATCTAAATCAGGGTTCGGGACAATGGCAAGATCTGGCGCATGTCCGTTCTCGGAATGCATATGACGACGACGAAGGTGCTCCTTTAGGTTTTCCTGACGCGTAAATCCATTGCCTGTGCTGCGGTTACAATCCGGATAGGGACACATCAGAGGCTTCTTGGCATTGATGTTCTTCTTATGCACCTCGCGCTGATGCCGCAGCAGACCGCCAGAATACGTGAAACCTTGAATCTTGTCGCATCCTGGTTCTTGGCATTTGTAGGGTCTGTCGTGTTTATCCATATGTTTACTGTTGAGCGGATAGGTTAGCCTTCCTGAGTCACAATTGGAGGGGAAACAGAACAAAACCAAGGATGGGGAGACTGACTTCCATTCACACGGACGGCGGAATGTTGGGGGAGCTTGCTGACACTCTACATGGTCACAGTAGATCTGGCCGACTGAGTTCTTGGGCGGATCGCGCGCTCGTCTCACCGACAGTCGCGGACGAGCCCCTTCCATGAAGCTAGGGGATATTTGTTCGGTCATCTTCGGGAGGGAGGAAAGGGTATCTTGTGAAGCGACGAGAATAGACGTGGGACCACCAGGACCTTCACTTCTAGGACTAGGGTAATCAGACCCGTCACCCATGTCGTAATTACTAGTAGAGGACCCCACCGTTAATTGGACTTGGGGGCGGTTGCGGATGAAGAACAGGCGCGTGAGTTGTGCTCCTATTTGCCTCGGAGAATATCGAAGAAAATGGGGGAGGTGGGAGGAGAAAAGTAGTATTAATGTTGAGTGACAAGAGAAGAGTGTAGAGAGGTCAAGAGAGGGGGAAGACCGTCAATATAAATCTGGATGGCAAGACGAGATGGATAGTAATAGGTCTTTAGTAGATGAAGAGAGGGCGTTCCCAATTTTTCAGGGAACAAGGCATCCACTAGTTACTAAGCAGGTAACCAGACTTGGCACGCCACCATGAGTAAAGGATAATGCCTGTACTCCTGGAGCGTGGGATGAAGAGTTAAAATAGGTTCGAGCTGAGTATATGTATGACTTGATTAATATATTATTTAAATAATATCTTTTAACTTTTTTGTTAAAAAAAAAAAAAATAGAAAGACAGGTGCAAAGCCTTGATTGAGGTCGATCATTAACAACCTGTATACACACGTGGTAGGTGTATTGTAACTGTAAAGGGTAACTATGGCGCAGTTGTGTCATGCCTATTCAAGAAGAAAAAAAAAAAAAATCTAATTCTTATTGTTATTATTATTATTATTGAAAAATAAATAATATTCAAAACACAAAATTAGGCTGCAAAGGCAGAGTGAGTCACCTAAGAGTCAGGCAACCAAATAACATTTTGGGCTTAGAACCTGAATGAGCCTGATGCCCGTGATTACCTGATCATGGTATTGAACTGTATGTAATAATACCTTTAAGTATCATCATAATTTGCTAATTGCTATTATATGCCTTGACTTTCCTTTGCTTCTTTATTCTTCGACTTCCTTCTTTCCTTCTTTTTTTTTTTTTTTATCTTGACTTCCTTGTTTCTAGAGAGAATCGATCGCGGTAACAGTCATCAAAAATCAAGTCCTCTGCTCTGGCTGGCATCTCTTCCGCCACATACCGCTTTGGGAGTATGGGTCGCCTTGGCCAATAAGGTGTCTAGAAGCACGTGGACGCAGCCACACAGTCCGTCGTCACCGCTAGAATCGATGCCATCAATAGTCTACCTAAGGTAGTCGGGGTGAGCCCTTTAGGTTTGGATGGGATACTGCAGATAGACAAAGTCAGCTATGCTTAGGTATTCCTAACTATTTCCCGGTCCAAAAAAAAAAAAAAAATGAACAGGGATGGGTAATGACAAAGATGGGGATAGTACTGGTAGCCCTTGTGAGGTCTGCCAGATCTGACTATTGAGTGGGTAGGAGTATCATGAAATTGATTCTACCTCCTACTTACTCTCAATGAACTCTCCACCGACCCGGACACGTTGCGGGAAATAAAATAACAATAATAATAATAATAATAATAATAGCCCCATCTATCAGCTTACACAATATTTTAACCTCCTACTGTATGATGTCAGTATCTATGTATGTATGTGAGTGTGAGTGTGTATGTGTGTATGTGCACATATAGATATCTACCTGACCGACTCGATCTGCCGACTTACCGACTTTACACTTTCCTTAGGATGGAGAGGTTAGGTAGTGATTTAGTTGTTCCAGTTGTACTCCTTAGGTACCCAAAACCTTGTACAGTCGACTACTAAAGACAACCGCATCGGAGACTTCTTCCAGAGCATTCCTCTAGCTTCGCTTTTCTTGCCCAATCCGATGCTGCCAAAGAGTAATCCGCATGAGGGAATCGCCGATCAAAGGTAAATTAGACGCATCACTCGATTGGGATCGTGGAAGGAATGGATTAGAAATAATAAGGCGAAGACGTGGGAGCCAGAAATTCAAGGACACGCTTACCAAATTAGGAGAAAGTTGTATTCCTCAGGACAGCCTATTACTTCCTAGATCTACACTCTACGCACTTTCCTAGGCACTCATCCATCTCATCTCCCACGAGCTGGTTAGCGATCGATAAATCTTTGTCGTGAGGCTGGAGAGTGGAGTTCCGGGGGGTGAGGAGAACAAAAGATGGTTTAGGCGATATCCGTATAGATCCATCTATTTGTTGGTTTCAAACCTAAAAAAAAATTATAGGGTAAACCTAGGTACTGCAAGCGAGATGCATAGCCATTGTGTCTTCGAGGCCCTCGTCTGTCAAACACACCAAAAAAAAAATGAATAAAAGGGCCTGGTTAATTTGGGCCAATCATCGGATCAAGGCAAGTTTCAATGATGCTCCATTTTGATAGTCTGGAAGCGCCGACACTGCATCTCCTTCAACAAAGTCGAAAACACCTGCTAGGTACTTACCCCTACTACTGACCTCAGTAGGATTGACATTCAGCTGAATATCGGAAGGAGGAAACCGGGGAATCCAGGCAGTATGGCTGCGGTCAAAAACCAAGCAGGCATCTCCATTCGAGCCAGACTGAACCTCTGGGATTTCAAATTCATTCTCTCCACCAAATAAAGGCAAACCTACTTTGTTACAAACTCCGTCCTAGGAGAAGAGCGAGTTGCCCTAGGTGTGGCGCAGTCAATGCATAGTCGGAACGTCAGATTCGACAGGAACGTCTCCCAAACTTACTGATCGTGGCGCTTCAAGCTTCTATCTAGTATCTAGGTCGGTACTCTGGACTACTTATTTTAGTTATTGGCCAAGAGGTAAGGGTGTGGCTGTGTCGGTCGCCGCCTCATTAAACCTGCAGGAGCGTCAAGGAGCCACTCACACACCCAAGTCAATTAAACAAGATCTACCATCTACGCACTTGGGGGTCCTAGTGTCGATCACATCTTTTTGAGGTGTCTTTCCTCAGACGCCACGCAGAATCGTCCTCGGAGTCGGTGCCTGATCAAAGTACAGCATACCTGAATTAACATGCAATGACGAGAAAGTCTGGCATAACGACAGCGTGGTAACGAAAATAGTTGCATTCACATGCTAAACATAATGTACCCTCATTTTTTAGGCCCAAGAATCAGCATTGCCGGCCAGTCCGAGAAATTTTCTTTTCCTCTCTTTTCCTTTTTTTTTTTTTTTTGATCGCACACAGCCAGCGGCAATATGGAACAGAGCAACTCGTAGTTGCGAACACAATTTGGAAAGCTCCACAGCGTCATCGCATCGCCACTGACTAGGTAGCAGAATTTAATAGAAATCGTAGTACACATGAAAATCAATAATAGCAGAAGGGGGAAGGAAAAAGGTAAAAAAAAAAAAAAAAAACATTCATAGTATTCTTGGCGATGAGTACGTTTCTTCATTTGCCTGCAGAAAGGGAGATATTTGCCAGCAGCTTTGTAGGGGTCCGAACAGGCGCAAAGGTCAGCTAGAACATGTCTCAGGAGATCTTACTGACCATCCCATGAGATGAGAGTCAACAATTGTAATCTATTCGGTACAATGCGATGTAAAAGATGTGGCAGCCACCACCAGCCAACCCCCGTCCCACAGAGCATCAACGTTCGCGCCAATCAACACTGGGGCTGATGACTCGGGGAGAAATCCATACCCAATCCAAATGGGATGGCAATGGTAACGTATTGATATTGAGATAAGTGCCGCTGAGAAGAGGAAGTCGAGAAATGCCCCCATTTCCCACAATTTCGCCGAGAGAGTTCTTTTCATAGATCCTGCTGCCTCAGCATTGTAAGGAGACGCATCACATCCAACGAGGCTTCTTATGGGAGGAGTGGGCTCTCGGGACCTCATCCTTGTTCGAAATGATCCAATCATTTTGAAACAGTTGTCTCCCGAGGAACGGGAAAGGCTACAAGCCCCTGGTACAACTCTGGATCATGTAGGGTACAGTCTTCATTCGATCAATCGTAATTTCCACCCACCTGGCTAGCAAAAGCTGTTGAAACGCTTCGCGTATCATCGTCATCATGGATGTGCCCAGGAACTCCACGAGTAACACGGATGCTGGCAGAGCTTCCGCCAAATATGCTGCCATTATCTGCAACACCAGCCTTGTAAGGTTCACGCCCGCCAGACTCCACGTAGCGCTTCAATCGATCGGACTGGCTAAGACTAGGCTGCTTGGTCATTTCGTTGATGCTCAACCCGGCAAGGCTGACACCACCCTGATCAACACTCTTGCCGTCGATAATACTTCCAGTTACGTCAGATTCCGTGGCTGCGATTGATTCCCCAGCAATGCTAGGCGCCCCTTTGCCTCTATTTCCATTGGCCCGGCGCGCTCCAGGAAGAGAAGGCCACGCGTCTGTAAAGTTCTGGAACATGGCAGGATACCCAGATGGGATGCCTACACCTCCAAGGGCGGACGAGTGAACTGAAGAAACGTCATCGGGGATGTATCCAACTACGGAGCCGGTGTCGTGGAACTCATTGCGGTGACCATTTCTACCATTCATTAGTCCACTAGTGACGTTGGACGCATGGTTGTATGCCATCTGGAATCGCTGGGGTCCCCTATATGCTTGCTTTGGCCGACTGAATTGGATAAGTGACTCTTGAAGGTTAGATAGTGGTCCCTCAACCAAACAATGCCGCTCCTTGAAATGTTGCAGCAGACAGTTCCAGAGGGGGTGCTTTGACAACACCTTTGGGTTTCCAAGGATTGCCAATCCAAACTTTGCACGAGTAAGCGCAACATTCAAACGGCGTGGATCACTCAAGAAACCAATGCCTTGGTGGTCGTTAGAACGCACACAGGACAAGATGATGAAATCTTTCTCTCGGCCTTGGAAAGCGTCTACGGAAGCCACTTCGATTTCTTTGTAGTGTTCCTTCTTGAATGTGCCTGTTGCCTGCATTGAGCTAACAATGTAGCTGCGCTGTCCTTCATACGGAGTAATAATACCAATGTCCTTAGGTTGGACCCCCGCTTTGAAGAAACGAGTGACGATCTTTTCAACATTGGTTGCTTCCGTGCGATTAAGGTAGGATGTTCCAGAAGCCGAGATTTCTTCGTTACCCAGATTAGACCAGAACATCATAGGACTATCAATGATGGGCCATGGAAAGTCGACTTCCCGGCGCAAACGCTCAAAAGATGAAATACCATTCTGCAAAGACCCTTCGTAGAACATATTCGAAGGAAATTCGGAGAGACAAGGGTGCATACGGTACTGAACATTCAGACGAATGGGAGAGCAGCCCAAAATCACAAGTCGTTCAAAAAGCGACTGGTTGAGGCCTGCCTTAGCTGCCTTTTTATTCATGATGACAGGTCCAAGTTGTTGGTGATCACCAACTAGAACAACCTGCTTACATCCCAGCACCAGCGGGATCATACATTCAGGCTCGGCAGACTGAGTTGACTCGTCAATTAATACGGTGCGGAATTTGAGCTTCGCAAGACGAGGATCACCGGCACCAACACAAGTACAGCATATAACATCGGCATTATTCAGGATCTCGCGTTCCGCTGACCGTGTGAGTTGTTTTAGTCGTTTCTCGTCTTGGCTTGACAATTCCCCCAGCTCTGACTTGAGTTGATTCAGTTTCATAAGCTCAATGTTACTATCATTCAGGCGAACTTGTTCATGTAGGGACAAAAATCCAACTGGCGATTCAACGTCCTCTCGGGATTTCGCAGTTACACGAACTGTCTTGAGGCCGGTTCTATGAATTCGCTCGCAGAGCTGATCGACGGCAACGTTGGAGGGCGCACACACCAAAACCTGGCCTCCGTTAATCTTAGCAAGGTGATAGATGATAGTCGCTGACGTGACAGTCTTTCCAGTTCCGGGGGGACCTTGGATCAAACTCAACGGGCGTTGTAGCACACTCTTGACTGCATTAATCTGGCTTCCATTGAGCTCGGGGAGGCCTGGAACACTGAATTTCTTGGGCATTTGTGTCTTCATCGGAGCAGCAGCGACTTCGTGACCCAACAGCCGATGAAAGATATATCCTGAGACACTCATCTCGTCGACGGCAAAGGTCTTCATAGCAAGCTGCATACGATCGAAGGAAGTAGATTTCCAGACATAATCGGCAGTGAAATTATGTGTGCACTCAGTTGGTACCGACTTGTGATCGCCTTTGGCGCGTAACTCGATGGTCACCTCGTCGGACTGATTGTTGGGGATTTTAATGACGTAGCCAACACCTTCCCACTTGGGACGTAATTCCCCAGTATACTTGAGTCGCATTTCATCTCCAACGGCTAATTTTACATCCCCAAGTTCAAGTTTTGGTAAGATGAAGCTAGCTAGGTGCTTGTTGTTGAGACCAAGGTCCCAACGCACAATCAATCCATCTTGCGACTGGGATTCCTTCAATTTGCGGTCATAGTCTGCTTCGATCTTAACGAGCGGGCCGAAGATGTTTTGATATTGGAACGCATCGTCATAGCGTAATAGTACAGGGGCAGGCTCATCATCAACCGCAGTAGCTTTCTCTAAGTCTGAAATTGTCGCTTGAGAATTTTCTTTCCACATCTCTTCCAGTTTAGCAATCAATTGGGGGCTTAGATGGCGAGCCCGGAGTTGCTCCTGGTCTGACGGTGCAGCCACAAGCCATGGCAAGAAAGAGCGATCTTCAATCAGCGGCTGCCAGCGTGATGTGTCCCAATTCATATCTTTTGAGGATGGCATGGCGGCACAAGGCTGGCGGCAGAGTAAAACGACGACCGTGTCTGACTTAGCTGGAATGAAGCCAAGGAGAAAGACGTTTTTGGTTCCACAATTATAGCATTCCAAGATCGTATCACCGAGAGACGAGGCAGGATGTAACTGGACTTCTTTGTGTCTAGCTCGGACTAGGTGGTTGACGATGTGGGAGGAAGAGGTGTTACCACGGGCGCTGCAAAACCACTTGCTGCAAGCCAAGCACTTGACGACACTACTTGGATTATGGATACCACAATATCTGTGAAGTATTAGAGATCCCAAGTCAGTAAAGGTATTCCTACCAGGAAACAGAGCTTCGTAGAACAAAAGTAAGTCAACACTTACGCGCAAGCATGCGGGGAGAGCTCTTTTTCCTCCTCCATCTCTCCACGAGACTGAGCATTGTCAGCAGCCGGAGCACTTGTTGTACTTTCTAAGTCGTCGTCACCAAGATTATCAGAGCCCTCATCATCGTCATCGTGCCTCCGCGGACGGGGTTCTGGTGCCATGGCCTGGTCACCAATTCTATCATCATCGAAAGCCGACATGGTTAATTCCGGGTCCAAGATGAAATTGTTTGTCAGGACGTAAGATCCCACCCAGCTCCAGGTCTAAGGCGGGGAGGAATCAAGTGGAGAGAGCCTCCTAAGGAGGAACAAAAGAGAAGGGAAAACACAAGGGTAGAATGCCAGTCCACCGCAAATACAGCGTCAGGCAATCATGCAAGGACGTAAAATATGCACAGGCGTCGGTGGAATTTCTAAAACAAAGGAATGGAAAGGGAAGGCGGATCGTCCTCCTCAGTTAAAACAGGCGGGATCGTGCCGTGCTATTGTGCAAGTTCAGTCAGTTTGTGCCACAACAGAGGGGCAAGAAGAATAAGGCTAGGTAGGAAAGACCCGTCTATATCGTAACCTGCGTCCACGGGAAACTTCCAGTTAATACTCACCTAATGGCCAATCCTTGGTGCCCCTAAAATCCTCCAAGAACCAAAGGGTCAATTTAAAGAGAGTCGAGCGGACCTGAGTGGTAGGATGATGGTCTCACTCGCAGGACAGCGTATGAAGATGATTTGCGATTGGCTTCGTCCTTTTATCGGACTGGTTGCCGCCAAATCCCACAGTCCGGGTGTCGCAGCGGACCAATGGTGCAACATTAAAAAAAAAAAAAAGGTTGCCCGCTTCTTGCACAGAGCCTCAAACTACCATTCTAGAACATCAAGAACAAAATGCTTGTACGTACTTTCTCTGCTTACGAAATGAGACTTGCTCAAAGTTCATATGCCTTACTAACATATGTTTTTTCTTTCTGTTCAAGCGTCGTCAAGCTCGTGAGCGCCGGGACTACCTGTATCGGAGAGCTCTACTTCTCCGCGATGCCTCTATTGCCGAAAAACGTGCCCAGTTGAAGGAATCGTTAGCCACCGGGAAACAGCTTGATCCCTCCATTGCTGAGGATAAAACCCTACGTGAGGATTATAAATACGATGAGTCACTACCGACAGCAGATAAGAAGAGCAAGGAATCCGACCTTCTGGACCTTGATGATGAATATGCCCTCACCTCTGGCATTGTTGACCCTCGTCCGATCGTCACGACATCTCGATCACCTTCGGTTCGCCTAGGTACCTTTGCTAAGGAGATTCGCTTATTGCTTCCTACATCTATTCGATTAAATCGTGGTAACCTAGTTCTGCCTGACCTGGTTTCGAGTGCGAATGCCGCAGCCCTAACGGACATGGTCCTTCTGCACGAGCATCGTGGAACCCCTACTGCAATGACAATATCTCATCTTCCCCACGGTCCGACCGCTAGTTTTTCACTACATAATGTCGTCCTCCGTGCAGATATTCCAAACGCCGCTCGTGGTACCGTGTCGGAGAGTTATCCGCATCTCATTTTTGAAGGATTCACAACAAAGCTGGGTGCCCGTGTGGTTCAAATCTTGAAACATCTTTTCCCCCCTCGTGAGGGTGGAAAAATTGGCAACCGAGTCGTTAGTTTCGTGAATAAGGAAGACAGTATCGAGGTGCGACACCACGTCTTCGTGAAGACTGGATACCGGGATGTGGAGCTTGCAGAAGTCGGACCCCGGATGACAATGCGGCTATTCGAGATTAGAGGAGGTACTCTTGAGAAAGGGTCTACGGGCGATGTTGAATGGGCCCTTACGCAGTACACAAGGACCGCAAAGAAAAAGGACTACCTCTGAGTGGGTTCTTTCTAGCAATGTTTATTGGTGTCGCAGAAAAGTTTGGCTGGCGCATTTGGTGTTAAGGGGCATTCCATTCTCAAGCACTCCTGGTTACTATTGTATACCCTTCTAGGAGGAAGATATCTGAGGGTTCACTGATCATCTACTGCATAGATATGATATTTAAAAGGGGTTAAATTATTATTATTATTTGGAAGTCCATGTCTTTAATACAATACCCTCCGAGCATTAGTAAAATCGTAGAACCAGGATCAAAACTGTCTATTCCAAAAAGATTAAAAAAAAAAAGAAAAGAAAAGAGAAGAGAAGAGAAGAGAAAAAAACAAGTGGGGGTGCTCAGGGTTCAATGATTTTCAAACAGGGCTCAAATACTCACAAACGGAACCTACGTTGGTAAGTGCCAATCTCCAAGCCGTGTATTCCCAAACTCCAGTGCATTCTGCCATGGCTCGTGCATTACATTTACCGTCAATTCGTCTCCATAGCTGGAGCTACCCTCACCTTGGACCGAAGCCCCAGCCTCGCCTTGGTTATCAGACTTACCTTCCACTCGAAGGGAGTCCAACAACAAACCGGCGCTGCCACCTTAATAGAGCCAGCCTTTATAGAGCGAGCCGGGGTCAAGGCGGTTATCTGTCAAAGGCCGGACCTCAACACAAGATATGGGGAATTGGGGTCGAAATGAGCCGGAAGTAAACTACAGAAGGATATCAAATGATCCAAGAAGGTGCTGAGTGTCTCCAATATTAATGGCGAGAAAGTCAAGAATCATAGGGAGAAAAGAGAAAGAAAAGAGAGGATTTAATGTAAAGCGAGAGTGTAATTTAATCAATGTATCTGCAATGTAACTTGATTCCTATTCTTGAGGCGCTACCGAAATATAATTGAGCCCAAATTAAAGACCAAAGGAGAAAGAAGAATCCGTCAAGAAAATGGTTTTCAAAAGAAGGTGAAGTAGAATGGTGGAAGAATAAGAATGAAAGGCCTCACTGCGAGATGCCTTTCGCGGCTTTCACAAAAGCACGAATCTTTTCAATATCTTGAGCACCATCCGACTCAACACCAGAGCTCACATCCACACCAAGGACCTTTCGGCCTGATTCTCCAAGATTTTTGATCGTCTCAGCAACATTTGTGGGATCCAATCCACCAGCTAAGATAACGCGCAAGCCCTCATCACTATCTAAGGCTTCTTTGACTCGTGATTGGTCGAGCAACTCACCAGAACCTCCCGCTCCAGAATCGAACAACGGCATGGTATGATAGGCTCTGCGGGCAATACCGAAATCCTTAAGACCAAATTTGCGAATAACGGGAACTGGGATCAGAGTAGACCATTCAAGTGGCTCGGAGCCGTGCAACTGTACAACATCAAGTCCCAGCTTTTGTTGTTGGCTTAGCACGTAGTCTAGCGGCTGGTCCAGAAACACGCCCACAAGCAAAGCGCGGGTTGGGTGACGTAGTGTACCCGCGGAATGGTCGAAATAATCAATGGGGCCGATGCTCGAGGCACATTTAGGCGTAGTGATAGGAGTAGGTCGCGGGGTAGTCTTAACAACCTGAGAAATTCGCAGCGCAACATCGTCTGGGACGAGTCGTTTTCGACCCTTGACTAGAATTATACCAATCAAATCTGCACCAGCTTCAACAGCTGCGCGTGCACCTTCCTCAGTTCTGGTACCGCAGATCTTGACCAAGAGTGAATTTTTTGAAGTTTGAGAAGGCCCCTCGGAGGATCCCCCAAGAAGCTCGGCAACAAATGCAGCTGTATTAGGCGCTCGCATAAGCGCTTCACCAACTAGGATGGCCCGAACTCCTTCCTTTTTGTAAGCCTCGACGTCTTTAGGTCCCGAAATCCCACTCAAGGCACAGACAATAGTACTCTCAGGCACCTGATCCATGAGTCGGCTAGTGGTACCAAGATCAACCTCGAAGCTGGTGAGGTCCCTATTGTTGACACCAATAACCTGGGCTCCAAGATCAACAGCAATCTTCATTTCCTCAGGTGTATTAACCTCGACCAGTGGTTCCATTCCTAGACTTTGGGAATAGCGATAAAGCCTTGTGAGAAGTTCGAGATCAAGCATTTTAACAATTAGTAAAACTGTATCCGCACCAGCCAGGCGAGCTTCCAGAATCTGATATTCATCAAACACGAACTCCTTGCGCAAGATAGCAGGCCTGTTTGTCATCCCCTCCAGGCTTTGCCGAACAGCACGCAAGTCGTCAATGCTGCCCTTAAACCACTCTGGTTCAGTGAGAACA
This sequence comes from Aspergillus haitiensis, assembly GCA_027569155.1. Lineage (NCBI taxonomy): Eukaryota > Fungi > Ascomycota > Eurotiomycetes > Eurotiales > Aspergillaceae > Aspergillus > Aspergillus haitiensis. The sequence goes on from JAPDEO010000016.1 coordinate 432,170, forward strand.
GAGATAACACTTGCTCCGGCCTTCGCATATAGTCGAGCCTGTGCAGGAGCGCATGCGTGCTCCGCTATCATGCCTTTAGACGGAGAAGCACGTTTGATTTCGGCCATTAAGGACAATGGATATGCCGACTGCCTCAAGCGAGCAGGGAACGAGATCTGGGGAGGAGCAATATTGAGGTCATAAGCAGCCTGGAGGTCGGTTGGTCGCTGAGAGGGGATAGTCTTTTGAAGAGCAACAGCAGCTTTCCGGTGGTCATAAATCTTTTCCAAGATAGACACCTTCTTGCCGGAGTTAGCGGGAGCCTTGGGGGCAGATGAGGCATCCGCAGCAAAACCATTGAATTTTTCAGTAATTTTCTTGTCATTGCCTTTCCAGGTACCACCGGTGAGTTGGAGGAAATTTCTGAACATCGCTCGGCCATGTTCTGTTAGAATACTCTCCGGGTGGAACTGGACACCCTCAACGGTCAACTCTTTGTGCCTAACACCCATGATAACACGTTTGCCACTATCCTCACCAAAGTTGGCGTATGAGGTAACTTCAAGACATTCGGGAATAGACGAGTATGTCCCTGCAAGCGAGTGATATCTGGTGACAACAAGTTCGGATGGGAGACCCTCGTAGCAGCCTGTCCCATCATGGTTCAAAGCAGAGGTTTTGCCATGCAGGATTTCACCTGTGATATCAACCTTTCCACCAAACGAATGAATAATGCATTGTTGCCCCATACACACACCGAATACAGGAATCTTCCCACTGAAATACTGGATCGCCGAGTTACTGATACCAGCATCAGATTCGGGATGACCGGGACCAGGACTGACGACTAATTGTGTGGGTTTCTTAGCAATCAACTCCTCCAAAGTAATTTCATCATTCCGGACGACCTCCACAGTAGCACCCTCAAGAACTAAATACTGATATACATTCCACGTGAAGGAGTCATAGTTGTCAATGAGAATGACGTTCGAAGCGGTTTCGAGCCGGGCCGCTTTGGTGGGATGGCGGGGTGAGTGGTCAACGAGGTCTGCCATGGCTTGGGTCCTTGAGGATGGAGAAATACGGTAAGTTAGGGTGAATTGGAAGGTGGGGAGAAGCTTTAAAGCCAGAGAGCCTGCTTACCTTGTCCAGGCTGACTTGAGAAACCAATTGTTTGTGTAACCAGTATACCTCACAAACCTGGTTTGACTCACCTTCTTCTTCTCGACCGCCACTTGTGGAGTCGATCCCTTTCCCGAATTGGCAACATTGTCAAACGGCACAAATTTTCTGCCTCACCGCCTTGAACCTAAACCCAGATAGGCATTCATTGTTGACCTCCCAAAAAGCTTCGTCCTCCGCTTGTGTTTTCCATCTTGCACTTTCACGCTGGTTATTGGGATCTCTAGTTGCCCTAGATTTCTCCGGTCTGCGTATCTCTGCTTTGCCTTCCTATAACTTATAATGATATAGCTGTGCCGGCAATGGCTCCCATCCCGGAAGCCTATTTCCCGTCCCTGGACAAGTGCTTCTCTGGGGACATTCAGCTTTTGTATGAGCGCATATAAAAAAAATATATTTTTGCTGACTATTACTAACGTTTTATATTTCAGATCCTGGAAAAGAGCATTTCTCTATACATGTAATCCCGACAGTGTCCCCGATGATACCAAGGTTCTCCACTCGTTCCTATCGCGCCCCGAGAGTGTTCAGCTCCTCTCAAATTTAGAAACTATCTTCCCTTCATCGTCCACAAAGTCCATATCGGATTTGGAAACGAAGACCGCCGCGATCCATTCAGAGACGACCACTCAAGCCTCTTTTGATCTGAAGCAAATTAAATCTGACGCGCAATGGCTTGGTAAGTCCGCTGGAATTGATGAGATCCACGCGCTTCGAATCACAATTTTGGAATGGCAAACCCGCCCTGCTACGCGTCTTGTGGAGCGATTCGCCGATGAAGAAACTACAAGCTTGAGAGGTGCCACTGGTATTGATAATTTCCGTGTATCCCTGGCGGGCCCCAGCTTCTCCGAAATTTTCAGCAATAAGGTCGATCAAGGCAATGATGCCTCCAACTTTGAATCCGAAGAAAACAGACGCCTGCGCCTAAGAGACCTTTACCTGTCAGAAAGGAGCCATATAATTAAAACAGCCCGCAAGCTTCTTTCCTTGTTCTTGGACAGCGATGTGAATGGTGCTGTTGCTGAGCCACAAGAGAGCAGCCGCAGCGATTTGAGCAAATTAGGCGCATCGATATTCAAGGAAAAGGTTTCCGGAGAAGGTCGGCGTGTCTTCATTCAAGGATGCATCAAAGCTATTTCAACGCGCCTTGCTGCGCTCCAGGGGGATGGTGGATGGATGGGTGCCTCGGAGAGTAGTGAGGCGATTGAAAGCCTGTGGAGGACATCCCTCGCCGAAGAAATATTGCATATAGTGCAAATTCTATTCCTTCAGCTTCAAGCGTCTACAGATGTCCCTCCCTCAGACCTTTTACTAGCTTGGCTCCGTCTTATGGATGAATACGGCTTTCTTGAACCTCTGCAAGTGGTAAGTAGTGGAGTGCCTTCGTCTCCTTGTTGTGAAAACGCTATACGCTAACTTAGTGAAGCCATGCAATAACCCAGCTGAAGTACTCTTACCGCTCCAAGCATTTGTGTGCCTGACTACTTTAGCTTTCTTGAAGCTCCCTCTTGCTATCCCTTCCATCATCGGCAAAACCCAGACTAAAACATCAACTGCCAACCTTCCGTATTTTCTCTCTAAGGAAGAAATTGGCCAGCTAAACGAAATTTTCACCACCACTGGGGTCGATTCGCAAACGGCAAATCCAGCAGCATTTGCTTGGGGGCTTGTTTTGCATACTATGGGAGAGCTAGCCCGTAATGATAAGGAAATCCGGGAGCTAGAACAATTCCACAGCGCAGTTGATTCTTTCCAATCAAATACCCCCAACTCAAACTCTGCCCGAGCTTCGGAAATATCTCTCTATGAGGAGCTGCTTGAAAACGCACGGACGCCAACGCATACGGTGGAAGATTCAATCGCCCTTCTCACCTCAGAACCAATGAAGGCTATTGTTTTCGATACAATCACTGCTCTGGCTAGCAAACTTGGGTCTACATCTGCAGTTGACGATATTTTGACTGATAGATGGACCCGAGTGGTGCTTTTGGATCTTATCCGGGTAGCTATTATATACCTAGACTACTGTCCTGAGATTGTCGAGTCCGTATTAGCAATCCTTAATGGGCCGTCTTCAGAATCTACATGGCCTTTGACCTCTTCGCCCGTCTTTTTCAGTGACCCACGCTTAGTCTTCATAAAAGACGAGCAACTAGTGAGCAGTATCTTTCGATTAGCTCGCTCCCGTTTCCCTTACGAAACTGTACCATTTTTGAAGCTTTGCCGTGCTTTACTCAGCAAAAACTTGGTCAACGAGGAAGGCCTCCCTCAAATTCTCGCCGAACTGGAAAGTATAGAATCGTTTACGCAGATTCTACCAAATGATTTCCAGGGCTATGAAACGATCCGAGAAGACGAGAACGCAAACTTTGTTAGCCTGATCCAACCTCTCCCAATGATAGGGTCGACCTCTCGAAGGCAAATTGTTGATCGCCAAGCGAGTAATACGCTCATTGTCAGCACTCAATCTCAAGTCCCTCCTATGGTAGTTGGACAGGTAGTTTCTGAATCAAAGCCACCTGTGGTAATGTGGCAACACCAATATTCCTGCTTAAGCTACCTTGGGAGTTGTCTAGAAGAGTGGACAGCAAATGGAGGCTACTCAGCAAACTTCGGAGAGGATTCTCTCGCCGAAACCATCTGGCTTCTAGGAGACCTCCTCACCGCTGTGACAAACATTGGACCACAAGGCTCTGACGACTCCGGAGCTAAAAGGATCCTGGAGATGGCTAGTGATGGGTTATCTCGTCAAAACGATATTGTTTCACTCATATTCGAGATATTCGAGCGCAATCTACAAAATCTCGGCTCACGCACGGGCTCAGAGTCACCTGTGGACTCTACGGTCGCCTGTCTCCATTTCATCCGCGCGCTCATTGTGGTCTTACCCAGCAGGGTATGGCCGCTGTTGTCCCGGAGCAGCCTTCTTGGTTCTGATGGGAAAGGTGGCATGATGACGACAATAATATCCGCCATTGAAGTGACATCAGGGCAATACCCGTTCCTTCTAGCTTGTGTCCGTTTATTTGAAGCGGTCGTTGACGACGCTGTGTCCCGAGCTGTCTTGAGACGTTGTCCCAATGGGAAGGCAGGAATTGCCTCTGATTGGACTTCTGGTGTCCCCTCCCATATTATGAGGAGCATTTTGCACAATTTCGTCCGAGTCATGGCAGAGGTCTACAATAGCAACCTTAATTGGAGATTCAACGCCCCAGAATGCAGGTTTCAGCTCAACACGTCAATTGCAAAAATTTTCGAGAGAATTCTTTATTATACCTATGGGACGAATGATGTCACCAAGCTTGATTCGAAAGTGACGGGTGTCCTTTCTACCTCTGCGACATATCTACTAGACGTCCTCCGGCCAGAGTCTGCTGCTGATTTACCATTTAACCCCATCCTTCGGCTAATAATTGAAGGCCTTCAAACCCCTCCAACCATATATCTCCGATTTCTAGAGCTCGTGGAGAAACAGGTCATATCAACATTGCAGCTTTCGACGAGACTGCTACAGGTTGCCCAACTCTTAGGACAGCCACCATCACTACTCGAAGACCAGCTATTCAAAGCATCTCCAGTTCTTGTGAAACTATACGCGCTTCATGACCCTTATCGGTTTCCCATTGTAACTCTACTTGACCATTTGATATCAGGAGCTGCTTTAGATGCCGCAAATGAACCGCCTTCTTTGGTTGGTCACCTTGGTACCGAGTCTTCTTGCCTCTTCTTAGACGTTCTGTCCCAATTCGACAAGCCTCTTGCCGATAAAAACTTGCAGTTGGAAGTGTGGCGCTTACTCTCGACTATCGTCAGCAAACGCCAACAATGGCTTGCAGTCTACATTCTCACTGGATCTTCCCCGCGCCAATCATTGAAAAAGTCAGACACCCCAAATAAGTCAGCAATGCGAGGCACACCTTTCTTACAAATGGCCCTCGACCTACTTTCGAATATTGAACAGATTCCACCCCAAATATCCCTCTCATTGCTGCACTTCGTCTCTCAAGCTCAAGAGAATTGGCCGTGGGCAACACCTGAATTGAGGAAACATTCGAGTTTCTTCACAAGCCTTGTGAATTATGTCTCCAAACTCAATTTATCAACCTTGCCCACGATCAACCAGATCTTCGCCACTCGGATCGCAGCTGTCGTTGCTGATCTTTGCACAATCTACCTACACTCGGCTAAGGAAGCGCAAGACAGAAATTTCTATAAGACCTTGATTCCACTTGTCTCATGGTATTCCAAGGATGCAGTGAACGTTGCTGGGTATAATGCGTCCCTTCATGCCAACCTTAAAAAGAACTTTGAGAATAGGTACTCCGGGTGTAAGATTGCCGATTTCAAGAGGACTTCTTTGCAGCCCCGCTCACTGGGACGCGATTACTATTATGACATTAATCTAGGCGAAAAACTGCTTTCATATGATTTTGCTTGGGCGGGCAAACGGAACCAAGGATTTGCTGAGGAATTTGAGCGTGCCAACCTCAACTTATCCTTGGTTGAAGCACAAGTGGTATGTCAGCCCTCAGCAATATGAATTAACAGGTCAACTAACAGAGTTTCGCCGTGGTAGAGTCTTCTTCACAGCTGGAAATTTTTTGCTGTGGAACATTGTTCAGACTTCATGACAGATCGTGAGGTACAGAAGTCGATGGCGGTAGTTGTTAAAAGCTGTCTTGAGGCCAATAGCAATGGTGTTCCGCAAGAAGCTATTTTCGATAGAATACAGCAGACTCGGGTTGAATTTGCCCAGGCTTTACTTCACCGACTCGTAGAGATACGCGCCAAAGGTGCTGAATTTTTCTGCCTTCTCGACGTTGTCTGGAGCTCTCTGCGAAATCGTCGGGCGACATATGAAGAAGCATTGGTTAATGATGATTCCGAGTATTACCGGTCACTTCTCAATGTCCTCTGCCTCTGCCTCCAATTCCACCTCGAGGGACCTTCTCGTTCTGCTCCCGAAACCTTGAGTAAGAAAGCAGAAGTTTCCTCTGATCTAGGTCCCGTTGTGGAAATTGTCAAGACTGTGGTGGCGCAAGGTTTCAAGTCCTTGACTTCATACCTCCATGAACAGCCACAAAAATGTACTCCGAAGGATTTCGCTATTCTTACGGCAATTCTACAGAGTGCATTACAAGTGAAGAATATTGATCGCTTGTATGAGCATATTACTTACCACATTGCGGATAATGACACCGTGCGACATGCGACGACGTTATTTTCATGGGCAGACCAACTAGCTGTGGCAGGTGATCCCGTATATGGGGAGCTTAGTATCTCCTTCCTTGCCAAGTTGTCAACTATTCCTATGCTAGCAGAGCATCTTGCGGTTGAAGTGGTTCTAGCCCGCCTCTCCACCTGTCGATTGACAAACACCCTTCGCCAACCTAAAGGATTCGGGCCATTTGATCCTGTCCCAAGGCTTTACACCATCTGGACCATCGGTATCCTCCCCCTCTGCCTCAATCTCCTCTACCACGTCATTCGCACTGCACCAGAGGTAGCCGCATTCCTAAACCAATTCGAGGGTCAGCTTACCCGCGCGGCCGATTCGTTCGCCGCAAGCCGCACAGCGGTGTCTATCGGGACTCCCACCCGAAGAATCTGTCTCAGCATGGCCTCGGAAGCCTATTCTCTCGCATTAATTTCACATATTCTTAGTCGATTCCGGGGAGCAGGGCCTAGCATTGGCCTTGACTCGGACACGATTCAGGAGCTCAAGTGGGACAAATCGCAAGTCAAGGAAGACATTGAAGAGCTACTGGAACGCAGGCCAAACCTTCGAGCGCGGATTGTAGCCACCAGTGAAAAGGAGGTAGAGTTAGCACGCCAAAAGCCACTTAGTAACACATCGGGGGCAGAGAACCGATTAGAGGAGAAAATCGTGAGTGAGCTTAAAGCTGCTCTCGTCTGTTTGGGAGGAGATGAAGCGTAATAATGCCAACATGACCTTGGATCTTTCTTTTTTTTTTTTTTACTTTTTCCTCCTGGTACTGTAATCATATATACATGCAGTATCAGACATCATCGTTGCGTGGTTGCTGGTTGTGTGGTCTCTTTTTATTTCATATTCATTTTCCCTGCTTCTCCCTTTTCTCCTCTTTATTTTGTCCACTGTGATTTACGGGGAATTCAAAATATATCATGCGTTCCAGTTGGGCAAAAGAAAGTAGGGTTTAGAGCATTTTTAAAACAAGATTCCCGATTATATCTCCCTGGTCATACCTATACATATACACATACATATAAATATAAAGAACAGGAACTCTATTTGAGTAAAAGAGTATTACTGGTAAATAAAATTGAATTAGCAATACTCCCAAGATTACTTTAAAAACCCCCCTGGTGTCAAACTAGGTTGCCTACTGAAGGAAGGGAGATATATATAGCCTTCTCGAGCGCTTTTCCAATCAAGATGCAATCACGATACCTAGGTATGAAACAACAATAGAAATTATCGATAATAATGACCTGATATGTAAGCACCTTCATACATCAATAATGCATCGAGAATAACAATTATAACAATAATGCGTGCATCACGATCCATCCATCCCGAGGTCGATGGAAAAATTGACCCTCGGGAACTCCGCAAATTGATGGAGATGATTGGTGGATGAGGGGTAGAAATAACCGATTGAAATGCGGGGGAGACCTTACGTATTGTCTGTACCTAGGTAGCTCACTAGGGACTTAACTACTACAACCAACGGACTTTTAGTTCACACATAGCGCTTACTACTTGGCAGTTACAGTACTATACCACTACAATTAGAATCTAGCTCAGTAGGCAGTGTACTTAGTCTCTCTAGTGGGGAAATATTGTATCATTACCTGGTATCTGTCTCGAAAGGGGGAAAGGAAACCTGGGATGGAAGCTTATGAATGAGCGAATGGTATAACTATGAATATTACCTATCTAACCACGTAGCCTAACCAGCTACAGTAATTAAGGAGTACGGATCTCTTTATTCATTCCGTCCGAATTATGTTATACTTGGCAGGTATAGGTATCTGGATAAAGTTTCCCCCAAAGGGAAGGGGGGGGGTTGTTTTTCCCTTACTTTGAATTTACAACCTAGGTAGATAGACACAGGGATATAAATGCCGGGGGGTACCTGGTTCAATTCAACTTGTGTATGTATGTACATATCATATGTATACCTAGCCTCTGCTTCACGCTCTCTCCCCTCACTATAACGTGGGTCCCCTGGCTACCTCCGCAGCTACCTTGTTAGCTAGGCGTTCTTTTTAACTGATTACCTACCTTGTCTCTTATAATCGACCTACTAGGTACTAGGTAAAAGTACCTAACTATTAAATAGGTAACTAACCTATCCAGTACATTGGCTGTATTTTTTTTTATTGGACTGACAAGGCCCTTGATGGGATTAGTCGGTACACGCCTGACGGTAGCTTCATTAACCCCTCACTGCTCTTTCTCTTCAATCCCATTGTATATTACAACATAATTCAACCAGCAAGCTCCTTACTTCCTCGTTCCATCTCTCACAAACAATTCTTTGAGTTGTGTGACGGGAGAATCTCTTCTCTTGATCTATCCACCCAATAAAAAAAAAGAAAAATAGACAAGGGGAACAAAAGGTATACACAAGGAAAGAAAAAATGCCGTTTAAGTCTCGCTGGCAAATTGAGGTCCCGGACACCCACCTCGCGTCACTCCTGTTTACTTCGCCTACCCATCCCCTATCCAAGACGAATCGATGTTTCTCGGAAGCCGCCCGACCGGACACCCATTACTTCACTACCCATGATTTCCGACTATGGTGCCAACGGTTTGCCGTCGGATTGCGCAAGTCCGGGCTCCAACCTGGAGATCGCGTCTTGCTCTTTTCCGGCAATGACATCTTCTTCCCTGTGGTCTTTCTAGGCGTAACGATGGCCGGGGGTATATTCACTGGTGCAAACCCAACCTATGTGGCCAGGGAACTAGCATTTCAATTACAAGATAGTGGTGCGACCTACCTACTATGTGCTGAAGATAGTCTCGATACCGGCGTTGAGGCCGCCAAACTCGCGGGCTTGGGCTTAAATAATGTCTTTGTCTTCAATAATGCTATCTTCGATGGTCAAGGAGAAGGAAAGAAGGGCTGCAGATACTGGGGGGAGCTGGTGGCGCCCATTGATGAGGGAACGGGCTTTGCTTGGGATCCCCTTTCCACCCCCGAGAAGGCGAACCAGACTCTGGCTCTCAACTACTCTAGTGGTACTACAGGAAGACCAAAAGGTGTTGAAATTTCACATAAAAACTATTGTGCCAACATGCTTCAGTATAACCACCTATTCTATTTGAACCCAGACTGGAAGGAGAAGGGGAAACGAGCTAGGTGGTTGTGTTTTCTCCCTATGTATCATGCATTAGCGCAGAACATCTTCATTGCAGCTTCCCTCAACCGTGGAGTTCCTGTTTACGTCATGCCGCGGTTTGACTTTATCAAGATGCTCGAGTACACGGAAAAGTTTCGTATCACCGATTATATCCTGGTGCCACCGGTGGTAGTCGCACTAGCGAAACATCCTGCAGTGAAGGAAGGAAAATACGACCTCAGCAGTGTGGAAGCGATTGGTAGTGGAGCAGCCCCTCTAGGACGGGAGGTATGTGAGGAGGTTGAGGCCCTGTGGCCACCTGGTCGAATCAACGTCAAACAAGGATGGGGAATGACAGAGTAAGTTTTCCTCATCCTGCATACTTAAGTCGGTGAATAAAACGAGACTAACAAAATTTTTTTTGTTTTTGCCAATAGGACTACTTGCTCAATTTTGGGATGGAATCCTACAGAACTAAGCTATTCAGCATCAGTTGGAGAGCTCAATGCCAATTGCGAGGCGAAGATCATGGACGACGATGGCGTCACAGAATTGGGTCTGAACCAACGAGGAGAGCTTTGGGTTCGAGGTCAAAATATCATGAAGGGTTACTGGCGGAACCCGCAAGCAACCAAGGAAACCAAGACGGAGGACGGATGGTTGAAGACAGGAGATATTGCCTTTGTCGATGATGAGGGGAGATTCCATGTTGTTGATCGCAAAAAGGTAATTGGCCATCATAACCTGTGCTAACGGCGATATCCGAATGATGTGCGTATACTAACTCGAACTCTTGCATTAGGAGCTGATCAAAGTAAAAGGCAACCAGGTCGCCCCAGCCGAATTGGAGGCCCTATTATTGGAACACCCTGCTATCGCCGACGTTGCCGTCATTGGCGTTCCAATGTACGTTTCTGAGATTCGATCTGATCACGCGTGAATTTGAGACTAATGCAAAATGGTTGTGGTCTTTAGGAACGACGATGAGCGGCCTCGGGCGTATATTGTGCTAAAGCCCGGGCATAGCGCCACCGGAGAAGAAATTATTGCCTTCATGGATGGGAAAGTCTCTGCCATAAAGAGAATCACTGGAGGAGTGATATTTGTGGATGCAATTCCCAAGAATCCCTCCGGAAAAATCTTGCGAAAAGTGCTTCGAGACCAGGCTAAAGTGGAGATGCAGAAGAGTGGCGCAGTTGCAAAGCTGTAGCCTGTACATTTATTACCTACATTACTTCTTTATTTTTCTTTCGCATCGCCCGGATTCGGCGACTGGACCAACTATGCTCATCCAATCGATGCCACCAACAGAGAGGCTGTTACTGAGTGGGGCTTTGGTTAGATTTGGAATTGGACAAAGATTTCCCCTGAGATCGACAACATGCATTCTGAGTGACCTGGTTCTTGGGTCTAAGTCGGGGGGGCGAATTGAGTGTTAAGAGGTTCTACCCGTATGTAGTTAGGCTACCAGACTCTCCATAGAGCTAGGTAGAAATCTAGAATCAATCAAGAGAGAGATAAGTAGATAATAGTTAATGGCCGTTTATTCCGAAGACAGGGCACAAATTGATATTATGAGGACGCCACAATCGATCAGGAGTTGTCAGAAGCCGCCACCTTGGAACGAATTGTTTGCCGCCACCCCATCCAAATTAATAAATGAGACATAGCTCTGGAAAAAAGAGATACATCAACTATTCTGGACCGACCAAGCGAATTTTAAATTTGTGAGGCAAATGTCGTCTCGCGATCAGTGTGCTCCTCTGGGGGGGCCTTTTTTAGTCTTGCTTTGGGCAAATGGTGGAGCTGATTGGGCCGAATTAGGTTTACATTGTTAATTTGACGGCGATCGTCCGGTGAAGGCGTAGCTGAAGATGGGAGAGGGAAGAAGAAGGGGAAGAGGAAATTACAAAGAGAAGATGGAGATGAAGAAAGTGTAACTCTGACTTTTTTTATTTTATTTTTTGTTCCTGATGGAGAGGTTAATATTACTGAAAGAAAGCTAGGTCGGTAGAGGTGTGGTTAGGTACTTTGAGTAGAATTTCAATTGATTCTCCGAACTTGGAATCACGAGATCACACACTTCCTGATCGGGAAACTGCAAGATCATTATCACACCAATCAACCGCTTGTGTAACCTGATTATATAAGGAGGATCTGGGATGTTTCTTTTTCCTTGTCTTAAATTTTTGTGGTGGTGCTGAGGAACAGGTTCTTTTGTTGCATTCTATCTCTCGCTTCCCCTCTTGTTGATAATTATAATTTACTTGCTTTTTCCCCTCCATTCCTTGCCTACGAGAGCTAGGATAAGGCGAGATGTCCCAACTTCGAGATCTTGTTTTGGGCCATTCATTCTTATTCCTCCTACTCCATAATCGAGCCGCATAGGCAGCCTTATAATCATCTGAGTCCACCAGAACCCACTAAAAAGGCCCCTAATGAACTAGTGGGACTTTGTCCCTTTAATCTAACTTGCTAACCGATGCTGACTGAAAGGGTGGCGCACCATCTGGACAGCTGAACTCTCCTGCATTTGAATGTTCTTTCTAAGTTCTTTGGCCCTGTTGACTCTCCGATGGGGTTCTCGTGGGCTCAACTCACCGCATAAGCTCTCGTGGCTGGCCATGATACAGCTGGACCCAAGGATCCCCTCTCTTCCGATACAACTAGGACGAGTTACAACGAAGCTCCAAATGGGGTTTGGGTATGATGTCCCTGCATTTGGAGTTTCTCAAGCTCCCCCTTGTAAAGTATTAGATCTCCTAATCTCCCCAAGCCATGATTGGAACTCAAGGTACCCTCTTTGTTCTCGGGCTCATTCCGTGATCCTGGTCTCCGTGTCAGTATAAGAATTCCTTCAATAGCGCGCCTTATCTGCATTTCATATTTACTTTTACCACCCCACCAACTACCTTCATGGTGTTTTTCAATCGTTGACCTTTGATGCATCGCAACTCACTTTCTCCTGCTACTTTTAATACATTATATCCACATTCCGGCGCTCTTTTTTGCTATAGCACTGCACCCAGCTCCAGCTTTTTGTTCCTGGCCCTGGCACTTGAATACCGTTGCTGCAGCGCAGAAGGGTATAGTGGAGTTCGACTGGTGGAAAGTAACGGGTATACTTGAGGACCCAGCTGGATTTACGGGCGTGTCACACGTCTTAATTTGGAAGAGGCTATACTCACTGGAAATGAGGGGTGAGAATGACTGCTCGGCCATTTTTAAAGATCCCCGAATTCATCTACTTGGGATTTTTCACATAGTCGGCTTTATTATTCTCATCTTGGTCCTCGTGCAACGCATCAGGCGTCGAAACCAAAAAAGATACGTTTCCCCGGGGGGGGGAATGGACCCGCAATCTGAGAAATGTGGCGGCGTACAACAAGAAGCCAGTGCGCCAGAGGAAGGACTGGCTAGCCAGAAACACCATGCTTGTGACCCCGCTCCTTTTCCTTCTGCCTGTGATATTTTGCAGCCTTTGTCCCATTCATCACCCTTGCCTCCCAGTGGATATCTTGCCGCCATTCTCGGCCGTGAGCTAAGTACTAGAATGGAGGGAGTATACGCTCATGGAAGCCAGCAAACCGTTAACTCTGACAAGATCAACCCGACTGATTCCGGGCCGTGTGATTCTCAAACAGCGATAAGCTTGGGAACAAATCACGACTCGGGGATCCCACAGTCGGGGATCCGTTACTCACTCCCTGAGACTGGAGAATCATCCTGGGCTGATATCCCCCCCACGGGGGGGTCGGGTATAGAAAGCCATAAGCAGGGGAACCCCCGTTCTTCAGATTGCAGTGAGATCCAGTCGGTACAAAAACGCAGCGATGCCGTTCATTTTCTGCATGACGTCGATGAAGAGGGGTTGCGGTCTTGGAAAAGATGGGTGGTTGAATACAGCTAAGCTTGCAGATTAGATAGTTCTTCGTGAATTTGTTTGGCCGCTGCAACTTCATCTAGTCTTGATGGGGAAAGGAGGAGTTTTAGTTTGATGTTGTGCTCATCTCCTTTTACTATTCTTTTTTTATTTTCTTCCTATTTTCCTTTTTTCTTTTTCCCTTTTCTTCTTTCGTTGTCCTCCCATTCTTGGTCCTCTTTCCCCGAGGGGGTTATGTCATTCCATCCATCCATAACCCCCCATTCTCCAGTTTTGCCACGAACAGAACGCCATTGTGCGGCAAAGTCCCAGCTGTTTGCATTAGTACACCTGATGATTTATGACCCGAAATGATAATAGTTCTTGGCAATATCGAGCTGAACACTGTGGTCCGGTTTCCTCCGTTTTCTAGGGATAGATGTAGAAACATGCATAAGTTGCGTAGGTGCTGCGATGACGGGCTGCCTGATATGCATCTCGGCCATAATTACATACTTTAGGAAGACAGATGGAGGATGGATCGACACCGACACCCCAGGAACAACCGGCCGGCAAATGCTTAGTCAGCTGTACGAGTCAAACGGCGTTGTTCGATCTTCTTAGGTAATATTAGTTTACTGCCTGATCTGACTGAGGCAGAACACTCAGAAGCACCAACAGCAACAGCAACAGCAACAGCAACAGCAACAGCAACAGCAACAGCAACAGCAACAGCAGGCAAGCAAGCAAGCAAGCATGACTAGGCCATGAATGCCCAACTCTACGTCCCCTTCTCTCTTCCTGAATCGCCCCTTTCCCCCGCCCATTCCGCATAGAATAAAAACAAACCATTCTTTCTACCCAAGTTTACAGGCAAGGAAAAGAACACACAAGACAGAGCCACTCTCGAAGAAGCTACCATGACGCTCACGACATACCCGCCCACCACTGACTCCTCCGACCTCGCCGTACTGAATCTCTCTCGGCTTCTTACTCGCCTCGAGTATAATATCCTTTCTCCAAATGCAGATCTCAAATTATTACGGAGATCGGAGTATCATCGGATGAGAGTGGCTGCGGTATGTGTCTGTTTCCAACCCCGACGACCCCCCAACTCCGAAAGCCCGTTGCCAAATCCCCGAAATCTCTAAGTCGTGCCAACATGACAGCTACCGGCGACGGGAATATGATCCCTGCACCCCCCCGTCCACCTCCCGCATACCTGCCCTTCTCTTTCTGAGACATGGAGACTGACTTGTTCTCACCTAGAACATTGATTATGCCCGTACCCACCTACAATCTCTCGAACGTAGCCTACCGCAAGTTAAAGCTGTCGACCGTCGCCATGAGATCCAATCTGATCTCTCACGCAATCGTCAAACGCTGAAACGACTCCAAAATGTCCTTGATGAGATACAAGCTGAGGTGGAGCTACGGTCTGCTCGTATGAGTGGTCAGGCCACACCCACTACATCTCTAGGTAACTCTGAAGACGAATCCGAATTTGGCGACGGGGAAGACCTCCTTGGGACCCCAGAAGGAGGTAGCACAACGGATGAAGGAAGTAGAGAGGACCTGATCCAGGGCTATGAAGACGAGAAAGCGGCAGAGTCATCATTAATGCCAAATCATGACCCTTCTTCCACAATGCAACCACCTGTAACTACAGCTACAGTGACAATGGATACGACGCCAACAGCAACCCTCCGCAATAGACATTATAGCTCTGTTGCGTCAACCACAGCAACAGCAACCGGAACCTCATTCCGCGATTCCCATTATCAACCCACCAGCACGGTGTCTCCTCGTCAAGCTTCTAGAGAAACCCTGTCTAAAGCCGAATCAACAGAGCGAGCCCTCGCTTCTGACCGTCTAGAGCAGGAAAACCTTACATCCTCACTCCTAACCCTCGCCAAGCAGCTGAAATCTTCGTCACAGGCTTTTCAGGCGTCTTTGGAGTCAGAGAAATCTGTCCTCGCTCGAGCAGTTGATGGCCTCGACCGAACGACAGGGAATATGCAGGCCGCAGAGCGACGGATGGGCATGTTGCGACGAATGACAGAGGGAAAAGGCTGGTGGGGCCGTATGATGCTCTACGCATGGATCTTTGGCTTATGGGTTGTCGCAGTCTTGATTGTATTTGTGGGACCAAAGTTAAGGTTTTGACTCCTTGAGCAAATGCAGACTGAAGATCTTTTTTTCTGATATACTTATCATTTGCGATATGATTTGTCATACTGTTTGTTGTTCTCTTAGCTGGTGTACAAGGACTTGATATGATTGTTTTTTCTGGCCATGTATGTATATACCCTGTAGCCCCGCCTACTGAGCGGAAAGAATGAATTGTTTCTCTATTCAAGAAACTCCTGATAGCTGAGGCACGTGAGCGGCAGCCTGCACCGAGGAAGCCATGAGAGCTAAAACAGTTACTTATGAGTTTAGCTCCAGGTTGAACGTGGCCTTGGCCAATTGTGCGTACGTGAGGTGGGATGAACATAGTAATCGACATCAAATTACCAAAAGATGCACCTGTCACAACCTTGTGAATATTAAAAATGACCTAATGACCAACCTGGCATGACACATGAGAGAAAAAAGACATGATAATCTTGGTAACCTGTTACTCTATGTCCCCATACCGATGGCGCTACCATTCAATTGCTCCTAGTAATCGTGAGACCAAGGAGAAATTTGACAAGATGCTTGATGGTTGCACACAAATTTAAAAGAGGGCATCAAAAAATGTAAGAGGATATCTAGCTTCACAAGAGAGTTAAAAAAGAAAATTTCGGACACATGAAAGGAAAATAAAATAATAGTAAAAATAACATAAGATCAAAGGAAATGCAAAGATGGATTGAAGGTAATGGGTAGGGAGTAAGCAGAGTGAGGCGGAGCATACCAAGAAAAACAAGGCACATGCCTCAAGATTCAATTTTTGTATAATCCACACCTCACCCACTGCTCATGAGAGAAAAAAGGGAGTAATAAGACGGAAAGAGATAAGACTCCGTGTGTCATGTGGATATCAGTATGCGGAGAACATAGAGCTGGCTAGATATCATTTCGAGACAAAGGAAATATGAAGGAAAAGGACTAGAGGATTAATAGAAATAGACAATGAAAGTCTCAACGCCAAGATCTTTCGAAAAATTGCGACATGGTATGACAAAAACAAAAAAAGACAAAATTACAAGCCACATAGCATACGGTCTAAATTGTCGAGAAAATCTCTCGATCAAAATATACCAATCATTAAATCAGACCGCAGAGTCTCAGGTTTTCTTGGATGATAATGTCTATAGAGCTTAGTTAGTGTTGTAATTTACCAGAACGTAACGTGGGTGAATGACTGGTCTCTTACCATTTACAGCAGCCATCACGAACCGAATTTGTGTGGTATCTGTGGCGCATGTGAAGTGTGTATAAATCTGCTTCTGCTCGGCTTGATTTAGAGACACGAAGCGATTGAGAATGTAATCACAGGCAGCGGCATAGTCGGCACCGCCTTCGTAGTCAGGGAAGTAATTCTTCATCGGGCTGACGGGCAGCTTCTCTTTGAAACGATCGATCTTGTTTAGGAAAAGAATGATAGAAGTCTTGACAAACCATCGGGAGTTGCAAATAGAGTCGAAAAGGGTGAGAGCTTCCTGCATACGGTTGACAGTCTCATCTTCGAATAGCAGCTGATCATACTCGGAAATGGCGACTAAGAAAAGAATGGTTGTGACATTTTCGAAGCAGTGAATCCACTTCTTTCGCTCAGAGCGCTGGCCACCAACGTCGAACATGCGATAAGTCAAGTCCCCGATAATAAAGGTAGTCTCAGTGATACCAGTAGTCTTGACACGAGAACGAAGAACGTCCTGGTCGGTAGGGAGGTAGTCAGGTTGGGCAATACGTTCCACGGCATCGAAGTAACTGAAAAAAAGGCAGGTTAGTCAAAAGAAAAAGAAAAAGAACAAAAAAAGGGAAAAGGTGATGAAAAGGGGAAGCATCTGCTCACTATTTTGCTGAATCGTTTAGTTGGTACTCGCGGGATCGCTTGAAGCACTCTTGCACACCGGTATCGTGCCAGAGAGCAGCAATGGCATTGCCAACCTCTGGTGGCAGGCTATCGCCTTCGATCTGAGCGGGTTGCATGAAGACGGTTTGAACGTGGTACTCATTGCGGGCATCCTCTAGGGGCAATTCCAAGGATTCCATAGCTTCCAAGATAACGCGCATAGACTGGACAGTGTTGCTGTAGATAATTTCCTTGAAAGATTCCCTCTCATCGCGCGAGTATCCGCCCTCGTGAATCAGCTTCATTTGTTTGAGAATTGTCGACTTGCCAGACTCTCCAGCTCCTGTGGAATTTGATTAGCCGAATAAACGTGTGAACGGTAGCAAAGAAATTTGTCTCCTAGTCAAGGCGGCATACCAAGTAGCAGCATTTTGATTTCATTCCTCTGCATCATCTTATCACGCTTGAGCTGGTTCTCAATCTCCTCATTTCGGGCTTTGCCCTCCTTGTCCTCAGTGCTCATTCCACAACCCATCTTGGCGGTAATTTATGAATATGATGGATGGTATCTGTTGATAAGAGCGCAAAACTATCAGGGGGCTCAAGTCGCGGGGTTTAGTGATAGGTCTGCCAATGACTGGTTGTTAGCGAATAGTCTGCGTACATGGAGTAATATTGAAACGACCTCTCCGAACGTGGGAAAGCACGGGAGGCTTCGGAGGGAACCACAGTGGAGGGGAGGGGGAAATGAAGCAAGACGTAGTATTTGGCAAAAATTTTTCAAATCAAAGCCAAAGGCGCCGATGCAAGGAGCTATCTTGACACATTTATCCAACACCAGGGAGGGAGGACGATCCAGTGTGGCAAGGAAAGGTGGGAGAGGACAATTCAGGAGCCAAAGCAGCAAGAATTTACCATGGTATCACTTACTTTAACACAGATTTTCCCCTGAATATAAAAAAATAATCGAACAAAAAAAAGTAGGTAATTCAGACACTGCAATATCAAGAGCAAATTGTGTTTGAATACAATTGAAGCTGATATTACTAGAGGCTGAGAAGAAGGTAAGGGGAAAAATTCAAATATAGTCGCGCAACCTTGGACTAAGTGGAAAGGAGGCGAAAAGAGCGTGAATGGGCTTTACACCAATAATACCAGCAGAGATAGAAGATCCTGGGGCAGCGAGGCGATAGTTGCAAAAAGAAAGATATAAGAGGGAGAGAAAAGTTAATAATAATAATAATAATGATAATAATAAATAGAAATAAATATAGAAAAAGAAAGGAAAAAGAAAAAGGAATATTAGGAAGAGCCTTAGGATATTCAACTCTTGCCAGACCCAAGCAGTGGAAAAGTGAGAAGCGGGTAAGATTGATTCAGGGAAGGAGAAAATGGGAGAGAAGTTAGAAAGGCTGACAGGGAGGATTAAGCTCAAAAGGTAAGGGGGGGGGGGAGGGAAAGGAAGCGAAAGATTTGGGAAGGACCTGGGTAAAAAAAAAAAGAGGGGCGCTTAGTGGAAGTGTAAATCAAAGTTGTTCAGAGGTAGGAGTAGTAGTAAGAAAATAATAATAATGAGTGAGCCGCTGTCTACTGCTTGCTTAGTCGTAGTGAGAAAAGGAGGGGATTCCAACTGAAGATTTTCAAGGCCCAAAAAAAGCAAACAAGAAAAGAAAAAAACAAGAGGCCTTTGAAGAGGGGTGGTGTGGTTTTTTTTTCTATTTCCCTTCTTTTTTCTCTGTTTTCTGGAACGACAACTTTTCTTACCAAGTAGTAATTTCTTATTATTAGAGCCAACTGCAACTGGATGATCAGTACAGGTGATAATAAGGGGCTGTGGGGGGTCTAGTTCTGTTTGGTAATAGCCGGGATTACAAGTATCGTTGGCCACGGTTGGTTAATGATCACAGGGGCGGCAGTGGAGAGGAACCAATGATAGCCATGCAATGGCTGTCCCCTTTTCATAAGTGGCTCTCTGGGGGGTAATAGTTCAACTGTCCAGCATCCTCCTCTCCTTCATAGGACTTAGGTTGGTCCGATGATGCATAATAACCATATAATTTGGGCGATATTTCCCCGATCTTTGTCCTGAGAGAGGGGAGTTGAAAGAGCTGCCATACTGAAGGAGATAGAATTCAAAGTGTAGATAATTTTGAGGAATAAGTAGATGATGGGCCTTTTTACCTAGGCAACCAGAGAAGCGGCAATTCGAATATTATTATTATTATTATTATCATTATTATTAACCATTAATTGCCTATGGTTTGAATTGATGATTAATAACTACTCTGTGTGTACACGGTTTAATTTCCGGTGGAAAGAGATTTGCTTCAAACCATGATTGATGGGCTGATAACAATAATAATAGGTACACAACAGTCCCTTTTTAGTAGCACTGGATGGTTATCGTTAGGTATTATTATGTATTACTGCTGGCGAGTCTATACAGTCGATCTGAGAATCATGATTTTGTCTTTACTCTTGTTCCTAGAGGTGTGTAGTGGTTTCAGGGTTTTGTCCACGCGGGCGCCACCGGCAACCGGCCTGAAGAAAAGAGGCTTCAAACTTCCCCCATCTCGATAACTGTCAATCAATGCTGGATGTTTGGAGGAAAACGTCAAGATTCAACAGTGCTCCATACGACTGCATGATCTTTCATGGAGAATTCCTCCGACGAGGCAGTAGCCAGTAGTTATTTGAACTTACCTACCTATCTTCTTCTCCGTATTTCCTTATATTTTCCTAGTCCTGAGTGGAGAAAACAATGGAGTCGGTGCAGAGCAAGGAAGATTAATACTGTATGGGTACTACTCCGGAAGAACTAGTCAATTAATGATTATTGAGGCAATTAAACTAAAAAAAAATAATCAAAAGTAAGATTAATACATACCGTATTGTAATGGCCCCACCTCGAACATCCCGTCGATCCTCTCTTCTCTTCCAGGTCCCTCACTCTTTCTCTCTCTCTCTCTCTCTCTCCAGTCTCACTAACCCCTGCTCTCTTCACAGGTCATGGAGGGAAGAATAATCAACCAAGTCAATTATAACCACCCAACGCTAGCAATTAGCTTCTATCGCAGTCAACTACATCCTTCAAATCAAGCACACTTCTAATTTCCTCACCATTAACATAGTTACCCACTATCAACGCAAGCCATGTTCGAGTGTCGTGGATACTTCTGCAATGGATCTCTCCAAGTCTTTTCTCATTCTCAACCATGGTTCCGAGGCTGGACTAAAGACCTAGGCTCCACTCTCTAGTCCTTCTAGTCGTGTTCTTTGCGGCGCGCTATCCTTCCTTTTCTCGTCCAGAGGACAGAATAAAGGTCCTCGTGGCAAAATTTGCCTATCTGCCACTACTACACTGGACCTATCGGTAATACATCATGGATGATACTACTACTAATAATAATGGTCTTAGGTAGCTAGTTCATTTGAAGGAAAGGGGGAGGGGGAAGGGGAATAAATTCTAGGATCGGGGGAACGTGAGAGTTCATGATGCGTTCATTTAGTTTCCTAAAAATTCTACCTAGCACCACTGAGGGTCTTTATGAATCATGTTCGCCCAATAGGCTTTAGCAGCTAGACTTTAGACAGTCATACAGAATGTGATCCAAATGTTGGATTGGTAGAATCAGCTCTGGACTTGAAAACCTCAATATTCATCCAGAAGGATTATTTTTCATCCCTCCAAGTCAGTGTACTTCCTCCACCCTCTTCCCCAACTCAAGACACACACACACACACACAGTTGGATTATTTTAGGGTATAGCAAAGGAAGAGCTGATGATAACAGTGAGTTTCTCTTGCTGACTCTATTATCATGGAACTTGTCTAGGTACTGTGTATTAACTTAGATCATTACAGCTCGGAGAGGGAACCTTGTTCAATAACAGCTGACAAATAGCAAATAAGCATAACTTCCTACGTACTTGATGTATTCCCTAGGTACTATTAAGCTCTCCTCTCATACCCACCAGAATACCTGCCGATGCAGGAGCAAAACCCTACCTTGTCCCTGGTAATTTCTGATACGTAGCACAAAACAACAAACGATAATCTTACCTGTCTTCCTCTCCTGTCAGCATTTTTGGACAAGATCATGCTAGCCCATCCGTCTTCCCAAGGTGCTTTCAGGCTCGATCCCTGGTTTCATTGCTGGCCAATCCGATCAGGGCTCCACCCGATTTTAGGGCTCCGATCCCCCGATCTGATCCTTTCAGTTCTGCTTTGCCCTTTAAAAAAGTCATCATAATTATCCTCCTTGAATCCTAATGAATTTTAACTAGGTACTACCCCAACCTAGTTGTTATTATTATTATTATTACTACTACTAGTTACTATTATCATTATCATTATCATCATCATCCTCCAATATTCGTTCATACTCTCTCTCCCGTCCCCTTCTCCGAACGAAGAAAGAAAAAAAAGAAAAGATATAGCCCCATCCATAAGACTAGGAAAAAATAATTTCTTATTATTATAAACGCATAATACCAATAAAGGGGGGGAGCAAGCAAGCAAGCAAGCAAGCAAAAAAAAACCAAAAAAAAAAAAAAAAGAAGCACAATCAAAATACATACCTACTACCTCCTCTTATCTTATCCACAGAAACTTATATTAATCACCCATTCCAAAAATATGCATCAGATGTCCTACATGGGCCCCCGGGGTAAACACATTACTGAATCAAACCCCTCTTCCACCTAACACGACATATCTCAGCTAACCTATGATAAAAATACCCCCTTTCCGTCTTCGTCAGCCTTCAATCATGAACAAAGCAACGACGCAGAAGCAGAATATGACCGACTCCGAGACCTAGCCCGACAAGAGGCTGCAAAGCGCGGCTCCTGTTTTCAACGTGTAAGTTTAACAAGGTCTTTTACCTTACTCCCCGCCTTTCATCTCCCCCCTCTTCACACTTATGCTCTGCATGAGATCAATCACACGGCAACCTGATCAACATTGGATGAGAGTAAGAAGGGGGAGGGGGGAAAACAAAACAATAATCATGATAATGATAATGATAATAATTACCCCCTCCTGCAATGTAAACAGTCTCAAGAAGCATATGCCAGTGGTGATGGTGCCTTAGCCAAAGAACTCTCCGAACAGGGCAAAGCCCACGGCCGCAAAATGGACGAGTACAACAAACAGGCATCGGAATTCATCTTCCGCGAGAACAATGCCGAAGGACGTGTCGCAGCGGACACCATCGATCTTCATGGTCAATTCGTTGAAGAGGCCGAGGACATCCTTGAAGAACGCATTAAATACGCCAAGGCGCATGGCCAGACCCATCTTCATGTGTAAGTTTTTGCAAAGTTCCGATGATGAATGTGATGCGCCGGTTTCAACCCACTCTCCCGCCAGCGGTGATGGCGGTTGTGGACGCAATCTACCGACCTTGTTTAAGCCTCAACTGATAGGTCCATTTCTGGCTCCAATCTAGAATTGTCGGAAAAGGCAACCATTCCGCGAACCATGTTCAGAAGATCAAACCACGCGTTGAGCAAGTTTGTCGCGAGCTTGGCCTCCAGTATGCAACAGAGGAAAATGCTGGTCGGATTTATGTGAACCTCACCGGTGGTCCGGCCGATATGTCTTCTGCGCCCGTTTCGAGTGGTGGGGGGCATTATGCCCCTCAACCATCTCACCAATACCCTAGCCACCAGCAACACCAACACCAGCAACACCAGGCACAGGGGCAGAACCAAGACGGGATCGAGCAGGTTGTAAATGCTGCTCTTCCGCGGTTGTTGCGCAAGCTGGAAAAGGCTTGCTGTACTATTATGTAACCGCGGAGATACCGATTTGAATATTTCAGACATTCAGCGCGCACTCATGGGATCTATATACCTGGGATACTTAGATTACTGTTTTTGTGTTTGAAGATGTGGGTTTATATAGAGAATATTGTGAAAAATAATATGATATACCTACTTTAGCACCAGCCTAGCTACCAAATGCAGCCTCAATATGTTGCCATGCCGGAACATTGTTATCTCTTCCGCCCAAATTATCTATGGATATAGTAGGGTATAATAAAAATAACACCGCCCGGATAACCCAACCGTCTCCATAACCAAGAAAAGAAAAAAATAAAATGTGGCAGAAGAAAGAGAGAAGGAGAATTGTCAATGAATGTAAAGCTTATTTATGGGATCCATTGGTATCTTTCAAAGTTGAGTCTGTTATCTTGTTCAAGATTGCTCGGACCATAGCACCGTCATCACGGCCTTCCGGTGATTTTCCATTTCCGCCATTTTCAATATCCGCAATAAGCTTCAGCGCTCTTTCGCGTAATTCTCGAACCACTTTTTGTGTGTGCGTAAAGCTGCCAGTACTCTCCATGTAACTAAGGGCATAGAGTTTAACCTCCTCATCCTTTGTCTTTTGCCTGAGGATGTTAATAAGCTGGTGATTTCCTGGATTCGAACGGATACTATGAATAATTGGGAAAGAAAATTTGCCTTCAGTGAGATCCTCACAAAGGCCTTTATTCTTGGTATATGTGGTGTTGGAGAGGTTGAGATAGTCGTCGCATATTTGAAAAATGAGACCCATAACATTAACAAGGCTCACACAGTCCTTTCCCGTACTACTCTCAGCCTGCATCAGCTTCACAGCAAGCCTAAATAACCCTCCGGTTTTATTCCCAACCATTTCAAGGTACTCCTCTTCGCTGGGACAGGTGAGAGTATCTCGCCAAAATAAGTCCATCCCCTGTCCACGGTGTAAGTTTAATAATTCTTGAACATATATATCGATGGCGGCGGGGTTTTTCAATTTCTGAACTTCCTGGAGAGCAAGGAAGTACACGTAATTTGCGGAGTTGATTGTTTGCGCAGTGCCGTAAATACTATGGGCGACGGGTATTCCACGGCGAAGGAGAGAAGAATCTTCAACATCGTCGACCCTCGAACAAAGTCAGATTTATGAAAATGGGGGAGAGGAAAGCTAGGAGGGGAAGGCCAATGCAAAACCTACAATAATGATGCTGTGTGAAGCATAGCAACCACCTTATTAATAATTGCAAGGCTTTCAGGCGGAACTTTCAGCCAAACATCAAACGCGTTAATCATCTGTCGTCGCAAGTCTTTCCCGGGATGTTGTTGCATATAGTCGTATGGTCCCATAAGAATCCTCTCATTCTCACGAGACCATTTGCCATCTCTATATTTTGTACCATCAAGGCTGGACTGATTTCGAGTGTGCCTGCGAGACATGTTGGTGTTTGTCTGGAGCCTCTCTGCTTTTGCTGGCTGATCTGATTCAGTAATTGTCATCAGATTACATTTCCCATTTCCATTGCCTTGGAGTATTTCTGCCATACCAGTAGAACTGGTTCGAGGAGGGATGGTTGTTGGCGGCTGAAAAAATGAATCCGAAGCCATCCTTGTGATAGGACCTGTTGTCCTTTTCAAGATAAAATAATGCTGCTGCCTCAGTTTTGTGGCTACTTTGTCGCCTAAGGTAGGGAGGCTTTGCGTGTTATAAGGACTTGGGGGTGAGTAAAACAAAAGAAAAGGAAATTAGACAAGATAAACTGGTAACCCCAAAAAAGACAAGTGGGATGATCCAAGAAGCCGCTGGAAGCCTACACAAGTAATGATAGGGATGATTGATAAAGGCTATTAATACCTTCTGTTCGTAGCCCCAAGGGGGCAATAAAGTTGCAGTGTTCTGGGCGAAACACCCAAGTTGATGCGGGGACGAAAAAGAGCGACAGGGGCAACGTGACGTAGTATCACATGCAGCCGGCGCCGTTTGCTATATTTGAGTCACATGACTAAAGCATGCCGAAGGGTCAACCAGCATCGGAAATCCAGATAGCGAGAGAGGAGTGAAGTCACACCCTCACTTGATCATAAAAATAGCCCGACATATCACAACGATTGTGAACACGCCTGGAGACGTCTTGCAGTGACACGATCGGTTTGTTCTGTCGCTCTCCTTTCTCAGTCCTTCCTTTCCCCAACCACCCTCGGTTCCTCATTATTGTACTACGGTTGAGAAGGGAAAGAAAGAATGAAGACAACAAGAAAGAGGGTATCCTGGGAAACCTTGCAGCAATTCAACAACAGAGTTACAAGAAGAGGCTGGGAAAAGTTTAAAAAAGAAAAGAAAGAGTGACGGAATCAACTGACATCATAGGCGCCTAACTGATTCTCAATCAGCTCAGCTCAGCTCACCACTGGATTTCTGACAGCAAAATGGTTGGGCGAAGCTGAAGCAAGGTGCCTGTCTCCCAGGCAACCATCGGGTGTTTTATTTTCTGGTGGGGAGCAGAGCCACTAACTTTTTGGCTAGTGGAGAGTATATCGGGCACGATCAGCTCCAGATGAGGACGAGCCACCGATTATTATTACGACTAATAATAATAATAATATTTCCATCATTAATATTAGATTAAATTCCTAGTTTAGTTCTAATTATTATTTCTCAACCCTTCCTCTCTTCACCCGCTTCTCCAGATAAGCGCTCGCCCTCTTGGCGCAGGGACTCGGTCTAGATTAAGACTGTTTTTCCTCCCTCTTTTCTTCCTTTTCTTCTCTTCCGTCGGGATTACCGTTGATTTCTTGTTACATTTCCTGGGCCTTCTTTTGGTTACGGATGGAGGCTTTACTGGCACACTCATTTGATTACCTCTCGTCTCACGAGCCAACCAAAGTTCGGAAAGGGTTGCGCCAGGTCGAAGGACTCCTCGCACAAATATGTCTGTCGAGGTCGAAACGGCCGGTGTCTGACAAACGGAGGTCGTCACTATTATTTGGAGCTCCACAGCCGGGTACTAAGGACCTCTCGGAGCTCAGAGATGATCCTGCATTTAGGGAATTTTTTAAACTCCAGGAAGGTTTTCAATGGAATGGTATGTAGATGTAGCACTTGGGTCGGAGGTTATCTTCTAAGTCTTTCTGCATAAACTGACGTCGCCTCGAAACAATAGTTGCAATGCGCCTAGTAACATGCCTAGAGCACCTCCTTGGCCGGGGGAGTAGTGGCACCAACGATCTTCTAATCCTCTCTACCCTCGACTTGATACAAGGAGTTCTTCTGCTCCACCCGTCCTCCAGGATACTATTCGCGCGAGAAATATACATGAATTTGCTACTAGATCTTTTGGATCCGATAAACTGCCCTGCTATCCAGTCTGCGACTCTTCTCACTCTCGTAACCGCCCTCCTAGACCACCCTGCCAATACTCGAACATTTGAGGAACTCGACGGGCTGCTTACTGTTACCTCACTGTTTAAGCAGCGCTCAACATCCCGTGAAGTCAAGCTCAAACTTGTGGAATTTCTTTATTTCTATCTGATGCCGGAGACCCCGATGGTGTCAGCGAGTGCTCCAAATACCGCTCTCCAGCGTAGCCCAACCAAGCTGGGCGCTGGTCAGGTATCTAAGAGCATCAATGTTTCCGGGGCGCATGGTAACGGGAAGGGAAACAGGGGCACACGTACGACGGATGAAAAACAATCTTTATTAGGGAGATACTTGAACAATGTGGAGGATTTGGTAGAAGATCTAAAGGAAACGGCACCTTTCGGGGCCACCGTTTATTAGTTCGACAATGAGTACTGATGCGTTCTGATTCTCTATGAATTTTATTGAGCGATGGAGTGATTACGGTTTACGGGATTATGCCTCTTTTTCTTTTTCTTTCTTTCTTTTTTTTTGGGGGCCTTTCCTTTCTTCATTTTTTCTTTTTTTTTCCTCTTTCTCTTTTCCTTCTCTTTTCTATGTCACCCGTCTGGTACAGGGCTTTGATTTGAATCACCTTCTCTTTATCGTCACTTTTTTTTTGCTTTTACTTTTTTCTTTCTCTTTTTTCTTTTTCTTTATCTTGCCCTTTTATTTCCTTGGCTTCTGTGTGGCTTTCTTCTCCTTAATTATTTTCTTTAACCCTTCTTCCTCCCCGCATTCATCCTCTCCTATTTCTCTTAACCCTCTACCAGTCTATGGACGCCTGTCTCTATAATGTCTCATGTATCATGCTTTTACTATCCTTCGGAAATGAGCACTAGCTTGAATGATAATGTGACCTTTAGTTTCTTCTTCCGAACTCTAAGGATGTCCTAATTTTATGTAGATTCAAGTCAAATGAGGTCAATGTCTATCTTCCACATGCGGGGGTAGTTTAGTAAGTACTCCAGGGTTTGGTGTGGCCATGACTCATGCTTAACTATTACATTCTTGGACAAACTAATCAAGTATATAACGCGGAAGGAGAGGACTGGATTCTTAATTTAAACCTAAGTTCTGTATAAAAATATTCCTAATTACTATCTAGCGATATCTTCACATACTTGAGTACTAGTAAGTGATGAAGAGGCCTCAATTTATACTTGTACTATCTGCATCTCGTATAAAGTATCCCTTCCTAGGTAGATACTAACCCATATCTAGGTGACTTACTTAACCCACGCCTAACACCCAAGATATCAACGCAAAACCAAAACAGGAAGAGGGAGGAATCTATTTTTTTTTTTTTTCTTAAAATAAATAAATAAACAAACAAACCAACACGCGGTAATGACTCGTACAATCCGGGAAGCACTAGGATCAGGATCCCCAGCCTCTGGTATGAAAACGGATCCAGAACCGATCATGTACATGGATACTATTGACGCATACAACAAGTGGGCCGAGGTATGGATGAATACTACTGATCCGTTTGAAGAAGAGCGGGGAAGAAGAATAAAGAAGAAGAATCAAACTAACAATTTACGACCGGCCTAGGTTTACGACAAGGATGGCAACTTCCTCCAAGCCTTAGATACTATCGAAATGCAACGTTTGCTACCTCTCTTCATGGCACGTGTAACGACAGCTGCTTGCGCCGCACCTATCTTCCCAACAGCCGAACAACACATGAGACTGGTCGATTTAGGTTGCGGCACAGGACGGAATACGGTTGAGTTACTCAAGTCCGCACCTGCAGGGACAGAGATAATTGGACTGGATGCTTCACTGGGGATGTTAGAAGTCGCTCGGACGACGCTCCTCGAACATGGGGCGGAAGTCGTTGTTTGCTTTCAACCCGGGGAGAAAGAGAGAAACGATCAGAGTCGGGGATCAGAAGCAAATACAAATATTACCAGGGGAAAGAAGAAGGTCATCCTGGACAAGTTTGACTTTCTCGCGGGTGGTAGTCCTGATCGTGATATTGGCGGAGCAGCGGGTGTGATATCAACGCTGGTGCTGGAACATATACCCGTGGACACCTTCTTTGCTTGTGCGGCGGCGCTGTTGAGACCAGGCGGATACTTGCTTATTACAAACATGCATGCTGAGATGGGAGCGATTAGCCAGGCTGGATTTGTGGACCTTGCGTCGGGGGTGAAGATCCGGCCAACGAGTTATGCGCATACGGTAGGGGATGTGTTGAGTGCGGCTGAGAGGGCAGGGTTTGTGATGGAGGTGTTGGGAGATGGGGTGGATGAGGGGGTTAGAGAGAGGAGAGTGGACGAGACGATGCTCGAGGCGTTGGGGCCGAGGGGGAAAAAGTGGGTGGGTGTGATGGTTTGGTTTGGGGTTTGCTTTAGGAAGGATGAATGACGATGAATGACTTGCGCGATGGGACCCCTTCCTTAGTGCTATTACCTACCTTAACTATCAGGGATATAAATGCCTCGTAGTAGCACCTAGTAACAGTACTAGTAGGTATGAATTAGACACCACATAACGTAGAGAGTACGTAGTTAGTTTTGAGGCTGGTGGAAAGAAGATAGGCTCTAGATATGATAATTTACAAGGAATACATGAACAGGTCTAATACCGGTTTTCCTCTACCTCCCTTCCCTCTTGAAACTCCATGATCAAATATTATTCCACTTTAGAAAAAATTTAATAACCTTTCCCGGTGTTGGATGAGATTCTCATGCCGCGCCAATAGCTGCGCCAGCCTGTTTTGCTTCCAGCCCATTCCACTATCCAAGATCAAGTGTGTGTAGGCGAAAACATTAGCATCGAACAGCCCCGGGGTTGCCCTATCGAAGAAGTTGGCCTGATCGCCGAGGAGGGTGGATAGTGCTTCGAATGCTTCGCTAGCCTCAGCTTCGAGTGCGCTGGCATCGATATATTGTGATGTTTTCAGAAGCTCGTCCCGGGCAGCTTGCTGAAGCTGTGCGGCGAGGGCGGTGCGGACAGCCGAGTTGGAGGTTGAGGGATTCACGTATAGACGTCGAACAACTGCCTCAAAATTCTCATTATTCAGGTATAGAAAGTAAAGCTACGCAATTATCAGTATAAGACCGGTTTAAGTCCAGCCATCGCATCCTCGGCACAGAGTTGTGTACACACCCAAGCATTCCGTATCCTATGGTCAAGCAAAGAGGAGTACACATCAAAGCGCCCATTTAATTGCTGCTCTTCTTCGCAATGCACTTGCTCAATGGCCCATTTCTGTAGTTTATTGGAGGGGATGGCAGTGTTGGCACCTTGGGGGAGGTCGGGTAGGAGGAAAGGGAGGGAGCCGTTCGGAGAGGCATGGTTGTTCGAGGGAACGAGGTGAAAATCGATTCCTACAAATTTCAAGTAGGCCTAGCGCCAGAACGAAACAGAGACACAATTAGCGACACACTATGCGCAGAATTACAAAAGGCTGCGGGGATACTTCTTCATACCTGCCACTTGAGACATTGTGGGTTGAAGGAGGGTCTTCCACGCCGGGCACCCGCGAAGTCAGTAAAGACAAACAAACGGTTGCCATGCCGGGTTGTCCAGGCGCTGTGAGGAAGCTCATTTGGTGGGTATGTGGTAAGAGGGAATCGATCAAAGATGTGTTTTACTGGTGCAGGTACTGAGAAGAAGTCCCGGGACCGGCGCGAGACCACACCATTATCCGGCGCCTCTTCCGGAGGGCTGTGAATGTTGTTGGGGGTCATTGGTTGTTGCAGGTCAGTGAAGGGAAGGTCAAGAAAAGTAATGAAAGCTGGAGTCCAAGTATTGTTGTGAGCATAATATTTGGCCAAGGGCCATGCAAGATAGAAATATAGCTAGCTTGACCTCAAGGGTGAATAGCACACTTGCGACTCTGAAACAGTGCAGCAAATTCCCATTCTTCCTCTTCAGGAAATTGACGATATGCCAAGCCCCAGGCCTCAAGGCACACAGGCACTCGATGATCCCTAGACCAATCAGAGGTCTCCATTTCGTCGTTTTTCACTTCATCAATATCCAAAGATTCACTTGACAGCAAATCACCCCGCCGCAGTAGTGTTTCTTCCTTTTCCCTATAGCCTTCCATTGTGGGGGATTGAGCTAGTTTCGAGTCGTGGGACCAAAGCTGAGCTGCATGATTCTTCACCTCATCCTCTTCATTCACCTTGTCCCGGACGCCTGTTCCTGTTCCACACCCACCCTTGCCGGACCCCCGATCTTTTTTTTCTTTTGGTCATACTCTTCTTCCTTATCGCGATACACCTTTCCCCTTCTACTGCCATCACTTTGTTCCGTAAAACTGGGAATTCGACTGATTTTCTTTTGGTTCACTCTATTCCATTATTTCTCTTCAATATCTTATTTGTACATTTTCTGTTCACCTCTACGGCTGTGAAGTTTGATCAAGTAGACCCAGGTGGGGTAAGTCCAATGCGAGATTGCGCCCGGCTAGTCAATGCGACAGGATTATAGAAGATTTGACTAACAATCCAACACCAATTCTAGCTAAACTCTCAAGAGTTTGTCAGAATGCCTTTGGATGAACAAGGCTCCAAATGGTCTTGGTATGTTTTCCTTGTATATATATATCATCAATCCGGTCTTAAAACTAATAGTTGGAACACAATTAGTGAACCATGTATTCGTGGCCACCGTTCCTCAAAATGTGAGCACTATGATCGTTTAATGATCAAGGTTCCTAAAGCCGGCAGACCTCTGGCGAAATGCCCTCATCCCAAAGGGACTTGTAATTGCAAGAAAACATACGCATTTATGATTCGAATTCCTAAAGGTGGGCGGAACTTGTTGAAGTGAACTCTTTGTAATGGTGTATCATTGTTCTAACCTATTATTTATATTAGGCTCAAAGTGCTATTGCAGACCAGTTTATGAAATTGCAGCCGGTACTGGCATTATTACCCCTGGTCCTTCAGCTTCTCCATCAGTTCATCCTATACCGGCACTTGATGGGCCTATCCCACCTCATTTAACCAACCCAACACCGGCTCGTCCAGTTAGTAGGGCCCAGAAGGCGGCTAAAAGGCCCAATAAAGTAGTAAATTCATCTCTTAACAGGGCCCTGGATACAATCACAGAGCTAAACCCACAGTTTTCTGGCCAGAGACCCATTGACACATCCTTATATGCAGTTCAGGCTCCTGTGCCGGTTCCGGCATACTTACAGAATAATGTGAATAATGATTTTCACCAGCATGCCTCTTCCCTCACATCTAACAACATGATTAACAGTAGTCATGAAACCTTTACCTTTCACACTGGGGCTCAAACTGCTAGCTGTTGTACTGGTAATTCACAGCCAGCCATACAGCAGCAGGTCGCTCAGGCAAGACTAAGTCTAGGTTCTTGCTGCAGCAGTTTCAAGCCTGCAATTAAAGTTGAACCTGATACAAACACATTTTATAATACAGGGGATGGTTCTTATCCTTCAGCTTGGAATCCTTCATCACTTAATGGGTATTCAATACCCCAGGCCGAATACCCTCATGACTTCCGACCGGTAAATAACGACGGTTTTTCTCAATGGGAGACCTCACATGAGGCTCATCAAGATAATGCTTCTTATTATCAAGAAAATGTGCCTTACACAAATGGTACACATGTTCCAGATCATAATCAACACCTCTCCCATCGTGTTGCCAATGAGACTGGGTTCCCTCAGTCATTTGATGATGCTTCTAATACAATGCATCAACAATCTACAACAGACAAAGGAGACTTGGAACACGAATGCATGTGTGGGGATAATTGCGAATGTTTGGGTTGCAGTTCGCACCCATATAATACCACCACTCGACAACATGTAGAGGAGATGGGCCTTCTCGTGACATACGATCCAGATCCAGAGTACTCTGACGGAACCCAAGATCCAATTTCGCAGGACCATCTTGATGGTAGGCCAAATGGACATCAAACATTTAGTCAAGACGCCTTGAATGGTGACTACCATTCCCCAACAGGGTATATCTCCGGTCAACAGCTGATGGTACCTTCCGCTTATTACACACTTGAATATCCAGTTGGCTTGCCTAGTGCTTGTTCTGACATAACCGGAAGCTGCTTGTGTGGAAACGATTGCTCTTGTGTGGGGTGCTTAACTCATAGCGGGCACAACGGCGTTCCCCTCGACCCCGCTCCTGGCGAAAACAACAGCATGAGCCCGACGCAAGACGTCACTGCAGAGGAAAATACAAGTGGTGAAACTATCAGATCACCCCACCCCTCGGTGTCTGATTAACTGCTCCTCATTTCCCTAATTTTGAGCGCTGAACAGCAACGACGCCGTCCAATACATCAAATATCAACACTTCCTTTACTTTCTTCTACTTTCTCATTGTATTTACATGTGTACCTGGGCGGTTACGATCATGATATACCCTTTTACCTGGATGGTGATTATTGGAGTTTACAGTTACTTTTCCTCCTTTTGCATGTGCAAATATTCCTTTCCTCTTGTCCCTGTCCTCCCTGGTTGGAATGTACTGGGCATGTTTTACACCACACGTGCTTTTTTGAGTGGATTATAGGTTTCCGCTTGTTGTTCTTGACCATATTTGGTTCTTGTCACACGCATACATTTGATATCGATAGCTGGCATGCCTTGAACAATTTCGGTTGGCCAGTTGGGAATAGTACAGATATCTGGAAAGACCCCTAGACTAAAAGAATCTAGATTTTAGGTTAGCGATAACAACTTTAAGCCTGGACTTGAATTCGACTTTCTTTGAAGCGTCCTTTCCGCCATTCTTCATGTTGATATAAAACCGATTTTCAGATTATACCAATAGCTTCGGTTCATCTTTTGGGGGTATATACCATTGATACGTAGAAGCGGAGAAGTGGAACTAGAATGATAGCAATGGTTTTGAAGGCTAACACAAGAAATCAAGTCTAGAATTTCTTCCAAACTATGTAAAAAAAAAAAAAGGTTCAATCCCAACTATTTTCCCCCAGCTATACAGGTATCATACACATGCAACCTCCCATCTCTACCTGCGCAGAGCATCTCTTACGGGGGAATCGCCTCGGCGAAAGGAAGCTGAGAGCCAGGTTAGCGGCAATGCCCCCGACAGGACATATATATATATATCAAAATAAACATACCGTCAGCCTCTTCCCAAGCACGCCCGGCACCGAAGCCCAGACCAACCCACGCGGGCCACGCCCTCCGCTTAAACAGGAGCACTGAGAAGACAACACCGAAGGAAAGGCCGAGGGAGGAGCGAATAATCATGGATGAAATGGCACGATCCCACTAAAAAGATAACCATGAAGGTGGAAGCGAGGTTGTTCCCGTGTTAGCCTGATAACCCTGGATATTATTTGTATTTGTAGATATTAATTACGGCCCTCATTGAACCTTGCATTGATAGCCTCGTTGTTGACCCCATCTCAACGCACGCGGAGGTATACCAGGAGTACGGCGGTGTTGTGGTTGAAAACAAAGAAAATAGATTAGGCCTATACCTTTTCGTTGAGCAATGCCTCGCTGACGAGCTTGGTCGAGCGCACAGGTTGAGAGTCGTTAGAATCGGCCATTGCGATTGATCTGGAACCTGGTAGTTAGTCTAGGAGCAGATATGGGCCTCTTGGGGAAACTAACTTTCTGCAACAGGTAGCCGAAAAGGACCAAATAAACAGGGAAAAGTAGAAGGAAGTGAATTGGAGAAGGAATGAACGTCAAGGAGGTTTAAACAGTTTGATGGAAGCGATCGGGTGCGGCGGTTTCGAGCTTTGCTTTCCCGCCCGGTAAAGGCGGTCGGAAGAATTAGGTTTGGTTTTTGTCAGTCTAGAAAAAAAAAAGTCAAATAATAATTTAGTTCAAGTTGATGCTTTGCTAAAGCAATGCTTTGAGCTTCCCTCCTGACGGGAAAGGGAAAATAAAGGAGGAGTTTAATCTCCTGCTGAAATCCATTTATTACTTCGATTTTTGCTCACTCGCCCAGGATGCCTTCGTTGGTGGAAGTATGTATCTTTTTTTTTTTTTTTTTTTTTTTTTTTTGATCGCAACTTGCAGCTTCCAAGCTTCTCTTTATTTCATCTAACCAGATAATATCCAGCGTCCTCCCTCGTCTCAAGAGGCTCTCCTCCAGCTCGAGAAGGGTACGGCATCTCCCATAACACAGCTAAACGAAGCTGCCCAAATCATCGGTCTAGATCTTTCATTATGCGCGAGCCATCCAGATATTAATCGAACCCCTCACCCCCAGATCCACGCCGTTCCGAAGGAAGAATGGGTCCTGCGATGGCTTTTGAAGAAGCTCAAGACAGGCAAAAACTATCGTGTTGAGCCCGCATCTTTCCTTTTACTGCGACAACTCGTTGACTTAATTCCGCCCAAAACGCTAGCGACAACCCTAAAGGATCAGAAGTTTCTAGGAATATTCGACCATGTGATTACGGACTTGAAGGATGATGTATTTGCCAGCCTTCGGAATGGAGTGGATGAACCCTTGCCTTCTGATAGCGAATCTAGCCGCACGCTGAGTGACTCTTCACGGCCGAACGGGGGATTTGACAAAAAAGGAACAAAGAGGAAGAGGATAAGTGAAGATAATCAAGATGCGATGGGAATTGATGAGCAGCCTAGAAACTTAGCGTCGTGTTTCCTATCATTTACTCGCGCCTTGGATTGCATATATAGCCTGGCTATGCTATCTACTCAAGTAGCGGGGAGCACTGAGGCATCTGGTTCTCATTTGAGGCATGCTCTCAGGGGCGAACCTCAATCAGTTGCAGGCACATTGGGTAAATCGTTTGCCATCTCTTCCACTGCCATTACCCGATTCAGCCAAGGGGGAAATACTACTGATCTACAACATTTATTATTCGTGCTCCCCGCACTCTTTGAACTATGGGAATGGAGGTCCCTCCGTCAAGACAGCTCTGGCCAAACTTTGAGCAATGTATGAAGGACGATTCAACCCCTCTAAACTAAATTCATTATTCTAACGGTTCTTGTCAGGAATCATTT
Source organism: Aspergillus haitiensis (assembly GCA_027569155.1). Classification (NCBI taxonomy): domain Eukaryota; kingdom Fungi; phylum Ascomycota; class Eurotiomycetes; order Eurotiales; family Aspergillaceae; genus Aspergillus; species Aspergillus haitiensis. The sequence goes on from JAPDEO010000016.1 coordinate 467,690, forward strand.
GCCGTCAATTGCTCGCAACGCGCCTTAAGATTACTGCATTGTGTGCGCTCTGTCCAGCTTGACACAGACGAGAAAGCTCAAGTTTTGAACGGCGTGGAACGTTTGATTGCTCTTCATGTAGTACTTCCCGCGCGTGCTGACTTTTATGCTCGAGGGGGCGCTGGCATTGATTATACTGCCAAAGAGCCGGACTGGAGTTCTGTCAAACCTATTTCGGATACCTTCCGACCGATCCTCTGTAAGGCAGAGTCTACTTCATGGAAAAAGTGCTTATGGAATACGGCCGACCTTCTGCCGGAACTTTTTGACGTGGCCACTCGCTCAGTTCCCAGAGATACTTTCCGAAGGCAAACTCACGAGGCGCCATGGTTAGAGACCCTATTTGTTGCCGTTGCTGAACTAGCATTTTCCGTTGTCAAATCCGAAGGGACACCAACATTCCTTTCAGAATTCGTTCGAGTACTCGAACAGCTCCTTCGCGTAGTACTGTCTCGAAAGGTTCAACTATCTTTACATACCCTTCTAACCCATGCTGCATATACCGGACTTGTCAAGGATGGCCTTTCCCAGGTTGAGTGGGCCCTTACGGCGTTGTTCATCGAACTAGGTGTCGATATTTTCTTGCCAAATTCTGGGCTTTCTGATGCAAGCAAATACCTAGAGGCTTTACTGGAAAAAATCATGCTACATTGGCGCAGTGGCATGGGCACAGATGAGAGTTATAAGGTTATAAAGAATGGAATTGTGATTCCACTACTCAAAGGGTTCACATCGGCCAGAGACTTGGCTACGTTCATGGAACTGTGGTACCGACAACTAACCGATATAGAAGAGGCAAGATTGCAGGACAACAGCCTTGCCCCTTTTACTGTGTGGGAAGATAATGATGTGTGTAACGTTTTCGGCGATCTAATGCGCAATCCCCTGAACCACGGCCTTGCCAACACCCAGCTCCACGCAGCCGCGTCAATAATTCATGCTGAAAGCAAAATCTCTAGTTCAGCTGAGGCTTTTGCGCAAGTGGTGATCCTAGAGTCTGGCTTCAGAAATCGTGCCATTGATGTCGCCCACACAAATGAAGATCTGCTCTCTATCGTACAATGTGTGATCTCCACCCTTTCTTCGAAACAGCCTTTTCACTGGCGATGGCGTCTCTGGAGATTAGTACGAAATCTATTCGAGAATAACGCCCATACCCCTCAAGATAGGCATAGTGTTGATATTATTGAACTCGCTGATGTTGCAGCAAAGCTGATTCACCGCAACCATAAAGACCAGGCTCAAAGGTTGTGTGTTCGACTGGAATGCTTTGAAGCATATCAACTCTTCCTAGCTATCATGAAGCAGCATCTTGGCTCATCTAAGATCAGTAAATTTAACTCTTTGCTTGCGGATGTTGCGAAATTCACCAAGTCTATTTCGAGCCAAGACGCTCTGCAATCAATGAATTCGCCATGGGATGGGCGCTTAGAGACCATTGATTCGCCGTCAAGTCTTGCATTAGCTTACTTTATCGCTCTTGTCCAAGTTCCTGATGTGTGGACTTGTATCGATTCAGAAGTTCGCAAGTCTCTTCTTGGTTGTATATTGTACCATGCCTCAGTCCAATGTCATACATCCCCATTGGCATTGGAGTTAATCCCAGTTGGTGCCCAGTTCTCTCAAGCATGGGCTAGTGTGGTCTGCCATGAGTATCTTTTAAACTCTCCCATTATAGTGGCCGATCTGATCTCTGTGGTTTCGGACCAAATCAAGGAGGAAAAATCCCATCACAAGTTTTACATTGAAAGTCTTCAAAGAATCCCTACTGTTTTGATTACCCGTCGCCAACGAGGTCTTCTACTAGACTTGCTGCAGGGCCTTGTCTTGCAGCAAGACGGCTCACCCGAAAATACTGTCGGGCTTCTGTCCTTGATGGCCAAGTTGGCTGAGATGCCCAAGTCTGTCGCTGAGCTGACAAGCAATTGGGAACCCATCTGGACACTGGCTAAATTGACCAAATTGCAGGGTACTGAAACTGACCTTGACATCATGAGGGCATATAGACAGCTCCACCAAGCTGTTGTTGAGAAACTCCTCGTTGCGTCCGAAGAAGAGCGGAATAAGCTGTTTAAGAAAATGTACAAAAAGGTCACTGGAAAGGCTTCAAAACTACGATCAATTGATCGGGATTCGATGGAATGCTTCTTCTTGAGGGTCTCGCTGTCTCAGTTTTGGCTTCACCAGAATCAACTAGCAGCCGCCTTGGACAGGACGGACCTAGCGACTTATCGCAAAAATTTCTTTGAGTTAATCGTTGCCGATGTGCGTCTAGTCAAGGATCAGTGCAAAAAGCAAAAATTGGAGGAGACAATTACCTTGATCAAGACCTTGGATGCGCTCGAGGACTTTGAGGATTTAGCGACGGACCACAAAGAAGTCAGGAAATTCTTATCCACGATTGAGAACTATGTAGAGAAGTCAGTTGATGTAGAATCATCACTGGCTCGGGTCATTAAAAGACGCGTTTTGGCTAGACAAGCATCTGCCAAGACCCTCGCTGCACCCATGATACAGTGTGCTGAGTCTCTTTCCATAAAGAAAATGTATAGCGAGGAGCAGCAATCCTTTATTCGGTCCACAAGTGCTCGATTTCGGTCTATGTCTGCGGATGCGTTGATCCGCGTGGTTCAAGACGTTCGCAAATTAGGGTTTACCGGGAAAAACTCGGGGTACCACTTACTCATTGTTGGCCTGGCTGTCGCTTCGTTGACCCCCACTGAAGACAAGGAGAGCTATCAAGCAAAAGAACTCTCTATGGTGTGCGCTGCAGTTGCGGGTGCACTGCCCCATAGTAAATCCCTGGAGCAATTTACTCTGGCGGTTGAGTGTTTAGATATCTTGCTCCGCAATCACTCGCGATGCATCTCTCAATGGAACATCGATGGGCTCCTGGCATGTATCGCAATGTGTGCCTCCAAATCCGGCCCGCGTATCGGCTCTGAATTTGCCGGTACAGTATATATTCGATTGTGCCGGCTGATGGGTGCAATCCTGGGTCTACATCGTCAGAAGCTTGGCGGTCGCTTCCATCTTGTTCTGCCAGTTATGCAGCGTCTTCTTCACTGCTTGTTTGCGCGACCCAAACAGCGTAACCGACCTATAGGCTCAGCTAAGGCGCCACATCAACAACCGTACTGGCTTTCCCAACTACAGGCATCGCATGCCACCCATTTCACCCGTCTTCTCACCTCACTTTGTGATCCAACAGTCTCAGCCGTCTCACGACCCGCACTATCGGGATCTAGTCACGAAGGCCTAACCGATCAGACCAAAAAAGCCAAGCGCATTGCGGGACAGTACCTTCAGTACTTAATCATGGACTATTGCCAGAATTCCCTTCATGGTTCCCTCAGTCCCGATGTCAAGGCTGCTCTCCTACCTGGCCTATATTCGATTCTGGACGTTGTGTCGCGTGAAACAATGCGAGCATTGAATGCCGGGCTAGATATCTCTAGTCGGGCCGTATTTAAGGGATTGTACGATGATTATGTTAAATTCGGTAAATGGAACAAGGGCTAGATCCGCCGAAGAATAGAGTTACGGGTGTTAGGACGTGCGGGAGGAGAGATCTTCTAAGGTTTTTAAGTCTGGCCATAAGCAGTCGTCGCCCTGAATTACCTATATTATACCTCCTAGTTAATGTGATAAGATCAATACTCACTCTTGAGACCAATAAATCATGACTCCAGTATAAGGCCCAACCCATCCATTATCCAAGAGACACGGTAATGAACTAAGGTAGTTGACTGCTCAGGGCTAGCATGGTTATCTTTAAGGTTGATAAAGTTTGGAGTTGGGCTGATTACATATGGACTAAGGCAAATGTAGATAGTCCATAGGTACAGTACATGTGCTTAGGGAGTTAGACTCAGCCAATAGTAACACTGAACCCGATAAACCATAGGTATCTTTTACTCGATCCCATCGAGTCAGCATGCTAAAAAGCCATGGATAGGTACGTACGCCCAGCCCGCTAGGCGAGACTTCCGAGACCTCTGAGTGGCTGAAGGCTTGAGATGCGGAGGGTGCCGGTGGGGAACCAGAGGGAGCCAAAGTGCTGATAACAGCTTCCTGTTACTCGATCAAAATGTTCTGCGCTCAGAGCACCGAAAAACGGCTGATGGAGGGTGATAAGAGTCCGCGATGACGGTCCTGTGGCCTGGGATGCAGCCGATCCCTGAATCCTTTGACCAATACACCCTGTTTCTTATCAGTACAAATTCTTGCACAGAGATGCTTGGGTCTGTTCCCGCCGCTGTTTGCGCGACCGATGAGTTCAGTGATTGGTTCAAGCGGGTGTAGCATGACGAGATGTTGCAACGCTCCAAAAACTTCGATATCGAGTACTTATTATTTAATGGTGGGTTTTCTCACCTCTGGTTTGTCAATCTGGGTTCCATCTCTCTCTCTCTCTGTTTTGTTTTTTTTTTTTTTGTATCTTCTTCTTCGCCTATTCTTACTTCCTCCATACCTCTTGCCATCTGGAAGATTAAATAACCATTCTATTTTCGATCTTGGCATTTACGATTCGTGTTAGAACCTTCCCTAGTTTTTATCCGAGCTGGGGAGGTGGTAGAAAGCATCCTCTCTCTCTTTCTGAGCGGAAAAAAAAAATCATAAAAAATGGATCAAATAAGTCGATGGCTTAAAAAGTTGGAGGTGGAAGCCGAACCTGGCTTGACAAACACCCAAATGATGTTGACCAACTATGATTTACAGCCAGGTGAGGTTTATACATTTTTATTGCTCTTGGCACCCGTCATGATTTCTACAAAAATAGTCCCTGGTATTAACCATGAGCGCTCGATATAGTTGAACCCGAACGTCGTCAATGGAGATGGTACAATTTCATTGCCTTCTGGATTGCAGACTCACTTAATATTGTGAGTTGTCATTTTGAAATTAGTCGTCTCGATAATCATCCGAGTGGCAAAACTAATGCGAGTCATCATGGATCATAGAATACTTGGATGATATCATCTTCGATGATCGTTGATGGTTTGTCTTGGTGGCAATCCTGGATTTGCGTCTGGGTTGGATACTTCATTGCCGCTTGCTTTGTATGTCTGACTGGTCGTATTGGTGCCGTCTACCATATCTCGTTCCCTGTTGTCGCTCGATCCTCATTTGGGATTTGGGGCTCGCTATGGCCGGTGTTGAACCGAACAGCTATGGCAGTTATTTGGTATGGCGTTCAAAGTTACATCGGAGGTGAGCTTTGACATTTTGTGACTCCGTTGGCCCTTAGGATTGGATTGTCTAACTTCGAGAGCAGGCCAATGTGTGACACTGATGATTCGGGCAATTTGGCCAAGCTATAACAATCTCAACAACAGCCTTCCAGCCAGCGCCGGCGTTACCACCAGGGACTTTCTGAGTTTTTTCCTCTTTTGGCTTCTCTCTCTGCCCGCCCTTTGGTTCCCCGTCCACAAGATCCGGCATCTCTTTACCGTCAAGTCTATCTATTCTCCAATCGCTGCCATTGCATTCTTTGCCTGGTCTATCTCCCGTGCCCACGGAATAGGGCCGATTGTGGACCAGCCCAATACAGTCCATGGCAGCAAACTAGCATGGGCGGTTGTCAAAGCAATAATGAGTTGTCTAGGAAATTTCGCTACACTGATTGTAAATGATCCGGATTTCTCTCGATTTGCGCGGAAACCAAAGGATGCATTGTGGTCGCAATTACTCACAATCCCAATTGGATTTGGCATTACCTCGTTTATTGGTATCATTGCTTCTTCCTCCTCCGCAGTTATTTTTGGTGGCGAAGCTATTTGGAACCCTCTTGATCTCCTAGGAAGATTCTTAGAGGGTGCCAGCTCTGCTGAGCGTTTTGGAATCTTTGTGATTGCCACTGGTTTCGCTCTAGCTCAGTTGGGAACGAATATTTCTGCCAACTCAGTCTCTGCTGGCACTGATATGACGGCTTTGCTTCCACGCTACCTCAATATCCGACGAGGCAGTTACATTTGCGCCGCAGTTGGTTTGGCTATGTGTCCGGTAGGTTTTTATCTATTTTCTTCTTCTTCTTCTTCTTCTTCTTTGATTCCTGCACGTATGTCTCCCCTAGAAGCTAATAAAACTGTCTCATCTAGTGGAACCTGGTCTCTTCCTCGAATCAATTCACCACTTATCTTTCTGCATATTCTATCTTCCTCTCCGCAATTGCTGGTCCCATGATCTCCGACTACTATCTCACCCGGAAGGGCTACTTACGAATCAATGATCTCTACAACAGTGGCAAAAACTCTGCTTACTACTTCACCTTCGGCTTTTCCTGGAAGGCATATGCCTCATATATTTCTGGTATTATAGTCAACATCGTCGGATTCGCGGGAGCGGTCGGGCGTACGGTACCGTTAGGTGCGCAGTATATCTACAATATCAACTACTTCTCTGGATTCATCGTCTCGTTCGGCATATACTATATCCTTACTCGGATATTCCCTGTCGCTGCCGCTAGTGACGAATGGCAGGAAGTAGACGTGGACACCGAAGTTGCAGAGGGGGAGGATATTCTCGACCAAGATGAATTGAATACAACCGGAAAACCCCTGGGTTTCGGTTCTCCTTCACTCGATGGAAAGGGACCAAAGACAGGCTTGCAAACTGTTAGATAAATTATGAGATATGATATATGACCTGTTTTCGTATGTGCCTTTCCTCCTTTACCGTTTCCCTATTTTCTCTTTTATTGTGAATCGATGAAGTATGGTAAATATTCAGACGCCCCTTAATGAGTTTACCTTATGCACTTTGTAAACTTGGACAAAAGGACTTTTCAGTTGCGTTCCTCGACTGGATTAAATCAATTAATTTCCTTTTGCCGAGCACTGCCTCGCTACCTAAGCAGTTTTGGGACCCCGCCCTTGTCTAATGAGCTTTACAGCACCTAGTTCATTCACTACCCTAAGCAGCTTTAGGACCCCGCCCTTGTCTCATGAACTTTACAGCACCTGATCATGAACTAATTTGTTCTTTCTGAGTCACTCTCTAAGTCATAGCTCCCTCTCTTTGAGACTTTCCTTGAGGCTGAGCATCTTCTTGGCTTTGAGATTGAAGCTTGCCTAGCCCCACTTTTACTGTTTACCTTCCCCGTTGGCTAGAAATTGCATATTTATTGTTGACTATTTTACTCTCGGAGAGTAACCTCTTCATCCCATCTCTTTGCTCCTGAAGAGACAGCACTACCTTTTTTCTCTTCTACATTCCTTTCCCCGTCATCCACTTAACCTCATTCATTGGCCTAAGCTTCCAAGCCTCACGCATTCACTCATAACTGATACTATTTTTTATTGATCGATTCATTCTCCATTCATTAGTATATTTATTGATTGATATATCCTCAGAGCCATCATTATGTCTACCGCCAGTGCTCTCCCTCAGACCCTCAAGTCCATCACCAACACCAAAATCAGAGAGCTTTCTAAGCAGCGGGAATTGTTTGAAAAGCGAAGAGACGAAATTGTCAAGACGGCCGAAGCCGCTAAGGATCTAAGATCCAAGGTCCGGGTCTTATTAGAAGGTGTCACCAAGCTCAAGGGTCATCCAAATGATGCAATTGACCAGGAGGATATGGATCTTGACTGCACAGACGAGTACGCAATGAAGGCTAAAGACGGGACAGAACGTGCCATCCATGTCAATATCCGCCGTTTCCTCTTACAGGGTCAGTATGATCCGTCAGTCTCTGATACCAGCTTAAAAGAATGGGTAGCCCAGCTTGAAAAAGAGCTGCAGCACATGGACCAGGGTCATGATCATGCCGCCTTCTACAGCAAACTGGTAACAGAATGGCTAGATGAGCTCGAGTCAAAATCTTCCTCTCTCGCGAAGGATGACCATGACCCGGAACTTGTTGGGCGCTCGGAAATGCATAAGCAGAGACAAACGTGGGAGTCTCTTGTGTTTAACACCACCGATGTCAGCGAGGATGCAATCCGTACCTATCTGGATCTTCTCTTTACCAAGACCAAATTCTCGAAGCAGGCCTTGAAAGAGCTGCGGGAAAGCATAAAGTCGTTTGCAACATCATTTTCGGCGAAGAAGAAATGGTTCACGGTGGCCGACCTTGAATGGGTCTCCAAGTCATTAATCAAAACAGACTTCCTTTCTAAGGAAAAAGCTGTCATCCTCAAGGAGCTCACACGAAACCAGTCGGTCGCTCAGGAGGTTGTAGACGTTCTTAACATGCGTCTTGCGTCTTTGGATAGCTGGAGCTGGCCCGCTGAGGGCGTCTTGGTGGAGATGCGCCGCCAACTGAATGGCAAGTACCGCGTCTTCATGGATGAAGATTTGTTGGATAGCATCATGTTCCACTACCTTGGGCTCAAATGGGCTGTGACCTTCCGCCGGACGGTTACCTCCTTCCTCCATTCACGAGGCTGGAAAAGGTCACGCGAGAACATCCCTGAGAAAGAAAAATTGCGCCGTTCATACTTCTTCCCTAACATGTTTGAAAGTTCAAGAAATGTGAATGATCACAGGCACAGCGTGTATGTAAAAGAGTACTTTATGACACAGCTACCACGTTCTGAATCTGAAGATGTGCCGGATTATAATGATGAGGGGCCTCACGATTCTCAGGGCAAGAATGCTTTAGACACCAAGCATTCGCTTCTCCATCTCTTACTCACTGAATCCCTAATACACACAACCCTTCATGGACAGTTCACCGCTATCCGTTCAGATTTCAGATGGTTCGGACCATCCCTACCGCATACCACGATACTTACGGTACTGTCTTACTTTGGGGTTCCACAGAATTGGTTGGGCTTTTTCCGAACCTTCTTAGAGGCTCCTCTAAAATTCGCTCATGACGGCTCAAATGCTGTACCCCTTATACGAGCGCAAGGGGTCCCAATATGCCATACACTCTCAGACTTCCTTGGAGAGACCGTCCTTTTCTGTATGGACTATGCAGTTAATCAAAGCACAGAAGGGGCTCATTTGTACCGTATGCATGACGATTTCTGGTTCTGGGGCAAGGAAAACATGTGTCACAAAGCGTGGCATGCAATGACCGAATTTGCGCAGATCATGGGCCTTGAGTTCAATGAAAAGAAAAGTGGGACAGTTCGGCTGACGGGCAGAGACGCAAGTTTTCATCAAGGACAAGCAGTTGAATCTCCGTTAGATAACGCCACAGAACAGGAAGAATCCACTTCCCTACCTCCCGGGAACATATGCTGGGGCTTTTTAATATTTGACTCTAAAAGCCACCGTTTCACCATCGACCAGGAGATGGTCGAAACACATATTTTGGAACTACAGAGACAGCTTTTGTCCTGTAAGAGTGTATTTGCCTGGGTGCAGGCGTGGAACAGTTACTTCGGTAAATTTTTTGTCAACAATTTCGCTAAGCCAGCGATGTGTTTTGGAAGAGATCACATCGACATGGCTCTCTCGACCCTTGCCCATATCGAACGTACAATATTCGCCTCTAGCACAGATGGTGCTCGAAAAAGTGTCACGGATCATCTACGAAAAATGATTGCTGAACGGTTTGACGTCCATGATCTTCCGGAAGGCTTGTTCTATTTCCCTATTGAGCTCGGTGGCTTAAACCTCCTCAATCCATACATCCCTCTCCTTGCCATGCGGGAAAACATCACACAAACTCCACACCATCGACTTCGAAAAGCTCTCCTTGAATCCGAAGCTGAATACCAATACGAGAAGGAGCGTTTCGACAAGCACGGCCCATCGAAAAGCTGGCCTCACAGTGGTACCCCGGGTGAATTTCCATCATTCCAAGAATACATACATAACGCAGAATCCTATAGCAGCCACCTTTTGGATGCATATGTGGACCTGATGAATGTGCCCAGCGAGGCTAGCGCTGGCCTCACACCAACGTTACGTGGCTACCAGGTACTGCTTGATAAGGAAATATTCATGAGCACTAGGAGCCGTGGTATCATATCCAACGAATGGAGAAATATGTCACCTTATTGGCGTTGGACAGCAGAACTATACCAGGAAGGAATGGTGAAAAAATATGGGAGCCTCGCTGCAGTAAACCGAGAATTCATGCCTGTCGGAGTTGTTGAGACTCTAAGAGAAGGCAAGTTCCGGTGGCAGGGTTAATATAAGTTGTATACCTGGGGTGATTTTCTTTCAGAACGCCAAAGAAAAAAATTGTGATTAAACAATAGGTGTAGTCATCCAACTCGCTAAAGCTTTATAATAATGATAATCCTATTCAATTAGTATAAGATGATTCAAACTCATCCAGAAGTCTTTTCATGCGCTGCTTTTCAGCTTCTCCCCCGAAAATCATCTCAATAGACCTCCTGCTCATGCTGAGGATATCCGCCCTTTTGAGCCCAAAGTGCTCTGCTGCGAGTAAATATTCATTAGATACGTGACTACAGAAGAAGCCCACGTCATCGGTCTGGAATCTCTGTTAGCTCATTTCATAGTAGGGAAGCCGAATAAGTATCGAATCTGCACAACTCATGTCCTAAATCAGGAGCAAAAGGAGGGTAGAAAAAGGGGTAAGAAAGAACTTACACACAAAGCAATTGGACAATCCTCATACCTCCAGTACCCAAAATGATGATCTACAAATCCACCATCGAACATCTTCGCATGCACATTACACGACATACACAATTCCAATCCCAACCGTCGCCGCGCAATCTCCTTCTTGATATCATCATCAACATAAATGACATGACCTAACCGATCAGGATGAAAGGAGAGAAGCGTGAGCAACTCTTCACGAAGGCCAGGGCATTGGACCTCGGCAAAATGAACCGTGAGGCCCAGCCCATGCGCCTTTGCCTTTGCAAAGGCTTCTCGACAGAGAGAAATGTCGCCCTTTGTTGGGTTTCCGCAGATATCAACGCCCACGACGCCGTTATCGCGATTCGCGATGGCCAGATCGACGAGCTCCATGGCCTGCGCCGGAGATGTGGTAGCGCCGCGGTCCACGGCGAGGATAAGATAGATGGACATTTGGGGGTTTTTGGTTTTGAATGAGCTTACCGCTTCGAGGACGGTGGCGAGGTATTCTTCACGAGTGAACTGGGATTGCGGGGTGGCGCGGGGGATAGTTCGGAGTTCGAGATATCGGATGCCATCGTCGAAAAAGGATTGAAGGACAGATGTGGTAGCATATGAAACAGTCTCGATTTCGTTACAGAGATGGTAGGTGAATTTACCAAAGGTCTGGAAGAATCTATATATAATTTTTGCGGGATGATGGAAGTGTTGGATAAGAGGTTCTTTCTTTATTCATCATCTTCTTCCTTTTCTCCTTCAATAGGTTGAGGGGAGTGGGAGTAGGAGGGAGTTCATGTCTTCCCGATCCTTGAACTCCGAGATACAGACAGAATATCTATACCAATGTAGATGTAGGAAACATGAAGTGCATATCAGGAATCAGGAAATGAAGAAAGCTACGTACGTGCTGAGAGTATAGTCCACCTTCCCAGGCGGCATAACCACCAATGGATCCTCCAAGTCGAGGTTTGGTTCACGGGATTTCTTCACTTTCCATATTTCATGGAGACATTGAGGGCTAATGCTACCACTAAGGTGAGCATGTAACTTTGTTTTTTCGACATTCCACACTGTCAGTTATTATTCACTGCCTTTTACGTTCGGTGATAGGGAAGATATTAACCATACCTCAATCTTTGGCAAGGCTTTTGTAAATGCAGCATCAACCGGCTTTAAGAGGTCCATCTTGGAAGGGGTTTGTTCCTTATTATGTTTCTATTTACTCTTAATTTTATTTTATCTTGGAAATTAGCTGAAGTGAGTGAAGCCTGACAGAGGTAAATCAAGAGATGGAAGTGGGATGAGGTACCAAAAAAAAACAAATGACAACAATGATCACGAGGACGCGCATGCAGCAGCAGCTTCTTGCTCCTCATTTTTTTCTAGAAAATATGTTTTTTTCTCTCTTCTCCATTCTTTTCTCCGCAATGGAGAAAATAGCATAGCAAGCGGATAGTTTGAGATTATTTAGTATTCATTGACTATAGGAGTTTATTTTCCTCATCCAATACACCCAATTTCCAAGAGCCTTTCCAAATATATATAAGTTATCTCTATCAATCATTACATTTACAACCACCACCACGCCTTTGCTCTCTATGGAATACTTAATCTCCTCACGAACCTGCTGTATAAATTATTAATATAAAAGGAATTGGGAGTCTAAATTAAATAAGGATGCTATGGAATAATATGCCGAATAATTCTTCAGGACTCGCTGAACGAGGTTTAAACCGCCTGGCCTGTATTGGGCATGCTCATACAAACAAAAATGTCTAAGGGTTCAAAACAATAATAGAGGGTCTGCTAAGCTCACACGAATAATAAGGATAATTCTAGTTACTTTGCTACTAATTGTATATTCAACCTCACTAGTCAATTGCTGGGCTTTTGGGGGTACGCCATTGCCCACAGGATGTACCTCTTTGGTTAGATATGCTCCCGGCTCGAAACCCAGATTGCTCCAACTCAACCGTACAAACTAGAAAGCCGCTAGAACCGGTAGATGAATATCATTACGTTGAGAGGAAGGGGGACATTGCCCGAAAATGGGCAGATTGTCTGGATGTACGTTATTGGCGACTCAAGGCAAATAAACAAGCACAAACACATCCCGTGTGTTTGCTCATCAAGGGGGAAAAAAAGGAGTGCTGAATGGATCCTTGGGTGCCGTTGCCATTGCCCAACAATACAGAGGTTTACTGTTAACTGGTTATACATATATTGCAATGTAATTCAGGCAGGACCGTAGACACGTCTACGGCGAACCAATTGTGTAACAGAACCCAACATCAGGAGATCAAGACAAATTTCAAGCTCGTTACCAGGCCTTGAATACCTGGATACCGTGTTGAGGTAGTTTTGTTCAACGGAAGCGGATGTTGTCGGATTCAGATGCATCCTATAATATTGTTGTAGCGGAGTCAATCCATTCTCCGGGGCGTGGTTGCCTAGAGAGCAGAGACATGCTTACTTATTCGGCAGCGGAGACATTCACTGTGGAGTGTGGACTAGTTTCGTGTAAATTACTGGCAATCTCGCGATTCCAAAGAATGGTTCAATGAAAAGTGGAGCATCGCGGGTGTCGGGGACGGCTGTAGGGCAGACTTTTAGCAAGCAGAGAGCGGATTAAGGGGAAGCTAAGGTTAGAAAATTAAATAAAAATAATTAAAAAAGAGAGGGGGGAGAAAGAGAAAAGAAGATTCAAATGCTACTAACAAACATAATCTTACGAACAATCTATTCCATGATATGCTTTGAAGGCGGCTGAGTTGCAGCTTGTGAAACGACCAAATGGGCTGACATACTCACCCATCGCAAGCCCTGTAATTATTCTATATTGAGTAAAGCGACGACTTCGGAGGGAAGGAGATCATTATCAAATAATTGTTAGCAATTGAAGATGGAGAAGCTGGACACGTGTCGCACAAATAGGAGTAAAAGTCAGAAATAACGTAAGTGCCTTCTCAAAGAATACATAGTAGCATCGTGAGGGAGCCTTGTCAAGTGCCACCATCATGCCTTGCTTGCTATCTCCCTCTCTTCGCCTTTCCGAGGAGCATTTCGAGGCTGTGATTTTTTTGCCCATGGGTGCTGTCATGGGCTCATGGTACGAATTTTCGGGCTACTACCCAGAGCTATCTATCTATCTATCTATCTATATATATTATTTTTTTTTATTGGTTCCTTCTTTTTCTTTTTCTTTCTTTTTTTTTTTGGTTGTTGGTTTGTCGTTATTTTGCGGCAACCCCACGTCGGGGAGCAGGTTTCAGTACTGGGTTTCTCGCATTTTGGGAGATTAGTTCTCGAAGGATTCGAGAAGGATACAATCTCAAATTCTATTCCTGTCTCTGATTGGGTGGTTTTTTTCAATCTGCACCATACTATTTTTAGGTAGAGATCCAAACCCGACTCTAGGCTAAAGAGGGAAAGTCCTTGGATCACCATGTGCAATAAATAATAATATTAATACTAAAGAAGACTTCAAGAGGGAGAACTAGGTAAAGGGCTTCTTCTTTATGATAACTATTCCCGAGACCGTCTTCCTTTCTCAAAACATTCTTTGTGGGATACTAGGCATTAGGTAACAATACCACTCCACTCGTACTCGTACTCGTAATATCATCAACCCCAGATCGCCAGATTTGGGGTTGGTTTCGTATTGCAATTGTGGCTGAGATCGCTCGGAATTTAGTGTTATTATACTTTGACAGAGGGGCTATCCACCCTCTTGTTGTTCGTCATCGCTGAGAGAAACCAACACACCACATCTGTGCAACAAGGGGTAGCATCATCCTGGGTCGTAGCTTCACGCTATAGGTCGTCATCGGAAAATGTCCTCGCATGTTGGTCGGGGAACATGTTGATTCTATGAATATGGATACTTGCTAAAAGAAAACACATGGCCAACTATTATCCAGCATGCTCGACTCCCATACGCTTGGGGTGGCTCGTTCATAAAAGGAGAACAGATGACTAGGAAGAAGTGATAGGCTTCATAGTTCAATGCGAGGCAAGCACCGGTATGATGTTCGTGACTTAGTCATTTAAAATAGAAAGGCCAACTCTGCTAGAGAACTAAAGATCATCAGACCCATATCATTTTTTTTTTTGTTTCAAGGGACAATTGGGAGGAGGAGGAAACAAGAGAGACGAGTAAATGAAAAATGGGTATCAACATCACGAGTTACAATTCACATGAAGACCTCCATAAAGACGGAAATGCCGCTGGAGCCGGCAGTACGATCCCAAGGGATGGTGGGCCAACGCCTATCACTGAGCCAAAAACAGCAACCGTTTGCTCTCTCTTATTTTCTTTCGCTAGAAGCTCGGTCGGGGCCATTGCTTCGTGATCAGCCAGATCAGAAAATCTCAAAAACAGGATCTCGCTTCCACGCTTTGCTGTCGATTGGAAAGTATTGGGCCATGAGTGACAACTGAAAGTAGACTATTGGTACCACACGCCCTGGTATGCCACCAATAATGACAATAACGATCCACCAACAGAGAACTGTAGGGGTGGAAGTCCCCATCTTGACTGGTTCACTGAGGGAGGTCTAAGCACATATCTCTCAGGTTTGGCAGACCTGATATTAGCTGTATTCGCCTTGTGAGAATGAAGCTGAGGTCGTGGGAAAAAGCAAATAAGCAATGGTCTTCCGACGGGAGAGTGCCGTAAAAAAAATAATAAATTTAAATAATAGGATGGTAATATAGTAATATGGTAATATTGAAAAAGAAAATATCTGTAATGATCACAAGGCTCGATAGGTAGGAGTCAAAAGGCCATTGCTTATGCAGGACACCATGTCAATGGGTAGAGAGACTGCCAACATACTTCGTGTTACGAACGGGCCACACACGTTGTTTGGCTGACAGAGCAATAGGTTGGGTGTCAGAAATAAGACCGGATCACCGCAGTATCACTGGAATGCGCACACCGCCGCATGCTTCTTAGGAGAGGGGATTGGATGATGGAAGAAGGTTGAAGCATCGAAGACGCATCGAAGGATGATGGATGGAGGTTCAATTGAAGCCTCGTTTGTAAGCTTAAGGCAGAATATGCGCGCATGGATATTATGGAACTATTATACTAAAATATGGTATACATTTCACTTTCAGGGTACATGCATAAGTACAATCTTTTACCTCCTTTTTCTTTTCTCTTTCTTTTTTCTTTTTCCTTTTTTCACTTTTTTCTCACCAAAAAGCCTGTTATTTTGATTGATTCTCTTGCGTGAGATAACAGATGATAATCGCCATTATTAGGTTTAAAGAAGGAAAATAGAAATAAGGTACGGGTCTCACTCCCCTTGCTTAAGAAAGTCAAATACGGAAAATGCTAGGGAGGTGGTTGTGTAACCTATTGAGGAACAGTTCTTTATTGTGTATCTAATCAGTAACTACCGAGGTATACCTAATTAATAATTTGTCTTCACAATCTAAGGAAGGAGGAACATCGTAGGCGTGGACATTTTCAAGTTCAAAAGAATCAGAGAGGTGGGATGTTGCAATCATGACAAGGATCCTGGTCAAGAGGCGCACCACGTTCCATCCAGTCGGGAACACTGGTGAAGTGAATTGTATGGTGTAATAAATAAATTTATGACAAGACCAAGGCTTAGGCTTACTTATCCTTGCTCCTCCCGTGTTCGGAATCATCCACCCAAAAAGGTGGGCCACACATGATAATCACTGCCTAAGGAACAATCTCCAGAACAAGGCGATTTACCTGAAAGGAAATTAGAATCCAATGAGTAAAAAAAGGAAACAGGACCATGGGGGAATTTACTTTGCAATCATAACTTAATAACAAGAAGTATAGGTTTTGAATTGACAGTAATATTCAAGGCTCTTTCTAGAGTTCCTATTCTACAGAGGACTTACGTTTCACGCATGAAAAGGGCAAGATATGCAGCAAGAGAGAGGAAAAAGAAAAAGACAAAGATGGACTACTCTATAATCTCATATCTAATACATCTAATCTCTAATACTACAGGGAGGATAAAAGGAATGTCCGTTGTGTAACCAGTAGTGTAACCTTTATATTCTGTTTTGTAATTACAGTCATCTGGTAATAACAAAACAGTTATCAACTAGTATTACACACTAATGCACTAGATATGGTAATTTAGTAACCATAGTGGCGGAAACTCATTTGTCTTCTTATCCCTTCTAATTATTATTACTGTTTCCTTTCTCCCTGATCCATTTTAGTCGGGCAGTGGGGAAGGTGCTACCCTACCCATGATGTCATACTGATCAACTACTTGAAAAATAGTTTGGCTGTAACTGACTACATAGATGTTGATTATCCCATGTATGTACCTATAAAAATTATTATTATTTCCTTGTAAATATGATTAAGAGTTTTTAGTAGTGCACGGACACTATAAAATTAAAAGCCTTTTTTTGCGCTTGAATTATTCAGTATGTTGCAGAGAAAAGGAGGATGACCTCAGATCCAAGGCAGCAAGGAAAAAAGTGATAATATATCAAATACAGCCCTAAGAAGCTAATTTAAAAAAAAAAAAAAAATCGATAACAAGGATAATAAACTTATTATTATTACTCCGTACTGCTATCACTATTACAATAATTACCAATACCCTTTTTTATTTTTGTTTAATAATAATAATCATAATTATAATTTAATTATACTAAAATAAAAGTATTATAATTAATATTTAAATTAATTCGTATTTTCCCAGCAATGGGACTTGAAGTTGAGAGAAACAACAAGAGCGGGGTTCTGCCTGTTCGTTGGAGTCGTTCATTTGTGATCGTTGCAAGGAGTTCTCGGATGCAAGATCCTGAACGAGGGAAACCGTGACGGAAGGCTTGGAGGCTGTCAAGAGTGGGCCACCGTTTGAATTCTGCCCCCCAACCCACGAGGTAGAGATGGATGAGCCAATCATTACGTGGAGTCTAACTTTTTCCAGGAGAAAAGTACCAGGCTTGCTTTGCTGACGATGTGCCACAGCTCAGGTAAGGTAAGGTAAGGGGCTAATACTAATACCCCTTAGTGCCTTAGGCGGTTCTTGGGTGAACTCCATGGAGTCTCACCGCTGTTGATGGGCAGAATGAGTCACATCTATCCCAAGAATACCTTAATGGAGGAGAGGAATAGAGTTAGAGCATGAAATGTCTGATCAGTACCTAAGTAGTGAATAATGGACTCTAAAAGAAAGATATGTCCAGTAATAATGCAGTATCCTCAAAGACGCTCAGTCTTAACTGCTACTGATATTGATTACTACCTCAATACTACCTACGTATTGCACGACGACGTAACATAACCAGGGAAAAGCCGGGTATCCCGGTGCGAATGGGAGTAGGGAAAATATGGTCACGGGTTCCAAGGGTTCTTCCTGATCTCAAGGATCTGTCGGATAACATATGAATAAGCCCCGATTTCGCGCAGGTCAGAGAGCAATTGACTGGCGCTTCTGGGGAGAAAATCAAAGGAGCAATGGCCCTTTCCCCTCCTTTCGCATCTGCGATCAACAGGATTATCAGCTACGACAACCCGAGTATTATTTACACTCTGACTAGGCTGAATGGTCGATACGTCAGGAAAGTAGGAGAAAGGAAGCGGTAAGCTCAACAGACGACTAATTTGAGAATGACTCAAAAAAAATAAAATGATAATCGTCACAACAAAAAATAAATGACAAAAATATAATAAATAATAATAATAGTAGTAGTAATTTATCAAATACTGTCATTCTTGGCACAAGCCTGTGGGTGATCATGATCACAAATAGTTGAGAGGGGTACCCTCTAAGTATTCATTCGCACCGCACCTACATTTCCTGGTACATACTTACCAGTGCTCTCAGTAAAGTTGCCTAACGGAGAAATCAAACAGTAATTGAAGCCTTGTATCCATTCAACCCTCTTATCATATTTTCTGTTATTACTGTGTGGCTTATGCAACGAGACGTATGCACAGCCGCTTGTGTATATGAGGATCAGTTGGGCAAGAATTCCTTGCGTCATAGAGAAAAAGGATGAGACATTTCGGCATCAACATCCTTACTTAGGTATGTGCATACAGACACGTACATAGTTAGCTAGGTAGGTAGCTTCAACGTCCGTTCTCAGATTACATAGAGGACTTCCGCCACAGCCGCGATATCACCCTACTGGACGGGCGGACTGAAGGATCCAATTCAGGACTTATCGTGAGGCTATTAGTGCGATTGCTTGTCTTGGATCGATAGCACGATGTCTACAATCAGACCTGACAAAAAATATCTCCGCACCGATCAAGACCCCAGTTTGAACGTGGTCATTCCGCATAAGATAACCGGCTATTGGAGGGTAAACCTGGCTTGTCCGGGAAAGGCTAAGAGATGCATAGGCGGTTTCTGGATAGTTAAGGTTGCTCGAAATAGTTAATCTAATCAGCTCTGGTTTCATGGAAGGGTAAAGGAACCTTCGATGGATATAAATGGCCATAAGCGACTGGTGGCTGAGTCTCCTGACGCCGCACAATCGAGAATTTCCTCAAGGATATATTATTACCCATAGCTTGGCAGAGAGGGATAGGATAATCAGTGCAAATTAGCCCCATAAAAATAACTGTACAACTAACGACCACTAACCATACATAATAACAATCAACTAGTATAACTACCATGTATATTTACCAATTCGGCCCCAATTTAATTAATTTAAAAAATGTAATAATTATATACAGACATTAACTACTGGTTATGCCTTATTTCATTCACACAGGGGAGTGTGCATTATTACCCCCGAGGGGTCCTGAACAATAATGTTATTAGTACCTGACATTAAACTCAATCTTATACCGAGGTATTGTGTTTTTGGGTTCGTATATGTGCTTGACTCTATCATTTAATAAAAAAAAAAAAAAGAAGAGAAAAGGGAAGAGAAGAGAAGACTTCACCAACAAATGAAGAGATTCAAAAATAGCGTAACCAGATAAGAATATAATCAAGCTGAAACTACTTACAACTCAGCAAAAAAAAAAGGCTTACTCGAGTGCGGGGTTAACGCCATTTTGCAGGTGACATTGAATTCTCTCTTGGTTGCCTCTTGACTGACAGTCACACGTAACGCAGTTGCTATCTCAGGCATTTAAATCACTTTCTAGTATCTGCCAAAGCGCTATTATGCCTTATTTTCCAATGTAATTACCCGAAGAGGACGTGGGCATAAAACTGATCATGATTTCTTAGGCCATAGACAACAGTGTAACCCCGAGTATGCAGTCCGGTTTGTTAGTGTCGGTTCTGCGGGTCTTAACAACAATAACCATACCTAATAATAATGACTAGCGACGGCCTCAGCTGAGCCAAGCGAGTTTTGTTCCATGGTTGTATAGGGCAGAATAATGTAAACAAACTGAAAATATCATTACAGCATGGTGATTGTCATCGCCCCCATAGCAAATCATAATAACGGTAGGAAGCATGACACCCAATGAATAGAGAACCCTTTTCTGACCGCTCTTCTACCTAGGTTCTCGTGATAGTTTTGCTTATTAATTACCACATATTACTGAAATAACTTGTTTAGGCATTGATTTTTTTTCCCCCCCTTGATGATCAAGTAATAGAGATGAAAGGGTAAAAGTGGCATGACCATCCAACGTGGTTCCGCCTAAACTGACAAGATAAGAGGATCATCAAAAAATCGTCCCGAGGATCGACTGGTTAGCGTTTAGGATCACGGTTTCAAGTTTTACGCCGCTTAATTGATTAGGTATTATTTTGTCGCGTCATTTCCCATTTTTGCCTTGTTTCCGCACCGCCCCATTTCCTATCCAGTCACCGCCACATACTCAAGCCTCAATGCGAATCAGGTATGAAGGTTGAGCTCCCTGTAATATCCTGATTAATATTATTACCCCGCGTTAAGTCAACGCGAAATATAACTAGGCGTTCAATAGGTACTGATTTGCTGGCGAGAATACCTACCCAGGCACAGTTGCTTCCTTTTTGTATTCCACTACTATTAAGTAAATAAAATCAAATGCTTCTTTGACTAAGGTAGGTAAGATGTTCGGTAACTACTAATATTTCTCCCCACCCTCCCTTTCCTTTCTCGAAGTTGATTTGTAACATGAGAAATTAATAACTAACTTTTATTAAGGGTTTAGCAAGTAACTGATTTTCCTCAACTAAATGAGATAACCGTTCCTCATGACAGAATGTTCTGTGGAATGTGTATGATTCGTGGAGCATACTTACGATGTTGATACAGACACCCCTGTCTGGTTGTCAGGTGATGTAGATACCTAATTGTTGGTTTTTATTGGTAGAATCTTTAATGAGTTCACATCCTGGATTAGACCTCTAAGTTGCACTATAATGACATTATAATATACTTGCTGGACAATTTATAACTTCTTAGCTCAAATCTCTCCCAGCATTTTAAGAGAGATAGAAGAAAAAAAAAGTTGATGGGTTAAATTTGGGGGGGACGATAGGGATAGAGAAGAGAGTGGGGAGTAAAAACAGAGCTTAACGGCAAAAGAGGGGCCTACTACGCATACCTACCTACTCCGTAGGTACCTAACCCACATAACTAACTCCAGACATCCCCAGGAGAACCATTATATTGGTGCCAATCAGGACTATCTGTAACACTCACCACATCCAATGGCATCTAGAAGAAACATGTATTTAATTGGTAGATGAGCATCCTTGAAATATCAATGGGTGCTGAAATTCTTAACTAAAAATGTTAGGTACGCCGTACCGCTCTCTGTGGGTACGCGGAGTACGAGTGCAGGATAACAGAAAAAGTTGAGAATTAATTATTATTAGGTACGGACGACAGATTATCAGTGGAGTATTTCTGGTTTCCAAAAGAGAAACCTAAATTCTGTTTGAAGCGCTGAGAGTGTCTTGCTGACCCGACCCAACTCGGGAAATTCCACAAAACTTTTGAGGGGGTTTATAATACATTTTGCCATAATTTCTATCCCCTATTTTAAAAGGGAAAAAAAGATTTCTAAATAAGTCAGGGAACCATTACCAGTGGATATTATTAAGTCGCTTTAGTTGATTATTTACACGGTCATATATTCAAAGAAAGTAGTCATTAAATGCCGGCCATAAATCTCCCAATTGTGGGTAGGCAATGTGAAACATCCTTTATTGTTCATTGTTCATGCACCAGATTGGCAATGATGTCGTTTCAAGGGGTGGCAGTCCAATTGAAGGGGAGATCGGGCCTTTTCGCTGCTTGGATTGCTCTTCAGGCAAATGATAATGCTTCAGCTACAGCAGTAATCTACTAGTAATCACTCCGCGGCTCTTACAAAGAAACCACTTTTCCAATAGCCCTTGAACAGCCAATTAGAAGTAGTGGGACAGGACCCATGGTTGAACGTGATGGCAAGGCCAACAGTTTCCAAGTAGGTACGCAACTCATGGAGGGGAATAGAATGGTCAATCAGAGATAGGCAGGAACAGCGCAAACCTAGAGAAGTAGTATTTTTATTAGACCTGTTACTTGGGCCGCCATTATTGCTTGTGAGAAGTATTGTGACCAAATTGCGCACTTGCACCCGCTGCTACTTACAACAGATGTGTGCCCAGCAACAACGGCCCAGTCTCCTGTATATTAGGCTTCTACGAATATCCCTTTCTCAGTCCCGATATTGGTATATATCGTATGCTTTTCCCTTCCGTTGCCCCCTCCCCCCCCCTTTTTTTTTTTTTTATCATCGCTGTATCCATCACACCATTTCTTGAGAGCAAAACATACACGAAAAGAAGACCCCAGACTCAAGTTTGGTTAAAGTGTTTTTTACACTCTTCCTAGCTTTCCACTCGGGCGCCGCTGTTATCACCACATTGATTTCATCCACCACTATTATCATCCTGACGTTATATCATCATTACATATTCCCACTTATTATTAAAGTCAGGGCAGATAATTAAGCAGAATATTTCCCAACCTTTCTGTTTTCAACTGGACATCGGCGAACCAAAAAGACTTAAAAGAAAGAAAAAAAAGAAAAGAAGAGAAACAGATAAAGAAAATTAAAAGCGGAAATAATCTAGCTCGGTTACCCGTACGGTGTTCATACGCGTACTAGGACTTGTTTCGATGCTGCAATACCACACAATACGTCAGACGGTACCCACTCCAGCTTTCTTTTAATTGAAACATCCATCGGTTTCTCGAAAATCGAGCCTTTCCACAAACCTTTTTCTAAACCTCCCCTAGCCCGTCTCGGGAGTACATTATTAGCTTTGACGGAAATTTTGTCAGAACAAAAAAAAAAGGAGACTCCAATTTTGATTTAACAACCCTCAAGACCTGTCAATTTTCAGAAGAGCTATCCTTTAATTATCGCCAGTGATTCAATCCATTCATCTCTTGGAATAACTTAACTGCTCGCTTGGCCTCCCGCCGCATGATCATCTCTCCTACTTCTTTCTTGGTGGATTTGCTGTAGGGCCTCGAATACACTCTACCTACGTAACTGCGCAGGAAACTGGAATAGCTACCAACGTTATCAAACCTCCACTAAACGCTCGCAATCTTGACGACCTCTTTACTCGGTCCAATCTCCGATAACTCATCTTCACCCTTCCCGTTTGGACCACCTGCATTACTGTGTTGGCAGGCAATCCTGCATGCGCAGCTCCAATCCTCGTCCTCCATTACACATTTCCCTCAGCCTTGACCCCGGCTTTCAATTTAATTTTTTATTCCATTTTCATTTTCCTTTCCCTTTATTATTATTATTATTATTATTTCCTTCTTTTTTCAATTTCATTTCCTCTCTCTAGTGAAGGTGGGCCAATCAGGCAGGAAAAGGAATTCGCTCTTGACATTGTGAAAGCTACCACCAGAGGGGCTCTGCTAGCACCAAAGCACATGCGCAGTGCAGACACCCTTTGACTTGCATAATATTTCATTCCCCAATTATTATTACTATATTTTTATTCTCTTTTTCACATTTTCTTGGTGGTGACCACTCCCTCCCCTGCCACGGAAGGAACCTGAACCCATCAACAATCGAATCGTCAATTGGTTCGTCTCCGCACGTCTTTTTTTACTCTTGCAGAAAAGCAGCTTTCCCCGCGTACAATAGGATCGGCGAATTGAGGAGGGGTAAACAAAAGGCTCGACTTGAACGATAAGGATAATAATAATAATAATACAAAAAAAACAAGAATAAGGCGAAACAAGTGAGACATTTGGAAACGTGACGAAGATCGGCTCCGAATAGAGGGAGAAGCTTGGGGGCTCAGCCTTTAAACCATAGCCGACACACTGGGCAGAATCGCACGCTCAGCTTTCGCTTCGTGGAGCCATTGTTACACAAACTCCGGTGTCCCGTCTCCATTGTTATCAGGAACTTCAATCTCGTTCTCTTGCGAGTGCTCTCAGGCAGGGCTCTCCGCATTGCATTAAAGGCAGGCCAAGATGCAGATATCAAAAACAGAGCAATACCGCTAAGGACGTGGCTTTTACATTACTGTAGCCAAAGGCGTTCCCTATACCAGCTCGTATTGCATGTCAGCTATAGCCTGCTATTTCAGAACAACACAACCCCCTAGTTCTGACCTAGTTGTTAATTCGTCCCTTGAGGAGTCCAGGTGACTCAAACTTTGGCACGGTTCACAACAGGGCTACAATCTCACGTTTGCAGCTAAGGATTAGACCTAACCGGTAGCCGCAATGACCTTGGCCGCTACCTCATCAGCTTCGGCCATAAATGGCGACACCCAAACAAGTTTAAAACTTACTGCCGCCTCACGTACCGAGCCCCCCAAGTTACATCATGTTCTCACAACTATCCCATCATCCTCTGTTCCTCCTTTAGCATCTACTTATCCTTCCTCCCTTACAAATACACCCAATTCCCTACGTCCCTCTTACAACCTATCAAATGATTCTAGCCCGCTTGGGACTCCATTTCAAGCTGCTTCGGACTCTCTTCGAGGTCGAATAACATCATTCCCTCTAATTCCTCCTACTTCACTTGAGCTTGGAGAATCCATTATGGCTGTCCCTGGAATAGTCCCTGCTCCAGGTGACTCTGTTATTTCCCCTGCAAACAAGGCGCCTGGTTTGATGCGCAGAATCTCTCGGGGCGCAGCCAACAAGCTTACTAGACGCCGACAGTCTACTTCCCACAATGATAAGCGAGACCGCAGCTCTGGTCCAGTTATTATGCGCAGACGCAGCGATAGCAAAACGGGAGTTCAGAATAGTCGCGAAAGTGCCCTTGATTCAAGTAATGAGGAGAATTCTGTCGATACATTTGACCCCTTCGGCACCTGGTGCGGATCAGAAGCTTCTAGTTTGCCTCATGATAATTTCATGGCTGTTTCTCGCAATTCAAGTGCTGTCGCACCCAAGGTAGATTCAGTCGTCCAGCGTGGCACCATTCTAACTAAAGTAACAAAGAAGCGGAGGAAACAAGTTCACTTTTTCCTAGACCTTGATGCAGGTAAAGTCTACTGGGATCCTTCTAACCCAGCCAAACGTTTCTATATCGATGATATAAAGGAAATCCGCGTCGGTGCCGATGCACGCAACTACCGCGAAGAACATCAAGTGCCCCAGGATGCTGAGAGCCGATGGTTTACAATTGTTATTGCTGATGCCGAACGATCTAAACCACGGCCAGTAAAAACAATTCACCTTATCGCCCCGAACGACCACACCCTCGACCTATGGACTACAACACTAGAACACATATCCCGATATAGGATTGGCCTTATGGCCGGCCTAGCTGTTTCAAGCCAAAACGAAACTGTTTTAAGGGCCCACTGGCAGCGAGAGATATCCCGGTTTTCTCCCCAAGGTCTTAAACCTGGAGAGGCGGAATCACTAGATTTTGGAGCAGTTGAAAGTGTGTGCCACACTTTGCACATCAATTGCTCCAGGAACATGCTCCGTGCCCGCTTCATGGAGGCAGATTACGATCGAAAGGGCAGGTTGAACTTCGCGGAATTTATGGACTTTGTCGCTCGGTTGAAAGAGCGACGAGACGTGTCGGAGATTTTCGGACGCAGTGCCGTTGATACTCAGGAGGGATTGACCGTTGACGAATTCCTGACATTTCTTCACGATGTCCAGAAGGAGGATGTTGATTCTGACCGTGCATACTGGGTATCAATATTCGACAAGTTCGCCCGAAAGTCACGGCCACGCACTCAAAATCCCCCAGAGTTCATCGAAGGCCAAACCCGCCGTATGAGCCTAGAGGCCTTCTCCTCATTTCTCGCATCTTGCTCTAATGGAATTTATGCTTCTCGCGCTCCTCGATCACGATTTGATCGGCCTCTCAATGAATATTTTGTTTCGAGCTCGCACAACACTTACCTTTTGGGGCGACAGGTAGCGGGTGCATCCAGCACAGAAGCATACATCAGCGCATTGTCCCAGGGGTGTCGCTGTATCGAAATTGATTGCTGGGATGGGGCAGACGGCCGACCCATTGTGTCTCATGGGAGGACCATGACGACTAGTGTTTTATTTGCTGATTGCATTACTGTTATAAACCGATACGCTTTCGTCACCTCCGACTTTCCCCTCATTATATCTCTGGAAGTCCACTGTAACCCAGACCAGCAGTTGGCGATGGTAAAAATTATGAAGGATTCTTTTGGGGATCAACTGATCATAGAACCGCTCCTAACAAGCTCATATATCCTTCCATCCCCTGAAGAGCTCAAGCGTCGAATTCTTATCAAGGTCAAAACATGCGATGAGCCGCAAGGGAATACGCGGCAAGATTCCGGGAACTCCTTTCTTCCTGCTGGACGAAAGCGTAGCTCCAGCTCTCCATTCATGCGCCCTTCAGTGCCAGACGTCCAAAACCTTCCGTACCTTCCATCGCTTTCTAGTTCTGCCACCGTTGGCCCAGACGGTCCTGGTCCATTTTTAACGCCAGATCGGCGGTCCTTTACGACTACTAGCATTAGTAGTGCTACAGAGGACAGTGATGGCGCGCTGGTATCGGTTAAAAAGGAAAGAAGAAAACGCCAAAAAAGCAAAATCACCAAGCCCCTGTCAGACCTAGGCGTTTATACGCGTGGCTATAAGTGGCATAGTTTTTACTCTCCCGAAAGCCAGCGATTTAACCATGTATATTCTTTTGCCGAGCGATCATTCGAAAGCATTTGCCGCGATGCCGAAAACAAAGCCCTCCTCGAGAAGCACAATCTAACATACCTCACGCGGGTATATCCTTCGGGGTTTCGCCTACGTTCATCGAATTTTGACCCATTGAAGTTCTGGAGACGGGGTGTCCAAATGGCAGCATTGAACTGGCAGACGTATGACATTGGTATGCAGCTGAACCAGGCCATGTTTGCTGCCGGAAGTGACCGTACTGGCTACGTTTTAAAGCCCGAATCTCTCCGCGGTGCAGCAACTCAAGCAGATGAATGCCCAAAGACCATTGAAAGGAAGCTTGTTCGATTTTCAGTAGACGTTATCTCTGCTCAACAACTCCCTCGACCCCGCACTATGGCGCCAGACGGCAATATAAATCCTTATGTCGAAATAGAGATGTTTAGTGCAGACGATCGCGGTCAAAGCTTCGTCTTTGGCGAAGGTGGTATGAATGCGTCCGCGCGAAATGGCGTGTCTGGTATTGGTTATCCACACCGTCGGCGTACAAGGATCGAGCAAAGGAACGGCTATAGCCCTAACTTTGGCGATAGCTTCCGCTTATCACTTGAGACTAAATACCCGGATTTAGTTTTTGTGCGTTGGACTGTCTGGAGCTCTCTGGATGGCCGTAGCACTGGGAATAATAACAGTGTGCAGCTAGCTACATTTACTGCCAAATTAACCAGCCTCTCTCAAGGTTTCCGTTACCTACCACTATACGACGGGAGCGGTGATCAGTTCCTATTCTCGACCCTGTTCTGTAAAATCACCAAGGAAGAACCCGTCTCCATCCGAAGACTTGATGCCGATCAGCTAAGAGCTGAACGACTAGGTATTCTTCGCCAGATTGGACAAACAGTCTTCAAGCGCTCCGCTTCAACTGAAAGAGACAGAGATTTTAACTCAGAAAAAGGAAGTGAACCTCCAGTAAGCCCAGAGGACAAGGATACCTCTCCAGCCTTAACACCGACCGTTTCGACCACATCTACTGCATCACTCCCCGCTTAATCGTCTCTATTACGCCAACCCAGGGAATTCTCTGTTTTATCAACTCTCTTATCATCTTAATGTGCAAGCCTGCGACATGGCGTATCTTTACCTTTTTTTTTTTTTGTTTTTCTATTTTCTCAATTGTTTCTCATCTCCGGGAGTCTGGTGCTTTCGGATAGTGAGGCTATTATGTGCATTTGTCTTTTTTTGCTCTACTTGTGTTTTACTGGGATATATGGATATCATCACGCGCTGGGAACGCGAGTTCAAGGTGACCCTGAAAGGTCATTCTTGCTTGTCTATTTTGTGACTCACTTTATACTTTTATGTCTGGCGATTGATACCCTCTACCTATTATTGTTTGTATTAAATTTGTATGCTGCATTTTGCATTTTGTGTATGTGTGTCTGAGTGAGAGTCGGTTTCTTGCCTTTCCCCTTTTATTGCGCTGTTTCTTTATTTTCCTTTTCCTCCCCTTTTTTTCAAAAATCTTTTTTTTTAACCCACCTTCTGCATTAACAATTGCATTCTTCTCACAATCAGAGAGATGGAAGTTTTGCAATCTCGAAGCGTTTTCGGGAAAGGGTAGCATTTTGAGGCAGCGAGGGAAACAGGTTGCATTATCGGGCATAAATGGTGGAGGGCATATTCTGACCGGGAGTTTAATTAAGAGGCCATGACCTCTTCCTGAGAAAGTGATAATTGGGCGAATCTTGACTGGCTCATGTTTCCCCTTCACTCCCAAGACGCTCCATTTGTAGCGCTTGTCTATTTTTTGTATTCATTCCATGTTTTAATATTAAATATGACGGCCGGAACGCTTATTTAAATCCAGTCAACTTATTCAAGCTCGATATATGCTTTCTTATTATATAGATTTGTTTACTTCAACAACTTCTATGACCATAGATGTGTTAAGGACTTGCTAAAATACCTATATATCTTTGTCGGGTAACTTACCTTTCGGCTTACCTGCCTTCACCGCCGAAGACAACGTGACGACTTTCAACCCACCATACAACCGGAGCTCCCCATTGTCTACTAGATACTAAACCTCAGATAGCAGCTTCATTTAGATGCAATGGATCCATTTTCCGCAGAAGGAGGTAAGTTTCAATATAGCTTCCCAGGAAATCGGCCTCAATATCCTAACAACTCCCTCCTTCTCACGGCAGAACTTATCAATATCCACAATGCCTTCCACCAGGGTCAATACCAGGAGGTGATCGACTTCGATACATCCACTCTTTCCTCCGAAAACCACCTTCCGGCACGTATTCTACAGCTCCGTGCCAAAGTTTCCTTAGGACAAATAGATGAGGTGCTGGGCGATGTCGAAGGCGAAGAGGAAACCCCCGACCTTGCGGCAGTGAAAGCGCTGGCACAGCATAAAGCGGGAGATTCTGAGGCAGCCTTGCAGTTGGCACAAGATCTAGCTGAAAACTATCCTGACAATGCTTCTGTTGAAGTAATATGTGGAACAGTGCTGCAGGCTGAGGGTAAAAGCGAGGAGGCTTTAGCATTGCTAGCTAAACACCAAGGGAATCTTGAGGCGTAACCTTTCCCCTCCCTCTCGCGTCTCATATCAAGAAAGGATTGACCACTGAAATTACACTGTATTAGGGTTGCTTTGATCGCTCAGATTCACCTCCAGCAAAACAGATCCGATCTTGCGCTAAAGGAGGTGCAAGCTGCGAAGCGATGGGCTCAGGATTCTCTGTTGGTTAATCTTGCCGAGTCATGGGTTGGGATGAGAGTTGTGTGTTCCCCCCTTTTAAGCCATAGAATAGCGTGCAGGAGAGGAACAAATCTCTAATTGAAATTACTTCTAGGGCGGCGAGAAATATCAGTCTGCGTTTTACGTCTATGAAGAACTAGCGACCGCCGATAGCACCTCTGCAGTGCTCTCAATTGTCGGACAAGCGGTTGCAGAGATCCATCTTGGTCGCCTACCTGAAGCTGAAGCCGCGCTGTCTAGTGCCCTAGAGAGATACCCTAATGAGGCGGGATTGATTGCCAATGCGATTGTATTGAATGTGTTGAACGGGAAGCCAACTGAGGAATTGGAGAAGTATGTTCACGTTCCCCTTCCACCTCAGCTCATACATATATCTATGTGTCCAGTTAATTTCTTGGTGGAAGTATAAAAGATTACTAATTCGATTACTTTGTATATATAGGCGCCTCGAACAAGTCGAACCCTCGCATGCCTTGTTAACTGATATCAAAGAAAAGAGTGAATTCTTTGACCAGGCCGCAGCGAAATTTGCCCCCAAAGTTTCCTCCTAGACTAACCTAGCTAACTATGTTATTATATTCCCAATTTTTACTGTTCTGCCTCCCAATCTCTTAATGTTATTTTTTGATCATGCGTTTCTTTTTCTCGCTGAATGATGTGATACGACGGCGAAGCTATTGTATGTATTATCCTACCTAATTTGGGGTATCATCTAGCGGTCTTAACTATATATCTCTTCCTGTCTATGAAGAAGGATTTTTTTCGTTTTCTTCGTTCTCTCTACCCCCTTGGTACTTGGCGTTCTAAGAGGTGTTCCTGATGGGACATTTGAAAAAAAGAATTCTCCATAAAAAGGCTCCTTATTAATATTCGCCTATGTTCATCTAATTATTACTATTATGGGAAGCGAAGGCCAATTAGGATGGAGTGGATGAAGGTTTAGATCATAAATAGTAAATAACTGTGCATTGATATACAAACAATTATAGACGAGCTCCAAGCCAGGCTCGCAGTCCCTGACCCTGCTGGGTTTCTCCATCAAACCCGGCAGCGCTATACACCGGCGCAACATGGGTTTCATCATATCCAACAACGTAAGTAGTTTGAGGGAGTACCGTCTGGGATGAGTTGGAATATTTAGTATATAATATATCCCTCTAAAAAAAAAAGAGAAAGAAAGAAAAAGAAGGAGAGGAAGAGGGAGCAAGTATGCGCACCTTAAGTCTATTAGCAAACTCCTCAATAGCTGAGAAGAGGATTTCATCTCTCCCCGCAAGGATTAGAACCTGTTCAGCCTTTGCACCCCTCCACCACTCCGTTGGTGCTTTCGCAGGCTCGCTCCACTCATCACCCTTTTTGCGATCGCCCAGATAGGCAGTCGCCCATTTTGCGAGTCCTTCCTTAGGGATGATATCCTTGTCCCGGTTCTCCTGGACGGACGCACCATCGAGACGGAAATCGACCCAGGGAGCAAATCCGAAGACACCAGCCAATGGTGCAAGACTGGCATCGATAGGGTCGATCTCCGGGTGTGGGTGCGTGAGATGGAGGAGGACCGCCATCGCCAGATTGCCGCCTGCAGAGTCTCCACCGACAATGATGTTGGAAGGATCGCGTTTCGTCTCGGTGATAATGTATCGGAGGGCTTCGACGGCTTGGCGTAATTGTACGGGGTATGCGGCTGGTGGTGTGAGGGTGTATTCGAGGAAGAACATAGCCACATCATGGCCATTCTTGTTGAGTTCTGCGATAACACTCGAGTAGAAGGCGAAGTGGCCGGCATTTGCAGCTAGGGCGAATCCACCACCTTTTGAATAGAGAATGTTAGATATGACCCATGGAAGTGTGCAAAACAAACCCATCTCTCCCTTTTTTTTTTTTCTTTCTTTTCTTCACCCCCGCTTTTTTGTGCTTTCTCTATTCTTTCTCTGGGGTAGAAAGTAGCAAACAAGGCAAGGGTTATTAAGTAGATGCTCACCATGATAGTAAACTACAACGTTCTTTGCATTTTTATCCCCGATCCAATGAGCCTTTGCGCCATGGTTGAGTATGACTGTCTCCGGTTGAAGCTTGTGGCTTTTCATGTACTCTTCATATGCATGGCTTGTTGTTGCATTTTGGGATCTATACAATGAGGGATGCGGGGCCGGTTAGTAGGTATGTACATACATTGGTAGAAGAATTACCCAAATACGGAGTACGGGGAACAGACTGCATTTGTCTTGATGTCATTCGTGAAACCATTTTGCGTACAGCAGCATGAGTGACATGGAGATTATATTGCTTTGTGCCGCTTTTGCCTCGAAACACGCCAGTGATGGCGCTGTAGAGGACGGCTCCTAAGACCGCAAAATTTCCGGCAAATAAATCGGCCTTCTCCCAGAAGGAGAGAGGCTCGCCGGACAAGGAGGACGCCATGATAAGTGCAGCAACCCAATCTAGATCGGAGAATAAGGATACGTATGTGTGAGCGCACGTAGCTACTGACTTCTCGGGGGATACTCAGCTTAAAAAAAAAGGAAAGGGAAAAAAAAAAAAGGCAATAATAAATAAAATCACGGGGTCTCGGATAAACCTGCATCATCTCCTCTCCTGTTGTGCAAAATATACTCATTTCCCCGCACTTCAGGTATTTTAGGGAGGATGCTAAGCAGACCACCATTGAACTGGTCCAGGGTCTCTATACCTCGGCTGCTAACTTCGGTGGGCCGTGGAACCGGCAAGAGTGGGGAAGCGGCCTAGGTGTATTCTGGAAAAATGCCTAATAACATTAATAGGGCTCAGCTTGCATTGAGTCGAGCGTTTACTCATTATTACCTGTCTATCGTTAGACAACATGTTATTAATCGCCATTCACCATGCCCTCCTGACCCGTCAGATCGCAGAATGCCTTGAATGTAGTAAAAACATTATCCTCATCACCGCTTCCAGTATTTTCGACGATACACTCAGCATTTGCTCCCACAAAGAAGACATAACCTTCCTGGACCACTTCGGTTTTGTGACCTACAGTAATCTTCCCAGTACCCCCAGTGCAGATCAAGATGCTGGGGCCCGTTAGTTGATCGAAAGTCGCCTTAGCCCCCGTTCGTCGGAGTTCCGTTTTAACTACACTAAACTCTTCAATCGGCGGGTCGTAGAGCTTACAAGATGAAGCACTTGAGTAAGCGGATGCGTTCAATATCACGTACGGGTAGTCCGTAGGCTCTAGTTTCTGCTCTTCGATGGGAGCATACGAGTAGGTTAGCATGTCAGTGAGAGTATCCACATCCTTGAACTTCGGGGTGAATCCCGCCCTCACGACATTGTCAGATGACGCCATGCACTCGATAATGTCACCAGAAATGTAAGCATGGATATCATCTGCCTTTAAAAACATCGCCTCACCCGGCTGAAGACGAACAAAGTTGAGGAAGAAGAATACAAATGAGCCAATATCGTTGGGAAATTGCTCATAGAGGCGGACGGTAATGGCTGCTAATTCGGCGGGGCTGCTTGGATTCGTGTCAGGAGTATTGACTAAACAAGCAAAAGTGTCTGGAGCATTCCGAGCAGCTGCGACAAGCTCCTTTGCAGCTGCCTCAACGCTCTCAGGCGATGACTTCATCAGGGATGTGAACAGCACCCGCAAAGCATCTTTGTTCTTCCTAGTCTCAACTGGGTCGTCGGATCCCTCAGTACCCTTCACGGCATTCTCAAACTCGGCTGCTACTTCTATGCCCACCAAATAACGAAGAGGTGCTACCGCTTTGAGAAAATGGACAATCTCAGCTAAAGGACGGAAGCCGCATAGTCCTTCAAATGGGGTGATTGCAATGGTCATTTCAGGTTTGTGGTTGTCGTCTATAAATAAGCCAGCAAAATGTCAGTCAGGTCCGGATCAGTTAATGAGCTTAGGTTACATCGGTTAAAGAGATATATTGAACCTACCCGGGTAGTTGCGAGGGTCTCGAGCATGTAGCTTTTCTGCCAGCTTTTTATTTGGGTGGGCTTGAATGCTAAGAGCTTTCCGAATCGACAGCACCTTAAAAAGGAAAGGAAGCTTGCCACCATATCGTTCGCTCACTTCCATAGACATTAGAGCCACGTTATCCTTAACCATATCGAGCAGGGTTCTCTGAGTTTCGAGGTCTTTCGATGGAAGGGAAGGATGTGTGCCCATCCATAGCTATGCGCACCGCTCTGTTAGCTTCAAGTTCCGCTGTAGCTACCATCGTCATTGAGAGAGCTAGGAACACCCACTTCCGCGTAAGGCTTCTCCGCGTCGATAGAGAAATCAGTCGCGGCTGTCGTAGCAGCATATTTCGCGGCTGCCGAATCGTGGCCTATCTTGCCTGTGTGGTGGGGGTTCAGTGAGCGATGTTAGGAGATGAGGGGTTTTAGAAGCAGGAGCTTACCCCAATCGTAGCTGTTTACTCCTGAAAGATTGGCATGTGGTAGTTAGCATAGGGAAGGAAAGGCAAATCCAATAAAGAATGAAAGTAACACTTACCACATTGGAGCCTTAGCAGTGGCACTTGCATTTTTGATGGAAAAAGTGAGGTTGTAAAGAGATGCTTGATCAATCGAGAGAGCTTGGGCCCACAGGAGATTCACTGTCGCTTGTAGGAGAAAGGAGTATATTCTACTCCTGGTCTCTTGTCTATTGTGTTCTCTTCTCTGTCTTTCCTTCACAATTCTGGAGATTTGCCTGTCCCTAATTTAAATTCAAGCTTCTTATAATTTTGTCTGGAGCTTGTCCCTCCTGCTATTTTTTACTACCCCTCTATCTGCAGCTCAGTGTTTCTCCGTTCCCGATTTGGCTGACCGCATCCGTTCCAGGGATTCTCGGCCCCCGTGACAATGAGTCCTACCAATCACACACCGCCATGGAGCGTCAAGCGCTTACCTGACTCCCCCAACCGCAAGGCACCTGCCAAGAACAGCCGCCAGCCTGTATCTCAGTCTCCATCACAGCATTCCTCAGTCCCAACCCAGTCCTCCGAATCCCCTGGAATTGGCATCGGAGGTCGCCCGCACAGTCTAAGACAGGGCGCTGCTCGTGGTACTCGAAGTGCAGAAAAGCCAGAGATCGTCTCCGCCTTTGAATGGGCCGCCCTGGATATCGAGAAGCAAAAGAGTCCTGAGGGAGCGACCGCAGTCGCCGAAAGCAGTAGTCCAGAACAACGGCTGAAGGTGGTCGTGACCCAATCAAAAACCCTCTCCAGGAAAATGTCACGGAACCGTCCCAGAGGACCCCCTGTTCCTAGAGACAATGGCTTAGCTGCTAATGAGGAGACTGATATGTGGAATAAGATCCTCCAAGACCTCCGCAAAGCAAAGGAGAAAAACGATAAGCAAAAGGCTCTTGCCGAGCAGATAGCCACGTTGAATGAGAAGATCGGTAAAGAAGGCGGGAGTAAGTGATATTCCTCTTCTCTCTTCCCTTTTGTAGATATTTGTTGAGGAAAGTATGGGATATTAATATACAAATCCATGCTTCCGACCTATAATTTGAGCTTCTTGTGCACTTATATGCAAATACCTCCCCCCTCTTCCTTTCCACACTCTAGGAACTCAAACAATTTTTAGAGGATATCATACTGGCTATGGGTTAATTATTAATTATTTATCACAGAACCCAGTCTCAGTGAACACAACCAGTTAGATAGCCTTTATCGGCAGATGCTCAAGCTCTGTGAAGAAGAGAGAGCCATTCTCCAGGATGAGCCAAGTGATGTGATCAAAAACCTGGGACTTTTGACGGCGCTGCGCCAGGCGTCCGAAGCAGAAGCTCCTATGAACCGTGCTGTTTCCCTATCGAAATCCCGTAAAAAGAGAAACGATATGGATGGTTCCGCTACAGACTCCCCCGGTCCCTCCAGTGCTCTATCTGACAAGGGCAGCCGGAACAAGATCGGAGCTCAGCGCAGTACCAGTGTATCTAGCATGCAAGTCCGTGACGGCCGTGACAGCCGGGATAGCGTTCATATCAAACTCGAAGAGGGAGCGGAAAGCGCCAAGGGCACGTTAGCAGAGCGCAATGGGCAACTCGCAGTTGGGGCCGAAGTAGTCTTCAAACACAACAAAAATAAACAGGGAGTGGAGGGAGAAGGTATCCAATGCATTATCAAAGGGATTTCAGGGGATGGACACAAGAAACGGTAGGTTATAGCCTTCCTGTGGCTCCATTTCCATGCAGCGAATTGACCTAGATATACATCCTCAAGATACGACGTACAGGATCCCGAACCAAACGAGAATGGTGAGCAGGGTGCTGTCTATAGAACTACGGCCGCATTTCTAATCCCAATCCCTCGGATGGGTTCTGCTTTGCCATCGTTTCCGGTCGGGAAACAGGTGCTGGCACGATATCCCGATACAACTACATTTTACCGGGCAGAGGTTATGGGATCCAAAAAAGACGCCTACCGCCTCAAATTCGAGGGTGAAGAAGATGATAAGGAGATGGAAGTGGACCGACGTTTTGTCCTGGATATTCCTGGGAAATAGCAGTTTACCGGCGAAATTTGTGGCACTGGCGATACCCCTTTTCTTTTGTTCCTGTCCTGTCCCCTGTTTCTATCCTCGACTTCTCTTTTATCTCCTCCATTATTTTTACCTCTTAATTTTTTTTTTAATCTTGTTTTCGGCACAGAGGTGCATAGAAACAGGGGGGGAGATGGAGCACGTTACTTGAATCAAAAATTTTTAAGTACAACTGTATCGACCATAACAATAACATCATGGCTAGAAGGCTAGAAACACTCGAGCAACACATCAACTTCTCGATGAAGTCACACCTGCGTCCATAATTTATGCAACTTTTACCACTCAATTACAGTATCATACCCGAAAGTAACTCAGTTAGGTTGATGACCCTGCATCAGGACATTTCTAATATCATGATGGCACTACCTAGGTAGGTCAGATCATCCTCATCCCATTTTATCGCCACAGGGATCTACAAATTCATGTTGAGTTTCGAAAGAGGAATATTGAGGCATTATAAGTGTCATTATTACTTTTCAAAAGAAAAAAGAAAAAGGATGTCAATTTGTGTTCCATGGAAGATACTAGAGTTGCCACAATCATAAACTCTTACCTAAGCTGGAGTATTGCGCTGACTCATCGCTTCCCCGCTGAATTCCGCCTTTTCTCCCGAGGCCCCGAAAACCACATGCGGTCCGACGACGGAGACTGATTCATGACGAATGAATGGAAGGATGATCCTGTGACCTAGTTTATTCTTTTTCTCCCTAGGTATGAGTTTCTAATCCACAGTCATATTTGCCGTCAATCAAATTCTTCCAAGTCTCGCATGCATATTGCCATTATCTGTGGATATACGATAAATCCCCTTCCTTTGGCGAGCTTCCTCACCCCTACTCTACCCCTCGGCAATTTCACATCACATCGCGATGGCGAACCTACCATCCCATGCTTCCCCAACTTTCACAGCGCAAGCGGCCTCCTCTACAAAGTCGATCGATGAAATAGCTCTCAGTACAAATCGCCAAACACCCTCCTCCTCAGACAATCGAGTAGGCGTACTTAGTGGTAGCATGTCCGCAAGCCATGGAGCCATTGAAAGTCCTCAAGGCGATGTCACCCCTGCTCCACCTGCCTCGTTCCTTTCCCCCTCATTCACACCTCCGTCAACTCCAGGGGGGACATTAAATGCCGAAAAACTACTCCAGCAGGCACTATCGCAGCCTATCATCTGTACCAAGCCTCCAAAGCTCCTCCCTCAACTTCCGACAGTGGAATGTATCGTCCGTGCACGTATTCCTACCACGACCGGCGCTGAAATGTTCCTCCATCTCTACCATAACGACCTAGATAACAAAGAGCATCTCGCAATTGTGTTTGGAAATACCATCAGAAGTCGAAGTTTAGACCAGGTGCGACCGGGGGAGACCGAAATGGATCGCATGATACGTGGAGCCTACATTGGCAAATTACGTCCTGGCCGGGTGAGCAGCTGGCACGACGATCCAAATGCAGACAGTTCCTCCAGCGGTCAGCATAGAGGTTCCGATGGAGATCCTGTCCTGCATGATGTAAATTTATCCCAAACACGTCCAAGCCAAGCGCCACTGGTGCGAATACATTCCGAGTGCTATACCGGAGAGACCGCTTGGTCTGCACGGTGTGACTGTGGTGAACAACTAGATGAAGCTGCGAGGTTGATGTCTCTTCCTATGGAAACATTAAACGAGATGGCTTCTGAGCAGGCCGTGTCTGTGCCTTCCAATGCGTCGGGAGGGGTTATCGTTTATCTTCGTCAAGAAGGTCGCGGGATTGGACTCGGAGAGAAATTGAAAGCATACAATTTACAAGACCTGGGCTCAGATACTGTGGAAGCTAACCTTTTGCTACGACACCCAGCCGATGCCCGGAGCTATGGACTGGCTACCGCTATTCTGGTTGATCTGGGCTTAGGTGTGGATGCTAACCCCCATGGAATCAGGCTACTGACAAATAATCCTGACAAGGTCCGAGCAATCGAAGGACCCAACAGGGAGGTTACAGTTAAAGAAAGAGTACCTATGGTCCCATTGGCATGGCAGACAGGGGGCAAGATGGGAATCAAAAGCTCCGAGGTCGAAGGCTATTTACGGACAAAGGTTAGTACCTTTATTGAATTGCTTTTTCCTCTTTGCCTTGTTATTCCTTCATTCATGTACTGCTGTTCATCCCGGAGAAACTTTTTCAAGCTAACCGGATTTACTTAAAACCAGATCTCCAAAATGGGCCATATGCTCCAATGACTTGGGCCTCGTCTATTCGCTTTTCTAAAAAGATTTTATATTCATATTTATCTTCTTTTCTTTCTTTCTTCCCCCCCCTTCCCCCTTTTCTCGGCTACCATATATATATTCGCTCCTCATTTATACAGGGAAGAGGAGAAATTCATTATTAAAATGGGCATTTTGGCATGATTAAGTGTATTTTGTATGGCGAAAATGTTTTGGTTCTGTATCTAAGACAGCGAGATGTGATAATTGGCTGGCTGACTATTTCCTCACTCGCTTCTTTATCATCCGTTGATTGATTTTCCTTTTCCCCTTGGTCTGGTGTCTCCACATTTCTTTTCTTTTTGTGATATTCCCTACATACAGCATACTTCACGGAATTACACAGGATTTTGTGTGATATAGCCAGCTAGTCTTTGGATTCTGTATAGTCAGGGATCTACTAAACTAAGATTGTTTTATTGAAGATTCTAGGCGATGATTGGATTGCCAGATGATGTACAACCAGGTTTATTTGCGATTGATCTAGTCTAATGCTCAAGGAATGCAAGATTGGACGATTCTGATCCTTTCCCACCATAATGGATGAACTATCCACCAAAAAAAATACGCTGCGAGAGATTATCGGAGGAAAGATCTAGTGAAGAGCAGCGTATAATATGTACAATTGGGAGTCGAGGTGGTAAAGATTAAGGTTAGCTGGAGTGCGTGCCGCCTCCACCACTAAGGGATTGTCTTCGCCCCGGAAATCCGCCAGAAATCGCCCCCGATTTTCGATTCCACCGATCGTAATCGTCATCTCTTTTCTCCTTCTCCTCTGCTTCCCCAGCTACTTCTCTATTATTTACTTTTTTGATTCTTTTCTTTTTTGTAAAAAACAGTAAAAAACCCCAAAAACTCTTTTTTTTTTTTTTGTTTTTTGTTTTTGTTTTTTGTTTTTCCCTTTACCTTTCAGCTGCTCTCAAAGGCCTCATCGCCTTTTTTTCTCATAGATTTCCTTTTCGCCCCCCTAACAATACACCTGGAGCTTCCCAAATGTGTCGTTGACATCTTCTCTCGCTGACACAGCTTCCGCCCGTGGAACTGCCTTCTCAGCCCACATCCACCCTCCCCCTCCCTCCCCTCTAAGAAATATTACGAAATTGGATGGCCATTAGGACCCGATAACCCGTGCGAGTGAGGGCAATGGCCACTCGCCTGCCTCCTCTCTCTGATGTGGCTCCTTCCCCGGCTCTCGAGTCATCACCGTCCGCACATTCAGTGACGACCCACCGGACCCCGACCGCAGCTGTAACAACATCCACAAATGACTCGGAATTCGTGAAGGTGGAGGATTCTCCCACGCCATTCGGGGCGATGTCGACGGCCCCCGGTGCTGGTGCAGCAGCTCCAACACCTGAAAGTAGTGGAACTGCGACAACTGCCGCGGGCCGAAAGCGCAAGCTGAACAGCACATCAACTCGCGGTGTCGCCAACCTGACACCTGAACAGCTAGCAAAAAAGCGAGCCAACGATCGTCAGGCCCAGCGTGCGATTCGCGAAAGGACTAAAACGCATATTGAATCGCTTGAGCAGCGAGTTCGCGAGCTCGCTTCTCAGAAGCCATACCTAGATTTACAAGCGGCGCTCAAACAGAATGAAGCTATCCAGGCTGAGAATAGGGAAATACGACAAGGGTTAAAAGCGATCATGGATATCATTCAACCTCTTGTTGAGAAACAAGATGCATCAAGTGAGTCTCGTGCCCTTTCTTTATCGCCTTTTTTTTTTTTTAGGTTTCGGGGGATACGGGGGAGTTTTTTGTAATTGGTTATAGATTTCTTGATTTAGTGCTAACTTTTTGGAGCTGGTCTAGATTCTCAAAATGCAGCTTCTGCGAGTATCAAACCGACAACATCCCTTGTACCATCAACATCGCCCTTCATGGAGAACAGCACGTTCTCAAACAACCCCCAAAGAGCTTCAACAGTTGACCGCTGCTATACCGAGTCTATCGCGAGTGTTGAAACACCCTCCTCAACACATTCCGCACCGACACTAGGGTCCCGACGTGATAGCTCGAACGGCAATTACGCTTCTCTCCGTGTTGCGTTTGATTATCAACGACATAATTTAGCTCATGGTTTAGACTTTGGGGGCGATGAAAGGATGGGGTTCAACTTTCTCCTTGATCCATCTCAACAAGTTCCGAAAATGGATGGCTTTCGTCGTCCACTTGATGGCGGTAGACCCCAGCAGCCCATTCCTCCACTACAAACGCTTCCACCACCTGGTAGTATGACCGATCAATCCCTCCCCACCTACATGACTCCCATTCGCAATGTTGCACCTACTTGCACCCTCGATGCAATTTTACTAGATTTCCTCCATAACCGGCAACGAGAAGCAGCTAAGGGGATCTCGAAGCAAAAGCTTGTCGGGCCCGCTTACCCAAGCGTCTCTTCTCTCCTTAACCCAGAAAAGAGCGCCTATTCTCATCCTCTATCTAAAGTATTTACCGACATCCTTCGCACATTCCCAGATATATCAGCACTCCCTGAACAAGTAGCTGTGCTTTATGCTATGTTTCTTTTAATGCGCTGGCAAATATACCCAACGCTAGAAAATTACGAACGGCTCCCGGATTGGCTGACTCCTCGACCATCCCAACTTCTTACTCCACATCCTGCGTGGATCGACTATCTACCTTGGCCACGAATGCGTGATCGTGTAGTCATGAGCTACCATGAATATCCTTTTGAGAATTGGTTCATCCCATTCACAAGCACACTTTCAGTTAACTGGCCGTATGAGGCTACAGATTGTCTTTTATCGACTAGTGACAGTGAGGAGCTGATCATCAACCCAGTTTTTGAGAGACACTTTTCAGATATCAATAATTGGTCTTTGGGACCGGCATTTGCTGAGGCATATCCGTCATTGGCTGAAACCGCCAGAATTAAACCTTGACCCTACCTAACCGAATTTATTATCACTCGCTCAATCTATTTCCCTCTCCTTTTTACTCCCAATATTCACACGCCTATTATATATACCTGGACTTATGAAATTGCCTATTGTTTGGCTGTATCAATGCCTATGTAATAGGTGGAATTTCGATAATTTCTCGGAGGATCACGTCTCTAAAAAATATCGCGGTAGTTGATACGTACTGGACGTGAGAAATGAAATCTACCTACTTTTCTTTTACCCATTATTGTTCCCTTTCACTCTTATTTTCCGTTTTCTCTCTCGGTGTGTCTCTGGATGGTTGATATGATATATAATGAACGGAACAAGCAATAAAAAATTGCTCGGGTTCAGAGCGGTTTCAGTATACTCCAGCTAGTGTCTAGCCCCTCCTTGAATAATGGATGAATGATGGATTTTGATATGACTGTACCAAGGTAACTTCACAACAATACGTTCTATATAGTGGAGTGCATATGGAACAGAACTAAGGGGGAATTCTGCTTTCCTTTGCAATTTCTTAATTTAATTTAATTTTACCTTTTTTTTTTTTTTTTTTTTTTTTTTTAATTTAAGCTTCTGTATTCCTTTATTATTTCGTTGATTCTGAATCCCCTTACCCCCATTCCAAGTCCCGGGTTTAAGAGTGTCACTTTTTCTTTATATCTTTCTTGATGGATAGTGTGGTTCATACCTGGCAGGTTGATGATCACCTATAAATTCCGCCTAGTGTATTCGATTCAAAAGAGGTATGGATTGGGCCCGAGGCAGAAAAAAAGGACCTTCTATTAATAGTTTTCCTAACAAATCCAAATACTCTTGCCATAATAATGACATACATACATTATATACCCACATTGAATAATTCATATAGATGGGAGCGGCTCTCCAGGGATTACACTGCACTGCCTACCTAAATAAATACAAACAATATGCCCCAGGGAGAAATAAATCATAGGAGGTTAGCCCTGGGTCTACGACCCCTTAGAGCTATGGGTTAAGGTACCTCATACCTGGGCATTCTTTCTCGAATCATAGCCCTCAGAGGATAAGAAAAATCCCTTCTGAGGGCAGTTATGGCGAGCAAGAGATCTACATAACTAGGATATAATGGTAAATATGATGATATAATGATATATGTAGGCAGGCGGAACGTTTACGCCTCTTCTTTCCTACTCTTGTCATTCCAAAACTCCATTCCGGCCTTTTGCCTCAAAACTCCATACATGGAGCTACTATCTAGGCATTCACCGGCATACTCCCTAGCGGCAACCATATTTCCGGCAGCCACCTGCAGCCCAGGTAGTTGAACCTTATGCTCCTCCGCAATAGCAAAGGCGTGGTTAGCATCTTTGATGGCTAGAGAGACGCCGAATCCAGGGCGAGAGTCCAAGGATGGTGCATAAGCGCCGGTAGTTAGACTTTATTATATAAATTAGTGCACTGTTCTCTGTTTCTTATATACCTTTATTTGGAGAGCGAGGGAAGGGGGGAGGGGAGCGATAAAAGTAGTATAAGGGGACTTGAGAAAAAACATACCGTTTTGAGTACCCCCCTGCAACAGGTCCAAAAGCTTCACCAATAAGCTCCTCCATGGGGCCAGTTCCAAGACCCGTCTGTTCAGCGAAAACCTGGGCTTCACCTACGGCTTCCATCATATTGATTGTGACAATATTTCTGCTCCAGCCCATCCCATTAAAAACATATAGACTTGTTAGCTAATTATATCTTTCTTTCTTTCTTTCTCGTTTTATTTTTTTCTCAAACACAATATAATTGGAGCATAGGTCCCTCTTACCCGGCAATCTTCAAAAGTGATGACTTGGTTGCATCCTCTCCACAATCAATAACTTTTCTACCCATGACATCCCGGATCAATGGTTTCACGACCGCAGCAGCACTCTTCGGTCCAGCTATCGCAAAGACAAGCTTACCATCCACAGCGATAGGGTTCCCGCCAAAGACCGGGGCAGCAATGAATGACGCTTGCTTCTCCTTTAGCTTAGCGACAGTGAGTCCGACGGTTTGTGGGTGAACCGTGGAGCAATCGACGAAGATCTTATCTTGTAGGGAGTGCCCAGATGAGATGGCGGAGCTGATTAGGTTTGTGAGAACAGCATCGTTGGAAACCTTTTTTTTTTCTCTTAATTAGGTCTCTTTTTTCTTTTCAGTTCTTATGGAGTTTTATATATATAACTATATTGTTCAAGGCGTTACTTGGGAGAGGAAAGTGAAGAAACCGACCATGGTAAAGATGACACTGCATTGAGCAACGAGTTTCTCAAAGCTTATCTCAGGCGTTGCCCCGATAGCTTTCAGGGTATCGCCACGGGACATCGTTCTATTAGAATAAAGGAGATTCATGGCATTGCCCGACTTGGAGGCTAGATGCTTTTGAAGGTTTGTGGCCATAGCTAGACCCATAGACCCGAGGCCATACTAGGGTTTCCGTTAGTATAACAGTCCTATCATACTTAGAGAAGAAGGGGGCAAGAGAGAAAGAATACCCAGCCTATCCGAGCCATATCTATTTCTTTGGGTCAAAGTTCGTGAGGTTCGATTTAGGGTTCGTGATTGATTGTGTCGGTTACACGCATCAATTATATGTAGAAGCCTAAGGGTCATACAGTTATCGATAACCGGGCGGACCCGATCTCGGTCGGACAACGGCGAGAGATCGGAGCTCATCAGTTCACAATTCCTTGCTGATGGGTAATTCTGGCGATTCTCCAGGGAACCATGGTTAGATTTGCTTTTAGTTACTTTGTTACCCTCTTAGTACACAGTTAACTACGTCGTTATTGAGTATGTGACAACAGGTTTGTTGCTCAGAGAAATATTATTGGATGACATGATTGGCTGATCTAGAAACCAAAATAAATAAATGAAATAAAAGGAATGGAACAGGAAGATATCAATAATTCGACGATCCGCTGATTTAATGCTCTGCCTAACGTCTTCGATGAATTTGAGCTCATTTTTATTTACTGTCTTAAAAATATCTAGTTACCTAGCAGGTTAATCACCTGCAGGAGCTAAAAATATTCCGGGGGCAACGGCATTTAGTGCCTCAGGCAGCAAGGCCACCGCAGTCAGCAACGTAACCAAAACCACCGCCAACTCCCTCTTGCTTTCCCCTCATATCGCCAGCTTCCCCAACGGCTGGACGTCATACCCATGATCTTTTTCGTCTCCCGCTCTGGAATTGATTAATTTTTTTTCATTATCCTATCTATCTATTTTCATCATGGCGGAAATGCCCATTGGTAAGCTTCTTCCCCTTCTCCTCTCTGTCTAGGTTGACCATCACTAACCACGCCCTCCCCCCCACCAGTGCTCGACGGAGGAACCGGTTTCCTCAAGGTCGGATATGCTGCGCAGGTATGCATTTAGATTTACCAAGCCCTTCTGCTTCCCGAATGAAGCTTAATATCTAATCCCTCTCCCTCAACAGAACTTTCCAGAGCATCAGTTCCCCTCGATAGTGGGGCGTCCCATCTTGCGAACGGAGGAACAGGCTGGCGACATCGTCGTCAAGGATATCATGTGCGGAGATGAAGCGGCCGCTGCCAGATCTATGCTTCAGATCAGCTACCCTGTATGTTTTTCTCCCTTCGATTGAGATCCATGTCCATGCGTGGTCGCCC
Source organism: Aspergillus haitiensis (assembly GCA_027569155.1). Lineage (NCBI taxonomy): Eukaryota > Fungi > Ascomycota > Eurotiomycetes > Eurotiales > Aspergillaceae > Aspergillus > Aspergillus haitiensis. Next base: position 512,431 of record JAPDEO010000016.1, read on the forward strand.
TTCTCCGGATCCCCCAACAGCAGTGTGGTTAATACAAAAGCCCCGGATGGCTACCCGTTCGGCAAATATAGATGGAAAATGGTATCGTGAAGAAATGGGATGATATGCAACACCTATGGAACTACACATTCTATGAGAAAATGAAAATTGATCCCACAGGCCGCAAAATTCTTCTTACCGAGCCCCCGATGAACCCCCTGAAGAACCGGGAACAGATGTGCGAGGTCATGCTGGAAGGGTACAATTTCGGAGGTGTATACGTTGCTATTCAAGCAGTTCTTGCGTTGTATGCCCAGGGTGAGTGCGACAGGCTCTTGGACATGACTTACCCTGTGCTAGTAGCTAACTCCTATCTCTCTCTAGGTCTAAGTAGCGGAGTTGTCGTGGATTCTGGTGACGGTGTCACCCACATCATCCCTGTCTATGAATCTACTGTCCTGAACCACCATATCCGCCGTCTAGATGTCGCGGGTCGTGATGTTACCCGCAACCTGATTGCTCTCCTCCTTCGCCGCGGCTACGCCTTGAACCGGACAGCCGATTTTGAAACCGTGCGTCAGATCAAAGAGAAGCTCTGTTACGTTTCGTGCGACCTGGAGCTCGACAAGCAACTATCTGAAGATACTACAGTGCTCGTTGAGTCCTACACTCTTCCGGATGGCCGCGTCATTCGGGTCGGAAGTGAGCGATTCGAAGCCCCCGAATGTCTCTTCCAGCCGCACTTGGTAGATGTGGATCAGCCTGGTGTTGCCGAGTTACTTTTCAATACTATCCAGGGCACAGATGTCGATGTGCGCTCTAGCTTATATAAGGCTATTGTTCTTAGTGGAGGAAGCAGCATGTACCCTGGTCTGCCAACACGTCTTGAGAAGGAGCTGAAGCAATTGTGGTTGACACGGGTGCTCCAAGGAAACCCGGAGAGACTGAACGTATGTATTCATCTAACTTACTCCCGCACTCTTTTGTTTATCCACTTTTGCTTATTCCTTTCGAAATTCAGAAATTCAAGGTGCGCATCGAGGATCCACCACGACGAAGACACATGGTGTTCTTGGGTGGTGCTGTATTGGCCAATCTGGTAAGTCATCAACAACCACCCTCTGCCCTTTCTCCCTGCGACTCAACCGCTCGCTTACTAAAATACTTCAGATTGCGGACAAGGAGGATATGTGGGTTTCTAAGCAAGAGTGGCAGGAGGAAGGTGCTCGTGCGCTAGCCAAATTTGGCCCTAGATAAATTTCCTCTTTATCTTCATTATCTATCTATTTTTTCCCACCCTTCCTGCTCTCCTAACCCAACCAACCACTCTTGTTTGCTTTAAATGGTCATATTTCTTCTTGTCTACATCAACTTTGAATCAAAACTCCCTCCAAAGCCCCCTCCCCCCAACCCATCCTCTTCCTGTCGATATGCATATACACTTACAACATTCACTTGTCTTCATCCAAGGTACGGCCAAGAACGTAACACAGTAACCCTTACGTGATCCACATCTACTCTTTGTCTGTTCTTTTCTTTTCCTTATCAGCTCGCTTTCATGTGGCTTCTATTAGGAAAGGGAAGCGAAGTGATTCAGATCCAAAATATACATTTAGCCCTTTTATAGGACTCTTTCTATCTTGTATAAATAAATTTTCTAACCATAGAAAGCCCATATACCCTTTTGCAATTTCACGAAGCCGCAATCCCCCAAAAAACCTGAAAAGGTAATATATTCTAGCCGAGCACCATCCATAATGCATACATATAGTTATAATAATATAGGTATAAAAAAGAACCCAACCCACCGTTACCCAATCACAGTATATCGAGAAAAAAGAAAAAAGAAAAAAATCTGCAAAAAAAAAGGATCGATATATAGGGATATGTTTGAATATGCCAGGATAAAAATCCATATAAGATAAAAAGGCAACTCCCACCCGCTCTAGAAGAGAAAGAAATTTGGAGCGCGAAAAAGAAAAAAAATAAAAAAAAAGATATCCCATCCTGAATCCTGATCTAAAGAGCAGAAATAGTGGTTCTATTCATCGCTACTAGATTCAATATCGTCTTCTTCGATATGTTTCTTTCGCTCTTCATTCATCTCCCGGTAGGTACTCCAACTCAGGAGGAAGAAGGCTAGAATGATTAAGACGCCGCCAATAATTGAGGCAAGGGAGAGGGGTTGTCCGGTGCGGAACCAGTCCACAATAGCGACAAGAAATATGGTGAGGAGGGCAGCAACAGATGAGAGGACAGGTGATGTAAGGGAGATGAGAACGAGGAAGGATCCCGAGAAAGCTGTTGTGAATGCGGTCAGCAATTTGAAGATACTGCATGGAACCGGGAGTGGCTACAGCAAGGACTTTTTTGTCATGCATGAAAGGTAGTAATTCAGGTTGGGGAAGAACTCACTCGCATTAGCAAGCACTGATATAGCAAGCAACCAGGCAGCCTCTCCTGTAGGCCACCGGAATGTTTCCAAACCTAAAAAGTGAAGAATGGGAATTGGGATCCACAGAACTAGTAGGGTGAAGCTCCCGATGAGACTGCCAAACGTATTTGCGAATATCATACTTCGTCCCGGGCTGGTGCCTTCTGGAGGACAGGCAAACCTCTTATATAACACCTCGTATAGACCATACAACACGCTTCCGATACCAATGATTACGTTGCCTAGGAGTCTATTCTGGGCTTCATCGTTTCCCTTCGTTTCTGTATCATCCGTGTTCTTGCTATTGTCGCGATCGCCATATGCGACAACCAGAACTCCGATAATAGCCACCACCACCGAGAAGACTTTGTCAAACCGCAATTTATCCTTGAGCAAAGGAATAGAGAATGCGTAGGCAAAAAATGCAGAGCAATTGTAGATAGCAGTCAAATCACTTGGGGTTGTCATATTCACTGCCACATACCACGATCCGCCGGCGACGGTGAGTGCGGTCGTCACAAAAGCTGTGGTCTTAAGCAGGTAAGGAACTGGCGAGCGGCCTGAATCACGGGAATGTAAGTGGAGATTTTGGGTTTCCACCATTTGTCCGGTAGATTTCAGTAATTGAATATGACGGCGCCAAAATGTTTTCCAGGAAAGTTTCCTTTTTTGCACCCGGAGGATAAGAAGTTGAGTTGGCCAGAGGAGGGACCAAGATCCATGAGTGAGATACCTACCCAATTGGTAAGAATTAGATATTTGTGTCTATAGAACAGTCACAGGCCCGGAGCACTTACAGCATACAATATGGTTTGTCCCAACCTAAGTCATGCTGGATGTATACAGCCGTCTCAGTTTGAATCACAAAACTCGCTAAGCTTAAGAGTAAAAACCCTGATGCAATAAGATATTTTTGTCGGGTTGCCTGCCTCGCAAGATCTTCCGGGCTCCTACTCCTGATAGTAGGCCGTCGCGAGTGGTGCAGCATAGGCCTGCCTTCTGCATCATCGTGACCAAGACTAGCATTCGATAGCCGTCCTCTCTCCTCATCTTTGAGTAATGGTTGTTGAGCTTGAGCACCCAAAGGCTCTTGTATAGAGGGGTGGTTCATCGGCATTTCGTCATCCGAGTGGTGGGAGTCGAGAGCCAGCTCAGAGTCCCTTACCTCCTGAGCACCCGAAAATTGTTCACTACCCGAAGCCACCTTGCTGGATTTTCTCCGTATTGTAATCTCAAGGACCGGTAAGCGTAAGGGACTAACGAGGTAGGAGGTGATAGTGCTGTTATTTTCTTTGGCTCCGGGGCTCTATTCACGAATTTAGGATCGATCACCCGCAAGCTCAGGTACTCTCCGGTCAACGAAATGCTCAAAAACAATTAAATAAAAATGAGGAATAGATCAAAGTTGATCAGTTTTTGTCCATGTAGTGTAGAAACTCCCTCCGGGCCTAGCCCTTTGCAAGTAAACAAAGCGTCCAAATTTGGGAGGCAATGGAGAGAAATGGACGCATGAATCGGTGTCGGGGAAACAAAATACGGAGGTATAGACCGCTTGACCACGTATTCAAGAAAAAAAGGCAGAGCACCAAAACATCTAGAGGACCCTAGTACAGGCGAATATTAAGGGACCAGTGAAAAAAATATAAACCACCGGTGGTATCGAGCAGAAAAGAGGGGCCGATAGGATTGCTAATGAGAGGAAACCTTCTACTTTCATGAACGTTGCACTTCTTACTGGACGCATCCAGCCTTCAATTCGCCTTCTCCTGCGCTAATCCTTTTTGGGCGATGGCGTCATTGCGACACGTGAAGGGATGAGGCACAAGTGATATGTCTTAGTTGGGACTAGTGGCTTAGCCACGCCATGCAATTGGTTCCTCAGGAATCTACCCTTGCCTAGGCACCAAATGACCCCATGCTGCGACCTACTCTAAATTATTGAAGAAAACTGACCCCGATATCAACACCAATCCTACTTTCCTAATCACCCAGGCTTGCCATGGCCCAAAATTTAGGCTTTGGGCTTAAACAACGCCGCCTGAGTGTCATAAGTATACTTAAGATCAAGGTGCCAGTAGTTAGGCGCAGTTGGTTTGGCGATCAGCCATGCCCTATCCAAGGCTTCAACCACCTCTTCCGGCAGAGGCCCCTTTTGAATGTCCTTGAGGTTGTTTTCTAGCTGTGAAAGACTGCTAACACCCACAACGATTCCGTCCCTGCCATTATCCATGTTCAGGGCAGAGTGATGATGGATCCAACGGAATGCGGTTTCAGGCAGCGTCAGCCCATGCTTCTCTACAACAGGCTCAATAGCTCGCAGTGCTTCAAAGGTAGCATCCTTGAAGTAGCGCTGCCGGTACAAGATACCATTTGAAGCCGTATCACTGTATCTTCCCTCTGCGGGAACGTCCTTTGTCTTGTACTTGCCGGAAAATATGCCACCTGCTAGTGGATTGTAAACAACAATATCAATACCATATCGCTTGCAGGCCGGGATAAGCTCGGTTTCGATTGATCGTGCTGTGAGCGCGAGAATGAATTAGTTATTATCCTCCGAATTTAACAACGCGGAAGCGGGACTTACTGATAGCGTTATACATCGCTTGGTAGATAGTTGGTCGTACCCAACCTCTCTCACTACAGAGCGTTACTATCTCTGCAACCTCGAATGCCGTGTAGTTACTCAATCCCAGCTGCACAAACTTCCCTTCTTTGTGCAGCTCATTAACAGCCTCCAGGGTTTCGGCAAAGGGCACTGATCGGTCAGGAGCATGGAGATAGAAAATATCAACCTGGTCGGTCCCCAACTCCTTCAACGATATCTCGAGGTTTTCCCGCAGGACGTCCGGCTTGTGCGCACCTGGTGTCTTGGGGTACCATTTGGTTGCCAGTGTCAATCCACGCTCCCTCCATTTAGCCTGAGCCGTAAAAGCCTCTTGATCTCCTTCGATATAGATACGGGCAGTATCAATCTCATTAAAGCCTTGCTTTTGGAAATGATCCAAGCATTTGTTGAATTCGTCTAGGGACGTGATTCGGGCGCCTTTAGATTCGCTAGGGCCAAAGGTCATCAACCCAAGGATTGCCCTTGGCACTGGGTTTTTTGCGATCAGAGGCATACTAACGAATATTGGGAGAGTAGGGAATGGAATTCCAGTCTTTCCGCGGAAGTGCGGGGTACCACAGAAAAGTCATCAGCATATATGTATATCAATGTAGCGATAGTGATAGTCAATGGAGTAACTTACTTTTGAATCAATAGTATTGATTCTAATTTGGGAGTTTCTGCAAGAGAATAACCTTAGGGATCGCTTATTGAGTGCTATCTTGAAGTACGCCGCTTGATGAGGTATGTTTGGATTACAAATTTGAGCATTTGCAGTTCCCCACATTTGCGCAATTTCGTCATTTTTTAGTAGCTTGCGAAATCATTGGAGGTGACCCAAAAGACCATCCAGGCTTCAAATATCAGAAAATGATTTTTCATACTTGGTCAGATAGTAACGGTTATAATATTGTCCAGTAATCCCTGTTGGCCGTTAGCTACTCCCGCAACAAGCAATAATGCGGATCCTTATGGTGAAGCTGCGGAGCGGTAGCGAATCACACTATCTGCACCCTTGAATAGTGTCACTTCTAAGGTATTTTCCAAGGATCTTTCCAACCCCATCCTTATATCCAACACTAATATCTACATTATATGAGCTTTAAGGTTATACAACTTAAGATTACTTTGTATTCACCATGGAATCATCGATCAAGAAACGAATTTCAATTCTGGTGATCAACCCAAACACATCAACACATATGACCAACGCATTAGCTCCAATTTTGGAAAGCCTCGGATATGCAGACGTTCATTTCGATTATTTCACAGCCCCCCAGTCCGAATCTGTCACACTTCCTGATGGTAGAACCATTAAAGGTGTGCCCAGTATCGACTCCGGGGAAGATTCAGTGAAATCAGCGCTCCATTGCAGGCCATTTGTCGAGCCCCTCGTGCCCAAATACGATGGGTTTCTAGTCGCATGCTATTCTGCACATCCTCTTGTCGGAATGCTCAAAGCAGCTATCACGAAGTTAGAAGATGCCGCACCATTAGGATCGAAAACCACAAGGAAATACGTCACCGGGATCTTCGAAGCTAGTGTTGTCGCATCTCTATCGCTTATCAGCTCTTTCCAGCTTGGCGGAGATGGAGGGTTCCAAAAGTTTCAAGCCAAGGACACCTTTGGAGTCATCTCGACTGGTAGTGTTTGGAAAACGGAACTCACCAAAGCTGTGACAGATATGCTTGTCAATTCAGGTGATCATAGTGATTCAACAACTCGATTTGCTGGTGTGGAGACAACTGGTCTGACGGCAGTCGAACTTCATACAACTCCCCCAGAGGAAGTAAAAAGGAGAATCATTGAAGCCACAGAAAGGCTCATTAAGTCCTCACCTCATACCGTAAGTGCGATCTGTATGGGCTGTGCTGGCATGGCAGGGATGGAGGAAGCTGTGCGGGAGGGCTGTATCGGTGCTTATGGCCCAAAGCAGGGCAATCGTGTTAGTATAGTTGACGGCGTCGTTGCTGGTGCTGGCATACTTGTTACTGCGTGTAAAGCCCGGTTTTAAAGGTCAGCCACTTGAAGTAGTCTTGATAGCGTTATAGTGGGCCTTCTTGTCTGCAGCGGTGGTCCTTCAAGACATTTTATTAAGACTATTGTCCACCCAATCTAATGGAAGACAATTATTTAGCGCATATTTAAAAAAGGATGAGAGATATAATATATCTACCTCTAAATTAGAGGTGAATCAAAGCAAATAATATACTAAATGATTTTACTGAGTAAAGTAGATACATGGTAAAATATCTATAGGCATTCATATCCATTTTTTCCTCTTTCTTTCTATTTATTAATTCAATATAGAGAAATATTCAGCAGTTATGGAATCTATGTCACTAATTAATTAAATGAACTTATTTTATTGTGAATACTTCAGTGGTAGTTGTATGTATGAACACACAAGCATATACATATGCCTTAATCATCAGGTGTTGACGGAATCAGCAAAGTTTCCGCCGCGAAACACGATACGCGTAGGTGGGCTATCATCACTTTGACTCCTTCTGGTGGTCAACCTCCAAAGATGCCTAGGTATGCTCCAGCCAGTCTATTTTCATGGTTTACATGTCTCACAGTATAGATTCTCTTTTAATATGGTGATGGTAACACTTGATATAGGGAAATTATTACAATCCAAGCCGGCCAGTGCGGCAACAACGGTGAGGCATTCCCATCCTTTGTTCACCACAGCCAGCTCTCTCCACAAGCTCCCACCCCACCACTTCTACTATCTGACGGCTCTAATATATGTTTCCTCAATAGTTGGCAGTCAGTTCTGGCAGCAGCTGTGCCTTGAGCACGGAATCAGTCAAGATGGCAACTTGGAGGAGTTTGCAACAGAAGGCGGCGACCGCAAGGATGTCTTTTTCTATCAGGTAGGTCTTTCTAGCTTGCTTTACAGCAATTACTCTAGCGAACCCATGAAACTGACAGATTTATTATTCTCTAGAGCGATGACACCCGATATATTCCACGAGCGATCTTGCTAGACCTTGAACCTAGGGTAGGATCTGGTCTTTCTACAGACGGCGTCTCTGCCAATAACGTTTATTGAAATAGTGGCAGTGTGTTGACATAAAGTATTGTTGGTTAGGTCCTAAATGCCATTCAATCTGGTCCTTATCGGAATATATACAACCCGGAAAACTTCTTTATCGGACAACAGGGCATTGGTGCTGGAAACAACTGGGGTGCTGGTTATTCTGCTGGCGAAGTCGTGCAGGAGGAGATCTTTGATATGATCGATCGAGAAGCGGACGGCAGCGATTCCCTAGAGGTGAGATGCATCTCTGATCAAGGGTAATCTCGGGCACTAACATCCTGGTCCTGCATAGGGATTCATGTTTCTACATTCTATTGCTGGTGGCACTGGTTCGGGTCTAGGTAGTTTCATTTTGGAGCGTATGAACGACCGCTTCCCGAAGAAATTGATCCAAACATACTCCGTCTTCCCAGATACACAGTCTGCAGATGTCGTGGTGAACCCATACAACAGTCTTCTCGCCATGAGACGATTAACACAGAATGCGGACTCTGTGGTAAGACGACCAGATTGTCCAACGCAAACCACCAGTAAAGCTAAACTGTTCTCTTAGGTGGTTTTGGACAACGGTGCTCTTTCTAGAATTGTCGCAGACAGGCTCCATGTGCAAGAGCCTTCATTCCAACAGACGAATCAGCTGGTTAGTCTCGGCAGCTTCATAACCCGGCAGCCCCCTAAAGGTGAAAGACATTCCTAATATTGATCACTAGGTCTCTACTGTCATGTCCGCTTCCACCACAACTCTTAGATACCCCGGTTACATGCATAATGATCTCGTCGGAATCATCGCTTCCCTTATCCCTACACCCCGCAGTCATTTCCTCATCACCTCGTACACCCCATTCACCGGCGACAATATCGAACAGGCGAAGACTGTCCGAAAAACGACTGTACTCGATGTTATGCGTCGTCTACTGCAGCCTAAGAACCGCATGGTTTCGATCAACCCCAGCAAATCCAGCTGCTATATCAGTATCCTCAACATCATCCAGGGCGAAGCCGACCCGACGGATGTGCACAAGTCACTTCTTCGTATTCGTGAGCGTCGTTTAGCGTCGTTCATTCCCTGGGGTCCTGCAAGTATTCAGGTGGCACTGACAAAGAAGTCCCCTTACATGCAGAACACACATCGCGTGAGCGGACTTATGTTAGCGAACCATACGTCGGTGGCAACTTTATTCAAACGGATTGTTCAACAATACGACCGGCTGCGAAAACGGAATGCCTTCTTAGAACAGTATAAGAAGGAAAACCCGTTCCGTGATGGCCTGGAAGAGTTCGACGAAGCTAGGGCTGTGGTGATGGATCTTGTTGGGGAGTATGAAGCTGCGGAGAGGGAGGATTATCTTGATCCCGATGCTGGAAAGGAGAAGGAGATGGGAGTGTAAGAAGAATGGAATGCGATTTTATGAACTAATTATTTTTCTTTAATGATTTTCAGAGGTTGTTTATTCGGTGTATACTTGTCAGGAAAAGGCGCCCTTGTTCTTTTTTTTTTTTTTTTTTTTTTTTTCAGCTCATTTCCTTTTTTCTTAGCTTTTCCCCATATCTTTATCTTCATGATTCAGATAAATCTTTTACAAAGATACATTTCTTGAACTAAAAAAAGAAGTAAATACATACCTACAAACCTAGACAATATCATGCTATCTAGTAACTAACCAGCTTATCTAGTAACATCACCATCCACCTAACCTACTAGGTAGTAGGAAGGTCTCTTATATCTTACTCTCATTAATACAAATCATAGCTAGCTCAGTACCCAATATATAGGTAAATTAAAGATAGTACCAGTCACAGCAATTTTTCAAACATAGGTGTATTCATTTGGCCTACCATGCTGGGGTGCCTAGTCCCTTGTTAGTTGACTTGGACGAACCAACCTATGCAGCATTATTGAAAACTAACCTAGTCTCCTAGTCTATCATCTAAGTGGATGTTCAGGGACTTATTACTAAAGACTGCTTGGGCAAGATAGTAAATCAATATAGAGTATGCCAAGGTAATTGCCCAAGCTGCTATTTTAGTAAGTGCATAATAGGTTGTTAGGTACACTCTTGCTAGGTAGACTAGTTTTCTATATCTTGCATTATTATCATTTTAATATTAATCCCAATCTTCTTCTCTAGAGAAGATAGGCACCTGTAGGCCATCTATGCACAGGCAAAATACATTATTATAATGACGATTCCTATTATATTATTTTTATTTTTATTTTTTGGGTTACCCAAGTTGAGATGTGATTAGTTCATCTAGTTTACTCAACCAGCCCACCCCCCCTCTACTATTTATTGCCTGTCTATCTCCTCCATTTATTATTACTATTATTGACGCATTTGAGTTGAGAGTTTTGCATCTCAACCTACCTAGCGGTGACCTTTTGCGGGTTAAATGACAAAATAGATAGACCTCCCTCAAATACTAGGTAGCCACATATATAGTTACATAATGAGGTGTTTACTCTCAATTATTCATGTAAAGAGAGGCTACAGGATTTTTATATCCTCTTTTCAGAGATACCTATATTTCAATACGTTTAATTTATTCATGTCTATCAGATAGGATATTTACGGAGAAAGGATATAGCCGAGAGAGATACCTTTATCCTGAGAAGGGTTTTATTCAGGCTCAATTGGTATACAGCTACGAGTAACTTGTGTCTAGCATGGGAATATCCAAAGATGAAATTTCAATAATAATAACGATAATAATAATGATAATGATAATTTGTGCCCAAGGTGAGGGAAGACGAAAAGGGGGGTGTGGATAATGGCCAATAGGAATCTTGGAAAATCACCACCCACCACTCACAGATTCCGCGATCATGGTAAGGTTTCATTCAGCTGAGGTTTCAAGTAGCTGCCCAGGTTGGAGGGAGGATCTAGGATACATAGGTACCTATACGGAGCTTGATATGAAAATCAACTAGATATGTATTATCTTTTTTTTTTTTTTTTTTTTGGTTAAATCTCCATACTTTTAGTATTGAGGGACAAAACAGGAATTCCATGTTCTCTTCTTTTTTTTCTCGCTTTCCCTAAATCGTAATTTTACGTTTTAGATCTATTATGAAGTTAGTCTTTGTTCGGGATAATGTGGTGTGTGTGCCTTATCGAGTGCCCGGGCCTCAGGTAGTACCCAGCTACTAGGTAGGTACCTTGAGATAGGTAGAGAGGTAGTAGGTACTAGGTAATGCTGAATGCTGAATCAGGTTAGACCCATTTTTCTTCTCCATGATTATGCAGATGGACAGCACAGACAAATGGAGCTACAATATAAATTAATATTTAGGAATAATTCAAATGAGAGAGAGATCTGAGATAGCTATCTCCTCGTTGTTGTAGGGAGTGGTGGTGTGCGACATAAAGAAAATACCAGAGAACCCCCTCCTTCAGTCTTCAGTGTATTAAATAGCCCACCGTGATACATACTATAGGGACCTTTTTCCTTTTAAAAAATAAAAAATAAATTAATCAGAGTGAGAATAATTGAAATCAAAAAGATCTGAGTTCTGTGGTGGGGGGGACTATCTCTTCCAACATTCCTTGCGGGGAACTTGACAAAGTGTTACCTACCATGTATTGGGCTTTATCAAGGTAGAGTAATTTATGTCAAGAAAGATATATGAATCACTGCCTAACAATCCAGGTAAATCAATTGATGACTGACTGGTACCTTACCTAGGTAGGTAGGTAGATTCTCCATTCTGCGATTTGAGAGTCTCACGTGAGGGGGTCGATTGACGGGATCATGATACCACCCCCCGAAGAGGCGGTTCAGACGACCATGTACATATAAGAAGTAATAATGTACATAATAATGATATTAATAAATCTTATTATTTCCCAAAAAAAAAAAAAAAAGACCTCGAAAAAGATGCACAGACAAGTTGGAGCTTGGCAAGCAATAGCCTGAGTACCTGGATTTTTCTCAGATGATATGCATTGGTTGGGCTGAGAGGACTGGACCACCTCCTAGATACCTAGATAGATACGATACATTGTAGACTTTTACAACAACCAAGGCAGGAGAAAATAATTGAACCTAATGAGACAGGGAAAATATAAAAAGTGTTGATTGAGTTAAATATATCGGATTGTTCTTAATTTTTTAACTTTCCTTCTTTTTAATAAAAAAATCTAATTACCTAGAAGTAACCAAGGGATAGAGAAGTGGCTTGGGTCTTGGTCATGACGACATTCAGAAGGGAAGGGGGTTGTGTAAATAGGAGAAGACGGGTTTGGTAGGTAAGCAGTAGGCAGGCGGACTCAGGTTGAAATATCGACGAAATTGTATCATCATTATTATTATTATTGTGTATGGGGAGGTGGTATTATTGGGTTCTTCGAGGGAACAAAGGGGGGGGAAAGGAAAGAGAAAATTGGGTGCTTTGGTTCGCTGTTGGATAGGACACGTATGATGGGGTGTGGAATTGGAGGTGAAGGAGGAGGTCGGATGAATGTAGTAAGTAGTAGTACCTAAGGGGGGATCTCCCTGAAGGAGTTAGTGAGTACGACCTGGGAGAAAAGAATCTCGTTCGGTTACTGATTTTATGGTAGTTAATATAGAGGCCGGAGGTTGTATGATTCTGTTGCCTTCTTTTTGCCTTGACCTCCTGAATCATGAAGAATTCTGAGTAATCGGTAATGTAAGATGAAACCGGAGTCACCAGGTCCCTTAACAAGAGAGATACGATACCACCTATACAGTAGGTATGGAAGTAAAGTTAAAGAGAATTAAATATTTCATAATAATAATACTAAGGAAGATATCTACATAATTTGATCAAATATCCACCAGAAAGAAGAACCTGATGAAGAAAGAAAGGCAAAGAACGGGAGGAAAAAAGGAAAATACTAAAAACTAAAAGAAAAAAGGGTATTATTTAACATGAAGGAAAAAAAAAAAAAAAAAAAAAAAAGAGAGAGACAGCGAAAAGGTGTTGCAAAATCTTGGAAAGTTCTAAATCGGACTCCACCTTTCGATTTGCCTCCACTGGTCCAACTATGGCAATGCCCGGCGGAAAATGCGTCTGGTCTCGTCTCGTCGTAACGAGGAGGTTTAACTCTATACATTGGGAGGGGGGCCTTGTTAGTCGCTTTCTGAGTGCTAGTAGCAGTTAGCGAGTAGTTAACTACCCTAGTAATAAGTAACTAAGTACGGAGTAGTTAATAGTGAATAGTTAGTTAGTCCGGATGGCGACGACATCGGATCTGCGCAGTGCAGCCTTGTCCTTTGACTCAGCAGGTCATCCATGAATCCTCTCGCTTCTTCCGTATAAATTGACTTTACGTTGCTTTCGCCGCTGCCACCCTTTGTCCTCATCCTCTATTTTTTTTCTCTCTTCTTCTTACGTATCCCGTTCTTTCCGATTTTCGGTTGGTTGTTCCCGGTTCCAGCTGCCCCGGCTTAAAAGAGTATATATATCCTATACAACTCCTCCTCCATGTAGGTATTAAACCACCACTGCTGTTCTTATCTGCTCCTCTCCTTATCTACATCGCCTCCCTCTCCGTCTTCCTCCTCTCGCTTTCTCTCGCTTTCTCCTTTCCCTCTCTCTCCTCACCCAACGTCCACGTCACCCCCCTCTCAATCTCAATTTTTTGACCGCTACATCTCTTCTCAAATACTTCTTGTGAAGATAAATAACAAATAATTTTAAATCAAGAGACCAGCAAGACCACAGAGGCCTCTCCCTTTTCATCGACCTTGGGTGTCCAGCAAATACCTCTCCCCTTTTGCGTCATCGCCTCCAACAAAGCGCTTATCGTCCGACTCCGGCGACCTTTCTCCGTCTCCGTCCCTTGCCACCTTCCCAACGCCCAAACCCACTCCAATTATCCAACATGGCTCCCCGTAAGCCTCGCTGCAATTTCAAGGAATGCAAGGAAGCCGCCCAGCGCATTGTCGGAGACTGCAGCTTCTGCAATGGACACTACTGCTCGAAACATCGCATGCTCGAGGCTCACTCTTGTACCGGTCTAGAGGACTGCAAGAAGGAATCCCACGCCCGAAATGCCGATAAGCTGAACAGCGAGCGGACCCAGGTCATCAAGGGTATATGAGAGTAATTACAATGTCTCTCGATCTCTCTGCCTCTCTCTCTCTCTCCTCTTTGAAACCACACCCTAATTCTGGTTTCCTCTCCATCCTCTCCCCCTTGATATTTTCTCACTTTCTATCCTACTCCGTTGCGAGACGTTAATTAGCGCGGTGTTATGATGGTACTTATTTTTGGTGCCGGGGAGCTTTCCTTATTCTTCTTTCATACTTTTTTTTTAAACCTTATTCTCTTTTCTTATTTATCTTTTATTTTCTCGTTGTTAGCAATTACCGCATGGGCAGTATGCGTTTGACATGTTTACTATCTGGGTTGGGGGCTTTTTCATTTTCCAATTATTTTCCACTATCTATTTTCCTATTTCCCGCATCATCCGCGCGGCGTTGACCTCTTGGAGTTCTTAACTTTCCATGAATATTTACTTTTTTTTTTTTTTTAACTGTTGCATACGTTGAACATCGTGTGAAGCTTTCAACCCAAACCGACAGGGGGGTATGGTTGGCGACAGCATGATCCAAGAATCTCTTTTGAACCTTACTTTTTCTTTTTCCATTCATAATACAGTCATATTCTTGGATAGAATTGGATGGTCCCGGTTTTTGGGCCATTGCCGTTTCCCTTGGCGTGTCACAAGCCAAGCGGCTATAGGTATATACATTGCATATTTGTTGACCTATCAATCGATTTTTTTTCCCTCTTCCTGATGATGAGTTATTCGACTTAGAGGTGTGGCTACAGGCTAGTCACACCTGGGAGACTGCCACTACCCTGTACCCCGGACCACTGAGCGTGCAGAACGTAGCAAGCGCTCTCCGATAGGTATTTGTAACACGGTCGAATACCCAGTTAAAAACCTGACAGATAGGGTTTGCGGATAATTTCTTGCGAGCGATGACAACGGTAACAACAACCAGGTAACTTGAGCCATATTGTAAGAATAATAATCTTTGCTAGACAAAGGGTGAAGAAAAATATGGTTACTCCAAACACCACACTTAGATTTTACACTTCCAAGATTCGAGAGAACAATTAACCGGGACCAATTTTGGGCCTGTGAACAGTTAATAACACACATGTATAATAAGAAAAAGGGGGGGATTAGGACACATACATGTCATGATGCTCACTTAACCGACTCAAATACTTGTTTAGCTCCTCCACACGCTCCTTGTGAGTCTTGACCCCTTCACGTTTCAGGCGTTCTTGCAGCTGTTGGTGGGATCAAATCATGAATTAGCAAGGTATTTTTTAATTTCTTTGGGTTGTTCTGTTTGTCAACTGTAACAATAGTCTAACTGTTTCACAGAACACAATTGAAATTGAAATTTTCTCCTTCTTTTCTTTTTTCAATTGGGTTGACAAAAGCAAGTCACAGTCAAACATTTGCGATTAGGTAGGAAGAGAAGGGATGGGGGTTTGAACATGAATAGGTGCATATCATATCATCTAGATATGTATTTTTTTTTTTTTTTTCCTTTGGAAATATAGATAATCCAAATCTATAGATGAACAAACATCTCATTTCACCAATGACACCAATAAGAAGAACTAAAAAAAAAAAAGAAAGATTGAATGAAAGGAACAAAGACTTACCCTCCGTCTCCTCATCTCCTCATATCTCTTCTCAGCCTCGGTCTTCTGTATCGATACTGCCGGTTCATCCATCGTAGCTGATAATGAGGAACCTTCTCTTTCACTCCTGCTTTCCCCTTCGCCTTTTTGTTCTTCTTCTTTCGTCCGAGACTTAAGTACCTCCTCGTTTTGCCGTTGCTCTGCTGTAATTTCACCTGCCTTATTGTCGTTGTCTGTGGTGGTGATGGCGCTGGAACTCTTCTTGCTCTTCTTTTTCTTTACACGACCATCACTCACTTTCGACCCTTTCAGTTTGAGTTTCCCTCCGCCACCGGTAGAATATGCATCCATGATTTGAGTGGCCTTCTTCTTCTTCTTCGAGTTGAAGACAAGGATTGTGTGTAGGTATTATTAGGTAGATATGAGTGGTAATGTTATTATTATTTCTTCTCTCCTCTTTTCTTCCCCCCTTTATTTTGTTTTTCTTTATTTATTATTATTGTTGTTTTCCTTGAAGGAAAACAATGGAGAAAAAAAAAAGCCGCACAACAAGAATTAAGAGTTCAAAGTTGATTGTCATCCATGATTGTTAGGAGAGAGAAATGGGGGAGATGGAAGTTAACTTGGGTGGATCTTCAAGATTTCACTGAATTAAGGAATATTCATTGCTGCTTTTAGGTTGTTTTTGAATCATGTGATATATCTCTTGCCTATCTAGTACTAGTGAGTTTGTACTAGTGGCTATGTCTGCCTTAACTAGATTAGGAAATAGACCTAGACAACCTGAATGTACATATGGAGTACATACTTACACTGGTACTCACTCGGGTCATTTCATTATTTCTTGCTTGAACTTGGGTGGGGTATTATAGTATCTGATAATTAAATTAGTAGGTTATATTTAGAGAGTTGTAGAGATGTGTATTTATTGTATCTATAATGTCTATGCTCATTTATTTTATCTATCTATTTTTTATTTCTTGAATGCTTTATTTTGATTTGAGCGCTCTTCTCTCTGGAACTGAGTGGTTTTAGATATTGTACTTGTTAGTAAAGAAAATCGTTAATAGGGAAGAGGCATTTTACTATTTACTATTTATATAATAAAGTCGGTAAGTTAACTAGATAGTGAAGTTGGTGATAAATTAAGAAGTTACTTCTACTTACTACGTATATCAACAACAGTATCTATAGATATCTTTATCTCTCCCTCTCCCCCCCCTCTCCCTCTTCTTCTTAACCCAAAAAGGGAGGGAAAGAAAAGACAAAAACAAATATCAAATCATCTTCTTACGTCATGGGATACTTTTCTCTATTGTGAAACTCCTCCAGTTCATTCATTGTCCAGTAGTGATCTTCTTTCAGGGACTCGACACACAAACAAATGGTATTCATAACAAAAGATCCAAGTTTCTTTTGAGCGCAGTAGTGCCTCATACGAACGAGTACAGATCTATCCATATTACCATCTCTTTGTGAACCTCGAAATGAGAATTCCATGGATTTGCCTAGACAATGAAGCGTTCCAGTCTACACATCGGAAAACTCCCTATAAAAAAAAGCATATAAAAACCATTGTGTTCACTTCCTCCATTATCAGCATTATCGGCATCATCGTCGCTCTCCCCATTTCAAACATCGCCAACTCAACAGGTTTCTTCAATTCTCTAGAACAGCAAAGCTTACCTAGTAATCACCCACACCCAACTCCAACTATCGTTAACCAATCAACACCATGGCCTCCAACACTCCAACTACCAACCCTCCTCCTCGGTTCGCTCCCTCCCCCCATGAGTGTGAGCAGTGCAATCAATGCACCCAGAACACCCCGTGCCCCTCAACCGACCACCCCTACAACCTCTCTGGGGAGGCTAATCTCCAATGCTATACGTGCTCTGCCTGCTCCCACGGCTTCACCGTGCCCCGGAACGCCCAAAATGCTCAAACCGTGTGGTATGTTCATATCCCCATGGAAGACAAGAGTAACTCTGAGATCATGTACTACAGAGTCGCACTCGCGAGTATTGCCAATAGTAAGGCGTCCATCTATCCTAACGAAAATGACTTGCCCGAGGACGATAACGCCGTGGTCATTCCGGTTCAGTTTGCTGGGGCCGATCCTGCCATGATCATGAAGCTGGCGGGGGAGAAGCTCAAGACCAAGTTAAGGGGACTGAAGCATTTATATGATTTTGAGATGCATTTGGGAGTCACCAATTAATGTATTGTTGTTTTGCCTGATATCGTTGGTATTTTGTGTATCATATGGCTCTCAAAGGAATGAGTGATATTTTCATCCTTTACTCTGCCGCTATTTCTGTGAGAAGGTCTTAGAATATAGATTTTTTTTTGGCTGTTTATTTTATTTTTTTCCCTTTCCATTTTGTCAAGGAAACATGAGAAGGTTGGGAAGTACAGAGGATTGACTGGCTCATGGAAGGTAATGGGGGTGTGTTTCTTTCACTTTCTTTTCACATACAATTATTCTTGTTTGAAGAGGATTGATCACAGTCGTTCTCTCAAGTACTTATAAAACCAAAGCTAGCGGGTTAGTGATTCATTATCATAAATCCAATTCGATCATCAATGTCTCTATTTGATTATGTGTTTATGAATATTAGTATCGCAGGTTTTGTAGTAAGATACCTTAGCGGATGAAGATAATAGCACCAGTTACTGTTTTAAGAGCTTGAGCCCTCAAAGTAGCCCTAGTTAAATAACTAATCAAACGGAATAGGACGTAAACCCGATCCGCCAACCCGCTTTCGCATCTCAGCTCCAGCAGCAACAGTACTAGGCACTTTGATTCCGCAGCAATCACCAAAGTAGTCTTGTGTGTGATTGTGGCCGTGGCTATGATCATGGTCCGGACTGTTGTTTTCCTCGCCACTATAATCCGGGCGTTCACCCATCCCTTCTTCAGCTGGAATGAGGCTTCCGAATAGGAAGTGCTGCATGATAGGAAGCTTTCCGAGTACCTCTTTGACGAACATCTTCTTCATTCCGCCTTCAATCTTTGACCAATTCTTCGCCCCTGAGATGTCATCAAGCATGGGACTATGCCACCGCAAACCCTTGACAGTTTTCACACTATCGACCCATCGTACTTGGTCAAGATATATGTAGCGATCCCCCTCCTCGTCTAGGATGACGGTATTGTGTATCGCCAGCGGGGTAATGTAGGGGTGCCCCACAAGCTGCGCTGCCCCAAACAGAAACGGCAGGAAGTGGTAGTCATCAAGCCCCCAGACACCGTGGGACCCCGCAGGTTCAAGATAATACGTGCTCTGAACATCGCGCATGAGATACATATACTCCACATAGATATTGAAAACGACCGATCGGAAATCCGCTGTTGAAAACAAGCCGAGCTGCCGCAGGCATAGTAACCACATCATGAAGTTCAGCTCATGACCTGAGCCGTAGTCTAGTCGATCACGCGACCCAAGTGAGTGCACAAGGTATGAGGACACCTCGTCGATAGCGGTTGAATCTTGTATACCAATGATATCCTTATGCCATGCCGCACTCTGCGTAGCGACGTCGTCAAATAGGTCGCGGAAGGCTGGATTTCCGAACCGTGATCCGCCTTGATCGAGTGAGGGGTGTCTTTCGAGTAGAGAGCGAACTCTATGGACTACCGATAGGATCTTGAAGACGTTGGGGGATAGAGTGGGTGGATTATTGGTGGTCGAGCCGGGGATGGCATGTCCTCTCACAGAATCGGAGAGGCCGAAAATGAAGGCAAGGATCAGAGTATAGCTTGGAGAAGAGAGGAATGATTCGTGATCTTTTCTTGACAGGATACGTCGCACCGGGCGCACATAGTGGTGGGCTGATAAGTCGGGTGAGCTGGGAAGGGGAGGGGTGACCGGGGCAGGTTCTCGAGAGGAGGTTGTCTGAGACTTGCTGTTTCGAGCAGCTCGGAGTTGTGAAAGCTTTTGGGAGAGATCGATCTTTTGTTGAGAAGTAGATTTATATAATGAAGCCTCGGAGGCCATCTCGGTTTGTATTGTGGGGGAATTTTTATTTGACCTTTAAATGGTTGATGGGGGAAGAGATATTCTGGCAATGAATGATTTTATGATGTCAAACGCCGCCTCCGATTGCCCCCTTCCTAAATATGGTTAGTGGAAACCTGTCGACTAAACCACCAGGACTATATAAAACTAGAGTACGGGATGTCCTGAGATGCACTTCAACCAAGGGGTGTAAATTTATGAGAGCTTTCCGTAATAAATTGATTGATTTGTGGAAGATGGATAGAAGCTGAAATTACCCCTCTGTCCTAGGCTGGGCCAACTTCCTCATGATGCCCAGTTATTACATCAACTGGCGTCACCTAGACCAATAAAAATTTACCTTAAATCTTCTCTTTTTGCAATAGTTATTTAAATATATTGATGATATTAAGTGTGTCTATGTCATAAATCACATACAAGACAAGAGTAGCATAAACCGAAATTATTTGTTTTGATCTTTCAATTCTCCACGCTCTTTCACCATCTGTGACAACCCCCTCCCCACGTCTGTCCCTAGTTTCTCGAAGCCATTGATAACACCTTGGCGATCTCCCTGACTCATTTCCTGGCTCATCTTAAACTTGCCTTGCAGTCGTTCGATGGTAATTTCAATCCCAATAATGTTTTTCTTCAAAAGCTGAACGAAGTTAATCGGCGCTTCCTCCACTTTCCATGCAGACGGGTTTTCACCCCCAGTGTACCCCATGATTGAGGTCTCAGCGTAATTCGACAAAGCCTCAATTTGGTTCTGCAAGAAAGTGCTTGTTTCCTCCGACTTCGAGTCGCAATAGACCCGGATCTTGCCATACGCTTGGGCGGCTGCATAATTCCAAGTGGGAACAACTTTGCCCGTGCTAGGTTTAGTTTCCGTGTAGAACTTGGGCGTAACATAGTGATGGTATGGTCCATTGAACAAGACCAGAACCTCATCCGGAAGCTCAAGGCTAGTTTCTCCCCTTTCGTGTTGGGCCATGAGGGCCTCCATTAGCGCTTTCGCCTGTGGGTTCTGCTTTGCCATGTGTCCGCGAAGGACGCCGTTTGAGGGGCTGCTGCCATCTTCCGTGGTCGGTACATCAAGCACGAATGGGATATGGCTGCATTGAAGAAGGGGGTAAAGAGGTGATTTGATGGCGGTTGTTATTATCCCTAGTGGATTCTCCCGGATCAGTTGTTGGAGGACTGGGATATTTGCTTCAGCATGAACTCCGCGAAGATACATGTTGATGAGAGAGGAGGGTTAGGATGAGATTCGAAATATAAGTAGATGAAATATAAAAAAAAAAAAAAAGAAATAAAAATTGAGAGAGAATATACTGGTCTTATATACGAGAGAAAACTTTTAGGCAAAGCCCTGTTTTCCTGCCCATCATGGAGTCATCTTATATCTTAGTAAATAGGGAAGTACCCGAGTAGTTGATAAGGTCGGTTTTGAGTGAAAATGCGCGTCTCCGATTGGCACGCAGGGCCGAGAATATGGAGTCTACTGATTCCTATAGCCTGTTGTCTGACTGTGCTCAGGGTAAACTTTTCATGACTCAAGTGGGCCCTAAACTACGGGTATATTGATAATTAATAATGTAAAAGGCGATTGAGGGTGGACAAGCATTCAATTTGCAGAGCTTCCATTGGTCTGTCGGAATAAGAGTCTTTACCAAAACAAGAACTTGACGGGAGCGGGTAACCAGAATTTCTTTTCTTTTCTGTTTTAGGAAGTTGAGCAGAGTGGGGCATAGAGGGGCAAAGAGTCTTTGATACTTTGAAATCAATGCATATTACTATAAATCCAGGGAGTTGGTCAATGTTCAAAACTCATAGTTGTTAAATATTACTTATTTTCGTTTTTAACTAAGTCGTCTCACACCGGGCATGTTCAGATCCTACAGCCCGAGAAGGATGGATTCCTCACATAGCCGACATCCCTCAACGCGGGCTTTGCACGCTGATGACCATTTGAATCTTGTAGCGGACGTTGCCCCCCCAATCCACTTGTCTACAACCTTCAGGTATCCTAGTAACCCGGATGATTTGGTCCTTTCTGTTGATCCGGTGGTCTGTGTCTCCTAAACTATGTGAACTCAATGCTTCGCTAACTAGTCATCCAGGATGAGTTTAACGGAAGAAACTATGTATACTCCCGAGAGTTTGCCCCCAATGCAACACGCTTCGAGGCAGTGCTTTCATCCTTGCTCAATGGACATGCTGTCAGCTATTCTACAGGCCTAGCTGCACTTCATGCTGCATTAGTGCTATTAAACCCTCGACATATTTCTGTGGGAGAGGGTTATCATGGTAGCCACGAGGTTATTGCCGTTCTTTCCCGGATTTCGGGACTGCAGAAACTTAATATCGACTGCCCTACTGAAAGCTTGGAGAAAGGCGATGTCATCCTACTTGAAACCCCCGTCAATCCCTTGGGAATCGCATTCAACATCGAGGAATATGCGAAGAAGGCCCATGCGAGGGGGGCATATTTAATTGTTGACAGCACGTTTGCCCCTCCAGGCCTCCAAGATCCATTTCTATGGGGAGCAGATATTGTCATGCATTCAGGCTCAAAATATTTTGGAGGTCATAGCGACCTCTTGTGTGGTGTGCTCGCTACTCAGCGCAAGGATTGGCAAAAACAACTTTTGGAAGATCGGATGGCGCTAGGTAATATAATGGGCAATATGGAGAGTTGGCTTGGCCTTCGGAGTCTACGCACACTGGAGGTCCGCGTCCAGCGTGCAAGTCAGGGATCGGGAAAATTGGTTTCCTGGCTTCATGACGCCATGTCCCAGCCGGACCCGATTCCTAATAGTGACGGGGATATTGTACAATCCGTTGTTCAAAAGATTTACCATGCCAGCCTCCAGGATGAAACTTGGCTACGGAATCAGATGCCTCATGGATTTGGACCCGTCTTCTCAATCGTTTTGCAAACCGAAAAGTTCGCCAGGGAGCTGCCAAGCAAATTGGCCTTGTTCCAACATGCGACAAGCCTTGGAGGGGTTGAATCTTTGATTGAATGGCGGGCCCTATCGGACAGTAGAGTTGACAGGAAGCTTTTGAGGATCAGCGTTGGATTGGAAAACTGGAAAGATTTGAAATATGACCTTCTGCAGGCATTCAAGTCACTAATGAGAGGGCAATGAGCCGGAGATTTTCGTTGAAAAACCAAGAGTGTACCAACAGCTAGCATACTAATAAGAAAAAAGTTCAAAATCTCGGGTTCTCTCACCGAATATTACGCCTGTTTCCTGAAGGAAATGCAGCCGGTATAATAATTCATTCTCAATGGTCACACAAGGATGCATATAAGTTGAAGAACACTTATGATGTCATTCAGGATTCTGCCCCACAAGCAGCAGGATCAGCATTATACTCAAACACTAATAACTGAAGTAAAAAAAAAATAGAAATATTATGACTATCTCTGAACTCCTAGGCGAAAGTACATGCTTGGCAAGGGCGAGAACAAAATTATGAATCAGATGGTAGGATAGCATAGCCCAAACTAGACTAGCGGGCGACAATGATTGATCAACAGACTAACCATATAAGGCTAGTGCTACGCAAACTTGCGGTGCGCGTGACGGGGCGGCGCTGAAGTCCTGCGGCGAAATGAGTCGAAGGAGCCACTGGAGGCAAGGTGGTTGCTCGTGTTCTGCCCTGAAGGCCAATTGCATGAACAAAGCGAAGGCAAATTTTTCTCTCTTATATTCTCGAGATCCGGACCTCAAATTTCTTCTTCCCAGGTGCTCGCTGAGTTAATACATTTAACCTTGAAAATGAATCGTATTATACGATCTTAGCCGGGAATCGAATCTCCACCTGCTGCGAAAGCTGGGGTAATTCACTTCACTTTTCATTATTTTGGCGGTCAAAGCCCCTGTTATCCTGCGAGCACGCCATCATGGACTCGTCTGATTTGGCTACACAAAACTCTAGGGACGTAGGTGTCTCACCTCCCACGCATGAACAATCACCCCCCCATTCGCCTTTCTTCGAACAAAGCCGCATGTCACCCACTGATTCATCCCACCAGGCGACGATCCCGCGTGGGGAGAACCTGCCACAGCCCGTGAGCGAAATTACACCGATTGTTAACAACTCCCATTCCTCACATCGCCAGTACAACTCTACAGGAAATGGCCTGAGAAATGGAGACGTTAGGCCAGCGTTTAACGGAAATGGCATTGGAAGAACGAAAACACCAAGCTCGAGACGCCCAAGCCGGCAGAATTCTAATCTAAGTTCTAGACGTCTTCGAGCGAGCTGGTATACCCGGGTTGCAGATAGATACGGTAGTCTAGAGTTGGAAAATAAAGGAAGTGTTGCTCGAGATCATCTTGCATTAGGTGCGTCAAAAATATTTTCTCTTCCTACTTTTTCCCCTAGGGTTTTCGAATTTCAAATTGTGGGCCATCTTCCATCGTTTGTAGTAGTATTGACAACCTCCTCGCCTTGTAGAGAGAACATTTCTCGCGTGGTTGAGAACCTCATTAGCCTTTGCATCTATTGGGATTGCAGTGACACAGCTTTTTCGCTTAAGTAGTACTTCCCCTCAAAGCACAGAGGGTGCTAGTATCTCATCGCCTATTATCTCCCCACTCCTATCATCTTCATACTCTGATTCTTCAACCATAAGAATAAATAGCACATCGGAGCGTCTACGGAGCATCGGCAAGCCCCTGGGTACTACTTTTATTGGAGTTGCCATCTTGATCCTCCTTGTTGGGTTCCATCGGTATTTTGAGAGCCAGTACTGGATCATAAGGGGAAAATTCCCTGCGAGTCGCGGCAGTATTGCCTTAATCGCGTTTGTAGCAGGCGCCTTGATTGTCACTGCTCTCGCCGTCATCCTCGCAATTTCTCCAGGAGCGGTTGAAACCTAAAACCTTCAGTAAATGCATAAATCAATCGATACTTTTCTCTTATGCCTTTTGACTCTTAGCCTTCATTCTTCTACCTATACGCTATCAGATATGTCTCCTACCTTCTTGTTTATACGCCTCCTTCCTTTTTTTTTTTCCTATTACGGGGTTGTACTATTAAATTGGATGGTGGATTTTGTGTTTACCTGGGCTATTACCTTACCTGTACAGGGGTTTCGGATAGGAATTAGAGGAAGCTCTCAAGGATGGACAAAATTCATACGAAACATTTTAGGCACAGCTAGACCTCGAGACATTAAAAGATTTCGTTTTTTTTTTAAAAAAAAAAAAATTTCCCCTTCTTAATCCTTATAGTCGAGTCAATGCTAGTGAGCCTGGTGTAAGTTGAGGTGTATGTTGAGATGTATAGATGTATAGAAACGATTCTTCTTTCTGTTATAATCACGCCCAATGTTGAACCTCATTAAAAATACATAGCAGCGTAGTAATAATTCATGTAACAGTCAATGACGCTCAAGTTGAGAAATGCTGAATAAACCCCTGGTTAGAGCTTCTATTCTGTTAGGAGGGTGGATTGGAAGTGCTGAAATTCGCAATGACAGAAAGAGATACCTACATGTAATATGTCTGGGTCGGGTAATAAAGGGTGATGTCCTTTTAATCTGCAAAACACAGCACATACCTACCTACCTAGGTAGGCAGGTACCTATAGTAATCTTAGTGGAAAGTTTGCGCATGTCAAGTATAGATACCACTAGGTATAGTATCACTGTTAGGTTTAAAACTTATCATGTTGCTAAATAAACCAAAAATATATATATATATATATATGTAGGATAGGAGGAAAAAAGAAAAAGCAAACAAACAAACAAAGATATAAAGAAATTGAATTCACCTAAGTATAATAATATCTTTCTACCAACACCTCACCTTGCATAACCAATCCACTGCATTGACTAGGTAAGTACTAGGTAGTTGGGGGTTCTCCTTATAGGGGAGAGATCTATCATTATCTGACCTAGCTTGCCTGGCCACTACAAGGTGGTTTCTCTTGATCATTCTTTATTCGTTGCCTTGTTTGGGCACACTTGCTTATCTACCAGGTGAGTACTTTTTTCACTTTAGTAGGTATTTTCTTTTGTTTACTGGAGCGGGGTAACGGCGGTTAAAGCATTGAAGCGTCTTTGCATCTCAACTTTTACTTGGAATACAACCAACCAGAGTAAAGTTTAAAATTCCTGCTTTAATGGTTTTCATGTGCGTTTCAAGGTACCTGTTCGAGATAGGCTGGTTTTGTCTCGGCTGTCAACTAGGGACCTTCCTAAATGCTGACCCCGACTTAGTTCGCAAGCTTATATTCATCGATTCACATAAAATTATCGACATAATGCCTGGGAGGTTGGCATGGTGTGACTTTTGTGATCGATCGTTTGGTAGCCAGAAAGCGTTGGACCAGCACCTTCGAGATTCGCCCGCCCATGCTTTTGAATGTACAGCCTGCGATAGGTGGTTTGCCAGCCAGAAAGCGTTGGACCAGCATCTTCGAGACTCACCCACCCATTCCCCATATTATGATAGTGGGCCCCATGATCGATCTTTCGACAGCCATAAGGCAGACCAGCTTTATCAAGACCAAACCGCTCCTGTTCCTTCCTCAGCACCTGCCCGCCCGTGCTCCATCTTGTGATTATGCGCTGCACTACCCCGAGACCAATCTTTTTTGATACCGAACTACCGAATTTTGAACCAGCGTTTATTTTTTTTAATCACACGCTTTCATTCAAGTGATATGCTAATATGATATGCTAATAGGCTGTGAAGGGACTATGCGCTGTTACCTAGCTCTTGAACTATTTGTTGATTTGATTAAGCTTGTGGCAATCTCTGATGAGGTGGAGTTCATGGAAGTTACGAAAACCCGCGATTTTTTCTCTTCTTTCTTTTGCAATAATATTGATCAGACAGGAAAGTTCTATACGTCTTCTTCAGCTGATATTCTAGGAATGTGAGCCTAAGACAGAAATTGAAATCATTAGTAATTTGACAATGTAACTATATAGTATCTAAATTGAAGACAACTAAATAAGGTAGTCTGTATATTATATCTATACAATCAAAAACTCTGGATCATTGGGGTCAATGATCTAGAAATCATATAACACTTGAAAGCCTGTATGTATCGAAGGTAAGGTAACGGGAGAAATGATATCCTGGCTCAAGTCAAGGCAGGGGGTTTATGTAGGTCATGATGCCTAACCAGCTGTCAGCTATCTGAAGTACGTGTAGAAAAGACTGCCTGGCACCACTAAGGAGAGTGCATAGTATGTAAAGGAGAATGGGAAATTCTTTCAAATGGCCGCCCATCTACTACCTGTGTTGTCTCCGGCAAATCATACTCAAGAGGGGGCCTCAAAACGTGTCCGAAATGAGGTCAAGTGTCCTTAGCATACGAAGAATTGCGGAAATGACGGTCACGTGTATATCTACCGCAAGGATATAAGAGATATCACAAGAACATTTGTGGCGATTGGAGCTGGATTGGCATTGGATTGGAGATCATAGTCGGTGAGCTGGCAACCCTGACCGATCGATCGGATAGCCGGAACCCAATAGTTAGGCTCCAAGTGGGTCGAGGAATGTATGCTTTGAGCGTTCGAGAACCTCTCTATAAACACAATTGGTTTTCAGAATTTTGAAACATCTAGAACGATGTCTAGGCAGAGTTGAGTTGGTGTTTCGAACCCTTAGGCTTTGTTGCGGTTGGAAGGGCTCAATATCACTTCGCGCAAAAAAAAACTCTTTCTAGGGAAGTGACGTGGGAATTTGGAAATAGGACACCACTTCGGATATCAGTCGAGACAGTTCTAATAGCTTTACCTGATTCCGAAATTTTACTGTCCTACTTTCCTTCGGTTTCCTTCACTCATTTCCCCGTGTATTTTTTTTTCTTTTTTCCATGTTTTCTTTTCAAATTCACTCGCTCATACGAGCTCATTTCATTCACAGAACCATGGAAAACCAAGGCGTATACAGTGCGAGGTCCGAAACAGTTGACATCATGATCGGATATTGTCACCGCAGGGCAGAAAATTTCCTATCTGAAAGTGGAGCGCGATCGATTTTCCAGCATTGCTGGTTCCGTGGATTGACTGGCGTCTGAAGCGGAAGCGAGTGCTGTCCGTGACGAACCATGGGTCAGTGAGAACCGTTTATTGAAGGATAGGCACCAGAGAGAGTCAAGCAAGGCAGACAAGATCTGCACTGTCCCTTAATGCATGGGATATTTAGGATATTGAGAGGGATGCGATATGTCCACATCATAATGGCACTGTTACTTTCAGGCCCTTGCAGTCAAGATGACTATTGATGACATTGCCTCCCCCTATTAATTTTTTTGCTTGAAAGTCTTATCAATGATTCATTGATGATGTGATCGTGGGTTTTACTACTTTTCTAGGGAGAGAGAAGGAAAAAAACTATTTCAATTATTCATTCTTGTGTACTGTACATACTACATACATACCCACCTAGGTACCTTGCTCCTAAATTTTGTAATTAATTTGTGTAGGGTCTTAAAACAAACCATGGAACCACGATCTTGCAATGGATACTGGCTAAGGCAGCCTAATCTTCAAGATTCAATTATTTCCAACAATCTATTTAACATTCCTTTTTTCCTTTTTCCCTTTAAACCCTAAGTGGGCAATAGATTTATTAATCATTTCAACTGTTTTGCATTATTGAAATTTGAATGACATGACCATATAGGAGATGCCTAGGTATTGGCCAAGTATTGTTAGCCAATGCTACCTAGCTATTATCTCGCTCAATAAAGCATGTGTAAATTCCCTATTAGTGCCAGCCGATAGTTTATTCCAATCAGCTGGCTTCTTGAGTAATTGATAGCGCACATTTTTCCGAGGTGCCTTTGGCACAGTCATTGGGTGCCATGAATTGGCAGACCTCAAAACCAAACTGGAAACATCCCTTGTGGTCAGAGCTGAAGTCAATTTCGGTTGCTCGGGCGCTGGCACCGACCGAACTTGGCAAGGATTAAGAGATACCTAGTACTATTCCTGTGCCTATCCCGATAATAAAAACAGACAGACAAAAATCCAGACCAGATAGTCTTTCGAAGTTTAAGCTACCTAGGTTGTTGAGGGTTTTCGCTGATAGAAATCAGTGTTATCTTTGATTGGTTTGAATGCGATGCCCCGGGCTTTTAGTCTTCTAATAGGGCCAAAGTAGTGCGTTGAAGGATCAGAAAGTGGCAAAGCTGAAGGTCTTGTACTGCCGAGTGCCTACTACTTACTATCTACTCAAGTCGTGGAGCCCTTTAGCGACTGGTGAGAACTGATTATTGTCACTCTCTAGTCTCTACCTGCAGATTTCCTATACTAGTGTAAATCTGAGCCGAATGCATGAATAACAAGATGGAGGGTCTCTTAGATAAATCAAATGGATTTTAATACCACAGTCAGTGACCTGGTAGTTGGACTCCCCCTTTTAAGATTTCTGTCAAGGATGCGGCGAACTTTCCTTGAATAAGAGAAAGCAATGGCCATGATCGACTAACGTGAATAGATGGAGAAGGGTTGTGAGGTGCCATCTGGCATTAACAGCCTCTAGTGTAATAAGATTGAAACACATAACAGACATTTCCTGCATGAAGGAGGGGGGAAAACAAAGGATAGCGGTGGCCAATGAGCAAGGTGGGATAACTCACAATCTAGCAGGGATCTTCCACTTTCGAAGTCGACAATAATGCCAGCGCCCGAGGACGGAGATGCCCTGAACTGTTCAGGAAACTCCCTCTAGGTTAAGTTCTAAGTTCTTCTTTCATGTCTCGCTGGACGGAGCAATCGGCTAAAATTGCGATTCAGTCAACCGAGTTTCCTAAGAAATGGGTCAAGAGGTTATTTCATTTCAACTCAACAGACGAAACAAAACCCACGTGGGAAAAGTCGTACAGAAGAAAGTACGAGTTAAATAATAATGCCCAACAACCTAGAATAATAACAATACCTTACAATGGTTGCTGATGATGTGATGAACTCAAATCAAATCTGGTACAAGAATAAATGACAAGTCAAGAGGGGTGGATGCCCCCGGGCCCCCACAAGGGGGTTGGGAAATTCAATACTTCCTAGATTATTATTTGTATTTTTTATTATTAGCAGGTCGTGATGATGATCCATCCCATCCTTATTCGGACTGTTTCATCCGCCCCTGGTAAAGACGTGTCAACCTTTGCAGGGGTCGCTCGCTGGCGGACCAGGAGTTGCCCACGCTAATTAAACTATAACCAATAATGGGTTAGCGCAATGCAGCTAGTGGTGGCACTTGCCCAGCTCCACTAAGACAAGCGAGATTTCGATTCCCATGTTCTGTCTTCTGATTGGTTCCTGGCTCAGGTACGGATATTTTAGTTTGCTGATGCCTACCGAGTAACCTTTTTTCTCCGGAACAGTTCGAAAACAATATTAATATTAACTAACCAAAAAACAATAGAATAATCCAAAGCTAATAATACTCCGGATGAGCCACAATGTGAGTAACTATTGTCTAATGATGCTATCATGCCCGTGATTGACTTATGTGTTGAGATTCGGTCAACAGTAGGGGCGTTTTCTCAGGTGTGGCTTGTTCGTACCGAAGAAACTATTCTTATATATGCTCTACCTAAATAGTACTGGATGTAGCACTCCAGAGAAGGTAAGTAGGTAAGACTGAGTAGTAGTGGTGGCAACACAATCCCATGACGTTTCTCGAAGAGTAGAAGGTAGACACAAGAGTTCAACACCGCGTCAGCACCTTTATGTCGGGTTTTCGTTTATTTAAAAGGACAATTCTTCGGCGCGAAACTCTTAAGAATGATGATGATGATGATGATGATGATGATGATGATGTCTTCATATCTCGTGGAAGACAATGTGAACAAACCCTTCTTCTTCCATCTGATTTCCACATGAAATTAGTACTGTTCTAATTTCCCCATACCCAAAACTAGCGCTTAGTAGAATAGGAACATCTACCTTGATGAAATAATGATAACAACAAGAATAATAATAGATACCTTGGAATAATAATACTGGTACTAAGAAAATCCTGGTAAATACCCTATTCCCTATGTACCTTAGCTCTGCTGTATTACTCGGTATCTTACCGTCGGAGATAGTTCGTTTGCCATTCCCCCCCCGGTACAAAGTCATCCCTCCCCAACGCTAACTGGTGGACTGAAGATCGAAACAGCCCTGGTAATACAAGTGTATTGCACCGTACTATGGGTGTGGCCCCTCTACTCTCCCAACCAATCACCCCCTGCCGGCTCCCCCAGACATGACCACCACCAGACCACTCAGTCGTCCACTCTGCTTTTCCTCTCAACTTCATTTTCTTTTGTTCCTTTTCAGCCTTTCCTCTCTTCCCTTATCTCTTTTCTCTCCTCTTTTCATTCTTCTGCCTCTTCCTTTCTTCTTCTTTTCCTTTTATTATTTTGCTTCTTTTCCTTCGCTATTTTTATTTTTTTCTTTTCACTCTCCCTTCCGACCTTTCCGCTCGACCTCGCCCGTTCGCATTTCTGGCCCGTCCTCGTGGCCGTCCGCTCCTTAGAATTGTCTCCCTGACCTCTGTGACAACAAATCTATCCATCGACTTCGGCCCTTTCTGCACTGTACCCTGCGGAATTGTTCAATCTTCGGATCACCAACACGGTCGGGGAGCCACTAATATTTGTATTCCTATCTATACTTGCCGCCTCTACCGTCGTGAAAACATTACAAATTTTTCTTCGCAAACGGCGAAGTGTTGGTTTTAATAATTAGGTCGTGTGAATCAGGTCGAGGGAAATCAATGGTTGTCCTTCAAAATTGAAGACCTCCAGACAATCTTGGGCTTTC
The DNA here is from genome assembly GCA_027569155.1 of Aspergillus haitiensis. Lineage (NCBI taxonomy): Eukaryota > Fungi > Ascomycota > Eurotiomycetes > Eurotiales > Aspergillaceae > Aspergillus > Aspergillus haitiensis. The sequence goes on from JAPDEO010000016.1 coordinate 543,930, forward strand.
CAATCTTTGTAGGGAAGTCGCATTGGTCTGGAGGTCCTTTTCCGTCTGGATCATCTCAACTCTGAATTATCGTCATTTTCACATTACGGTAGTCTGTTAAGGTAAATCTTAGTCGCTGTTTATTTATTTTTTTGGCTCTTAGATGAAGCCATATATCAGCAATGACTTCGATTTCTCTACCTCTCCAGTCTACTCCATCGTTTTCCCATTACTTTGATCCGGCTGACCTGCCGACCAGACATAGCCGTCGCAATTTGGCCATGTCTACACCACTTCCAAATCCACACTTTGTCTTCCCAGCACGCGATCCCGAAAACCAACATTTGCAAGGGTCAGATAATGTCAAGAGCGATCGACCGGCCCTGCCTGCATTCTCTTTTAACCCGGGATCTAGTGACACAGCACAACCATCAGTGACAAACCATGCGTTGGGTCGGCCAGGCGGACATCACCGCAGACAGTACAGCGAGTTTGTTGGAGGCGAGCGCTTTTTTGGCTCGGGGCCTGTAGGCGCTGGCCATGCCAACGACGAGGGTCCAACAGTCGCAGCACCTGTCAACCTTCCTTCTCCAGGACCTGGATTTGGGGGAGGCAACCGACGTCGCCACGCTCATCGACGCTCGGCAGCAATATCTAGCGTAGATTTAACCGCCATTTCAAATGCGCTGGATGTGAAGCCCTATGCCGAAAGTGCTCCTTGCACACCAGCGGATCCGATGCGGGATCACAGAACCCCGGATGAACCGCCTAAACCTGTAGCATATCTAGAGACCGGTGTATCACGAATGACACCGCCAAGTTCCCCACAGCTGCATACTCATAAACTCTCTTCAAGCCCTCGAAACAAATCGAAGCATCTTTTAACGGATGCTCGTCGCTCCGACGACACTCTCTCGAAGGACTCGAGAAGGAACTCTCTAGTCCAGCAGGAAACTTCAACCGAGAAGAGTGAAATCGCCGATCTGTTTGAGAATTCTGAGGTTTCATTGGGTAGCCAGAACTCAAAGCCTAGACCAAAGACTGCAGATGCATCTCTAATGTTTGATTTCAGCGGGAGCAGTTTATCAAATGATAGCTCACCATCAAAACGGCCGCTCTCTGCGGCAGGCCATTCTCGTGCTCACAAAAGCATGTCGTCTGGAAATTTTGATGAGACTTTAAGGAAAAAGCACTATATGGATGATGTTCTTTTGCATAACTCGTTCCGACGTTCCTCTGATGAGGACTCAAATGCATCCACAGACGATTTGCATGGAACATCAGAGTCCCCAGCTTCTAAAAAGTCAAAGACTAAAAAGAGGCAAAAAAAGGTACGATCATGGGCAGGCTCTTTGTTCCCTAAAAGTAAGGGCAAACGGCCTCAGTCGAAGAAGGATACTTTGGAGACAGTCTCAACTATTCATCCTCCTATACTCACTAGGACAAACTCGGATCTTGGATCAGGTTTAGATGTGGATTTTGATGATGATACTATTGTTGTTATTCGAACCCCAACCAACCCGACGGCCCCAGAATCTCGACAGCCTTCAACCGACGCTGACAATTGGTCATCTTTGGAAGACTCTTGGAAGCCAAGAAGTTTCTACGAGCAAACCTCGTCTAATGATGCCTTGAGCCCGGTAATTGATTTGGATGCCGCTTTAGGACCCTTCAACACACCAGACATGAGGTCTGGTCGTGTTCCAGAAAGCGGCTTCTCAGCGGCAACTAAACGAATGTATAGTGGTGGACGACGCGGGGAGTTTGTCGGTCCAGAAATGCGCTATCATCGACGTGCCGAGAGTGCCCCGGAAATGCCACCTTTTGATCGTAGTTTCCTGGGCAATAACCGTTTCGCGACAAGTTCGTCGTTAGAAAATCCGGATGTTTTTTACGAAGAAGAGGAGGATGCTTTCTTAGCAGCTACTAGTGAATCTGCCAAGGACAGTGAGGAACAGTTACAAACCTTGCCAGCCGAAGCCTCTAGCTCCGGTGCAAATACTGGAGACAATCAGTCAGAGGATAGCAAGGAAAGCTCCGGCACTGTTACTCGGCAACCATTGGTTGATGTTCTCCAATCCAAAAATGAAGCCTCCAGAATTCAGAACCCGGAAATGGTAGAAACGGAAACAGCTCGAGTGTCCCCTCAAACAACTTGTGATGAAGAGAAAATTGAGGAGGTGCAGAACTTTCGTGGTGAGCCCTCGAATGTGAGAAATCCATTCTCCAGCCGACCAAAGACTCCAGTCGAATTAGGAAAGGGCGAAGATCATAAACGGAGAATCCTGGTGCCCCCAAGCCCCGATGTTTCACCCCGATTTTTACCTTCCGACCCTCGACCTGTTACCTCCCCCACTGAACTCTCTACACAAGTTCCCCACTTTTCTCTCCAGAGTCAATATTCTTTACCAAATTCGTCTTTCCCGTCTCCGGATTTCACTGTTTCCTCCGAAGCTCCCCGCTCTATTACCACATCATCGACAACGGACCGTAATTTTTCGAATCCATCATATACCCAGTCGATGGAGTTTCCCCATGCGTCCGTTGAAGATGTCCCTTCATTGACCAGTAGCGCATCGACTATGACCAACACATTGAACCGTGTGTCTGCTACATTTTTCTCGCGGCCTCGCCTATCAACAGACCGCTCAGCTTCCTTTTCTGCTGCTGTTAACCGTCGTTCTAGCCAGGTTGGTAACTCAAAAAGATCAAGCCTCGCGAGTTTATCCAAGCTTGTCGTTGGCCCCCATGCCGAGAGGAGTAAACTTAGTTACGAAGAAAAGCCTCCAGGAGACGAACCTGAAAAGGCTAGGAAAAAGGGTCGCCGAATTAGTCGTCTCATGCACTTTTGGAGAACAAAAGATAAGGAAAAACCAAACGGAAATGCTGTTGAAAAATAGCTGCAGTCATGAGAATACGCTGCTTTAAAAAGCCGTCACCGACCCTTGTTGTACATAGTTTCCACATCACGATTCGACATGGTCTTTGCAAGACACATTTCGATATTTGCCTTCCATTTCTTTTTCAGCCGGTCCATTTTTATTGTTGGGATACCTGACGAATCTCTTTTGGTATGTGATTACAAGCGTAAGAGTACGTCGATACTCTATATATTTTTATTCTATTTTTTCTTGTCTCTCGTTCCGGCCGGTTGCACTATTTGAGCACATCGTTCTCTACTGTGACTTTTTTTTCTTCTTCATTTCTTATCGATCGTTTTTTCAGCCTATTTTTCTTACAATCTTTCTTGTTTAATTTTCTGGTGATTTTATACATTTTGCCTCTAGTCTACTTTCTTTCATGAGACATTTTGAGCCGACAAGTCTACTCGGTTATCCTACATGGTCAAAGCCATTTTTTTGCTCTGGATTCTTAAAGGGGTTGCCTGTCAGGTTATAAGGAAGCTTTTTATGGCCAAGAATCATCTAGAGTCAATTCAATCTACACTCCACGTCATCAACTTGATGACCCTTGTGTATTCCTCCTGGTTGCTATGTGTACTTCAAGTACATTCGTAAGTCATTGATTGTTTGGCCCCCTTGGTGTCAAATAAGTAGTAAGTAGTATTAGCTAGAAATATAAAACAAATACCCAAGATACCAATCACCACCTAATTGTAGTTTTGAGCTTAGCACAGTAGAAAACCACTGTCAACTAATTGACACACACTAAAAGTTATAGCCACGCACATCCACCAAGCCTGAGGACGGTAAAAACCATATATATAAAATTCCAAAAAGGGGCATATAATATGTAGACGGCGGTAAAGCTGTGATACAATCTTGTTTAAAAAAAAAACCGACGGCTATGTCGATAGAGTTATTCCAAAGATTGAAGAGTAGGGTCTTTTGCGTGGCCCACGGCCATCTCTGGTAAAAGGCAAGAAATGGATTCTGAGCTAGGCCCACACACCCATGATATGGGAGACCTAAAAATGTATTATATACCTGCAATTATACACAGGTTCGAATCTCGGACTTGTTTGCTAAATATCATTTTCTCGACAACAATTTAATATTCTCTATGGCAATATTTAAGAATTTTCTGTTGTTAATTACTAACCAGCTTTAATATTATGTATCTAATGTTAAATAATAAAATAAAAATATTTTATTATTAAATTAACATCCAAATACCTATGTGTAGGTCCTCTTATTGTCGGTGTTCCAGCGGGCCGATTTCCATCGGACTCCATAAAACAAAGGGAAAAAAAGAAAGAAAAAAGTCAAAGTCAATCAGGCCTCTCACCCCGCAAATCATATCCTATAACAAGACACTAAAAATAATACGAAGGCCAATGAGATAAAAAGGGAAAAAAGTATGGGACCACCCCGAGCAAGCACTGCTTCCAAAAGAAAGCCTGGGAAAGGCGAGAACAAAAAGGACAAGAAGAGTACTAGTGGCAGCAGCAGTGCTCTATCTTCTACTGCTTCTGCCCAACAACCACCACCTCGACGGCGGCCACAAGGCCAACTGCAACAGCAAACGCAACCCGACTCGGAGAACGAGAAGTTGATTGACCTCTCCAGTACCATTCCACTAACTCTACAGCAGTTGGTCCTCAATGTATTCAAATTCGCATTATTACAGAGCCAGAATAACACCAGGACTGCGACGGTCCCTTCGTCTCCCAGAGACGAGCAAGACCCAAATCCAGAGACGCTGGCCGAGGAGCCAGAACTGGATATCAAAAGTCTAATTCAGACTATCAAGTCCCATTTGTATAATCGGGACTTCGACTCTGCTTTTACAGAAGCGAATGGAGACCTACTCCGCGCCTATGCTCTACGATGGAGTGCGGCTCGCGCACTGGGGTATGCCGGTGTGTTCAAGTCGTTACTAAAGGACCTAATCAAGGGCGACGAAGGTATCCTTAGTGGTGGCTCTGGGCTCAGCCCGTATAGCCTACCGAGAAAGAACCACATCGTGTGCATCGGCGGTGGTGCGGGGGCAGAGATAGTTGCCCTCGCTGCCGCCTGGAGAGACTTGATGGATGAACTCGACCAGACCGGACAGCCCTGTCCAACGAATAACAGTCTCTCGGATTCCCTCGAAGCTGTATCGTTAGAAAGTGAGGAAAGGGGGCCCTCCCCTGCAACAACTACAATCGATACGTCGTCCACGAATGAAGTGCCATTAAGGTCCACTCACCCACCGAGTCTCTCCATTACAGCGGTTGATATCGCTGACTGGTCATCTGTTGTGGACCGGTTATCTTCTGCCATACGATCACCAATAGTTCCAGGGTCCAAATCGCACCCAGCGCCATTGTGTCAGGGCTCGACTACTCGCGATGGCCTCGAGGATACCGCCGATTTCGTGGTTGATTTCAAACACCTAGATGTCCTCTCAATGTCAGACGGTAGCCTCTGCGATTTATATCTTTCCCGCACAACAGGAGCTTCAACCGTCATGGTAACCCTCATGTTCACATTGAATGAGCTCTTTTCAACATCTATGGCCAAAACAACCGCATTCTTACTTCGCACCACGGATATTCTAGATCCTGGAACGGTCCTTCTCGTTGTGGACAGTCCAGGAAGCTATTCCACGCTGAAATTGGGGAAACAGGTTAAGCTTCAAGGAACTTCCGACCCAAGTACTGCCCAAGAGAGACAATATCCGATGAAATTTCTTTTGGACCATACCCTGCTTTCGGTTGCGAAGGGGAAGTGGGAGCGAATATTCTCCCAGGACTCACGTTGGTGGAGGAGAGACGCAACACGCTTACGATATGATGTTGGAGAAGGAGCTGGCTTGGAAGATATGAGGTTCCAGGTACATGTCTACCGCAGATTATGATAATGATGTTTGGGTATAGTTACAGTTAATGGGTATAATTGTTATCTAGTGGGAGGACATGTGAGGAGTTGACTTCTCGTTAGATTTTCCTTTCTCAATGTACTTCAATACATATTTTCAAGCTTAAATTTTATCCAGTTCCTTGCGTTCTCTCACCCTCTTGCTTCCTCTTTCCTTTTCTTTTACTCTACCTGCGTGATTTATATGGAGTAGGAGAGGAATAGATGTGATATTGCTACAAGTGTTAAGAGAGGAAATAACAAGTAAAAAATCAAAAGCTCAAGGAGTAGGGAACAAGCAGACAACATCAATTCGCCATGGAGATTATGCACGCCCAAGGTCCAACCAATAAGAGTAAAACAGAAAGAAAGGAAATAAATGAGTACACGTCCGTTTAGTTTTTTTTTTTTTTTCTTTTCATTTTTCATCCACGAGGGACATTAATTAGCTCCTTAGACCTAGTAGGAGGCTTGTGCTCTTTCCACCGTCCTTGCCTTCACCACCTGGTAGATATGTAACATTGGGATTGCTTGCAAGGGTATGTGCAATCTCCTTGCTGGCCTCGATTCTACGGATCTCGATGAGACCGTTTCCAGCCCTTGCGACTGCCTTGCTGATAATATCGGCACTCTCGGCTTCACCTTCAGCGCGGATAACGTTAGCCTGGCGTTCCTGTTCGGCCTTCTCGACGATGAATCGTGCTCTTTCAGCATCTTGTTGCGCAATCTGCTTCTGCTCGACGGCACGTGTGAACTCCTTTCCAAAGGTCATATGGGTAATTGACACGTCTTCGAGGGCAATGTTGAATTGCGCGGCCCGCTTCATAAGGTCGGTGCGAATGCGGTTGGAGACAGCCTCACGCTGGGTGATGAGCTCGGCGGCGTCGAACTGGGCGACAATAGCCTTGAGGACTTCGTTTCCGATCGATGGGAGGACACGCTCATCATAATCGGTACCGTAGGACTATCCCCGCAGAATATTGTTAGTCACGGATATTATGGGATTATGGGAGCACCAGGGAGCTCCCTTCAAAGTGATAGAAAAGATAGACTAGATAAGTAGATAGATATGAAAGGGAAAGACATACCTGGTAGATTGCCGGCAGCTTCGGGACTTCAGGGCGGTGCAAGACTCGCAGGGTTAAGCTAACCATCTGCAAATCCTTACTTCCGGTAGTTGTAGAGATATTGCGAGGCTTAGTGCGAACATCGTAGATGATAGCCTTCTGCAGCCAAGGAACGAGGAAATGTGTGCCCTCGTTGACAACCTTCTCCTGTACACCAGACAACCGGTCGAAGATGACAGCGCGGGTACCACCACGGACATCGTAGATTGAGGCGTTAAAGAGCATGGCTCCCGTGGCCACTGGGACAGCCAGACGGTAGATATTTTGCAGAATATTAGCAGCCATGATGAAGAGACGGATGGATGGGGGGAGGGTCGGTTGGGGAGTGTCTGCTGTGCTTTTGATGGGTTTCTGTGATGATGTCGGGCTTTTCGCTGCTGTCCCAAAGCGGACTAGTGCCTGCACTTCCAACTTCGCCGTTTTGGCCCGAGGCGAACGTCGACTCTTCTTCCTACGTCCTGCCTCGCTTTCATTCGCACTTCGTGTTTATCTTCAACCGTTCACTCTCTTCAATACTCTCACAATGGGTGGCTCTTTGGATCCCAAGAATGGATAGTGAGCTTCCCCCTCTCCCCGGGCGTTCCGGTGCTTTTAGTGAAAGACTCCCTGGGGTCTCCCGGGCGGTCGCTTCACGACTTTGCTCATCAGGAATATAACCCCGTTTCGCAACAATGGATCTCTTTATGATGAGGGATATTTGCCGTGTTTATCCTATAGCAGTAGCTAACATGAGTATAGTTACATTGGTGGCTGGGGTGAACTTGGTAGGTCCCAAGAACCTCTATGCTAGTCAGACTCTTCTATGAACGTCTCAACGCCAATCAAACGCTTGCCAACTGGATTCAAATATCTTCAATCAAACATCTTTTTGATTGCCACGAATTTCGACTATCCCACAGGCGATATAGAGAGCCCGACCTGTCCTGAGTGTATACTAATCGCTGGAACTTGATACAGGTTGCCCTACCCCCCAGCGTGTGACCACCTTCTCTTTGTCCCCCAACCGTCAGCGTCCTCTTGCTGGTGCCTTTAACGCTGCTATCTTCAACACCTTCCGAAGGTGCCGTCACCAGATCCTCTACGTTGTCCCCCCTTTCGTTGCCGCCTACGCTGCTATGAACTGGGCTATTGAGCGGTATGCACTCTCCCCAACATCCGGCTTGTTGTTTAGGGCATTTCCTAGACAATTTTCGTGACTCATGGCTAATATTACCTCAAACTTTCTGCTTCTCATCAGCAACGAGTACTTGAACTCTAAGCCTGGCCGTCTTGCTGAGGGTGGTGATGAATAAATGTATCATCTTGTGTGCGAGGGATAAATAATGAGAGGGTGTGCGTGTGTCTGTAGGAGATATGCAGAGCAAGGCAGATGGTTTTTTTTTGTGATTGCGCTGTACAGTAACTAGAAGCAATCGAACGTATTGCAATTTTATTTGTCTTGACTTAAGTCTATTCTGACGTCTATGCTGCTAAGTGGAATGATATGGTAAAGAAATGTAAAAAAAAAAAAAAAAGGCTAACCAAATATTGTAGTATGCCTAACCTGAAATCTCTCCAGTGATGTCTTTTTAAAATCTTATTACTGATGCTCTTGTACTTTCAATTTTATAATTCTTTCTATCCCCCCACACAGGGGCCATTGGTTCAGGTGTTGACTGGTATATGAGGCGGAAGTCCTTCCGCTTTGGGATACAGTCGGATGGGGGGAGATGGGACTCCATCTACCAATTACCAATGACAGTAGTGATGTTCTATGGAAACTAGGATGTTACGGCTGATAAATATGAGAGAAAAGGTTTATAGTATAATATTATAACATGATATATGGTAATGCAGTATTGATACGCGGCTATTGGGTGAAAAGGCCTTAAGTCAGTGCAGCCTGAAAGAAGAAGCAAAAAAAAAAAATGCTGGAAAAGATTCAGGTTGGTAACCCAATTACCCAATCGTACCTAGAATAAAATACACATACAGCATTTCAGTTTCTTTTTTTTTTTTTTACCCTTATCCTACACCCCCCACTCCGCATGCGTTCTTCTTTATTTTTCTACTTCTCTCGCTCACTTTCCTCATCTTCCTCCCTTCTATCCCCTCCTCGCATCACTCGTTTGAGTCCCTTTCTGCTCTCACTCTATCCCCGTCCTCACCACTCTTCCCACTCTTCCCACTTCATCACCATGAGCGAGATCACTCACCCCACCATCAAGGGTATGTAATTTTCCTTATCCATCACTACCAAAAATTTACCCCGCCTTCCAATAGACTTAGCTTGACCAAGACCACCAATTGAACAATCTTCTCCTGGGATAAGCTTTCAGAAAAATTTGGTTTTGGTGGCTTTTCTGCCTTGCTGGCTTTGTGTCTGGCCGAACTAATGTTTAATCCCTCTAGATGGCTGGTTCTCTGAGCAGTCCAATATGTGGCCCGGCCAGGCCATGAACCTCAAGGTTAACCAGATCCTACACCACGAGAAGTCCAAGTACCAGGATGTCCTCGTCTTCGAGAGCAGCGACTACGGCACTGTCCTTGTCCTCGACAATGTCATTCAATGCACTGAGCGTGATGAGTTCTCGTATGTATTGCCCTCGATGCCATGTTCTAGTTTTTCCTTAAGGATCCTGTTCCTCTCTGACCTCTTGCGTAAATGACCACATGATGAAACTAATCTAATCTGCCTATAGCTACCAGGAGATGATCACCCACCTGGCTATGAACTCTCACCCCAACCCTAAGAAGGTCCTCGTCATTGGTGGTGGAGATGGCGGTGTTCTGCGAGAGGTTGTCAAGCACGAGACCGTCGAGGAGGCTATTCTGTGCGATATCGACGAGGTAAACTATGTTTTGACTTGAAATGAGTAATTTTTCCATGAGAATGAATGACTGAGGGAAAGCTCTAGGCTGTCATCCGTGTTTCCAAGAAGTACCTTCCCGGAATGAGCATCGGTTTCCAGCACCCTAACGCTAAGGTCCACGTTGGGGATGGATTCGAGTTCCTTAAGAGCCGTGTCAATGAATTCGACGTTATCATTACCGACAGCTCCGACCCCGAGGGCCCTGCCGAAAGCCTCTTCCAGAAGCCCTACTTCGAGCTTCTTAACAATGCTTTGCGCGATGGAGGTGTCATCACCACCCAAGGTTGTTCGTCGCCTTTCCTTTTATCCCTTCTGCCCATCCCTTCTGCCCATCCCCTCCCAATTTCTTTTCTATCTGTCCTATCTCTCTTTTGACAGGCCCCCCTGAACCTGTCTCGTGTCTCCACCTCCTATATTTCCCTCGTCCCTCTCCTTCCTTTCTTCTCTCTCTCTCTCTCTCTCTCTCTCTCTCTTTTTTTTTTCTTCCTTCAAAAGAAGAATAGTTGGAGCTAACGTGATTCTTCGCCAACCACCCGAATATCCGGGACCGGTTTGGACCCATGTTTTGTTCATATCTAGCCGAGAACCAATGGCTTCACCTCCCTCTAATTGCCAACCTCAAGAAGGCCTGCAAGGAGGTCTTCCCCGTCGCCGAATACGCCTACACTACCATCCCTACCTATCCCTCCGGTCAGATTGGCTTCATGGTTTGCTGCAAGGATGCTAACCGCAACCTTCGCGAGCCCCTCCGCAGCTGGTCTCGTGAGGAGGAAGAGAAACTCTGCCGCTATTATAACCAGGATATCCACCGGGCAAGCTTTGTTCTCCCCAACTTCGCCCGCAAGGCTTTGGACGCATAGATTAATTTCTTTCCTTTTCTCCATAATGTTTTCAAAATAAAATCTGCTATCTGTCTTGAAATTGGGGTTTAGGGCCTTCCAAAAATTTTTGAGGCCCAAAGGGTTGCTTGTATGTGTGAGGTGATAATTGATGATGAATCTGACGATGATGAATAAATAAATGTAACAATGGCTTTTACTTTTGCCCACACTCTTCTTTCTTTTTTATATCTTTTATTCAGATTCTCTGATACTCCATTTTGCTGCTTTCATAAAGTAATCTTCTGAGAAGGTTTGGTCGTGACTTATTGATTTAAACCAATGAATACCTAGTAATGTAGTTGGATGATAATACCATACATGTGAAATAGCAAGGAATGGGGCGTGGAGCTAAACATGCATCCATGGCTCTCTTAGATATTACGGTAAAACAAATAAGAAATAATCATTGGTATTCATTTTTTAAGCTCATCCTTCTATTTCTACCAGACATGACCAAGAAACTGGTAATTTTGTTTCGCGGGGGGCGAAATTCGTCATTAAACCGAGGGGATTATCCTTCAGATATTTTTTTTTGCTCCGAGGGATTCTTCCTCATTCCGTAAAAAACCATGTACCCATAATGTAAAAGGAAATAAGAAAAAGATTAACAAAAGAAAAGGTGAGAAATCACGACGCTAATATCGGATGTCTACAGAATCTGCTGGAAGGCACGGTTGATGGGAGAGCGGATGGGAACACCCTTCCAGAAATCGATAGTGGCAAGGGCGCGCTTGCTGATACCCTCGGGGGTGATTTCGAATTTCTATCAAATCAATGTTAGTAAATGTGTATCGAAATTTTTTCAAGAGAAATCATTTCATGAACTTACTGCGTAGACCTCCTTATAAGGACCGGAGGCGCCGAAGCGGTTTAGACCGAATTGCTCGTGAGAGTAACGTTCCCAGCCCATGGTTGAGCAGGCCTCAACGGACATAACAGGGATGCCATCAGGGAGAACAGACAACTTGTATTCCTTGGGCTGAGCATCGAAGACTTCGAAGCAAGGAACGGAGACGACACGGGCGACGACGCCGTGGTTCTTCTGGAGGTAGTTGGCGGCATCGATACAGATGCTGACTTCAGAGCCAGTGGAGATAAGGGTCACGGTGGCGTTAGGAGCCTCGAGAACGGGGTAAGCACCCTTGAGAGCGGCCTCAATGGTGGAATTCTCAAGCTGGGGTAGGTTCTGACGGGTAAGCGCCAGGATACTGGGAGTGTGCTTGGAAGTAAGCGCGGAATAGTAAGCTGCGCTAGTCTCGTTACCATCGGCAGGGCGCCAGACCATGCAGTTGGGCAGGGCGCGGAAGTGGGCAAGAGTCTCGATAGGCTGGTGGGTAGGGCCATCCTCACCGAGACCAATGGAGTCGTGGGTGGCAACGTGGATGACGCGAACGCGAGACAGGGCAGATAGGCGAACGGCACCGGCAGCGTACGAGACGAAGTTGAGGAAGGTACCGGCGGCGGGGATGACAGTGCCATATGCAGCAAGACCGTTCATGACGGCAGCCATGGCGTGTTCACGGACACCATAGCGCAAGTAGCGGCCGGACCACTCACCAATGCCATACTCAGGAGGCTGGAAGTCAACGGCGTTCTTCCAGCGTGTGTTGTTGGAGCCAGTCAGATCAGCAGATCCGGAGAGAAGCTCGGGAACAACAGAGTGAATCTTCTCAAGGACAGCCTCGGACAGCTTGCGAGATGCAATAGCGGGATCGGAAGGCTTGTAAGTGGGAAGGCTCTTCTCCCATCCCTCGGGAAGCTTGCCAGCAAGACGGCGGGTGAGATCGGCGTGCTCGGCGGGGTACTCAGAGGCATACTTGGCGAGGAGCTGGTTCCACTCCTGTTCCTTGGCGGCACCTTCGGCGGCGTGCTTGTAGTAGAGATCGTACACCTCCTGGGGAACAACGAAAGACTGAGCGGGGTCAAAGCCAAAGCGCTGCTTAACGCCCTGGATATCATCAGCCTTTAGGGGGTTGCCGTGGACACCGCCGGTGCCCTGAAGCTTCGAACCGAAACCAATGGTGGTGGTGAGACGGATCATAGTGGGCTTGTCCTTGACAGACTTGGCCTCAGCAATAGCAGCCTCAATGGCCTCAAGATCGTTATCACCGTCCTTAACCCACACACAGTGCCAGCCATAGGCCTCGAAGCGCTTGGTCACGTCCTCAGTGAAAGCACACTTAGTGTCACCATCTAGAAGAGGGGGGTTTGAAAATTAGACATCAAATTTCTCAAAATGTGCATAGGCTAAAAAAAATGAGGGGAAATAAAGCGACTTTAATTCTTACCGATAGAGATGTGGTTGTCATCGTAAATGGCAATTAGGTTTCCGAGCTTCAGGTGACCAGCCATGGAAGCAGCCTCGGAGGCAATACCCTCCATAGCACAGCCATCACCGAAGAAGCAGTATGTGTAGTTATCGAAAAGGCTGTATCCGGGCTTGTTGAAGGTACCGCCAGTCTGGGCCTGGGCAATAGCCAAACCAACAGCGTTGGCGAAACCCTGACCCAGAGGGCCGGTGGTAACTTCAATTCCGGGAGTATCGTGAGCCTCGGGGTGACCGGGGGTGATGCTGTCAAGTTGCTATATGTAAATTATTAGTGGGGGAGTTGGAATCCGGTCCACTTTGATGTACTTACGCGGAAGTTCTTCAGGTCGTCCATGGTCAAGGCATAGCCGAAAAGGTGGAGGAGAGCATATTGAAGCATACAGCCGTGGCCGTTTCTTGGATGGTAATCAGCATGAATTTTACTCAAATAGAGGCCGGGGTCCATACGAGAGAACAAAGCGGTCTCGGTTAGCCCAATCAGGGTTCTTGGGGTTGAAGTTCATGAACTTGTTGAAGAGGACGTGTGAAACGGGGGCCATGCCCATAGGGGCACCGGGGTGGCCGGAGTTGGCCTTGGCGGTAGCATCAACCTAGGGGAAACGTTCAGCATAGATCTCGAGAAAAATTCAACTTGATGAGTAGTCAGAGTATAATGATTCATGTGTCATGCAGTTTGGGCTTCTAGAGGGGAATTGCGTCGCCTATTCGCGCTGATTCTTTCTATCTCAATTTTTTTCCCCTTCTGACGGATGTCGCGGAGGGGTAATAGCCCCGCCGCGGAGATGTCAAGAAATTGATCATTTTTGTCCGGACAAAGCAAGGTTTGGGATTCTCAAAGCCTCCGTAATAGTGTGCACAATGGAAGAGGAGGCGCAATTATCATTATCATCATGATTACTCCAGGGTTGTAGCCATAATAATAATAATAATAACTAATAGGAATAGGGATAGGGACCGCACTAGTGGGAAAGGGAGTAGGGAGAGGAAGAACATACCGCGAGAAGGCGGATGGTGTTGATAGCCAATTGATCCACTTCAGAGTAACCCATGATTGCAGTACTTCTTTTTCCCCTATTGAATTGTGACGAAATCCAAGTCGTTAGTTAAGAGAAGGGAGCTCCAAGATCCGGGATGGCGGGGGAGGGACATACTATTTAAATGATTGAATCAAGGGTATGTTTGGAATCTAGGGTGGGAGATGAAGAGAAAGATCACCGCTAGAGGGAAAGGACGGAGAAAGGGGAGATAGGGTGAGGAAGATGAAAGAAAAGAGGGAGAGTGGGATGGACAGGAAATATGGATGGGGGGAAATCATAAATGGTACCTCCAGCGAGCCTGAGGATGGAGGGGTTGAAATGGGCAGGTGGGGACCATGATGTATTTTGGTGGGTCGGTCTTCACCGGTCACTGCATGTCGTCCTCGGAGCTCTGGCTTCCTTCGCTTTATTTTATTTTATTTATCATGATTATTATCTATTATTTATTCCACCCTCCTGGAGAATAAACTACCGGAGGTAGTGCTTTCTTACATATTCGGCAGGATTGGCGCAATTTTACCATTTGATAGGATCTAGTGAAAATATAGGTAATCATGAGTAATGCCTGCTGCTCTAAGTGATTGAAGGGGGGGGGTTTCTTTGATAACGATTACTGAGAATACCTAACATTTCGGCGGTTAAAAAAAAAGACTATGATCGAAACCAAAGACTAGAAGGGTAAATAAAGGCAATTGACGGCAAAAGGCTGTAGCAAACCCTTAAAACCCGGCCATGGCTGCCTCGAAGAGAAAACAATTATTGTTGAGGGCCTGCCCCTCTTCTTTGTGCCCCAGGCATCAATACCCCGCCGGAAGAATTCCTCAGTTTTATAAAATATAGGTAATTATCCTCAAGTCTAGAGTTCCTAATTAACAAGACAAGGTATCTATAACCATCGTCGATCGCCAATATCAGATGGTTTGATTTATGATTTCTTCAAGTGATTGAATAACTACTGGGAGCATGAATGACCTCCTCATTCTAAATCTACCTCAGAACAGCCCCTCCTTCTGCATCCAGTCTGACAGTGATTTCCCCATAAAAAGGTATTGTCACATTAATCCATACCTAGTTACCAATCCGAATCCTCCCCAACAACCAACAGTTAACCTATTATTCTCCCTAGGGACGCTACTTACCTTAGGTACCTTATTACCCATTATTCTTGAACACAGCAGATCTCCGCGCTAGGCTTTTGCTGACTCCCGCGGAAAACCCTCCAATTGTTAATATGTAACTAATGAGGGACTTCATCGTCCCCCGTCAAAAAAAAAAAAAAAAAGAATATCCTTAGTATAATTAATCAACCAATGCCAATTCCCAAACAATGTGCATGCCCATCCCAATTATGTGAAGAAAAAAGAATTGTTCACCATCACGAGGTCTGCGACGGATTGGTCACGTCCGGGCCAGATGTTTGAAGCTCACAGTTTTCCCTCTGCTATCTGGGTCTTCGGAGGACGCTGCTCCGCTCTCATCAGGCCGGTTCCAGAGTCTGGCTTTTATTCCCTTCTTTTTTTTTTCCGCTTCACTTAGATGTTATTATTATTAACTAGTAGTAAATGTATAATCCTATTAGAGGCTAAATTCAAATTTTTTTACTGCTCACATGATTCTTATCATAATAATATATATCAATGTTTTGAGATGAGCGCTCTGACACAAACCCACACTATAAATAAAAAGGCAACTAAACTTCTTCTAGCAATAACTGGATGAATTCTAATTCATCTTTCTCAATTATTGCTAAATATCGGTTAGCTAATCCAGACAAATAAAAAATGAGGATTCTGAAGTATTTCTTAGCTCCACAGCTCCCTAGGTAAATATCTCTTGGAACCAGGAAGTTCCCCATGTTGATAGAGTAAGAAATGTGCTATTAGCTTGTGACATATTAATTATTAACTGGTAACTGGAGAGTTATTTTATGCTTGATTTTATCATTCAAGAAGTTTAGAAAACCTACCAAAAGAGCAACAGTCATATAGAGCATTTACTGTAGACATGAATATTTTAGCGCTACCTTCTTGAAAGTCTCGATTGTTTAGGAAGGCATCTTACGCCTCAGCTACCTGGCAAGTTAACTATGTGCCTATCTAGGTAGCTGTAGATAAGGAGGTACTTTCTTACTCTCTCCTGCAACTGCGTCTATTCAGCCTTGTACTCTTGGCCCCCCCCCCAACCACCAAAATTTAACAAGGTCTGTATATATATCAGGTACATAGATATATACAGTACCTACGCTACTTATCTATTTACCTACATACATACCAGGAGTATCAAGGACAAATTATACCTGCCGAGTCCCACCATTCTACATCGTAATTGTCCAATTCCATTTTATTATAATAATAATAATAATTTCTGATCCTCATGTTCGTCTCTCTCTATGACCGGATCAATCCGGTACCTTGTTAGGTAGTAGACGAGAAGATCCCAAGGTAGTGAAAAAGTTTACCTAGTAACTATCTAGTACACTTAAATCAAAACTGACTAGCTCTAGCTCCCAAGACGGACGAGAAACAAAGAAAGAATGCGAACCTCAATCGGGTGAAGATAATGTATGATGATGATGGTGATGATGAGGGGAAGGATGTTGATTCAAGCTCGGACACCATCATGAAGCGCTAGGATGAAGACGTCGACAAATGACAACATACGTAAGGGTAGATTACTACTAGTTACTACCTACCTAGTACTAGGTAGGTACCTAGGTACCTAAGGTAGTAGTACATCTCAGGGTTCCTGATCCACTTTCTCCGATTGTACCCGACCTCTCTTCATGTTGTATTATCTCAGGTGGTTGGCTGATTGGCCGATTGGGCGATCTAGGCACCTGATTTAGTCTACTAGTACCTTAGTATCCATGATGTATGTATCTATCTAATCTCTTAACTACCCAGTTATGTCTAGTGGGCTTGTTCTTCGGTACCTACACCTACGTATATTGGGACTCCACTGTCGTACTGTATAGGTTCATCAGAACGTCTATCTGTCTCTGACTCTTAAATAACTCAACGGAGACGGCAAAGGAAAGATGGGGCTGGAAAATACATCATTGTGCAGTTGAAGGACTCGGACTCGATTTTCGACATTTAGACATACACTAGGCTGTATGTTCACTGACAGGTATTAATTTAAACATAGGTATTGAAATACTCAAATTAACATGAAACATAACGATAGGAAACAGGTCTTGATCCAAGAAATTCAATCATCATCATCAAACGAAAGAAACTCCTTCCGCCAACCTAGGTATCATAAACTAGATGAAGAGAAAAGGCAACAAAAGCTAACCCTCCCACTCCAAAGAAAAAAAAAGGCCCCGAATACAATAAAGCATCAACGTCAAGGACGACCCCCACATTCGAAGTAGACTTATCTGTCACCAATTAATTCAGACGGCCAGCCGTCGACCCCAGCCATTGGTCAGTCCAAATTCATCAATTTCGTCGTCCCCAGCAGGGATCATAACATGCTGGAACGGATCTAAAAGATTAGCGCGCTCCGCCGGGGACAGCCGCATGTTGGGGTATAACAGCCCATCTTCTGCACTCCCCAAGCTCTCTTCAGAATAAACACTTCGTGCCGCTGGCTCCTGGTGGGTTGCCACATCGCTGTTGCTGGATGCAGACCAAGCCTCTGGTGATAGATCTTGATATTCACTCTTGGGTGCACCCATGGGGGACAACACGGAGCCAGGTTTATGTAAATACTCAGCAGTGAGAGATGCGAATGGTCCACCATCTTCACCACACTCCTTGCCACCATAGATTCCATTGAATATGTTTGAGTAGCCTTGATCCATATCACTCACAACAAACTCCCAGTCCGCAATTGACATAGCCCCCGGGGCTACATCCGTCGGTACAGAGCATGATATTGGGCGGCTATTGCCCAACCCAAGAGAAGCCGAAGGTTCAATATTTCTATTCATAGAAATATGGGGTTGGTGAAAGTTATCGGGTGGTAGGCTGGCCCAACTAGGGGACCGCAATTGGCGTTCGAGGAGATTAGGACAAGATCCCGAAATAGTTGCCCTGCGTGACGAAGACTCTTGCTTATCTGTCTGAGCTGTGCTTGCACTGCCCATAAAACGCGCCTTCCAGGCCTGAAGCTGCTTCTTAGGGGACTTTATTGGTTTCTGACACGGTGGAGACATCTCTTGGGGTTTGCCAGGTGTCGGGCGCTTGCTGGTGTCAAGTGAAACCAACACGCTAGCCAATGCACTGAATTCTGCGGCAGCTGCAGGCGATTCCAACTCCAGTTGATCAATCATGGAACTCAGTGTCTTCTGGCTTTCCTTGACGAGTTTGCTGTCGCGCTTCAGGCCGATATTTTGCAATAAGAGCCCTAGGCCAGAAGCGAAAATCAACTCTTTTCGATTAATGGTCACAGACGCACACAGGCGTCTTTCATCGAGTAATTGGAGGATCTGAACTATGTGTTTGCTCGAGCCAGCCACAGCTAGGACAGATGGCGAGCGGATCTGCTCGTTGCCGAAACAAACGGCAGGACGGTGTATCAAGGACCGGATGAAATAGTATACAAGAGACTTCAAATGCTCTCGTTAGTAATAAGGAAGTGAAACATGAGGTGCTGCTTAGCTACTTACAAGAAGCGGTGATCGGCTACTGGTGACATTTGTACTAGGTTTATCCTGCGAGAACTCGAGGCGTAGGTGGGAAGGTAAGTCTTTCAACCATCCGTCTAATCGCTCTGACACTGAGCGTAATTTTGGTAAAGAGATATCATATCCCCCTTCTGACGGATAAAGTTCTTGCAACGTGCTGTTGAGAATTCTAGTTACTGCAAAAAGAGCAAGGGCACTTGAAATGCGCGTCGATTCTCCCGGAAGCGTCGGTAAGAAGCCCGTTTCGGTAACATTCTCGTCGTCAATATCTTCCGGATATTCGGCATAGACGTCCTCCTCGCGGATAAGCACAGGCAGGCCTGTGTGGGCAGCACAAAATCTAGATCATGGTGAGTAAATTTTCTTCTAAGGGCAATATTGGAAAACAGGGAGCGCACCGATCAAGGACGTATTGGCACCAAAACACCTTCTTACGGGTTTCAGCAACAAGAGGATTTGATGAGAAGCGCTTTTGGCTTTGGTGGAGTCTCAGTTGTTGGGAGAGGCTAACAGCGAGGCTCCGATAGCGTAAAAGACTGGTGTAGTCACCCTTGGTCATACAATACATCTGCGCAAGGACGTAGCATTGAACGGTTGAGATTGAGACTGTGTTTGAGAGAGATTCAAGTATAGGCGACCAATTCTCCTCAAAGAATGTAGGGTCTTGATTAGTTCTCGACTGTTGTATGATTAGTCTTCATTTGTACTATTTTATTCTCCTCAAAAGGAGAGCGGGCTGGATCTTACTCTAGAGGAGAGCGCTGCGACTCCAAAAATTAAATTCAGTTGCGCAACGTCGTGCTTGTTGCCTTGGAAGGTTTTTGTATTTGAAAGGTATTGCTCGTAGGCTCTAAGAATGGTAGGTCGATGAACAACGGGGTATAGGGGAGCCCATTCTTGAAAGAAGATGTTAATAAGCTGATCAGAAACCAGCCGAGGAGCCGTTTTAATGCTCTGGTCGATACGAGAAGGGCAGATCGGGGTTGGTTTAGAAGTTAAGGCTTTTGTCGAGATACCAGAAGGTAGCCGGCCTTGATCTGTAAGTTTAGTGATGAAGACATCTGGAGGGAGATTAGCCAAAAAAATTCCTCCTGACGTATCCTCAAAGAAATAGAAAAGACACGGGTAAAAGGCCATACCAGTGAGTCCACAAACACTTGATATCCCCGACTCCCCAGCCTCACATGGGTCACATGGGTCACTCGACCTCATTGGTTGGGGAATCTGAATGATGCTTTCGCTGGAATCGCTAGAAGCGGGCGCATTTGATGTTGGGGCACATGATGAAGGAGACCGAGACGCGACACTAGCCCTGTGTTGTGACGCTGAAGAGAAAGAGTGTATCCGCGATAAAACATCGATTTTTTCGTCCTTTTCGTCCAAGAGATTCTTCAAATCCCTCACTTCGGCCTCTAAAGAGCGTACCCGCTCTTCCAACGACTCAGTGTACCCACGTGGGAAAGCTCGTCGACTGAGTTTATCGCTCGTTTTGCACTCGAATCCGACATTGGCGCATTGTGTACAGCACGGACGAACCCCATCACAGCGAATTTTCTTGCTTCTGCATCGGTCACAGGCCTGGGCGATACGACTCTGCGAGTTGTTGCCGACTTTGATCACTTTCATAGGTAGAATCCCGGGCATTTTGGTTGGATGGTGTGGCGCGCCTGTCGCCAAATACGTTGATGGATTATCCGTAACAGTTCGTGGGTGAGAGGGGATTGTTTTCAATCGAGTACGTTAAGGGCCGACCCAGCCCATCAGATAATGTGGGGATTTGGAATATATGTGGAGGGTTATTCGTGAGTGTCGAGGAAGCGGAAGCGTATACAGGCTGAAAGGGGTCGAAAGAGCCTATACCGAAGGCAGTTTAGAATAGTCGATAAGGGGACGGAGGAAGAGAAGGGGAGGGGAAGGAGAGAAGAATGGTGGCGGAGGTTAATAATATGTGGAGCGATGATGATGAAGGGCACTTAAACCTTGGGAGGACACTGTCTTGGAGACGGACTTTTTTGATGGGCCGTAAGTATGGGGTCCGTATCTGGAAATACTCTGCGGTGCGGGTGACGGTGGGGGACGCTGCCATGTGGAGGCCTAGAGGCCGATAAACCAATCAGCATCTCTGGCTTACGACTCTCGTGTGCTCAGGCGACAGTCCTACATTACTAGTGTGTGTATTATTGAAACGGTAATAACAGTTATATGCCTATTGATTTGGTTTTGTACGACATTGTGAGATACTGCATTGTACAAGACAGGCTGAATCTCTACTCTTCCTCTTCCATTAGGTGTGGTATTAGGTATGGAGAGGTAAGTGCTTAGGGTATGGTGTTGAGAGAGAACCGGAGACATGAATAATACAAAATAATTATTAACCTTGAAGGACCCATGGAAAGGGCTTCGAAGCGACCACATCCTTCTGGGGAAGGCTGTAGAAGGCCAGTAGAAGCCTGTATAATCCAACATCGGTTTGGAGGTTATTATTACTTGCAGGGCTGGGTAATAGATAGGGACCGTAGGATAAACATACTCCTGTCAATAACGAATGGTATGAACAATTGCAATCATTTCTTATAAAATAACTATTATCCTCCTCTTCGAGTATTTGGTCACGTATTATCCAAGGTTCAAACTGAGCCGGCATCAGACTCCTGTGGTGGACAGGGACTTCTTCCAATCGCCGACGGGTATTTAGGATGGCGTACTTGAGGAATGCTTCTTCTCACAACTCCAGGTAGCAGGCACTAGTTTCGGGGTAAAAAATTATTGCAGAACAATACAATGAACACTGCCTAGATAATAGGTAGTGGTTCTTCATGCCACTATTACATGAGGTATATTAACACTGCTTATGCCTAGTATCTAGAACTTCTCGATTGTTAGCTCCTGTTTCAGCTGCCTTATAAATGTTAGTGAAAAAGGAGATGAGGAAAGGAGAGCACAAAATATCCCGATTTACCCCGACCTAAGGTAGATGACCCTTTCCTGAAACTTAGGGTGGGATCGGACTATCTGCTGCCTAAACAATTAGATTTATTATTATAAATATTATTATTGAGTTCAATCATTCCTGGGATTCCTCCAAAATCCCCATCCGAAGTTCTCCGTCCCAGATTCTCCGCAAGCTGATCATTTCGTCTCGGCTTTTTGAGCGCATTTTAACTTGGAGATATGAACTCCGGCTTTCCCCTTTAACTGACCTTTCATGAATAGACCAGACTCATCGACTTGTGCCATAGTTACAACAAGTAATTATCAACAGGAGTCTCGGCGTGCCATGACGTCCACGGATACCCCGGAATCTTTCGTCAGGGTCTTTTTTTTTTTTTTTGTTTTTCTCCAGTCGCCACTCTTGTTCCCCGCCGTTCGCATGTTACTATGGAGAAATCGTGGGGAATCCGACGTCCGTTCGTCGCCCAACAATTCAGGTTATCATTACCAGCCATCTTGCCTTCTAGACCCGTTTAAAAATCTTCATTGGTAGAAACAGACGCCACTTTTCTTGCAACAAGCGAGATAGAAAGGGCTTTCTCTCGGGATCGTATGATCTACGACATGCGTTAGTGAGGGGGTACCAAATTCCCGAGTCTTGGCCGAGAAATTTCAGACATGGTGGGCTTAGTGGTGATGGGGCCACTCACAGCTGAATCATGGTTCAGCCAACCAGATGGAACGGATCGTCTTATTTTTTTTATGTATTTTTTTAGTTTATACCACGGGCACTCAGGTAATTGTGGACAATTGCGAATCCCCAGCGCAAGATTAATTATTTTCTTTCTCCACAACCAGAGCTGTCTTGCAAAGCGAGCAACTATAACCAGGGCACATAGGCTAGAAGAACCTATGTTTCCAATTTGAACCTAAACTCATCTAATTTGAGGTTAGGGACCAACATTTGGCTACCTGATTCTCCTCTTCATAATACCTGCCACCTTCCCCCAGACTTTCATGAATCAAGTTGTCGCCACATGAAATATTATGATCCCCAACCAATTCTGAAAATACGCCAGTTCTTCGGGTAAACGTCAAACTTTTTTTCTGTCTTGTATATCCTAACGTCATAGCGGAGCTCCTGATCACGTTGTGTGGAAAGCCTTGACTTATGACCCGATACCGTGGCGCACAACCACAGATAGACTAAGGCTTTTCCCCAGCCACGGATATGCGTATTTAGATATTTGCAGCATCATTGTAAAGATATCTTGATTTGTAGTCGTGTGTTAATACAACATGATGGCTACTTATTATCGACACAGACTATACATTGCCGAGTAAAAACCATAAGAATATATATTGCAGCGGGAATTATATCTCCACTTGGAGGGACATTGTCTGAAGATATGTCATGAAAAGTCGTCTTCGATGTCGGAAAATGGTTGAGCTTGTTGAGCTAGATAGGAGTTGACCGTCTTGCTCATCATCAAGTCCTCCCTCTGTGCAAGCAATTGTCAATATTAGGTATCCGAAGCGTAGCACGCACGAACTTTTGCCTCGTTGTACATACCTCTTTCTCAAGATCCTTGATTGCGGCGGCGAGTAGTCCCTCCTCTAGTCCCCGCAGTTTGGTCACCGTGTTGAACACATCGGGCCGGAATATCGCTCGCATATCATCATTTTGGCGAATGTCCGAGATCACCCTCTCCGTCGTTTGGAGAATAAAGAATTGAGTCTCTAGTCGCTCAAGAACGAGCACCACAGCACGGAGCTGAAAGATATCCCATAACGGGTCAGCGGCCAAAAGATCTCTAAGCTGGTTCGGAGAATCCACTTCCTTCTCTTTCCAGCTAACCGTGAGCTCTCGGTTGCCATCATTGGTTTGCAGTACCCGAAACTCAAGCCCATCTTCCTCGTTCACAGAAGCCCACCAAACAATCGGGCTATCCCAGGTGGTTTTGATTTCCCCGAAATCTGTAGCTATGCTAGATATCTCTACACCAGGTGCAATCTTGCAAAAGGATGTTTTTGCAATTTTCAAAGGATCATCTTCAGGAATATCCAGGTCGAGGAAAATTTGCCTTGCGTTTCCTAACTCTTGGTCGAGGAAACCATATGAGAACACCATTTCCGAAGCTGGCTTGTCTTCTCCATATCTTTGTTCAACTTTAGTCAAAAGGAATGCAGCAACTAAGGACATAGTGTAATGACGCGAAACTTACGAGATTGTGACTTCGTCTCCGGCATGTAACTCTTTCCCAGGCCGTAACTGGAGAATCGCATTTCCTTCCCCATCCTTCTCATATAGGGCATTCACTTTCCTGTCAGATGCATGGTTTGCCATGTCGATGCAGGGAACCATTGATATGCCATACCCAGGCAAATCTACCATCCGTGATCGAAATGCAGCATCGACATATTTCCAATCTTCCAGGGTGAGTCTACCAGTCTCCTCACCCCACCAACATTCTTGACACCAAGCGATACCCTCCGTGGCGTGGCGTATAAGTTCAAATTCTTTCTCCAGCGAGGTTATCTTCGCTTCGAGGGCTATCCTTAGGGAAGTGCCTCGTAGTAGCTCTAACTCCTCCATTGTCCAGAAGGTAGGCACAGGTATCGAAGGAGGTAGGAATTTGACATATTCTGTCCAGGGATTAGATAAACCAATCTTATGCCTCTCTCGCGCAAAATCTGGGCTAGAGTGTGTAAGCTGAATGAGTAAAAATATCAGGATGGCGCCTCTCGCTGTCTGCAGATATAAGCACTTAGACATTGCAAGGTCTCGGAGCAACTATTTATTCGAATTTTTAAAAGAAAATCGGGTTGGGGAAGGGTGGGGGAATTGTAACCTTTAATATGCTATGAAATTGAAAGCAAAGTTCAACTTACCCTTCCAAATTCACCCAACACCTCTAATACTTCCCGCAAGTACCGGTCCGACTTGGCTTGATTCCCAATCATCTCAAGCGAAAGAACCATATCAGATGGGACCTTGAGGAGAACACAAACTTCTGATTCTTCGTAGGTTCTGTCTTCATTCGCTACGATTGCCCCGCCCTTGTCAGCTCCATCCTCGGCCACCAGTCTCTGGAACGCAACTCCACGAGTGGAGATGCCATTAAGCCGAGACCAGGCAGATAGAGATTCGACGGAGAGGTAATCGCGCTTCATGGCGTCTCAATAGACGTAGGTAGTAAGTATAGCCTTATAATCAAGCTTCATGGAGAATCGGTATGTAAGACGTTAACTTTGGAATATGATGTAACTCACCGATGAGGAAGGTTTTCTGATCATTGTCTTATCGATAAGAAGGTGGGGTGTGGAAGCCCTAAGCCCTAACCATGATTTGATGATGTCTTGATAACTAAGGGAGCACCAAGTCTGCAACTACATACGGTAAATCGAATGCGGAGCCCCCTGATGGAAAGACAGTAGTTTTCTTGCATAAGTAAATATACATAAAAAACATTGCTACATATCTTGATCATTATGACATTAGCTAGATACGACTATATAATAAATCTATCGGCCGGGCTTAAATGAAAGGACCTATTGTTCAAGTGAAAAAGCATTTGTTAGTGGTAGAAGTTGAATATGAGGAAATTATTGACTTACATCATGCTTTCCTACTCCAACGACCTCATCTTCTGAAACACGTATTCCCCCAACCCCCTCGATATAGGAGATGGGCACATCCCCCATGATTTTGCTGGCGACATCGCCAACTGTGCTACCTCTATTTGGTGCGTTAGAAGCCAGGGATTTCTTTTGGAGATAGTGTCAGAACTTACTTCTTAACAAGAATACAGTCCCGGAAAACTGCACTGCCGCTCCCCGATGAAAAAGTGTGGATGTTTTTCACAGGAAAGACCGGCACGAGTCCCAGAAGCTCTGCCGCTCGTGAGAGGCATTGCACAACCCCAGTAGAGCCGAAACGATATAACACCATATCTTTCAGGTTCTCGACGCGACTAAATTGGTATTAGCTTGTTTCTTTCGGATAGTCGCTTTAGATTTTATACTTTTTTAATTTTTCATCCATTTCCTTAAGTCCGCCTCCGTCAGGATCACCATTCTCGATAAGGTCCTCCCTTGTATCTAAAAATTCACTTCCTTCGGTGTATTGGATGTAGCCTTGTTTGGCAAGTTTGCGGAGAAATACCTCGGATATAGCGGAGCAAAGCACGATGGAGCGTGGATCTTGCATTTTTGCGATCTTGCTAATATTCTATGATACTTTTAGCGCCAATGGCCGAATATATCAAGAGAAGGGGGAGTGGGGTACGGACCTTATCTGCGTCGGGATGATCAATTTTATTCAAAGCAAAGACGGTGGGAAACTTTTCCTCAATGAAAGCCTGAACTACTTGCTCTACAGTCTCATCCGACCATTCTTCAAGTGGTTCTTTCAACCCTAGTCGGTCTAAGCAACGGACGACGGTTGATGATGTACTTCCGTAACCTGAAAACTGGTTTTGTAATGTCTCCACAGCTGTAGATTCTGAACTCAATGTCAATATATAAGAAATGGTATTAGTAAGTGACGTTGAACTCACTTGTTGCCGTGTGTCTTCTTTTTATAGAGCCCCTAAAAACCATTAGCATTCGCAGCACACACATGTGTCTCTAATGGAAACTGTACCATTTTTGCATTAAATTTCCCAATACCCATCGCACGATTTCTGACTTGAGCCATTCAATGTCTTGGGAAGGATCATATCCTCGAGTAGCTTTCCCTAAAAGACTCAATATTGTGAGTATGTCATCCTAGAAAGACGATTGTCGAAGGTTGTGGAGCCGGACCTTCTGCATCAGTGGTACCGCTAACATCTACTACATGAATCAATGCGTCTGCGTGTCGCAAGTCATCCAAGAACTTGTTCCCAAGACCCCGTCCTTGGTGTGCGCCCGGGACTAAACCTGCGACATCCAGGAGCTCAATAGGCACGGAACGCTTCCCTTCGGTACAGCCACCATAGTTTGGCTTGCATTTGTCTGAAACACCGTATCGCTGACAGGCACAGTCTATCTGAAGGTAACCAATGGCACGTTGTGGGTCAATAGTGGTGAATCTAGCGGCCAATTTTATCTTAGAGATTCGTAATGCTAACAAGTATAATGTAATTTCGAAAGGGATGCGTCTGCGATAAGCGATGGCCTTAATAGAAAGACTTACGGGAAAATTCCTACAAACAAAGTAAAAATTAATACACAAATACACAAAGAAAAAGGAAATTAACAAATTCCGGCTAGCAAATAAGCATACCAACTTTAGAAGAAGCATCTGTTAAACTATTTAAAGTTGTCGATTTTCCGCTGGATGGCTGTTTAGCCCAGTCAGCGGGGTATTCGATCTGAGGATAAGGGACTGACAAACCTTCCCAACCAGTCCAATCAGCGGATCCCTCGGCATATTTATAGCTAATTCAAATAACTTGATATGCAGACGCTAGGGAAAAAAAACCCCCCCTTGAAGCAGAGCGCGACGTCAATGCAGGCATGGCCAGAAAAATCATTTTTGTTGGAGCGGGGAATGATTAATTTCTGCCATACGGTAAGGGAAGGCGGTGAGAGTCAATATACCCATTATGAGTTTATGTACTCTATTCCTGTTTCTAAAAAATGCATAGCAAGGAAAGTCTTTTATCTATCTTAAATCCATCCCATAATCTAACCCACTTTATCAATGCCATTGACGCTATAGCCGCGGAGTACTTGGCTTAGGACGAAGGCTTAAAGGTTAATTGTCCCAGCTAATGACTCTAAAGAGTTTCTGTCTTAAAGGCAACTCAGAAGGAATCTGGGTTATGTAACTCACTGATATATCCTCTCCATACAGGTGCCGGACAAGGCTCAGGACAAAGGGGACAAAAACGTAGATTATCTAGTAAAATATCTTGCATCTAGAGGAAATCTTAGTAGAGGTTGGACGAGGAATAAAAAGCAAATCAAGGAGGCTCTAGTGCAGCTCGGGGTGTATCTAGAGCCAACATCATGACCGTCTACAATAAGGCGACTTGTAGATCACCCTATTGACGAAAAGGAGAAGGAGGGGATACTAGTGATGTGTTCAAGCAGAAGGAACAAAAGCGAGCGCACGAGCGCTAGTTTAAGGCGTTTAAGAGCCATTCCTGTGGAGGAATTCGAGTTCCCAATGAGGGTGGATTGGATAAAATTGTCCAAACTTGTTCGAAATGCAGCCCATATGGCAAAGCATAGCTCCAAATGCAAGAAATTGGTCGGGCCCCGAACAACAATTGGAGGCTCTTTCGTACCAAGGAACACAAATCAACCTAAACATTGAGCCCATTATCATTGGAGGCATCCGTCTCATATCTATTACTCTAGTATAAAATAGTGCGAGTAACTTTTTCTCGTGGATGAGAGGCACTGGCACCACCCAATACGAGTTTGATTATTGCTCTCCTGGTTCCTAAGTTTTTCTTTTTATTATATAGTGGTTACTTCCTGATCAAATCAAGGTTGTCAAATACCTCCACTGCCTTCAGTTAATGAGCTTGCCACAATGATGTCACTCTGACGGTTTCGAGCCAATTAACTCCACCACGAAAAGAACCTACATTAGGTATATTCTAATTTACGAAGACGACAAGTAGGCAGTTGTCACAGTAATTTTTCAAGTAGGTAGTTTGGCGGGGTGGTATCAATCCTTTTTTATCCTTGGTTCGTATTACATCAATAAACTGGTGATTGGATGTTTAGACGTCATCCTTCCCTTGTCTATTCAGCCGGGATTTCAGCTTTTTCCATACTCTCACAGATAAACTTATAGATCAGCCTGTAAATGTTAATATTGAAGAATATTTATCAGAATAGAAACAAATGTTCTCTTCTTTATGGGCAATCGCATGTGTGTGTATACTTGAAACATGATAATAAATATTCACAATTAGGTACCTATTCTTGTGAATAAAAAAGAAACCTTATTTAATACTCATTCGATCAACGCGATAAGGCATCCCGAGGCAAACCCTCCAAATTCTCAATTCCCTGACGTCCAACTTTGCTAGTTGGCTGTGTATTTTTATGCATTTCCTCCGCCGACTCTCGAACACTGCTTCCTGCAGCGGCTGGCTCTCTCAACGCGCTGTTGACATGACTACCACCAGAGATACGTCCTGATCCGACATTGACGGCCCTCTGATCAGCGGTATTCCAATCACTGGCTCTGGGAGGTTGATCAGGTAAAGGTAAATTTGCTTTGGTGTTTTCAATTTGCGTCTTCTTATCCGTGTTTTGATCGACAATGGACTGTATATAAAGGTTTTTTAGACTCCATATGTAATAAGAGAACACATGATACCTAGAATCTTGTCACATACCTTCATCGCTGAGATATTTGAGTCTTTTGGGGTTTGTCCGTTCTTCACGTGGGATGCATGAGACTCTGCCTTGCGGATGTCTTGAGTGGTTGTGTGGAAAGTGTTGTCTGCCATTGTTGTATGTGCAACAAGTATGATGAACACAAGCTGAGGCTTTTAAATGAAGAGTTATTATGTTTTATATGTTTTTAACGTAGGTTATATATATGATTAAAAGTATATGTATTAAAAACGT
Source organism: Aspergillus haitiensis (assembly GCA_027569155.1). NCBI lineage: Eukaryota > Fungi > Ascomycota > Eurotiomycetes > Eurotiales > Aspergillaceae > Aspergillus > Aspergillus haitiensis. The sequence continues at coordinate 573,081 of JAPDEO010000016.1, forward strand.
CGTCGCTTTCCTTTTATATGTTGAATGTCAATACAAGTATCTTCCAGTGACATCAGTTTCTCTATGACGCCATCCGAGTCATGATTCCACATACATCGGTTCAAGGATCAATGCCAATAATATCAGGAGTGACGTGGTTGGGGGATATGGAGTCAAAAAGTTATGACCTCAGTGAAGTGAACGAGTGTGTCGGTAGATAGGTAGGGAGCTTGCTAGAATGTATCTACCTCCCCACCTATGATGGAATCTACCTCATTGGCAGAGTTGCTTTCACCATTCAATGTCCTCTGAGCGATCGACGTCAATCCGGGAACTCTTGTTCCAGCAGATTGGTGGGTCTCCCGACAAGAATTTAGGCATTCCATTGCTCCATAACTCGTGTGCTTGTGGGCCTAGAATCAATAGAAGTGCTAGGCAATGAACATATCTAATACCTCTATCACCCTAGTTGATCTGCATCTAGTGAGATATCACTGCCTAATGCTTATTAAAAGTGCCTCTTGGCATATATATCCCTCCACCTTTTTATTCTATAGAAACATCGCAAAGCTTGGATAATTAGCGTCAGAGTGACATCACAGGCTCACTTCAAGTTGAGACAATGCTATATAGCTATAACTAGTCCTCGCTCTCAGATACTGAAATCCAGATCATTGAATCTTCTTTTTTTATTACATAAAAGTTCTCTATAATATCTTGCTCTCATTAAACAGACCTTCTTAACCATGGACTTCCAAGGGCAGCCAATTCCACCCGGGCATCGAAGCACTAAGGTAGGAAAATAAACCTTTATCCTTTTTGCATATTTGCTTCCAGGGGCAAAAAGGATAAATGTTATTTCAATGATTAATAAAGTTTTCTCCTAACAACTCTCCTAGATGACAAATGACCCCCTAGCCGAACGTGAACCAATCTATGAACCGTCGGGTGCTATTCATAATGATTCTCTCGCCGCTGAATCCGTCAACCGCGGGGGCGCGTTCAGCGAAAACCGTCGCTTTCAACCTACGAGTAAATCCTATGATGCAGATTTCTCTGGCGAAGCAGGCACCCAGTTACCTGCAGCACCGGCCAGTGCCGCCCGAGAAGACCAGGAAACTCAGAAAAGGTACCCCGATGCTCTAGGTGGACAAGGGGTTTACCCCGGTACTCATGTCCCGGAATCAGGCTATGTGGGTGGGCCTAAAGGGGCCAAAAGTGAAATGGAGATGAAACTACAGCAGCAACAGCAGCAACAGCGCCAGAAAAACCAAGATGACCCGTTGTCGTTTTCATCAACCCAGGCGAGCGGAAGTCGGCACTCCAATGATTCGAGGAATGACATGAAGAACTATAGCTTTGACTCTACGATCGGGTCGAAGAATGATCCGGGACGGGTGGCAGAGAGTAGTTTCCAACATAGAAATGCGAAGAGTGCGCTTGATTCGGGCGTTGACCATACGCAGAAAGGGGTTGGTGTTGCCCACGGGTATCAGCCATTGGAGCGAGACCAGAGAGCCTAGATATACGTCCATATTTACCAAATGTGTTATTAGGCTACATTGTACTGTAGTATAGTACTTATTTGTTTGATTTTTTTTTTTTTTTTTTTTTTTTTTGTTTTCTTGGTTCCTCAACCAAAGATAGGATGAAAAAAGAAGAGTGCCATATCATATCTGTCAATCTAATTTGCCCATATAGAAAGAACATTCATCACGATCATCAACATAACCCTTCCAATCATAACCAGACTGGCACCCATCCTCCAACGGCACAGCATCAATCACCACCACCTCATAATCTGGAGCAGATTTTGTACATCGTTTACTCAATCTCAATCGCTCCGGTCGAGCCCACTGGTCCCAAAACACACTCACACACTCGACCAGTCCAATCATCAAAACAGCCAACCATAATACGACGATCAAGATCGCTGACGGGGCAAATAATTCTTCGTAATCTCCTAGTGAATGTACAACTGTATATGCAGCGGGCGCAATTTGTATACTTTCTTTGCTATGTTGTGGGGATGTCGTCGTCATCGTTGTTATTAGTGGTGCTCTGGTTGACGGTGGTTGCGATAAGCTAAGAAGACGATGATTGGGTCTTCTGGAGATAAAGGCGCCGTATAGACTTTGAGTCCAATATAGACTGTGCAAGTAAGGCCCCTTACATTGTGGGATCTTCAACCCATGGAAAATTGAGGATGTTACAGAGGTTGCACTGCGATCATCATCGCGGGAGAGGTCAATCTTTTAAGAAGGATTTAGTGTCAATCTAATTTTCCGCCCCCCAGTGGGTGTACTTTTTTTGCACTCCCACGCACGAGGGCAGAGGGAATAATAATTGACATACCTTTCCAGAGAAATGGGGGTTATCATAGTGTTCGATACTGCTTGGAACAGCTCGAGGGATCGGCAGAGCCATCGCAGCATAAAGATAGCAGAGAAGTATGACAAATAATTGATTAGAGGATAGCATGATTTATATTCCCGAATGAGAACCAAAGGAAGGAGAAAAAAATTTAGTAAAATAAAAGGACAAAGAAAGGAATAATAATAACTAAGCTCTACGGCCTTCTTCTCTTCATCTCTCTCCCTCCCTGCTCTAAAGCCTGGGGACTTTTGCCCTGATTTATATGCTGTCACTGTCGGCAGGAAAGCCTATAGACTAAGGGAAAAAAAAAAAAAGAAAGAAAAAAAGATGAGATGCACAGGAGCCCAACAAGTGACAAGAGTCCTTGCATCACAACCAACCAACCAAGGGAAACCCCCTCCCAACCCCCAAAACTGTAGATAACTATGAACTCACAAATTCTCTTCTATAAATGCTAAATTCAGATAGATCGATAGTCGTACTGCCCTCATGGAATTTTCACGTACCGAGCTATTATCCCTTGCTGCTGTTCCGGGAAATGGAAATGCTTTTTAGATATGACCTCTCATATATGGTTGACGGGGGGCTACCTATGTATAGACTATTTGATGGTAGTGCATCATGTATGTATGATTTTTTTAATAAACTCTCTTGCAGTCCCTCATTCCTTCTCTCTTCATTAATATCACCCGTAAATGATCATACCATACCATGCTTATGGGTACTAATACTTAGGTAGGTTGTTAGCCATGCCATCCATGCAAGTTTGGGGAGGAGATGAATGTGCTTCAAAAAAAAATTTAAGGACTCCCTTGTCTATGTTTTGTCCCTATCTACCTACTTAAGTGCCCCACATAACTTGACTCGAGTTCGTTGGCTTTCTTGAGCCTTGGAAAGAGAAAAAATCATTAAGATAGGGAAAATGAGGAGAAAAAAAATGCCCCCTAACTCGCCACTCATAAGACAGCCAGTCTCACTTACTAGGTAGTGGACAAGGTCTTTTTGTTTAAGGCCTTCATTCCTTGGTTATTACAACAAAAATGTGCTCAGTATCGATTTTTCATTTTATTTTGGTACTTCCTGCCTTTTTCATACACCGATTTAAGAACGCCAGATTTGCAACAGACATATCATAAAAGATCAACCCAAATGAACACGGCCCCAAGGCCAGAACCCGAGGACATGCAGTGTCTTGTCAAGCAAGGTAGAACTGTACAGCAGTGGCGATTGACAAGACACATGAAACAGCCGTATAATTAGGAATATCAGAATCGAGAACGAGAAAAAAAAAGAAATATAAGGAAAACACAAGTTTCGAGTCAGAGGTCCAGCCCGCAAGTTGCTTATAGGTTCACTTGCTTGAGCTCTTTCTGAGCGAGCTTAGCCAATTCCTCATACACCTTACTAAAATCTTCATCGTCATCCTCACTATCCTTCTTCTTGCCCTTGGCAGCTGACTTTGGCACGACCATCACAACACTTGTGGGACGTTTTGTTGCAGCAGAGTTACCAAGCTCTGCTCGGGATGTGACGAAAATATATGGAATTCCATGGTCCTCGCACAGCACGGGGATGTGAGAGATAACATCCATGGGCGAAATATCGGCGGCAAGGATGACAACTCCGTTGGGAACGGCGATGGTGGCATTTGGTGCAGGAATGGGTGATTTTCGGAGGGCTTTCACCACCTCTTTCACACCTCGCTTAAGGCACTTGTTGACAGCAGCTAGGGTTAAAGCATTAAATTAGCCTTTTATAAATAACCGAAAGCGTTTTCATTTATTTTCGTAAAATATAAGTTGTTTCAATGGCCATTGAAATTTTCATCTCCGGGCAGCGCAAAAGGCAAAGACATTGCCCAGCAAATAAACGGGATTTAAACATGAGATAAGGGATTGGTTTGCAGGGGGGAAAACATTCATATAAAGTAATTTAATCGGCCAATTCAATGGGGACTTACCCTTCTTCACACTTTTGAGGGCCTTCTTAGCCGACTTGTCTTCTACTAGAGGCTGAGCGAATGGGACGAGGGCACCAATGGGGCGGACGTCAACCTCCATTTGTTCATTCTCAGCATTGTCATTAACAGGTGCTTGAGATATCTCATTCTCAATTCCCTTCAAGACAGCATCGGTGAGAACAACCTTGTCCTTCTTGTCCTTCTTGTCCTTCTTGCTCTTGTGGACGCCGTCCTTCTCCGCACGCTTCTCCTTCTTCTCGCGCTTGTCCTTCTTGTCAGACTTGTCCTTAGCCATTGTATCTATAAGTCCCAGTCGGGGGTCGAATTCAAACGAGATGGTGAGGAGGGGGGCGGCGAAAAGGGCGATGGGCGTAAGGGAGAATAATCGTCAGTCTCTTCGAATCCGACAAAATTTCAAGTTCATTTTCAAAATTTTGACACTAGTCCTGTTTGAGTGCGCAAGCTCTGGTGGGCGGTGAATTGGATGACTCAGCATCCACCCAATCAGGATGCTTCGTTCACATTCAAACACAATAATCAACGTTAGTGAGGTCGCGCTGCTGTAGTGCTATTATTCTTCCCATCTGAAGAGTTCAAGTTGAATCCCTTCCGCCTCTGTCCTCAGAGCTCCATATAGTGAGGGGGCGCAGGACTGTATGTGTTGTGGATGTGCATCCCTTTCTCAGTAATTGAGATGATCTGGACTCTAATACTTCTTATTTCACAGTCGTATGTTGAATAAACATCCAGATGTCGCGAACGAATTCCTTGTTGCTGGGACGAATGACTGATCTACTTTAGATGAATTCAAGTAGGAACTCGCATCCTCCTTGGGGATCCCCCCGCCGGGATTCATCCCCTCTATCGATCCCCCCTGCACCCAGCTTTCTACAGCAATCAGTCCGCTCAACTTCTCATTCCACAAAGCCTGGTAGGTTTGATCTATACCTTTCTAGTTATTAGCAGAGCTGATCGCAACTCCTCAGATGCAGAAAAGGATGAATTACGTGTTCAGGTGAATACACTCAAATATGAGCTAGAAAACTTTAAACAGGAGCGGGACCTTATGGTTCTACGCCATGAAAAGGAGCTCCGGGACCTTCAAAGCAAAGCGGACGCAGACTTTAGAAAAGCGCAGGTTCGAGAATTGACCATACAATATAATGTCATTCCAGGATCTCTAACCAGTTGTTTCCCCTAGGCTGCCGAGTCCTCAAGCAACCGCGCAAGCCATAAAAATGAGTCTCTCGCAAAAGAGCTGAAAGAAGCGCAAGATCATGCACTCAATGAGAAGGCTGATTTTGAGAGGAAGATTCGAAGTTTGCAAGAACAAAACACCGGTCTGCAAGAAGAAATAGAAGACACCAAAGCACAACTGCTCGACCAAGAACGGCAGTACAAGTATCAGGTCAATGAGTTAGAAACTATCCGCTCATCACTCCAGAAGACGATGGAAGAACTCCACAAGGATCTTGAATGCGCCAGAATCGACGCGAAAACCGCACAGGAGAAGCTCCGTGAACGTGAAGCAGATGTGGCGAACTTGGAAACGGAAAATATCCGACTCAAGGCCGAAGGAAATGATGCGGAAACACTATTGGTTCTCAAGAGAGAGCTATCAGATCAAGTCAACCATATCAGGACCTTGGAAACCACAAATCGAGAGCAAAATGTGGAGTTACGGCACCTTCGGAAAATACAGAAGAACGTTGAAGTGGTGGAGGAACAGAAAAAATCATTGGAGAATCAATTAAATTTGATGAAAGAGGTAGAAGCTGAGCTGGGGACTGTCCAAATTCAAAAGCAAGTCCTTGAGGATGAGCGAAGGGCATGGACTAGTCTTTTGCAGAACAACGACCAACCGCCCGAGTTCGACTCGCCTGAGGCTGTTGTCAAGGCATTGTTAAGGGAACAGATTGAGAAAGCTAGTATCGTTGATAAGCTTGGTAGTGTTGAAGCCCAGTTCCTGGAGAAGGATGAACTGATCAAGAGCTTGGAAAATGAAAGAGCCAATTTGCGGCAGGAAATTGAGAAGCTTCGTACTGCTACTGCTGCCGCTGCTGGAGGAGCAATGCCTGAGAGTCGAGTTAGGTCTAGGCTTGAAAGACAGCGAGCTCTTGCGATTAAGGAAGTCGAGTATCTCCGTGCACAATTGAAGACTTTCGACACTGAGGAGGAAAACATGAATGCAGAACACGGCCAATTTGATGCGCAGAAATCTGAGCATATTGTTAACCTTGAGAAGCTCCTTGACGAATGCAGAGCGGATTTGGCAAAGGCTCATGACGAGCTTTCTAGAAGAGAATTGTCTCAGCAAGAAGAATCACACCCTCCTCGAGGCGTCAAACGACCCCTTTCTCCCGCTGAGAGCGACGCAGAAAATGAGCGTCTCTCGGTCCTATCGCGAAAGAATCGCTCCTTGCAAGACTCACTATCTAAGTCGGAGCAAACTGTAGCTCTTCTTCGCAAGGAGTTCGATGCCACTAAATCACAACTAAAATCTCTCAAAGCCAAGTCTCGTACTCGCATTCTTGAGCTTCGAGACAACCCCACCGCTGAGGCAGAGAATCTCAAGCTCTCTACCATCACCACCCTCAAGGCAGAAAACCGAGACCTACTCGCTCAACTACGTGGTAGTCACACAGATGTGAAGGTCGTGCCCGTCAGCACCCTTGAAGCAATGAAACTCGAGATGCAAGACATGGAACGTGTTGTTGCTGACAAAGAAAAACGCATGCGGCGTCTGAAAGAAATCTGGACAGCTAAATCATCCGAGTTTCGTGAAGCGGTTGCTTCCTTGCTTGGCTACAAATTGGATTTCTTGCCAAATGGTCGTGTCCGGGTGACTTCCATGTTTCATCTATCACCCGCTTACAGGCATGGTGATCAGGATGCTGCCGCCGACTCCAGCGGTCCCGGGAGCATGGGCAATGGAGAGGAGAATTCAATTATTTTTGATGGAGAGAATGGCACAATGAAAATCTCCGGAGGACCTAACAGTTTATTTGCGATGGAAATCAAGCATTTGATCAAATTCTGGGTTGAAGAACGCAAAGATATACCTTGTTTCCTAGCCGCTATGACATTGGATTTTTATGACAAGACTACACGGGCTGCAAGGATGTAGCCCACCTGTATCTAAATAAAGTCTTTTTTGCTATTCGTTGAGACTCTGGTTGTCCTCTACACCATCCTTTCTTCCCTCTCATTGACTCTTCTTGAAATGATATCCCTACATATCAATAAACCATTCGAACATAAGCCATAGCAAAATCAAAGAATTAAGACACTTAGGCTTAAATTTTGAAGATGATTCTTAGAGTATGATTTAATGTATACTTGCTTTTCTGATAAACTAATAATTGAATACAGAGGTGTTGCTGCCATCCACATAAGTAGAAGACCATAAAAAGTTATCAACCTAACATGAATATTAGGATACACGCCCCAAGGGCACCCACCTGCCAACGTACATAAAAACTTATTTACAAGCCACTCACCACTCTTGTTGTATCCTGAAAATATGACAAAAATGAGAAAAAGAAAGAAAGGAAGAGAAATTACAGATGACGGGGTTGAGTAAGTGGCGCCGACAAAGAAACGAGGCAAGATTTAACGAGGACATAGAAAGGGCATGTTATGCGCAGCAAAAAAACCCCGTAGTGAGGATTTTGAGTCACCAAATGAAATATAGTAAGGAACAGAAAGTGGGGGAAAGGGGGAAAAAGAAAAAAAAAAGTTAGAAAAGACAGGAAGGAAAAACAATGGAGGAGTGGTAAATCCGTTAAATGGAAGAAACAAGAAAACATAAATAGGGTCATACAAGACTGAATAAAGCCAGCTAGGTGCTAATGACTGTTAGACAATGATTTGAAGGCGATCCTGCAGTCTGAGCAGTGGTTGATTTATATATTCCTTCAAATTAGAGCGTAGTGGTTGGTTTAGAGCTTGGGTGTTTATGGAGATACGTTTATTAAATAATACGTAGCTCTCTTTAGAGCCTTAGGATGACACGTATTTCCCACCAATCAATTTGCGTATTGTTGGGAGTTGTCTCCATTGAGATTGGCCAGCATCCTCATCAGCAAAAGGATCAGGTCGTGGAGCTCCTTCCACCTGAAGGGGAGCTGCGCTGATACCAAGCTGAGACCCTGCATCGGGTGTGCGAACCTCAAACTTGGCCTCAACCTTACCCTTTCGAGGCCAACTGTTGGCAGTAGTAAACCGGACCAGGAGCTTGCCATCAGGATTGTTGGTAACTTCGAACTCGGGAATCTTCCAAGTGACTGCGGATTGCTTGCGACGGAATGCTGCTCCTGAGTTAGGATGCATCATAGCACCCGTCGCATGGGCGACCTCGCGGTCTTCCTGGGGAGACGTATCCAGATTGACTGTCAAAACTAGGTTCGTGAGGGTAATCATCTCCTTCGACGTTGAGGATACAAACGAGGGGTTCAAAGAATAGAAAATAATTACACTAGCTTGAAACTCCTCTAGATTCCAGACTGGTTTAAAGATGACTGGACAGAAGGTTGACGAATCATTAGGATTTATGTGAACCTGGTACTTGAATGCGACTGTTGGAGATGGACGTGCAATACTAGAAAGGATGATGTCGTATTCGCCCCTCTTCTCATCGGATTGGTCTTTGTCCTTCACTTCGTTCACGAAATGTGGGTTTGCGGCTACCTTTTCTAGAACTTGAAAGTTGTCCAGGCGGACTCGGATGCCCTCTTGTGATAATTCAGGGGTACCGTTGTATGCTAATGCAAGCTCTCCGACAACAAAGGACCTGGTTATAGCGCCTTCAGAGAACCATGCATTTACTGTCTCTATGATAGACGCATTCAAGCCAGATTCATGTAATTCGGGGTGAGAGACTGGTCCTGAAATGCTATGCAACGTATGTGATGAGCGGATTGAAGTTGTATCTGATAGAGTGTGGTCTTCGGTGGCGCTGCTAGGAGAAGTGGCATGCTTCGCTGTAAAGGATGGAGAAATTGTCTGAGGAATATCTTGCCCCAAGACCTGACCAGGAATTCCGTTACCAAGAGTCGGAGGACTAGGAATAAAAACCGTATTGCGGACATCGCGCCGGCCGCGTAATGTGCCGGCATTTCGTCTTATACCGCTTTGCTGGGCACGCTATTTACTACATTAGTATCTCAACAGAAGGGGTCTTGGAAGATACACTCACTAATCTCAGCTGGTTAGCCATATCATCCATCGCCTGTTTTGCTTGGTTTTCGTCTTCGAAAATCGGTTGGTCTCTAATGGTCAAGTTTATACCAGGTTCTTCGGATCTATAAATGTTCTTAGTTTTTGTTCAGTTTAAGTTTCGAGGAATTCATATTTACCCAGCTGCCTCTCTTTGCGCCTGTGTTATCTCATCAATAGTTTGTGGTCGTTCAGAGAAGCCCTCCGAATCCACTCGCACCTAGTAAAGGCATTAGAGTTAAATATTTCAGAATAACTAGCGTTCAGAACCTATGCTTACCTCATTTGAGGGAGCGGCTGTGGGCGCTCCCACTGAGGGTATATCCTGTGATGTCGTACCATTCACCGTTGCTGGTACCGAATGGGGTGCTGGACTTGACGACGATATTCTACCAAGACCTTCATTGTCATTAGACTCGCTTGGAAGACGTGTAGCCTCAGTGTAGCTCTCCTGGGCAGTAAGAGCCGTCCCAGGGCGATCTGTTTGCTCTGGTGGCGTTTCTGGAATCTGCATTTCACGGGATGAGTCTCCCCTCTTAAAGGAAAACGGACTACGGTATTTTTTCTCAGAAAAGGGGCCACCAGAATGGTGCACCACACTTTTCCTCCTATTCATTACTGTGCCTAGTCGCTTCAGGCCGCCAAGGGTTGTATGACGGGGTTCGGGGGCTATTACGGTGAAGCTCGAGTGTTAGTTAAATCAGATCAAGTAGTCTTTAAATATTCTGGGAGAGATAAACTCACCGGGAGGGGGTCTCACTGGACCTGAATGTTCGGAGCGTTGGCTAGCAGCATCGTCTTGAATGCGGGGTGGTGGAGAAAGAGGTGCTGCAACAGCTGCCGCCGGGGTAGGCGAGGTTTGTTGTCGAGCGGGCACAACTGGTCTTCCTCCATTTACCTTTGCCGCAAAAGTTTTGATCTCATCTGCTGTCTCGACATTTAGAAGAACGTTCAAGCAGCTTTCAGCCGCCTGGCGGCAACGCTCAACCTGATCCGATTCGTGGGTCTCTAATTGAGTTAAGGCATCTCGAAGATGATTGAGTCGGCTCTCATCCGCAGCTTGAAGCTGTTCGAAAACAAAAGGCGCTCTTGACTCCCATTGCTGGTTGACTTCCTCTGCGGCAGCTATAGCACTAGCTAGTTTATCAGCTCCCTTTGGACCTCTCTCCCGAGCCTTTTCTACTTTCTTCTGTGATAATTCCAAGTTTTTTGCGAGGGCAAGAAGGTCACTTTGGACACCCGGCATAGATGCGAGCTCCCGGTTCTTATTGTGAAATTCCCTTAGAGGGCGCTCAACGTCCTCATCGATCTTATGCGCGAAGGTTTCATGCGACGAAGCTATCGCCTCTGTAGCCTGTACAATGCGCTGCCATGGAATCTGAAAAACTCTTTATTTGGAAATTGTCAGTTCCCATCAGCTCAGCTTTCCTCGGAAATAACATTGAGAAAGAGGAGAAGGGAAAGGGCATGTACCCGAGAGCTGCTGCATTGTCCAATTGTGGCCTATGTGCCAATTTCCGTAACCCTTGGGCGTATGCGTCTTCTACACGGCGGCGTTCCTGTCGCGGGGGCCACCCACTTAGCATACAACTTCGAAATCTATGGCGCTCGACGCGGTAGGACATACCTGGAGCCAATCCGCGATGTCCGAATTAATCTTGTTAATGAGCCGTACGCGATCAGCGAGTACAGTGGTAGCTTGACTAGGCTGTAAAGAGGCCTATAATGGCAAGAAAATGCCAGAGTTAGTTAATTTGTTGGGAACAAATAGGAAATGAAGATTCCTGGGCTTCCGGGAATCCTACCAGCAAAGCTGGATACTCCTGCCGTGAGAGATCCATTACTTCTCACAGGACACAATCAGGGGAGGAATAATCGGAGAGGCGCATAATAAAAGCTTGGGTATGTTTAAGATACAAGGGGTATCGAATCGGGAAGCGATTGGGACCCGTGAGGCTGAAGAAATCCACCAACGACACTGATGCTTCTACCGATGAAGTGCAATGAAGAGAAGATGATGACGATGATGGGTTGCAATGCTGGGGGAGAGATGACTAAGCTCGGAGAGGGTCCTGTCCTAACTGGGATATTACCTAATTAGGGAAGGGGCAATTGTCACATGGCCCTAGAATTTCTAGGCAATATGAATGTCAGTGAGGTAGGTAGTTAACAACTTATAGTTGTTACATCCTACAACAGTCCTCTGGTACTATGCCTGAACTAACTAAAATTACTTGCTTTCTGTTGAATTAGGGTTAAAGTTCAACGCCTCTCAAGTCTTATGCAATAATTCCTCTGTCATCGTATACCTCCCCTCTTCTTGGCACTTATCTACCTCCCAAACAAAATGGACTGGAAAAAGTCTCTTGGCTTCACAGAACGACTCATTACTATTCAATCGCTGTAAGTTTCCTTAGATTGACAATAATCAATTTCTAGGCAAAACTTATTGGTTCACGGCTCCCTCTAGAACGACTGCTTATCAACGAGCATCGTCTTCTGCGGCGTTCGTTGAGGCTCAAACTCAAGCAAAAAAATCCGAGAACGAGGCGTATAATCAAGCCACATCGAAAGTCTGTAAAAATAGACATATATATCCATACATAGCTCTCTCTCTCCTACCCCAGGGTTCATAGAAATTAAATATTAACGTACATGTAGGAAGAATATGACCAAATATGTCAAAAAGCGATCGATACAGCACATGCTATTGAGTCGAAATCTTCTGTAGCGAGGATCACTGCCGACGACGAGGATAAGGAGGACCCCTATTGGGATGGCAGTGAGGTCATTGGACCCTATCGATTATGCACTCATCATTTCGATGGACTCCATTCCACGATTTACAAATCCAAGCGCCAAGATGGGTCATTAGTTGCCCTGAAAATCACGACTCCTCATCTTCTTGGACTGCCACATGACGCTAAGCGCGAGGCACAACTTCTACGTGAGGCAGCGAGCACTCATGTGATACCGTTGCTGGAGACTTTCAATCTAGACGGGGGACGCTTTATCCTAGTTTTTCCTTTCAAAAGGCATGATTTAGAGACCCTGCTTCGTAGAGAACTAGTGACTGCCTCAAGCAGCAAGTCAATCCTACGGGATATGTTCAGTGCATTGGCATATATCCACCAACTAGGCATCATACATCGAGACCTCAAGCCCTCAAACATACTGCTTGACAATCCCGAAGGTCCAGCTTACTTGGCAGACTTTGGGACCGCGTGGAAGGACGGAAGTATAGGGGCCGAGCCAGCTGATAGGAAGATCACCGATGTGGGAACCACATGCTACAGATCACCAGAGATTCTATTTGGTTACAGAGCATATGAGTCCTCTCTTGATCTCTGGGCAGCTGGATGTGTAGTTGCAGAAACTGTGGCCGTGGGACACAAACAGCTCTTCGATTCTGGACCTATTGGAAGCGACCTTTCACTTATCCAATCTATTTTCCGTACCCTAGGGACCCCAGACAAAGTCATCTGGCCAGTATGAATCCCTTCAATCACGTGTTTGCATCGCCTCCTATCCAATATGCTAACCAAAGTGAATACCTTAGGAAACTGAGAGACTGCCGGACTGGGGCAAAGTAGAGTTTTACAAATACCCTGCCAAGAATTGGGAGGACATTCTTAAAGGGGTGTCTTCCAATGGTCGTGACCTTGTGAGCAAGCTAGTCCAGTATGAGAGCCGACAACGACTTTCTGCCTCAGAGGTAATTTACTTTGATGAATCTGACAGTCCGCAACCCAACTCAGATCGGCATCTAATAATTGACAGGCTTTGAAGCATCCATATTTCTCGACCTGTTGAGGTTCTCATGACCCCTCCCTCCTTTAAGTTGCTAAACTAGGGACTTATGTCTCTAGCAACGATTGAGTAATGCCCGTACTCATGAAAATAATGAAACGCCTTACCCACTGAAGGTGACGAGCTTTGCGAAAGTGATCATGGGCTCAGTGCCGACCTCCTATGTCGTAACCGACGCCCAATTGAGCTAAGTTTCGACGGCGAGTTTCATCATTAATGGACCCCAACTCCTAAACGAGCTGGTGAGTCGACTGAGATAGAACCACGCAGGACTCTCATTTGTCAGCCGTTAAAAAAAAATATTTTGCACGGCAAGGCTGACAGCACGTCCTGACGTTAACTGAAATGATCAATGAGATTTGAGAACAAGAGACCAATCAAACTTGACGGTTAATTTTAAAGCGCCGAAAATAATTAAGTACGGGCTGCACTAGGAACGACCGGAGAAGAGGGGGACTTGGCAATAACAATAGGCAATTTCGCAAATCGGTGAGAGAGAAAGATCCGACTCAACGGGTACGAATCGAGGAAATTATGTATCCATAAAATAAGCAAAGTGCAAAAAGGCACTCTGATGGAGTCGGCGCAACATCTTTCCTTGTGGCTGAAGTCAGTATCTAGATTAATACTTGTGTTACCCCTGAGGCCTCCGCAAGGTTCAAGAGTTGTTGTGTCAGGTCAAACCTAATAAAAAAAAATACGGATTAAACTATGATAATAATAATAAACAGCCAGGGCTTGTTTGGCAGTCCGGAATGCAACGGACCTCTCGAGATGAACGGTACCAAACATAGATAATTATAAAATTTCAGCATTGTTTTTATTACTTGAGGATAGGATGGTTTTTCGATAATGTTTAATTTATTATTATTGACTTTCATAATCTCCTTTTTTTGTTTTTATCCTGCCATAATTTTTATCCCCAACTATTATTATTAACTTTTTTTTTCACTTCCAAATATAGATTGAAATTCGACGGCTCAAATAATGAACGCTGCTGGAGTAAAGTTTTTCAGTTGCATTATTATTGTTACAACCATCGTACCATACCATACTGCCCAAGACCTATCTCGTGGACTGATTACCTCGTGATTGATTGATGAGCTCGATTGCGGGTGGCCGGCAGACCCCCTCGTGCCCGTGGTTACGGTTCAATAACCAGGCACCGTAATTTCTTAAAGCCAATTAGAACCATTAAAGCCCTGAAAAAAGCGGGACTTCTCCACTTCACTTCGCCCCAGGCGGTTAGTGTGGATAAGCCGATACCCATCAGTACAGGACCCTGATTGGCCTACTACCCCTCTTCGTGCATTGATCTCATTTCCCGTCTTTCCAGGTACCCAAGGACGGTAATTACCAGTAATAGTCGCACATCACCTCGTCGTCCCGTCAGAATAATATCTCACCTCTCTTTCTTAGTCTCTTGTCTTCTCCCTCATCCATTTCCTTCCCTGATTTGTGGGGATCATCTTCGTTCTTTACTTCAGTCGATCTTTATTGATCTCCCTTCCCTTCTTTCGAACTTCGTGGCCTGGAAGCTCGTTGTCCTTCATTTATCGGTTGAGATCCAGCCATCGCCAAGTATATACATATACTTTGTCATTCCTTCTTTGCCTCACACATTCCTTGACGCGCTTGCGCCCTTTTTGCTTCGACAACGCGGCCGGTCCCTTTGATTCAACGATCTACATAGAAACCTGTCCGATATATCACTGTAACTGGCGCGCCTGGGTTTAGGTTTGTTTGTGCTAGAGGTCTCAACGCTCTCTTACATCCATTAACGAAAGACCCTCATATGTCGTCTTCGACCTCATCCCTCTTACGTTGAAGTTTCAAGAGCAAACACAAATCCCTCCTGCCCCCGACCCAAGATAAAATAAAAAAATAAAAAAAAAAAAAAAAAAAAAAAAGATAGTACAATGGTGCATGCCCATGCCCACCGCGACCATGGGGTCCACCTAAATGCACGCGCCGACGATGCTGTCACTGTCTATGTCACAGCATCAGCGACCTTTGACGGCCCTGTGGGTGGCTATGTGACCCAGTCCGAAGAACCGTCAACGACAACGAAACCTAAAGCCACTGCAGGAGTCGGTGACCCTGTTCGCAACTCACATGCTACTGAGGCGACGACAACAACAACAGAAAAAGCCAAGGCTACTACAACTACAAAAGAGAAGGAGAAGACAACCACGACGGAGCCTACGCAGACAACATCTCATACTACGACTGTTAACGAAGATACGACACTAATAACTAGCACTTCTTCCACCAGCACCGATGACACTATCCCAATCGCAACATCAACCCTGACTGGGGAGCAATCCGGTTCCACCAACTCTGCTGTGTCTGTTGGTTCCAATTCAGGTGGTATGTCCTCGGGTGCCAAGGCTGGTATAGCTATAGGTGTGATTCTTGGTATTGCATTTGTTGCTGGTATAATCTTCCTTGTGTGGAGGAAGAAAAAGCAGAATCAGGGTGAAAAGCTTGATGAAGCCGAAGCGCCAAACGAGAAATTCGGAGCCTACAACACATCAGCACCACCACCACCCACTTCCCCACCCATGATACAAGAGCCAAAGACTCCTGCCAATCCCCCTCAGCTCAATGTTCGACCAGTGACTCAATTCGCTCCCGACTTGACTCCTTCAAACGGCGGGGCTTCAAATATTTCTGTGGCTGGAGCTGGAGCTACTCTTGCTATTGGCACAGCCGTTACATCTGCTACCGCTGTTCCTCGCAACCTCACTGGCAACCCTTCGCCTCCTCAGACCCCGCAGGCACATACCCCACAGTCCAGCATCAGCAACCATGACCCATTCCGCGATCCAGTTAATCCTTTCGGTAACCAGGCAGAAGCCGTGTCTCCTCTAACCGCCAATGCCGCCAGTCCATCCAATTCAGCTGCTCCCGCGTCAGTTGCACCAGTTTCCCCTGAAACAACAGCACCTGTTGCAAGCACCGCTCCATCTGGTGCTGCGGTAGGGACCGCGGCTGCTATTGCTGTGGGAACTGGTGCTGCTGTTGCCGCTGTTACCGCTTCGAAGTCGCCCAATAAGGACTTGCCCAGCCGCCCACCCAGTTCTGAATCCCAAGCATCAGTCTCTGTTTCAGCACCCAGCCCCGTGGGCACCGATCCAAATGCTGCGGCTGCTGCACCAGTGTCCGGTGCTAGTCCTCCCCCAGCTCCGGCTAATGTACATCGGGTGCAAATGGACTTCAATCCTTCGATGGAGGATGAGCTTGAACTACGTGCTGGTCAGCTTGTCAGACTCTTGCATGAATATGATGATGGATGGGCTCTATGTACAAGACTTGATCGCTCGCAACAAGGAGTCGTGCCACGTTCTTGCATCTCTGCCCGTCCTGTCAAGCCTCGTGCGCGTCCACCTCCCGGTGCCGGGCCCGGCCCCGCCCCACGCGGCCCTCCAGGCCCTCCAGGAGCGCCAATGATGGGACCCCCTCGCATGCCGCCTGGACCCATGCCACAACCGCGCTTCTATCCCCAAGATGGTCGTCCCGCATCTCCTTCGCGCCCAATGTCCCCTGCTCGCCCCATGTCTCCTGCGCGTTCGATGTCTCCTGCTCGTCCTGGTTACGGCCCTCCAAATTCAGGTCCATATCCGCAACGCCCCATGTCTCCCGCACAGTTTCCACCGGTTCCCAGGTCATATTCTCCCGGACCGGGTCCTCGCGCAATGCCACCTCGGTCGATGAGCCCTGGTCCCTACGGACCACCAGGATTGCAACGGCCCGAAATGCCGGCCAGCCAGCGAAAACGTAGCAATAGTGCCGGGGGGGCAATTGGGCAAAACCCACGAGTAGCTGCAGCTCCTGGTCCTAGCCCTCTAGCAGCCCCCATGATGCCACCCCCATCAGGCGCACTTCCAGCCATCCCCACCCCACCACCGGGGCCCACCCCGTCCAACGACGCTTAAATTAATAAGCTATGACCGTTTATGTTGAGTGGGATTTAATTGACTGGTATTAGGGATGGTCCATTGCCATAGATAAAGCAAGCTTGCTCTAGCATGACATATTTCTTCGATATATGGAGTATTATGATTGGTGATTTCATCCCCAGCCTTTTGTTTGGGTTATTTCTCGTTTCTGTTTTATTTTATTTTTTCTATTACTCTTTTCCCCCCCCCTTTCTAGTTATTGTTTCTTTCTCATCTCGGTTGTTTGAGTGTCATTCATGTTTCAAAACTCATTTTTGATCTTATTCATGGTAAGCCAACGATGATTTGACACCCTTGAGCTCGTGGGCTTTACTCTTATACCAAAGAGGCTGTGTTGATGTCCAGATTTACGGGATTATACCCCCCTTGTAAGATTCTTTAGAAGCATATGGCTATATGCTTGATCTACTTTTCTCTTTGTCTATATCATTCTTCCTTAACTAACTTTTTTTTTTCCCAAACGTCTTTTCTCCTCTATTTCTTTCACATTTACCAATTATACTCATCATTTACGTATCTGCTTCAGTTCTTTTTTTGGCCTTTTTCTGTTGCCCCACCAATAACTTATTGTCACTGCCCATTACCTGTCGGTCAGAAGGATGCAGTACAGTAAACCTGCAAGACTAGACGAGGGAGCATTTCTCTTTGAAGTCTGGCGAAGTCTCTTGCCATTTTTTTGTTTAACTAATTCATGTATATATACACGCCTTATTTGGCTCAGAAGCGTAGCCCAATGAACAAGAACTTTTCAAGGTAATAAAAGTGTGTCTCTAATCCAGAGTGGTAATCAATTCTGAATCTTGCTTCTATAATTTATTAAACTCCTACAAAGAAAACAGGCGTGGATGTTATATAGATGGGAATAGTAGAAAATACGGTCGAGAAATTTCATGATTGATTTATATTTCGAGTTATTAGAGATGAGGTACCCCGCCACTTGCTAAGAGAAGGTTAACAATGCTGACGATCCCCTCACCAAGAATCAGCCCCGAGGCCAAAACCACGACGCCTGACGAGGCAGCATCAGTATCGATAGCCGGCCCTTTATCAGGTCTACTATTATCTCCACTATCCAAATAAGATGACGTAAATGGGGCGTTATCAGAATCGCTTTGATCCGAATACAGTGGGGAGGGAGGGGATGGTTTCTCCTTTGTGTGGCTACGAGACCACCACCAGGCGATCAGGCCACCAATGGCTCGAGCCAATGTAAAAGATGGGACATTGAATATGCCCACCGCAACAGCAATGCCGCCCGGGATCCAAGATCTCCATGGAGCGGAAACGCCGTGTCGACCGCCATTGGCTATGGGAGACGCAGCAATGATGCGAAGTATAGTTATGGCAACAAAGACGGCGCCAGCTAGGAGGGAGGCCTCCCAAGCCATGGTGGGTAGGCCCTGACCCGTCACGAGACGGGCAGTGAAGATCCAGACGTATGCAGTAGGAGTCTGGAACATGGGACCTGGAACCTCGTAGACATTGACATACATCTTGTAGACGGCTGTAGAGAGGAGAGCACCAACGAGGCTACCGATCATTTGGCCATAAAATTGGGCCTTAGGGCTTGCGCCAAGCAAATGGCCAGTTTTCAGATCCTGCATCATGTCTCCGGCTTGGAGGGCACCTGATTCAGAGACCGCACCGGCGAGCAGATTGGTAACCAGGGCGGTTCGTCGGGAAAAGTGAGAGGCTGGGGTTGCGAGTGAGAAAAGGAGTTGGGTTAATTTGCTGATTCCTGAAACGGGGTTCAGGTCGGTTTCGCCTAGGGCTCGAACACCCATGATGGACAAGAGAACCGCGAGCAAAGTAGCAAGGCTAGAAAGCAGTGGGGATATAATATCACCAAAGACAATATGCATGCAGACGACATTTAAAATAAGGGTAAATGGTAGAAGAATAAGCACTGTGCGAGTGGAGATCAGCTGGGATGGAGGTGCATCTTCATCCTCATCGTCACTGTTTCCTATTTGGGGACTTGGAATGGTTGACGATTCTTCTGGTATAGGACTCAATACTGAGTAGCCATACAACCTATGGCCAGAAGTCGCTGATATCTTCTGCAAAATCCGGGCTTTGAGCTTAGGCATATGGCCAACAACGGGTTTCAGCACCAGCCAACCGAGACTAACGAGGGCATCCGCGAGCATGATGGCGAGAGACACCCATACGATCCATGCTTTACTTCCGTCTTCCCAGCTATCCACGGGCCCTGGAGCCCATCCGCGAGCCTTGGCGAGTGGAGACAAGACGCCCCAGCCAAATAGCGCACCAAGAAGCATGTGCGTACAGGTCGAAGGGCCCATAATGATGCCTTGTCCAACATACGCCGGAGAGGGGTTGAGTGTCCAGAGCCAATTATGTGCAAGGGAGAGACCAAAAACTGGAATGTCTCGAACCTGGGGTACAAAGTAGGAAAAGAGTGTCTAGTGTTTATCAGCATATAAGAGTTCAAACAAGGACATTCTAAAGTCCTTACATAAAATCCTGAGACCGCGAAAGCTCCGATCAACAAACGCATTTTGGACCTCCAGTCCTTCTTATCATCTTCTCGATCGTCGGAGACATCCTTTTTCAGCAACACCCTTGTTTCGTCCCGATCACGCACAGGCAAAGGGCCAGCGGAGTCATCTCCATCTCTTCGACCGCTAGATGAGGGGCTGGCTCGTCTCTTGGCGATTCCATTGCCCTGACCCTTCCCATGCAAGACTCTCAGCATCAACGCAGAAGCTGTTCCACTAGGGAACTTCAATTTTTCCCTAACAATCACTTCTTTCCGAAGCGGGACGGCGAACACTACCCCAAACAAGCAAACCCCAAGACTCCAGAGAACCAACTTCCAAAAGTTGAGCTTGAGAGGACCACCCTCGCCAACCCCACCATCACCGGACGGTCCGTCTTCGCCATCTCTCAAAAGGAACTCCAAGGCCGGGATGACACCCACAAATCCACAGCCTAGCGGCATTGTACCCACCGCTCCAGCCACGGTCTGAATCAGGACGTTCTCGATCGGTGTGAAAGGATAGGAGAGGTATTTGGAGAAGACTTTGAAGACTGAGAAACCTATCAGCGCCGAGGGCATGGCCATTGTACTGATCCAGCCCGTCTGCAGGCCAAAGTAGGTATTAGAGAAGGTTATCAGAGCACCGATGATGAGGCCGACTAGTAAGGACCGGGGGGTGAAACTCCGGGGGGGCATCGTCCTCTCTTCTGAATCATCTTCGGGGTAGGGGGAGTCAAATGCACTCTCATCCACATCGGAACTCTGTCCATCGCCACCGTGACTGCCGGTGGAGGCCATATTGGAAGGGGAGCGATGGCTACTGGCGCTGCCAGGCATCTTGATGGACTGGTAGTTCATTAATTGAGTGGGAAACAAGAGCCTCTCATTCCATGGCTTTTGTGGGGGAGGGGGGTTAAATTCAAGTAATATTATTTGTCGTGCTACGCCCCCATAATCATGTTGGAAGTCAGGCAGGAGAAGATGAGGAAGAGTCAGGAAAATAATCACCACGACCTATTTGGGGGAAGCCGTGAGGAGATCACATCATATTAGTAATCGCCCCTCCGATAAGAAGGTGCCTCCAAATGTTCTCCAACTCCAATATCTCCTCTGCCCGCCCCTCTTCTCCTCTTGGGGAATTGATGAGGATTTAGGTAGGGTCAAGGGAGTTATTGTTCTTGCCGTTGCTACTTGGAATATATATAAGTATATATGGCTGTCGAGATCAAATTTAACATTGGTGGTCTAGATGGCTCGCGTAGCCGAACTATATATTTTTATACAAACTCCGGCGCGGGGAAGGACTAATTAAGACAAATCGGAACAGCAGTAGACAGGGAAAGGAAATTGAAACAAATAAATGTAAAACAGATACAATAGTATTTTATTGATATTTTACGTCTAATTATATCTAAATCATGCCACAACATTCACCGGCGCCCCCGCACACCAACCCTCTACGGCTTCTTTCAACTTCTGAGAGTAATTGGCCGCAGTCCTGGCGGACAGCCACGCTAGATGAGGCGTCGTAACCAGATTGAGATCCCGGGTATCCTCTGCTAGCAGAGGAGAGTTCTGAGGGCTCACAGGTTCGACCTTGAACACATCCGTTGCAGCGCCAGAGATCTTCCTCTCCTTCAACGCCAGCACAAGGCTTTCTTCGTCCACAACCCCTCCCCGAGAAACATTAATGATCAGCGCATGCGGAGACATTATATCTAGCTCCGGCGTCGAGATAAGATTGCGGTTGGAGTCCGTGAGAGGGACAGCGATGAACAGTACTGTACTTTGTTTGATCACCGTGTCAAACGGAACTCTTTCGGGAGGAGGACCACCTGAGCTATTTGGCAGTGTGCTCATGCTATCCTGCGGGTTTTTGCGATTGGACACTAAAACCTTCATGCCTAAGTTTTGGGCCAGCGTGGCGATTCTCTTCCCTATCATGCCCGTTAGAATCTAAGCATATATCTCAGGCTATAGCGACAAGGACAGAGATGATACCTACCGACGCTGCCATTTCCGATAACCCCTGCGACCTCGTCTTGACAAGTGAGGGGAGGCATGCCATCTTTATCGAGAAAATCGTACATGAGAAAACCCTTCTGTGCCCAGGCCCCAGCTCTGGTCATCATATGCATGTTTAGAAGTTTTCGTCGGGTAGTAAAATATAGGCCCATTGCATGTTCAGCCACGGACTCGAAGTTGGCGTTCGGACAGTTGCTCACGACAATTCCCCTCTTTCTGCAGGCTTCTAGGTCAATGCAATCTATCCCAGAGGCCACAACTACAATGAGTCCTAGGCGCGGGCTAACGTCCGGCTGTAGTGCGGCAGCGTTGATCTGGAGAGCGGATAAGACCAAAACGGACGCATCGTGGATGCGTGCTGGGACCTCTGAGACCTTGGTCACACCGTAAACGGTCTCTGTGTATGTATATGGAGATGGGAGGGTGAATTTGGGGATTTGAAGAACATCTCCTTGGAGGTAGACGATATGAAGACGATGCTGATCCATTCCGTTTAAAGAACAGAAGAATTTTTTTTTTTTTTTAACTTTGTTTGGCTAATTTTGTCTGAAAATGCCTTGAATACACCGTCAATATGGGAAGAACGTCCAAATAGAGACCAGGTAGAGGCACACACTCGAATGAGACTCAAATACAAGAAGGATGTTCTCTTTATCAAAAGCGACGCCTCGTCCCCAATGGGTGGAACCCCCCGCCCGCCCTGTGGATGACATCGGCTGCCGAGGTGGGTTGTTACTATTGCTCAGTTTCAGCTGGGTCTGTCTTCAACATGAACTGATAAGCTCTAGAGGAGGGGACTTTGAACATTTCAAATTTTTCACGATGCTTTAGGCATAAATGATTGATGCGAGGCTTGATTCTGCCAGATGGAGATTTATCGAGCATTGCTGGGCTAACTTCGGCTCACTATCTTACACACTCATTATACACGAAAATGAAGGTTCTAAAAAAAAAAAAAATTCAAAGCCTGTCAAAATTTCTGAAAGCTAGAGAGTGCAGCTAATATATCATTTGCCTGGGTTTCGCCTGTGGTCGTCCCAAGAGCCTTGGGGCCGTGAATCCAAGGCCATAACAAACCAAGCATGTGGGATTGAAGCCTCAGGCAGAAACAGAAGGACGATGTATAGATTTCAGATGTACGAACTTGACCATGGAGTTCAGATCTCGCCGACAATTATAAAGAAGGATATTACGGGGGCCAAGGAAGGTAAATATGTTGGTTCCAGAGGAATTTCCTAATACGGGCCCTTGCATTGCAGCCCTGGAGGCTGGCGCTCCTTTAAACCCTTCCCGTTGATTTGAGGGGATGAAGAAAGGATCAACAGGTACCAGAACGTGACCTTTCCCTGTACTCCTCCATATTCCATACTCAAGTGCGAATGGAGGCCCTTGAGATTCCAAGAAATGGAATAGAGACTTCGGGGGGTTGCCCTTCTTCTCGGGTCGCATTCCAGTCACCCCAGCGGCCCACCCTTGGATAAGGAGTTAGGATCTCTAGAGAAGGTATAATTTTGAATTTCTGGTCAGGGGGGGCAAGGCCGTGGATCACAGCATTCCAAGAACGCCAATCACTGGCCCTTTAGGGCTCATGGATTGCTGAGAACTTGGGATGATCTTCCATCTAGAGTATTTGGTTGCGCCTCCAAGCTATGCCACGAACGAAGTACATAAATACCTCTCGCAGACCAGGCACCCGTAGTCACAGATTTTCCCCTAGTTGCCAGCCCAGAAGAAAAAAAAAAAAAAAAGGAAAAGCCTGTCCTCCAGAAGACTTAACAGACATACATAGCCTGTACATCATCAACAGGATGCATTTCTCTAACGTGAGTTCAAGCATTCACTATTTCTCCCACCCCTCTAAACGATGACTGAAAAAGAAACCAACAATAAACTACTACTAACGCTCGAAATGAAATAGCTTCTTGCGCTGGCCTCCGCCGTCACAGTCGCTTACGGCTACGGTGTTGCCACCGTCAAAGTCTCTTACCATGACTCCTGCTCTAACAACCGGTACCCTCAAAACAGCGTCGGTGACTCAGAGTTGGTCGTTGCAACCCAAGGTACCTGCACGTCTGCTCCGCCGAAACACTCATTCGAAGTCGACGCCTACTCCTTCAAAGTCGATGGTGTGACCAACGATACCCCGTCCAAATGCCGCGCCCTGGCTGTCTATGCCGACAAGGATTGCACAGGACTCCCACAAACCATTGTCCCGTTCTACCGTGGCCAGACAGATGTGCAAAGCCCCTGCATCTCAGACGAAAAGTTCGACGACGGTATTTACTTCCGGCTTATCTGCGAGGATGATCATGAGGATGAGCACGGTGGCCCGGAACACGATGCCTCGGAGCACGAGCAGAATAGCAGCAATCAGCGCCAGGGTGGCCATGCGAGATTCTTGAAGTCACTTGGGGCTTGAAGGCGGGGAGGGAAAACAAAGAAGCAATAAAAAGGGCGAGAGGGTGAGAGATGATGTTGAAGATAAGGGGTGCACAGAAACCCATAACTGCACCTACTAATTACCAAATCTATGGTGCTGTGAGAGGGGGGGTTCTAATATAAGATCTTATTAATTATCCTGTATTAATTTATTAATACCACTTATTAAACCCATGACTCAATGGAGTTTGACTTTGCTTCTTTTTTTTTTTTCCCTATCTATCCAGAGTATGAATCCGGTCCCTGGATATCCCCTTTCCTCTCCCCCCTTTTCCCGCCGAAGTATAAAAGAAACGCGCCTTTATCATAGTACCTACTTACCCAGACATCCCGGTCCCTCCCTGACTTACCCCGAATCCCAAAGTTCCAAGAGTATTATTATCGCAGGCAATAGGACGGGCTGTCATAACATACCTAGTTATCCGGATGAAGCTCCAACTATGCTGATCTTTTACATTCCACAACTACCAGGAGTTATTTAATTTTACTACAGGCTTGTTATTATTCACTCACAACCGAGCCCGACCTCCCTATCTTGCACCGACCAAGAATGAAGATCACAATGATCAACGCTCACCACTTTTTTGTCTCTCTGTTCTCCCTTCGCTAGGGTACGTATCTATCTCGAGTTCCTTCTCTACCTACCTACCTACCACCTAGGTAGGTAGTTAAAATTTTACCCAATAGTAGTTCGTTGCTTAATATATTACCCTAAAGGCACAAATAGTAGAGAAATAATAAACCTTACATCACCCAGAGTGATACAGTTAGCAACCTTCGCTGCCTTCAACCCCCACTCCTAACTGAATCAAGATTATTAACAGAGCTAGATATAGCTGACAGGCCTAAGAGGAGAACGAAACCAAAGCTGGAGAAAGACGCATGTACTGTCAACTGCTAAGTAGGGTAGGGAGCTTAGCTTAGTTCCCCTTCAGTTTTGGCTTTATGAGGAATGAGCGCTAACTTTACCTCGGGGCCTTAAAATTAGGTAGGTAGGTAACCCAGGTAGGTGGGTTTCACTTTCGCTGGGATGGACCAGTTAGCTAATCCATAAGGAAATGGATAGATAGATAGGTAGCTAGGTACCTATTAAATATCAAATACCTACCTGTGTACATTACATACCAATTTATTAAAGATGGAATATCAACATTGGTACATTGCAGTTGTTTTTTTTTTTTTTGGTTGTTTTCTCTCTCTCTCATGGTATGTTGGTGGCGCATTTTTGGGCGCCGTAGATGAATTTTGAAAAGTCCTGACATGAAAAGGAGACGAGGATGGTCTTGTTAAAATTTGAATATATTTTTCTATGCATGACAAGTATCCCTGTTTTTGTCTTGGCCTGAGTACTTACCTCCATATTCTGTGTACAGTGGTCGTAGGTGTCTATTGAAAGCATACACTTTGAACGCATTGGATCTAGCAACTCTACCTAGGTATCTGATATAGATGGTGGAAAATAAATAATGAGGAGGGATCGTTCCCGGGCTCCCCAAATGGATTGTTACTATTTGGTAGTACTTAACGTACAGTATTAAATTGTACATCCAATATCGCAGTGTGCTTCGAGTGAAGAATATGTAAATGCAAACTCACTCCATCGCTACTACCACTAATATAACTACAACACTTTGCTATGTACAATACTAAGGGATCAAGATAACTCTTAATTAAAAACCGAAACTGTCGAGCAGAGAGTTCGCGTCTGGCTCGTGGAATTGAGTTGGCGGCGGCTTAGGCTTCTGTGCCACAACTGGAGATTTGGGAGGCTCGACCAAACTTGGTTTGAGTGGCAGGTCTGCAACAACCAGACTGCTTCGCCGTCGAAGCATTTTCCGATAATCGACTTGATGTTCCCCAAAGTCAAATACGCCATCCTTCGGTAACCGCGCTGATGGGGGCTCGCTCAGGAACTCCCAGTGGCGAACCAGATCAAGTGCAAGAAGATCACAGCCCATCCGGTCGTATAGACGTGCGTTGCGGAGGATAAAATTCCATTCTGCCTGGGCGGATACCTTGGAGGCACCCTTCAAGGTCTGTAGGGTCTTTTCGCGTAGTTGTTTGTATAGAATTACCAATGCTGGATCATTAGAGAGATATGACTTGGCCTGAATCGGAATCGACCCGGGCGTTCCGGGAGAGGCGGGAGGTGATGGGATTAGTATTTCAATGGGGGACTATTTGTTTCTCGTTAGTTAACTTGCTTCTATCGCTTTGGGGGGAGGGGGGGTGGGTTTCCCCTAGTATATTTATACAGCTAGGGCAGGCAACTTACAATAAGCGACCGTACAGCCATATCACGACGGCCGAGCATCCAGAAAGCCCAAGAAGCCATCCAGCGGTTCCCATCCGCGGCGGCCTCGGGCAGTACTCTCTTTTCAAGAAGTTCCTTCAGGACTGGGCCATCGTCCCCCTCATAGGCACGCGTGATGGCAATCGCAAGCTGAAGATCCTCCACCTGGTTTAGACAGACAAACGCAGCATCATGCAAGTGGTCCGCTAGAAGGAAGAAAGCTGCAGCATATTCTGACATGATTGTTAGTAACGTAGTTCCAATGGGAGAGTTAATGAGCATGGAAGAATACCGAATCTCCGTTTTCCGAGCAAGGCATACGCGTTTTTCAGAGCTGAAGTCTGCCAACGAGGCTCTCGGAAGTCATTAGCCAACAGCCGTTGTGTGGCTCCTTGTTCACGATTCCAATGAGCCATTCGCCAAAGACCCTGAAGGATATTCTTCTTCCTGAGGGCAAGGTAATATAATGAACAATCAATCGGGTTCTTCTCTTCCGTCTTCGTATACTCATTTCGAGCTACTATATCAAGTTGCTCTCGCTAACCATTAATTAGTAAAAGCTGTGTAGAAACTGGGAGGGAGAACCGTACTATGGTCACAGGATTTGATAGCCACATGAAAATCCCGCTCTCCCGGGCTGCCTTCCAAGTTAACTTGCCCCCAAACTGTCGTGACACGAGGTCGACAAGGATTTCCTGACTACTGCTGTGGAAAGCCCAAACAATCTCTCTCCAGGAAACAGTATCTTTATTCGCCATTCCTTGAGTTCTGCGTAGCATATGCTGTCGGAAGAACAGAAGATAGCGGGCCGCATTGTCATCCATCGATCGCCGGTGCTTTTCGACAGTAGCAACACACTCAATAGTGTCGACTAAGCGAAATTGCTCCTGACTAGATAGCTGAGGCAAGGCAACCCGTGCCAAGTTTTCGTTGAGCAACGCCGCCGTGGCTTCATCTATAGTAGTAGGCTCGTCATCCACAGAGAGGTCTGCATACGACGAGTGCAATTCTTTCGACGATACGTTTTGAGGTTTCTTCTCAAGTTAGCGGGCATACACCATGGTTTATATGCGGTTTTCTTACATCGTGCTCCTCATAAAAATCCTCCAGCGGCATATCTAAGAATCCGTCAAATGCGTCCCCCTCCGTATAGAATTTAAGTTTCCGATGAAGATTCATCAAAATTGAGTGCACTAGATTCGTTTTGCCACTAAGGATACATTGGGCGAGGAATTGTGGGTGAAATACTGGTAGCGGGCCATTAAGCCGGCTTACAACCTCGAACAGATCGACGGATGATAATCCCCGAGATGGAATGCGAAGTTGCGATACCAGCTGGTCGGTGCTATCGATCTCATTTCCGTATACAAAAAGTTGGTTTCCGGCCCCGATTGCAAGGTGGCCACTGCTGAGCCAGCAGGAATCCCCGATAGGATGGGGTGTGAGGTCACGAATCCAAATTTCTCGGATTTGAGTCCATGATGGACCGGAGTCCAGATAGTCGTACCGAAGTTGCGAGAGAAGGATTACCTTGTGGGGGAAGCCTACCGCAAGAATAGACTGCATATCCGGTGTAGATGTCCAATCGAGATCACGGATGACATCTTGCTGCGAGAAATGCTCTTCGAATTCGAGCTGAGCGCCGTTTGTATCCCAGATTGTCAAATGCGTACGGCCCTCATCAACAAGTGCAGCTTTCCTTATGGAGCTGCCACTGGCGAGAGAGGGGTTCATGATACCCGTCTCAACTGTGGATGTCAGTAGCCATTCAAGTCGATGGTTCTCATGATCAACCTTGGCAGTCCATGTTCGGACAACACCGGTGTCTGTGTAAGATAGTGCGATATCAGGAGAGAAAAGGTCGAAGAACTCAGAGACTTTAGTTCTCGGACCTGCTGGATCAACTGGTAGAATATAGGACACATCCTCTTTAATTCCAAGGTTGAAGGTACAAAACTGTCGCAAGTAGTAGTCTGATTGAGGAATGAAGCCATTGGGCTGTTTTTTAGTTCTCGAGGGTAGCCGTAGTTCCCAGGCTATCCCGCTCGTATCTGCCGCAATTGTCGCTATGTATATGACTTGTGTATTTTTTTCTGTGGTGGGCATGGCTAAAACACAAAGTGGTTTACTTGAAAGTTCGAAAGGAGAAGATGCAATCTTTTTCGCGTGAAATGAGCGCAAATCCCACACGGAGATACCCCTATGGTGAAGGTTGACGAGAAAATCTCCATCCTCGATTACGCAGCTGCGATGTATATGTTCGTCGGAGAATAGGGAGCTTTTTCGAACTAGTCCCGAGTCGTTATCTTTCCGCGTTTGTTTCCAGATCAGAGTTTGGTTATCATCCGTGCGTGATGTCAGAGTGTCTCCAATAGCATTTCTGAGAATTTTCTTTATAGGGCCAATGTGTCCTGTCCAGGATGCTTCGCGGGTGACCCTATTTTTGCGCGGAGTTGGATCAAGTAGGACATCGACCTGGGAATTGAACCATTCAATCCGGCCGTCGAAATGGTGGATAAGGATGGACAGGGTGTCATTTGATGGTGAACTTTGGAATGCGCAGATTTGAGCATAATCTTCCTCTGCTGACAATTCCGGCATGAAAGAAAAGTCCAGTCCCTCTACATGAAGGACATTAAAGACATTCAAGTCAGATCTGACTCGAGAGCCAACGTCCTCCAACGCCCATGCAGACATGTGTCCTTGCCCATCTATTACGACACATATCTCTGGACTTTTGTTTGCCACCTCGATTAAATGCTCCAAAGCATGATTCCCATGGTTCCCAGTGCTCCTCTGTACTGCCCGCTCTGTTGCAGTACAAAAATCTCGACTGTCAATGACAAACCCGTACCGACGCATGGAGTCGCTCTCGTCTGTCGCATGTCTCGGTTGGACGGAGAGTCCCATATCAATTTGCGTCCAAAGCTGCAGCGTGGACGGGGCATGGTGGTCCATCGTAGCCCACACCCTAATCTTACTATCAGAACACATGGTGTAAAGAACATTATCCATTGACTGCTCCCGATGAAATGGTCGACGCCAATGCATTCCTGTCACGATCCCTGGATGCGATAAATAAGATATCTCAAACCTGACGTCGTCCGCGCCAAACGCAATGCGCCGCCAAACCTTGACTATGCGATCATAGTGTCCTGTCGTGACGACGATAGTCGAGTCGGGTGAAAACCGAGCAAATTTGACCGGGTTTGCCAGTTTTTGTCTCCAGACCGCACGCGGGGCATCATTTAAAAACCATAGTGTGAGATGCGAATTTCCCAGGAGAAGCTCACCAGGTGAACCCCATGACAAGGTATGGATTGTTTCTTCATCGTCTTCGTAGCGGAAGGTATGAGCTAGAGACCACTAAACTCCAATCAAACTATCAAGTCAGCTTCATTACCATATATAAAGTAATTCTTTGTTGTTGGTCATAGCGTCCCACGCTCGTCACCCTTAACAAAGCAAGCCACCCGCGACCACTATACGGACCTTTAATGTTTCATGTTGAATGCCGTAGGGTTGGTAGATGAAAACATCCGGCCCTCCACACACAGCTATCTTCCCCGAAGCTTCATCTATCGTTACGGCTTCTAGGGCTTCGGTGTCGTCCACATATATTGTTTGTAGGAGCTTGTGCGGGCCGCAGAGGATGACCAGTGCTTGACCGGAGATGTATACCTAGAACGCCGATGCGTGATCAGGAATCAGTGATCTCTCGAGCTAATTTCAATCTAGACTTAAACCCCCCTGTGACTTGAGAATTTGTATGATAGCTTACAACAACTCGAAGACCGTTCCACAGCGCGGTGCTGAAGGACTGGAGCTTCGCTGGGGGTCGCCCCGGCAGTACCGCTCGCATACCTGGAAGCTCCGATGTCGTTGGGTGAGAGGTCAGCCGCTTAATGCGCTTCAAACGGGCGTTACACCATTGCCAAACTGGAGGGTGTGGATTCGCTGGGAGAGAAGAATTTGTAAAATATATATCCTTGCACTAGCGATAAGAAAGTTTGTAGAAAAAGGGAAAAAAAAATCAAGAAGGAATGGAAAGCCGAGAAAGCTCCAAGTTGGTTTAGGAGGGGATGAAGATGAATACATATGTGGCTGTGGAAAATGACGCGCCTCCTCCGCCTTTGGACGGTCCGCCGCCGTGTGACCACAGCATACGATCAGCAGCCGATCTTCTGGTTCCTGTTTATGATGACTAGGTATACCGAATGGATTGGCTATCTATTATTATGGATCATAGCTTAGTGCGATTAATCTCCTTTATTCGATTCCGGGTTCATAAATACAATCCCTTCATGGGAGACCTTTTTCTTAAATCTGTTCCCCATATACAGTACAACAAACATTCCTCGGAAGCTCGAGACGCCGCCTGATGATGCAATAGGGTATCAAAAGTCAAAAACCACCAACATCATCATAATATTTGACAAAACAGAACAAAAAAAAAAAAAAAAAAAAAAAAGAAAAGAAAAAATCTTTTACACATATACACATAAAGGTGTCGTTGCCTGGTATTACATTCATTCTCATGCTATTCGTCGATTCGCTGATCTCCTTCCATCTGTCGGCGACTCTGGTTCCTCATCTACGAATCGAACGGATGCACCCAGAGCGCTCCCTCGTCCACTGCGGTCTCGTCGGCTAGACGTAGTTTGAACCGCCATAGTCTCAGCACGGAGGAGCCGACTGGCAAAGGGCGTATGGAGAGGAGTTGCTGGTGTCGTAGAGGCCCTTGCCAGCGCTCGTGCACGCGCAGCCCTTTTAGAAGGCGAAGTGAGGTAGTTAGGGGTGGTTAAGGGAGTAGCTGATGGGACCTGTGATTCGGGCGCAAATTCATTGACCTTGAATGGCGTCTCAGCCTGATACCATGGGTCGAATACTGATTGGTCTGTGCGGGGATCTGCTGCGCCGTCATAATTTTTTGTTGGGCTGATCAAAGGCCCGGGGGAATCTCGAGCTTCAAGATTCATTCTTGTCTTGTCAACCCAATGGCGGAACATACCCCTTGTATGCTTTCGAAGGTTCCGCTCCCTCATAGCGTCCGCAGTCTCTACGGTACTATTCACTTGGAAGACGCGGAGGCTAAGCTTGCGAAGCTGAGCATTTGCCTGGCTGAGAACATGCAGCCGATATACTCCATTAGCCTGTTCTTGGAGCTGGCGGTACTCAACCACGGCTTCCGCCCATCGGATCAACTGGTCGTATGCTAGTTGTTGAAAATAGTATGTATCCGCTTCTTCGCACTCTTGGGTTCTCTTTGTAGTCTTTTCCTGCCATCGGTTTATGAGCTCAGATGTAGTGGTCAAGGATTTAGTTCTGCAAAATTGAATAGCTCGCTGCTCCATTTCCTGGATTTCATGTGTTTTAGAATGCCAGTTCACAAGTGCCCTTGAGGCTAGGTTAATCTTTATTCTCCGCCGAGTTTTGGCGTAAGCTTCCTGGCGTCGGTGCTTGGCCGATTTTAATGTTGCCAAGTGCCATAGTTTGATAGAGCCGGAGGCCACGAAATAAAACCGGGCGTCTCGTGCCCAGTCCTCTAATTTTGTTATATGCTGAGTTTTGGAGCGCCAAGCTATGAGAGATTCCTGTACAAGGCGTGGAGCATAAAATTCAAAGGCCACAACATCACGCTGGCGTTGAAGGGTCAATCGGTCCCTCCAGCAGGCAAATTTAGATTTGAGAAGTTCTTCATTCCGGTGGTCCTCGTGCATATCGGCATGGTAGAGTAATTGGGAGTAGGTCTCACGGACATTTGTAACAAACTTGAAAAATACCTCACGTTTGATCCTCTGCTCGCGAATTCGCTGCATGAGACGATACCTCTCGGTTAGAATCCATTTGTACATTGTTTCCATCTTCAAGCGCTCTTCAATACGAGCGCTGAGAGCCTGACAACGGAGTCTGTCGTTCCAGGCAACCCAAGCGTTGCGTACAACTCTCCGTTGATCTATTTCTCTGGCTTGTTTGAGCATACGGGCCCGCTTAACCCATTGCATGAATGCCTCTTGGACTATATTGCTATCAAGCATGTTGGAGACACGGGAGGCGGCTGGAGCCAGCTGTGTTTTTACCCTCCATTCAGCAAATGATTCGTTTAGGACTTTGCGGCGTTGAATGGATGTCGCTCGGACGTCGGCGGAAGAAATGGCCTTATATCTCTGGGATAGAGCTTGTAGTGACGATCCTAGGCTGAGTTGCCTGTTCTGAATATCTATTTCAAGGATGCGCTCTCTATTGGTACGAAAAGTCCGGAGCCAGTACAACAGTGCACGCCTCTTGAGGCAGTAATCATACCACTGGGGGGCACGTCGGTCGCAGAAAGACCAGAACCACTGCCAATAAAATTTGTGTGTCACTCTTTGATCATGATGGGCCACAGCTTGTGCCCCCATCTTTTTCATCTGATCTCCTCTTTGCCTCCAAGCTAGGAGAGGCCGCCGTAATGCAAATCGCTGTGCTTTCAACTCATTGACAGCAGTAATTTCACGCCATGCATTGAAGTACTTAACGCTAAGGATATGCCTCCTTGCAGCTGAAGTCCGTTCAACTTCATCCGATGTCAGCTGTGCCCAATGGGTGAATGCTTTCGTCATTAGATATAGATCTCGAGCGCGCCCAGCTCGCTCTTCAAGGTGTTTGAAGAACCTCTCGGTCTGCTCAACCTGTCGTTTACTCCGGATCGTGGCATGCCACATTTCAAAGGCTTGACGGACAAGAGTAATTCTGTCGCGGTTGACAGCAACGATCTCCATGTTCTGGTGTGTCTGTCGTGTTTGAACAGCTTTTTTCATCCATTGCGTGATAATACGTCTGTTTATTGCTCGTTGGCGATACATATTGAATGTCGATGCATCCCGTAGCAAATCAGACAGTGATGGGCGGTAGAGCATCTCAGGGGGCACCTGGAGCTTTCCAATCGAATTGCTCCCATCTTGAGATGAAAATGACGCCTCATCACTCTCACCTTCATCAAGTTGTTCATCCTCTTCAGAGCCTCCAGAGCTGGTTGACCGTAAACTCCGTGGCTTAGAAGCCTTGGCTTGCATGGCTTGGGCCATCCTTTTTGAGCGATCATGGTGGACAGCGGAAGTAGGCTCTCTCGATCGTTTATTTGTTGATTCCAGAAGGTCCATTCTACTCATGAGCCGACGGCCGACATCCAAGAATTGTGCGATTAACTGTGTTCTATCTGTTCGCTCTGGAGATTCGGCTTGCTTAGCGATAGAGCTGCGATGAGGCAGTGACTCGCGAAATTCAGGCTTCCCAATTTGCAATCGCGACATGGAAGACCGAGAGCTTGGGCGGTTTATAAAGCTCCTTTGTGTCAAATCATCGCCGATGTCATACATTGAGTTGAACGAGGCTCGCCTTCTTCGTGGTGTTGGCATAGAAGCATCCCTCGAATGCGGATCATACTTCGTCCTGTATTGAACATCAACAGAAGACACATTATCGGTGTAGTGTTCTCCATCGTGATCATCAATTCCGAACTCAATGACAATACCCATTTGTTGGAGTAGGTTCTCAAACTTGTCGAAGAGAGTTTCTCCTACGACATCTTTGCTCCCCATCTTGAATAGAAAGCGCATACAGGCATAGCCTGGATCCGAATCCACGCCATGTTCTGCAATAGCCTGATCATATTCTTTGAACAATACCCTGTATGGGAGGCGATCCGCCTCAGGGTCTCGCTCGGCGCGGGTGATAATCTGGAAAAGGAAGCCGACATCTAGGATCAAAACAGAAACTTGTTAGCGTTTAGAGTACTCAATATCACGAGCTAGATTGGACTGGGGGAAAGATTTTATTATTATTCTTCTTCTTTTCCCTCTTATACCCCCACATACCTTCGTCTGAAAGGGCCGGATCTTCTTGAGATAGAGCTCTTCGCTGAGCGGGAACGGGAGGCATTGAAATATCCGCGATTTAACGCGTGTCTTCCGGCATATGGCTGGTTCATGGAGGCAAGAAAACAAAATCAACCATTGCGGGCCTCCGAAAAGGATCTAAACAGCTGCTCGCAGGAATCGAATTCGCGACACAATATACCACCGATCAAAAGCACTGATCCATTGAAAAAGAGGCTCCCATCGCCAGTTAAATCTCTTTTTTTTTTCTCTTTTTCCCCGACGCCCGCCTAGTTGTTTTGCTTGTTGCGCGCCGAATCCACAAGAGAATGCGTCACATCATGTGATAGTATTATGTAACACCGCCTAGCGCCATCCAGATCACATGGCCGTAAGTGCGACTTTGAGATCGTAGAGAAAAGAAGATCAAGAAGGAGAAAAGAAAAAAGAAATGCCTTCAACAAGAGTAAGGCCCATCGAGAAGTTTGCTAAGGCCACTTCCAGGTGCTCTGTGGAGGTAAGCTTCATCACCAGCTTTTTACAGCTAATTTTTATGGTGAAAATCAGAACTGACCTGCATGGACTGATCCAGGCGGCAGTATATGGCAAGTGCATTGTTGCTGACTATACAGCGGTGCACAAAGATATGTGTGTTAAAGAATTCATGAAGCTAAAAGACTGCTTTTTGGTAAGATAATATGCAGTGCAGTCTTCGCCTGGTGGGATCTATCTAACTTGAAAATCTTTAATAGGCGGCTTCCAAAAAGGGTTAAAAGATATGGAAGATACCTGGTCAGTTGTGAACAGGGAGCTTACTAGGGGGACGCAAACGGGGATTTGATTATCTTATAGACTTTAATTGGTAATTCTGCTTACAATAGCATAAGGCACAAATTAGATGTATGTTTGTAATGGGAATATTTTATTTTGGGAATTATAAAATTCTAGCCACTCAAATCAAATAACTCTGCAAGAGAAATAATGATAGTTGGTCTTAATTAGGGGGAAAAAAAGAAAAAAACAATACCCCCAAAAGTCTACAGCTTGAGCAGGCGCAGCAAGAAAGTTGCGTTCTGCACCTCTTGCTCCTCTTGCATGATCATGCCTACCTCGTCTCCACTGGGCACCTTGCCATCGATAAGTTCATAACGATCAAGTGGCCGGCGTACAACCTTCTCAATGGCGGCAGATTGTGTCTCGAAGGCTTCGCCAAGACCGACATTGTCTGGATCTGAAAGAACAACGTATTCCATCTTCACGTCATCAGTAGGGACCAAACCGGCCTTCTTGCGAAGACGTTGTAGCCGGTTGATAATCTCTCGGGCAAGCCCTTGGTGAGCTAGTTCGGGGTAGAGGTTGACATCCAAAATGGTCAATAGGTCAGCATCTACATTAGGCTCCATGCCCGTCGAGGACTCGTCCTGTTTGAGACCTCGTTTGACCACAAGGTCGCCTTCGACAAGCTCGATGCCGTCGACGAGGATCTTGCCTTCGGCAACGAATTTCTTCACGTCATCGCTGCTCAGTGATGGTAAAGCCTTCTTCACCTTTTGCACATCCTTCTTTAATTTCTTTCCCAAGGTGGGCCAGTCGGCAGAGACACTATATTGAACATTGTATTTCGCCTCATCAGATGTTAAAACGAGCTCCTGGACGTTCAGTTCCTCGAGAATGTAGCTCTCCAGCGACTTCACATCTTCCAAGAATTGCTCATCTTGATGGATCACGATGAGAGTCTTCAGGGGCGTCTTCAGCCCAAGAGATCGTCGCTCACGGGAGATACGAGCCATTTCAATGACGTTCTGCATCCGAGCGACTCTTCTCTCAACGACCTCATCGAAAAGCTCCTCACGGACCTCGGGGAAAGGAAGGAAATGGACGCTGCGGCTATCTTCGTTACGGAGAGCCTCAGGAATATGGGGAAGCAGCCGGAGGTAGATGTTATCAGTAAGGAAGGGGGTGAATGGAGCGAGGCCCCGGACGAGGGTATAAATAACCTCAAAGAGGGTGTTGAGAGCATGAAGAGTGTCATCAACACCATTCTCACCCTTAAGACGCTTCCGGTTGAATCGAATGTACCAGTTAGTAGTGTTATCGATGAGGCCGAGCAGGCGAGGGACAACAGTATACAGGCGGTATCCTGCCATCTCTTCGTTGACAAACTTGAGAAGACTCTGGCAGCTTGCTAAGATCCAGCGGTCCATGACATTTGTGTTTGTGGTCTCAGCCTTAGGATCAAAGACGAAATCGATACCTTGGGTCTTCTTGAAAAGAGCCGCCTGTCCTTCAAAGAATTTATAACTGTTCCACAGGGGAAGAAGGACCTTGGCGACAATCTCCTTAACACCCGACTCCTTGAACCTAAGCGGTTCTGCTCGAACAACTGGTGAATTGATCAGGTAAAGACGGAGAGCATCCGAGCCGTACCGTTCCATGACCAGGGCAGGATCAGGGTAGTTCTTCAACCGCTTCGACATCTTCTTACCGTCCTCAGCAAGAACGATTCCATTCACAACACAGTTCTTGTAGGGGAGCTTTCCAAAAAGATGTGTGCCCAGAACAGTCAGGGTATAGAACCAACCACGAGTCTGGTCCAAGCCTTCTGCGATAAAATCTCCGGGGAAGCTATGCTCGAAATGATCCTTGTTTTCAAAAGGATAGTGTTGAGAGGCATAAGGCATGCTACCCGATTCAAACCAGCAGTCAAACACTTCGCTCACACGGCGAAGAACACCGTTGCCCTTTTTGCTTGGAATAGTGATTCCGTCAACCTTGTCACGGTGAAGATCAGTGATTTCTCCCTCATAGCCACTAAGCTCCTTGAGTTCTTCTATACTACCAACAGCCACGATTTCGCTGA
Organism: Aspergillus haitiensis; assembly: GCA_027569155.1. NCBI lineage: Eukaryota > Fungi > Ascomycota > Eurotiomycetes > Eurotiales > Aspergillaceae > Aspergillus > Aspergillus haitiensis. The sequence continues at coordinate 610,361 of JAPDEO010000016.1, forward strand.
AGTCGTCACTAACCCAGAGGGGTAGAGGTGTGCCCCAGAACCTATTCCGAGAAATGTTCCAATCCCGAGCGTTTTGAATCCAACTTGCAAATCTCCTTTCTTTAACGAAGCTAGGAACCCAATGGGAATCCTCAATTCCTTTGAGCATCTGTGGGATGATAGGTCCGATCTTGACAAACCACGAAGGCACTGCCCGGTAGATCAACGGGGTATCTGAACGCCAGCAGAAGGGGTAGCTATGAGTGATTTGGCTGTCAACAATGAGACGACCATTTCCTTTCAGCATCTTGATAATAGCCTTGTCTGCAGCCTTGACATGCTGGCCCTCAAAGTCTGAGACTTCGGGAGTAAAGCATCCCTTTGGGTCAACAGGGTTTGGTGGTAGGCGCGAATCGCTGATGACCCCTCCCTCCATAGCTACCTTGTAATCGTCCTCACCAAAAGCGGGAGACTGGTGGACAATACCAGTACCATCATCCGCCGTGACATATTCGGCCGTCAACACGCGGAATCCGTAATCCTTGAATTCATCGTAGAAGTATTTGAAGAGCGGCTCGTACTTCCAGTCCTTCATAGCCGAGCCCTTAAATCGGTCGACAATCTTGAATTTGGCCTTCTTAGGATCCTTATACAGTGTTCGAAGCAGAGACTCGAGGAGAATGTAGTGCTTTCCAGAGGCCTCGTCAAGAAGTTTGATATATTCATATCCAGGATTCACCGCGAGAGCAAGATTCGACGGGAGGGTCCAAGGTGTAGTTGTCCATGCAAGAAGACAAGTATTTGGATCTTCCACAAGGGGGAAGCTCACAACAACCGCAGGGTCTTGGACATCTTTGTAGTTTTGTTGCGCTTCGAAGTTGCTGAGAGGAGTATTGAGAGCGGTAGAGTAAGGCATAACACGGTAACCTTTATAGACAAGGCCCTTGTCGAAGAGCTGTTTGAAAACCCACCATACCGACTCCATAAAAGACGTGTTCATGGTCTATTCGGACAAATAAAAATATCAGTAAATTTTTAAATCACTCATGATATACCATACCTCGGAAATTTAGGAGGGGAAGGACATTCTAAAATCCTCTATAACCTACTAACCTTGTAATCATTATCGAAGTCGATCCAGCGACCAAGCCTTTCAATAGTCTCACGCCACTCAGATGCAAAGCGCATGACAATGGCCCGGCACTCCTCATTATACCGCTCAATTCCGTACTTCTCAACTGCCTCCAGTCCAGACATACCGAGCTTCTTGTCGATTTCGTACTCGATAGGCACACCATGTGTGTCCCAGCCGAACCGCCGCTCAACATAATGGCCTTTCATTGACCAATATCGAGGAATGATATCCTTGATGGTCGAGGCCAGCAGATGGCCATAATGGGGAAGACCGGTCGCGAATGGAGGACCATCGTAGAAGGTGTAAGGTTTGCGACCTTTAGACAGCTCGACCTGCCTTTGGAAGGCATTGATCTCCCTCCACCGCTTGAGGATAACCTCCTCCTCTTGGGGAAAATCAATAGACATGACGAGAAGCGAGGTAGTCGTAGCGGTCGTCAAAGGGTGGGTGTTTTTTCAACGGGGAATAGTCGCGGGGTAAATTGGCTTAAAAAAAAAAGGAAAAGTGAGTCACCCCGCGCACGCGGCCCGATATTCTGCCAAGCGACCGCAAATCATGACTCAGGGATCTATAGATGTAAGGTAGGTAAATAAACCAAAAATTAAATACATAAATAGTAATAAGATTGATAACATAATGACACTTTGAAAATCTGAAATTAAATGGAAGGAGCAGTCCGAACTGTGAAAATTGTATATCTAGAATAGACGCCATACTATACTCCCATTCTAAGGAGTTGGGTACATACATACGACATGCTAGGACTAGGTACTACCTAGAGTATTTCCCATCGCATTTATCTTATTCGTCATCGTCCTCCTCGTCCTCCTCGTCATCGTCCTCCTCAGCTTCTGATACCTCCTGTCCAAGTTCCTTCAAGCGTTTCTGTGTAATAAAATTAGTCAAATGATTCACGCATGTATACTCACTTTAACGTACCTTGTCCTCATTTCGCTTGGCCTCAAGGTCACCAAACACTATCAAAAGGTCCTCAAGTTCAGACTGCGCTGCTTTACGCGCTTCCTCTTTCTCCTTAGCTTCTTTCTGGGCCTTTTCTAAAGCCTTTTGGGCCTCCCCGAGTGCTTTTTTAGACGCTTCCGCTTCTCCTTCGAGAGTTTCGGCCTTACTTTCTGCCGCTTTCATTCGGGTTTCCAACTCGGAGAGTTTTGAAGAGTAATCATCGCGTACCGCCTGGATATCTTGCTTTGACTTCTCCTTGCTCGCGCTGATTTCCGAGCGTAAGGCTTCCGCGATAGAATTGAGACTAACAACTTCGGATTCGTGATGCTGTCTAGACGAGTCAACTGTCGATTGGAGACTATGAATTTTTTTATTGAGGTCCGCGGTTTCCGTCATATGTTGCTGACGGGATAAATCAACTGTCGACTGAAGACTTGCGATCTGTTTGTTCAAATCGGAAACTTCAGACATATGCTGTTCCTTGATTCTTCTAGACTCCGACTTCAATGACTCAATTGTTGCTGTCAAGTTATGAACTTCACTCGAGTGCTGTTCTTTAGCCCGGTTAAGTTCCGACTCTAGTGATCGAACTTTCTTCTGAAAATCTGCAACCTCCGCCTCGTGTCGCTCCTTGAAGCGAGAACTTTTTCTTTCATAATCAGCGGATGTCTCTTTCAATTGAGTGTCTATAGCTCGAAGTTGTTCTCCATGCTGTTTTAGCAATTCATTCTTAGCATGTTTCTGTTGTTCTTTCAAAGTCAATAGTTCTTGCTCATGCCTTTTCCGAAGTGACTCGTTCAATTGTTCTAATTTGGAAGATTCCATGGCATTTGCCTCTTTCGACTTTCTGTGTTCAGCCTGTTCTTGCTCGAGTTTATGCTTTAATGAAACGAGTTCGGATTCCAGCTTTTGCACATCTTGGCTCTTTTCCTCAAGATCAGCCTTTAGGGAATCTACTAATTCCCGGGAGACCCCTCTTTCAACACCATTTGTGATCACGGATATTTCAAGTCCAGGCTCACGGTCAATGGCACGGATTAGACGGGTAAAATTGTCTTTCAGAAACTCAACAAAAGTTCTGTCGAAATATATATCGGGAAGTCCACCGTCATATTGTGCTCCAACTGTTTGTGGGAGGACTTCAAAATCGCGGACCATGGGTGATTCTCGAAGACGGGTTATCTTGTCAATATATTGCTCCCTTCCTAGCTGATCGATCAACAATTTGTGTAGCGTCTTACGCGGAACAGGTGAGTCTTTGGAAGAAAATTCGTAGATAATACCCAAGAGGATCGTGCACAAACCAGACACAAGCACATTTGAGACGCTTCGATGCTTAGTTTCCTGCAATAAGCTCTGGATACTGCTGCCTTCCCCAAGAAAATCATTGACAGCATCGGGCTCCTCAAACAACCATCCACATAGTAACATCAAGTATCCTAGGGAGATCCTTTCATCATCTCCCCGTTTCATACCAGTGATTAAATTACCTACTACTGTTTGAATACAAGTGATGACTTCTTCCCCGCTTTCGACATCGCCCTCAGTGACCCCCATGGCGACAGATTTGGCTTGTGCGTTCTCAAAGAGCAATTGGAACATCAAGACAGAAGCCATCCAAGTTTGGTATGGGTCAGCATTTCCTCGGGATTCTGGCGGGGTGAGTAGAACAGTTAGAATATTTGGAATTTCATCCTGGCCGCTGACATGACCATTAATTGCTCTCCCTAAAACATGTAGCCGGATGCCGCTGTGCTTTGTAAAGAACGCTTTGACGCATTCACATGCAGCAAGGCGTGCGTCAAGGAGCTGAATTGGAGCAGGCTCTAATGACAACTTCAGCAACGCTTCAATCACGTTGATTCGCGGGAGTCCATTTGTGCTCTTATTGCCGTTACTAACACTGTCGCTTGTTAGCCCTGGTCCCCAGACAACCTCGACATCTCCGAATCGTTCCTGCAAGGGCGAGTTTCCACGTATCAAATCGGCGCACGTAGAGAGGGCCTATACTAATTAATTTCCACTACCGGCGCACTTTACATTATGGGCCTTACCTTTGAGGTAACATTCACGCTGAATTTCTGGCCAAAAGCTGTGCTCAAAACTTGTTCCATGACACCACTACCCCAAAATGCCATTTGGTTGGCAGGCGTATTGATCCCGCCCTTGACCAAAAACAGCTGAATTATAGCGAGTAAACCCCAGATATTTTTGTCTGTGTTAACAAGAGACCATTGCGGAATGGGTTCCTCAGGATTTTGCTGCTGGTTGACTTCTGCGAGTAGTTTTGCCAGTTTCTGAATACAACCCATTTCCCGGAAATACGACTGGTTTGGAATGTTGAGCCTTAGCAAATTTGCGAGTAGCGAAAGGCAGTCTTCGATGACTTCTGACCCATTTGCTAAGCCTCCTTCCACCTCTATTAAAGAGAATATCAACTCGAACGCATTTTCGAAGGCAACAAGTTTCTGGAGTTCCTCGGAAGCAGGTGTCAATGCGATAAGGAGGATTAGGGCCTCTAAGAAAGAAACAACATCCGTAAGCCTGGGGTGCTAAACAAGAACGAAGAGGGGGCCACGTAGTCATAAATGAGAGTTCCATAACATACCATTGCGTATAGGTTCTCGAGAATCCCCCAGAGCACTCACTAGCCTCGGAATACCAAGAGGCGCTGTCAAAATACATTCTTGTGTCCGCTCTGGCCGCGCATTTGATATCTGAAACATCAATTGTAGGGAGTATAAGCGCGAGTAAAAATCACGCGTATCAAGAAGGTCAAGTAGAGCAGTGATATTGTCTTGTCGCTTTCTCCTAGTTAGCAAGGTAATCACCACCACGACGTAGTCCCGTTCATACCTGGGTAAATTCGTCAGACAGCCAAAAGGCAACCTCATCCGAAGCTTCAGGCTAGATAGGAGAAGTTATTACACTAAATTTTTGGTCCAGAAAAACGGTAAAGAAAACGAACACTGTTCTCATCCGGCGAAAATAGCATCAGCAAGGTCTCCAAGACCACCTTGAGGGTGTCCACATCCTCACGATCATTTCGGAGGCTGCTAATCAGCGGTCGTAGAGCACCAGACGCAACAGAGGCGGGATAGGTTTTAGCGAAGCTCCTCAATCCTTGTATTGCTGCCCGTCGGTCTTCTAATAAGGTTGCACTCTGCAGCCTACTGTTGAGAGTGTTGATGGTATCCGTTGCCGTTTGTTTGGCCGGCGCCTGTGACTCTAGGATTCGAAACATCGCAAAACGTCACTCGAAAGTTCATGGTCACCTCATACCGGAAACGTAGCAATTGACAGACATTGAAAGGCTGAGGGGGAAAAAGAAACAAATGCTAACGGTGAGTTGTTTTCTCCGCAGCCAGCAATAGCCAGCCAGAAGCGGCACCAGCGCCAAGTGGCCGCTAAGCTCCCGGAACGGCGACAAGAAAAGTGCCGAGCGCACCCGCAATACAGTTTGAGGGGGCTGCATATCTCTATCGCAGAGACTTTCAAGGCTACAACAAACGCCCTTTCAAAGCACTCACAGACCATTTTCTCATTTCTGCGCGCAGGGCCCATGCAGATTTGGGCGAGTATATTTGCTGATACTTTCTGGATATAGCAAACTATTCCAGACTCCGCGATCGATTTTCAAGAAGCCGCAGCCGCCGATGGAGCATACTGTTGATCCAGCCTAATTTATTGACTCTATAAAATATCCGGGGGGGAGGATAAAAGGATTTTATTTTACCTACTTCATTGTCTCAGTCTCATTATCAATATGGGTGTCCCAGCATTGTTCCGATGGCTTTCCAACAAATATCCCAAGATCATCTCATCGGTGATTGAGGACATGCCTTACGAAGTCAATGGGGAAGAAGTACCGGTCGATGCTACACGTCCCAATCCAAACGGGGAAGAGATGGACAACTTGTATCTAGATATGAATGGAATTGTGCACCCCTGTACTCATCCAGAGGGTAGACCACCACCAGCGAACGAGCAGGAAATGATGATCGAAATCTTCAAATATACTGACCGTGTCGTGAATATGGTTCGCCCAAGGAAGCTCCTAATGATCGCTGTCGGTATGTTTGGAACTTTATACATTTGTTTAGAAAGCATTTAAATATTTCTTTACTGACCTAGAATCTTGTTATAATCTAGATGGTGTCGCACCCCGTGCAAAAATGAACCAACAACGAGCACGTCGATTCCGCTCCGCTCAAGAGGCGAAGGAGGCGGATGAGAAGAAGGAGGAATTTCAAAAGTTACTTGCGAAACAAAATGCCGGTAAAAAGGATCAGGAACTGCAGGAACAAGTTATCCAGAAGACATGGGATAGTAACGTTATTACGCCTGGAACTCCATTCATGGACATCCTTGCTGCATCTTTGCGCTACTGGATTGCATACAAACTCAACACTGATCCCGCCTGGGAAAAGGTTTTGCTCCATAGTCCCAGTTTACTTTTGACTTGTATTGACGTTGATAGCTCAAAATTATCATTTCCGATGCGACCGTTCCCGGAGAAGGGGAACATAAAATCATGGAATTCGTCCGATCACAACGCGCCGCGCCAGAACATGATCCTAATACCCGCCATGTTATCTACGGACTGGTATGTTTCCAATCAATTAAATCTTCTAATAAAGACTAATTAGAATTTTCTCTATCCCAGGATGCCGACTTAATCATGTTGGGCCTAGGAACCCACGAACCCCATTTCCGTGTATTGCGAGAAGATGTGTTTTTCCAGGAATCAAGGGCACGGACATGTCATCTATGCGGTCAACCAGGTCACAAGGCAGAGGAGTGTAGGGGTCAGGCTAAGGTGAAAAATGGAGAGTTTGATGAGAAGGGGAAGGGTACCTCCCTCAAGCCATTCATCTGGCTTCACGTCTCTATACTCAGGGAATACCTCGCTGCCGAGCTCTACGTTCCTCAGCAACCTTTTCCCTTTGACCTAGAGCGAGCTCTGGATGATTGGGTTTTTATGTGCTTTTTCGTAGGAAATGATTTCCTTCCGCACTTACCATCCTTAGACATCCGTGAGAATGGCATCGACACTCTGATAGCAATCTGGCGCGATAACATTCCTGTAATGGGTGGATATCTAACCCAAGATGGACATGTGGATTTGAAAAAAGCGCAACTCATCCTTCAGGGGCTTGCAAAGCAAGAAGATGCCATTTTCCGCCGTCGTAGACAAGCAGAAGAGCGGAAGCTTGCAAATGAGAAAAGACGCAAGCAAGAACAAGAGGAGCGTGCGAGAAAGCGAAGGCGAAGCTCACCTAATTATGACGCTCAAGAACCTCCTACGATCAGCCGGCCCCGTGCCCCTGGAGGGGATCTGGCTCCGCCCGCTGGTTTAGAACTGATTACTCCTGCTCGTGGAGAGCTTGCTCGAGAAACCAGAGAACTAACACACAGCATGGTAGTCAACCGTGGTGCCGTCTACAGGGCTAATATGGCCAACAAAAGCGCCGCTGCTGTCTTGAAGAGCAAACTTTTAAAAGGATCTCAGGATGGCGAGACTGAAGATTCAGAGGAGCCAGAAGAGCCCTTTGACAATAAAGCAGCTGATAGTTCTCCGTCGGTTCTTGGGAAACGGAAGGCCGATGAGCCAGACGGCGAAGAAGAGTCCGAGACACCCAACACAAATAATAACAAACCCTCAAAAGATGATGAGTTGCCCCCTGATACTGTCCGCCTCTGGGAAGAAGGATACGCGGACAGATACTATGAACAAAAGTTCGGAGTCGATCCCCAGAACAAGGAGTTCCGACATAAGGTTGCGCGTGCGTATGCAGAGGGCCTCGCATGGGTTCTATTATACTACTTCCAGGGTTGCCCATCCTGGACCTGGTATTACCCCTACCACTATGCACCTTTTGCGGCAGATTTTGTGGATATCGCAGATATGGAATTATCCTTTGAGAAAGGAACGCCATTCAAGCCTTTTGAACAACTAATGGGAGTTCTACCGGCCTCCTCCAACCACGCCATCCCGGAGGTGTTCCACGATCTAATGAGCGATCCTAAGAGCGAGATCATTGACTTTTACCCCGAAGATTTTGCTGTGGATTTAAATGGCAAGAAATTTGCTTGGCAGGGAGTTGTTTTACTTCCATTTATTGATGAAACACGACTACTCACAGCCATGGAGAAGAAATACCCCCTTCTTTCCGATGATGAAAAGATCCGCAATACCGTGGGTCGAGATGTATTGTTGATATCTGAGAGTCACCCCTTATATCAAGATTTGGTGGGGAATTTTTATTCTAAAAAACAAGGCAATCCAAAATACACGCTTAACATGCGGATAAGTGAGGGACTAGCGGGGAGAGTTGAGCGAAATGACTCGTATATCCCACACAGCTCTCTTGTATCTTCTCTTGAGGAATATGGTATGCCTACTTTAGAGGACGATCGATCGCTGACGTGAGTTTTACAATCCCTCCCCCGTATCTTTGAAATATTGAGAATTCACATGGACTAACTTTGGAAAATTAATTCTTTACAGAGTGAACTATGAGATACCCAAGTCCAACCACATCCACAAATCCATGCTTCTACGGGGGGTTAAGTTCGCCAAGCCGGCTTTGGATAATGCAGACATCGAAGCCGTCAAGTCTCGAGCTAGACACACAGGTCGATCATATGGAGGCGCACCACTACGGAACGGAAATAGGGGCGGTCGCATGAATTATAGTAATGACCGCCCTAACCCATTCGCCGCGCATCTGGACCCAAAATTCATGCCTGGGGAAAATACTGGGGCGCCTATGGGCATGCCTTCTGGCTGGATTCCCCCATCAGGGTCTGGTGGCTTCTCTAGGGGTCCCCCACCCCCTGCACGTGGAGGGCACTACAATCCCCAACCCCACGGATCGTATCAGCAGGGCCAGGGTCAGGGACAACAACAAGGCTATGGGCAATCAAACTATAATCAAGGGGACTATTACGGTCGGCCTCAGCAGAATTCGTACAATAACTCGAATGGTTACCAAGGTGGAAGATCTTCCAACTATCGAGGACAAGATCACCGTGGTGGCCGAGGCTACCACCGTGGAGGAGGAGGGTACCAAGGCCGTGACAATTATAATTCAAGAAATTCTGGTGGATATGGTCGCTATTAAGTGACTGACTTGATGCTACACTTTTTTTTTTTCTTCGTTTCTCCCTTTATAACTGGGTGAAATAATATAAACAGGTGAAAAGTTAGTTCATTAACTCAAGTGCAAGTGCATGTTTGATGTTAATTCTCCTTTTTTTTTTTTCAAACATTTTCTCTTTGTTTTGTTTGGTTTTTACTTTTTCTTTTTTTATCCAGTTTTTATCTTTTGTCTTATTTGGGAACCCGGTATGGAAACCATCAATCATCACAGGGACGGACGGCGTTTAATCGGAGGGAAGTACCTACCATGGTAAAGACTCTTTTTACTTACAATGTAGAGATTATAAAGCAGAAGAGTCGTTAAATGAGAGAAAAATACATTTTGAGGAGAGAAATATAAGAGATCTAAATGAAAAAATAAAATAAAATAAATAAATAAAAATAAGTGACCGGAGCCAATAGACCCAAACAGGCCAAGTCGTGTCATCGTGCACCGAACGACGACATCGGAGCTGCGGGGAGAAAAATTCCCCCCCAAAAGATTTAGTAAAGCGCAATGAGTCAATGGTCTATCAACCTTTACCCTTGGTGGACCTTGGACCTCTCTTTGCCCACCTATCCATTTTACCTTTCTCCATCTTTTGATTTTACTCTTTTTACCCATCGATTAACCTTCAAAGGTCAGTATTCAGTCAATCCAATCCCAGTTCAAAATAGTCCAATTGTATTGGTCCTAGAGTGATGACCGAGTACTCTATTTCCCTTTCCGGGGAAATTGTGCGCCCCGCTCTCATCTACACCGTGTTTTCTCTTCCCCCAAAAAAGAGCTGTGCTCTCGTTCTAATCTTGCTTTATATTTTCCCTTCCAGGCCACTTACCTTTCGTCGCGAGTCAAATCGAAGTCAACGTACTCTGTTCAAAGACCGGTTGAGGAGCTTCAATCGCAACACAACCCGCTCACAGCATGAACTAAAAAGAGACACTGGTCCCCTCCCGATTTACATAGACCATTGTCTTCCCTCTCAGCTAGTTTTATTCACTTTATGCGATGAGTGAGCCGACAAAGATCAGTATCCTAGGTCGGGAGAGCATCATCGCTGATTTTGGCCTCTGGCGAAACTACGTCGCCAAGGACCTGATCAGCGGATGCCCCTCCACGACCTATGTTCTCATCACAGATACAAACATTGGATCAATTTACACCCCCGGGTTCCAAAAAGCATTCGAAGATGCCGCCTCCTCTATTTCTCCTTCCCCGCGTCTGCTCATATATACCGCCCCACCCGGAGAGGTCTCCAAGTCCCGACACACCAAGGCTGATATCGAGGACTGGATGTTGAGTCAGAGCCCCCCATGTGGCCGTGATACTGTTATCATTGCGTTAGGTGGAGGAGTTATCGGAGATTTGACTGGATTTGTCGCTGCAACTTATATGCGTGGTGTGCGCTATGTCCAAGTTCCCACGACTCTCCTTGCCATGGTGGACTCCTCAATCGGTGGAAAAACCGCTATTGACACCCCTCTTGGAAAAAATTTAATCGGAGCAATCTGGCAACCGACAAGAATATACATTGACCTCGAATTTCTAGAAACCTTGCCAGTTCGAGAGTTTATCAACGGTATGGCGGAGGTCATCAAAACAGCTGCCATCTCCAGCGAACAAGAATTCACTGCTCTGGAAGACCACGCTGAAACAATTCTGAAAGCTGTTCATCGTGAAGTCAAACCTGGCCAGCACCGATTTGAAGGGATTGAGGATATTCTAAAGGCAAGAATTCTAGCATCCGCGCGTCACAAGGCTTTTGTTGTCTCTGCAGACGAGCGGGAGGGTGGACTTCGCAACCTTTTGAACTGGGGTCACTCGATTGGACACGCAATTGAAGCCATCTTGACCCCTCAGATTCTTCACGGAGAGTGCGTCGCAATTGGTATGGTGAAGGAAGCTGAATTGGCTCGACATCTCGGAATTTTGAAGGGCGTCGCCGTATCGCGCATCGTGAAATGTATCGCTGCATATGGGCTTCCTACTTCACTCAAGGATGCTCGCATCCGAAAGCTCACAGCTGACAAACATTGCTCCGTTGACCAGCTGCTGTTCAACATGGCATTGGACAAGAAGAACGACGGTCCAAAGAAGAAGATTGTGCTGCTCTCATCCATTGGTACCACTTATGAGCCGCGGGCCAGCGTTGTCCCCAATGAGGATATCAGCGTCGTCCTCGCTCCAAGCATCGAGGTACATCCAGGCGTTTCGAAGGCCTCCAATGTCGTTTGTGCCCCTCCAGGCTCAAAGAGTATCTCCAACCGCGCCCTAGTTCTTGCGGCCCTTGGGTCCGGTACCTGCAGGATCAAAAATTTATTGCACTCCGATGACACTGAAGTCATGCTCAATGCCCTAGAAAAGTTGGGTGCTGCCACATTCTCTTGGGAAGAAGAGGGTGAAGTTCTTGTGGTCAACGGTAAAGGAGGAAATCTGCAAGCACACCCCTCGCCTCTTTACCTAGGTAACGCTGGTACAGCTTCTAGATTCCTCACTACTGTTGCTACCCTTGCAACCCCGGGTAGTGTCGATTCAAGCATTCTCACCGGCAATAACCGCATGAAGCAGCGGCCAATCGGCGACCTAGTGGATGCATTGAAAGCTAACGGGGCGTCTGTCGAGTATGTAGAAAGGACGGGTAGTCTCCCTCTTAAGATCGCTGCTTCGGGCGGATTTACTGGAGGAAAGATAAATCTCGCTGCCAAAGTGTCATCTCAATACGTTTCTTCGCTGCTGATGTGCGCTCCATATGCTAAGGAGCCTGTGACACTCAAACTAGTGGGTGGAAAGCCTATCTCTCAACCGTACATTGACATGACTACGGCGATGATGCGCTCCTTTGGCATCGACGTACAAAAGTCTACCACTGAAGAGCACACGTACCATATTCCCCAGGGTCGATATGTCAACCCTTCCGAGTACGTCGTGGAGAGTGATGCCAGCTCCGCCACCTATCCGCTTGCAATTGCTGCGATCACCGGCACCACCTGTACAGTTCCAAACATCGGATCGGCATCCCTTCAGGGCGATGCTCGCTTTGCCGTCGATGTCCTGAGGCCCATGGGCTGCACTGTCGAGCAAACCGAAACCTCGACCACCGTTACCGGCCCGTCTGATGGCATCCTGCGCCCACTTCCCAACGTAGATATGGAGCCGATGACCGACGCCTTTCTCACTGCATCAGTGCTCGCAGCTGTTGCACGCGGCACTGGGACGAACCATACTACTCGTATCTATGGGATTGCTAATCAGCGTGTGAAGGAATGCAACCGCATCAAGGCTATGAAGGATGAGCTTGCTAAATTCGGGGTTACTTGCCGAGAACACGATGATGGTCTCGAAATTGACGGAATTGACCGCGCAAGTCTGCGACAGCCAGCTGGCGGTATTTTCTGTTACGATGACCACCGTGTTGCCTTCAGCTTTAGTGTTTTGTCCCTAGTTACTCCTCAGCCGACTCTAATCTTAGAAAAGGAGTGCGTCGGTAAGACCTGGCCTGGCTGGTGGGATACCCTAAGGCAGATGTTCAATGTCAAGCTCGATGGAAGAGAACTCGAGGAAAACGAGACCTCAGTCCACAGTCAGGCCGAAAAGGCTAATGCTTCGCTCTTCATCATCGGTATGCGTGGAGCTGGAAAGACTACGGCGGGCAATTGGGTTGCAAAGACACTCAAGCGACCATTCGTTGACTTAGATACTGAGCTTGAGAGTTCAGAGGGTATGACCATTCCTGATCTTATCAGGACCCGTGGTTGGCAAGGTTTCAGGGATGCAGAACTTGCTGTTCTGCAGCGGACACTAAAAGAGCGTCCGGTCGGATATGTTTTCGCCTGCGGGGGAGGAATTGTGGAGATGCCTGAAGCCCGAAAACTACTTATCGACTACCACAAGAATAAAGGAAATGTCCTCCTCCTCATGCGCGATATCAGGGAAGTCATGGACTTCCTTTCCATTGACAAGACCCGCCCTGCTTATGTTGAAGACATGATGGGAGTGTGGTTGCGACGAAAGCCATGGTTCCAGGAGTGCAGCAACGTTCAATACTACAGTCAAAATGCAAGCTCAGTCGGATTAACTCGAGCATCCGAAGACTTCAGTCGCTTCCTACAAGTCATCATGGGTCAGGTTGACAGCCTCCGTAACATAAAGGAGAAGGATCACTCCTTCTTCGTATCTTTGACCCTACCAGACATGCGTCCCGCTGGTGATATTCTGGAAGAAGTTTGCGTTGGGTCCGATGCCGTTGAATTGCGAGTTGACTTGTTGAAAGAACCTGGCTCGGATAGTGACATTCCATCAGTCGAATATGTGACTGAGCAGCTATCCTTCCTCCGTAGCCGCATCTCGCTACCGATTGTCTACACAATCCGTACTCAAAGTCAGGGAGGTCGTTTCCCCGACGATGCTCATGATGCGGCAATGGAATTATATCGTCTTGCAATCAGGGCTGGTGCTGAATTTGTGGATCTCGAGATTGCTTTCCCCGACGAAATGCTACGCGCAGTAACGGAGATGAAGGGATTTTCCAAGATCATTGCATCACACCATGATTCTAAGGGCGAGCTTTCATGGGCAAACATGTCTTGGATGAAGTTTTACAACAAAGCTCTCGAGTACGGTGATGTGATCAAGCTCGTTGGTGTAGCCAAGACCCTCGATGACAACACCGCCCTGAGGAAGTTCAAGACCTGGGCTGCAGAGGCTCACGATGTTCCGCTCATCGCTATTAACATGGGTGATTCGGGTCAGCTCAGCCGTATTTTGAACGGATTCATGACCCCTGTGTCTCACCCCAGTTTACCCTTTAAAGCAGCCCCAGGTCAACTCTCTGCCACCGAGATTCGCAAAGGCTTATCACTCATGGGTGAAATCAAAGCAAAGAAATTTGCTGTCTTTGGCAGCCCAATTTCAGCTTCCCGTTCCCCAGCTCTCCACAACACTCTCTTCCAGGAACTAGGTCTTCCACATGAGTACGGCCGCTTAGAAACCACCAACGTTCAAGATGTCAAGGAGTTCATCCGTGCCCCTAATTTCGGGGGTGCCTCAGTCACGATTCCTCTGAAACTCGATATAATGCCGCTATTAGATGAGATCCACCCTGATGCGGAGATTATTGGTGCCGTGAATACTATTATTCCTGTTTCCCAAGGTGAAGGCAAGCCGGCTCGCTTGATTGGTCGCAACACTGACTGGCAGGGCATGATTCTCTCCCTTCGCAATGCTGGAGTTTACGGCTCCAATGGAAATGAAAGTGCCCTCGTTGTCGGAGGTGGAGGCACTGCTCGTGCTGCCATCTATGCCCTCCACCACATGGGCTACTCGCCTATCTATGTCGTTGGGCGGACTCCTGCCAAGCTTCAGGGCATGGTTGAAACCTTCCCAAGCAGCTACAACATTCGAATTATCACAGGCAACGAGAGTCTGGATTCCATCCCGCATGTTGCTATTGGCACCATTCCAGCTGATCAACCAATTGAGCCTGGAATGCGTGAAGCGCTGTGCCATATGTTTGAGCGCGCTCAAGAAGCTGACGCAGAAGCGGTCAAGACTGTGGAAGGATCCCCACGCATCCTCTTAGAGATGGCCTACAAGCCGCCAGTGACGGCACTGATGCGATTGGCGTCTGATTCTGGATGGAGTACGATTCCCGGGCTCGAGGTCCTAGTTGGTCAGGGATGGTATCAGGTAAGATGGCTCACCGCTTCGCCATTTAATTCAAAGATTACCTATCTAATTTGAGCTTGTAGTTTAAATACTGGACTGGAATTTCTCCACTCTTTGAGAATGCGAGGGTATGTTTGCTTTACTCTCTCGAACTAGGATGATATCATGGTATTACAAAGACTAATATCTCAAATTTTAGGCAGCTGTGATCGGGACATCCAGTCCAGCATCTTCATCATGATTCTTCTTAGATTAAGCCTTTTTTATAAAAAAAAAAAAAAAAAAAACTTGCTCCTTTTACCCCTTGACTATAGGCTTATTTCAACAAAAAAAAAAAGCGATGAGAGAGTTACGTGACTTTGAATCAAATTTACCAAACAGGCTTCAAAAGCTAGATACTTTTTTTCTTATTTGCTATTTCTTTTATCTTTTTTATATATGATCAATCGATTGATCAGCATTTTCCATTACGACTCCCAAATTTTTGTCTTTCCGTAGCAATCCAACAGTAGACGAGAAATGGCATCTCACCAGTTCGAAGATAGCACTCAGACCTCCCACAGGCCATCCACAGGATCGCAGATACTCGAGTCTCACGAGTTATTGGTGTGTAGAGGTAACAATCAAGTTGGATGCATCCAGCAATCCTATAGATTGGACAATACTTGAGCATGTAAATAACGTCTGTCATTCGTTGTAGACAGGATCCAAAAAAAAAAAAATAAATAAATAAATAATAATAAATAAAAAAACAATAATATTTATAATAATAATTATAGTCGGGTGTCGTTCGTAATAATAATAATGATAATAATAAGAATAATAATAATAATAATCAGCGGGCGCAAGAACCAGCGGGTAAGACACGCGGCCGCGAAAGGAATGAATCATAATCCATGCGAAAGGGATCATGAGAGATCTGAGTCAATATGATATTGTATAACTATCGTATCAGTGAACGGATGTAGAGAATAATCCGAATTAACAGGATGGATAGCATAGTCTACAGCAGATATCTTTCTTACGCGAAGGAAAGGACGGGGCAGGTTCGATAACAGATAAAGAAGAGATAAAACAGATAACCGTGTTTGTGGATAACTAAGAATAGCATCTTATATCAAGGTTAAGTTAGATTTAACCTATCTTCATCAACGGCCCCCCCCTCTCCCCTAGCAATGAAAAATTAACTTGTGTACGCACACTGTAAGCTCGCGAGCTAGCGGGTGGAGGATTGATAAATAATCTCGTCAAGTAAAAGAAATATTAGATAGGTGGGTAGATAGTTAGATAGTTAGATAGTTAGATAGATAGATAATTATTTTCGTAAAAGTGAGATCTCATTACTCAATCCTTTGGTTTGGTTTCTTCTCCGTGTCCGGGTTGGATAGATGATGGATGGATGGATGGGAGGTTTTTTTTTTTTTTAAGTTTTCAGCTGCGCTTGCATATTAGGTATATACATTAATAACCTACCAAACACCAATCTAAATAATGAGGACGAGAACGAGAAGGCAAAAGGAAGAGGAATAGGACAAGGAAGGAGGGCGGATATTCCCCGTCCTCATCCCCGTTCCCCCCCTGGAACTGCGATAAACATAAACCCCATAGGTTGGTAGGTTAGTAGGCAGGCATATGCTAAGGCAAATAATAAAGTAGAGTAAAGTTAAGAAGGGGGGCAGAGAGCTTAATATGCATGCAGGGATACATACACCCGCTAACTAGTGATCGCGATAACTAACAATGATAACAAGAGCTGATAAGCAGAGAATGAAACAATAATAGCGGCAAAAATCGAGGGATTGACGACCGTTTCTTCCCGATATCGCCGTAGTTAAACGAAAATAAATTACCGCCGCCCGACCGATAAGTAAGTAGGCAAACACACAGACGAGGGCTGAGACATTCAACAACAACAAAAATAAAAAATGATCATCAAAGTAGTTTCTTAGTATAAGTGTCTATTATTGTGGACATTTGTAGAGATTTTCGGAGAAATCGTTGTTGAAAATAAAAAAGACGAATTATGGATCGATGGTGTTCTGGACCGAGTGGACTTCACAAGTCCAGACTCTCGAGACACGAAATGGATCTGGTCCAGACTAGGGCAGTGCTGAACCATAACTGAACTACCTGAGTACACCGGGTTCTTACTTAGTATTATTTTTATTCCCCTCCATCTCTAAGCGAACGTGCTTAGCTTGATTCCTTAGTCGGTAGTTAGTTCATCTTCAACAAGGGTAAAAAAAAAAAGAGATCACGCACCCAAAAAATAAAAATAAAAACTGAATGGCCTGGATGCATCGATATATGAAAATTCCTTTTAGCCTCTTCTCCCATGCTTGAACCGTGGAACTGACCAGGGTGACAGAATGACTCAGGCGACCAAGATTATTTTCACCAGTTGGTGGAGTGGTTGCGGTTGGAATAGGCATACTCTCTTTGTACGACACAGACCACGAGAAGGAGGATCCACCATTTGAATCATGAAAAGATGGGATGTTTGTCTTAAGTTAAGCTACTAATACTACTACTATTTTTACTTTTTTGACTCTAATGAATGAAGATGACTTCTCGTTCTCACCTACTGACCTACACAATGCTAGGTAGGTAGCTTACTGACCACCTGCAATCTGCGTAGACTGTTGTTCCAGCCAGCCTTGTATCTGAAAATAATCGGCGCCAACGGTCGCGCCCAGACCAAAAAATTCCTCCTCTCTCAGACCGAAGGAAAAAAAACAAAACTAACAAAGAAAGAAAATAAAATCTCGCTAAACCAAGTCTGACCATCTCCCATAGTAATAGTTAGCTTATTAGAAGTATCTCAGTAAGAACTTCGTAATACCAGACAATGATGAATAAAATATTCTACTATATTCGATTCGATTATCGACGCCCGTCATCAGATACGAAAATCTAAGACATCACCAAAAAAAAAAAAAAAAAGAAACGGACCAAAAACAGTTGTGCAAGTTGCCCTACGAGTTTTGCCCGTTTAATTTTGACGACTAATGAATAATTAGTTGTATATAAGAAAAAAAAAAGAAAAGGAAAAAAACTTAGTTCAATGCTATCTTGCACGGCACGAATACGAGACAGACACGAAAATCATACAGTTCAGCCCCCAAATATGTCTTCATCTCCTCTTCTATCCGGGAACTCGAGATAACTTGCATTTCATTAGGAAGCTAGAGTCAGTTGGGAACGGAGGGGAAGAATAATGACTCTTCGTTTAAAAAAAAAAAATCCCTTGAGACGGTCTCCTCGGATAGAGAATACTACCTACCTACCTACTCTAGACCTCTAGTACATAGGAAGAATAATAGGATCCATCCTTTAACCATGGGTGCCGCATATCCGAAACAAATTGATCGACACACCCACCCGGGCCGATAACCCAACCCAACAACGACCAGAGCTAAATTATTATTTTTTTTTTTTTTTCATTATTTTTAACCGACTATTAGTACTTAGAAATCGTTGGTTGATATTCGACATAATGTTGTAGTCTTTCGTTATCGTTATTGTCATTATTAATTATTTATTTGAATTAAATTTAAAGTAAAAAAAAAAAAAAAAATTGTAATACTTATTTATTTATTCACCTGCGACCGGAAAGACGGATACGAATCCATGGATATAATTCCCTTCAACTGTCAGATTTCCGACAACGGATGAGAGAAACACAAATCGCATAGGTCATAGGGGAATCTAAAGGCTTAGATTCCAAATCCATGATCAAATCAATATTGACAAATGTAAAATCTAATTATTAAAAAAAGGTTGACGCTGCTGCACGGAGCCCGACCTTAACCCCGAAACAGAGAGTGATCTGTAATATCTCCTTGGGAATCCGGGAAAGTCGTTCGCGAGAGTCTAAAAAAAAAAAAAAGAAAAGAAAGAGGAAAAGAAAATTTTTTTCTTGCTTAGTCTTGACTCTAGTCTTCTCTCATTGTTCCTGAGATCATTCTCGAAAAAAAAAAAAATCCTTCATGCAAGCCGTGAAGGCTACTCCCTAAATAAGACTAGCTCAAAATGTATGGAACATTCGACGAAGCCATTTGGAAGGTGCGCACGGATTGCATATGGTAATACAATGGTAAATTACGACTATGCCCATTTTGAGAAGTATTCTAGAAGAACTTAAACTTAGAAAAATACCTGACGGCAGGGCCGATGCCAAGAGAAGTAGTGAATTTTGTCCACGTATGATTTTCCGATCACCCCCTAAAATAGCTAATTAATGCAGCTGTTGCAGGAATAACTTACCATTCCTCATGTATTATTGGTTACCCAAACATTTTTTTTTAGCAAGCTTCTCTTCCCCCCCCCTTCTCGAATTGAAAAATTTTTCACTACTCCAAGGAAATCGACTAAAAAAATTTTTTCTATCCAAAGATGAAAAGCACCAAGACAGGCCTAGTCAAATCTCCTCGGAGTAATGTCCTCTTCTCTAATTAGTATGCATCCTATGGATGTCGGCACATACCTACTTACCTATCCATCTGTAAGTATTCTGTACACCTATCCGATTTTCCACCTTCCCCCTCCTTACCGAATGTAACAACCGATCAATAAAATTTAAAATTCGATGGTCTCCACTCTTAGGGTCCCCCCCCCTAACCGTCGTCGGATGCGCATCGGCCATCCATGATGAACTGTGGCTTAGCCTGCTTATGCAGATCTTAGCCAATCATTCTCCACGCTTTGTCACTCGTTTTTTTGGGGCGATGTCTAGCACATGGGGAAAAAAAAATCTTGTGGTCCCATCATTCTGCAGGACTAATACCCTAATACCACATCCACGCGTTATGGGTGCTAAATGGCCTCCATTAAATTACCCAACGAGGTTTTAAGTTCTGACAGTTAACCAGCCCTGGGTAGTTAATTAGATTATGGTTCGTCTGCAAACAAACCTCAGTGGAAAAACAAGGCCATCAGAGTTTTTTCATTTTCTTTTCCTTTTTTTTTTTCTTTCCCATCAATGTTTGCTTTTTTTGTTTCCGTTTGTAGTAGGCTTTGCGACGGCTTTCATATTATATCCTCATCTCAGTAACCTACCTAGTCAGCCACAATTATAACCTAATCGTATATATCATTATTCCATATGCCAGAAACTTAGAAAACTGCACTTAGATCGGTATTCCAATTGTGATTTTTTTGCCTTTTTCCCGAAAGCTTACCGCTCAACTTTGAAACTCAAGGCATATACCTCCCAGGGGGAGGGCTTGGAAGGATTTTATATGTACCTCTAGGTAGACAATAAGTACCGACTCACAAGCTTAAGAAAAAAAAAAAAATTTTTTTCACCTTCCCCTTTGGTCCTTCGGTGGGATTTATAGAGAAGAAAAGGGGGCAAGAAAGAAAAGCAAAGAAACACCCCGGCAGGGAGTCCTGCCGATGTAGGAGTTCAATCCAAGAAGACGCAATCAATCATTACTACGATAGGTAATAGTTACCTAATTCCGGAGTGTGTCAATAAGATGAGGATGGAGTTCATGCCGCATGGTATTCCGCTTTGAAATATGTCCACCCAGGGGCAGGAAAAAAAGCAAGGAAAAATCCTAGGAAGAGAAGTGACATGTGTAGACATAATCCACAAATGAAAGATGTCAATTTAGCCTCTCTCCTCCCCCCCCTCCCTCCTTCGTAGATCCAAGTATTTCATATTTTTCATATTTTTCTTTTCTTTTTTTTTTCGCCCGCCTGACATCGGGGTTATATTGATATCTAGCTGATGGGCGGGGTTAAATTGCCATTGAGCTCCGCCAAGGTTTCATAGAGATAATCGTCGCATCTGTCAAAAACCCACCATCTCAGATTCAAATAATAATCTGTCACCGATGCACCGTGCAATTAGTGCCCATCCATCTTTTCTTCCTTTATGTTTTTTACTTGTATTCAATTTTACAACTACTCTTTCTCGATCTTTCATTGATCAGGATGACCGAGGCTAATGTATCTAATTACCTCGTCGTAGATGGGAAACACTAACTAGGCTGAATGATTTCCGCCCCCCCTTCTTTTGGCGGCGCTCAACCGTTCCAGTCCCAGCAGGCTGGGTCACACCCGTGCGTCGAACGAGATCATTGATCAGAAGCGATGATAGATCTAGGCTAAAAAATTCAAATGGTTGGTGATTGTCTCACGGCCGGGAAAAAAGAGGGGAAGAAATCCAGCCAACTACAACCCAAAATCAAGTCTCGCCACCACTTTCAGCTGTCTCCTCCTTCCCGGACCCAAAAATCCCCTTCACTACAAGCTAGTGAGTGGAGGGTCCGGGGTTTGATCCACTCCATCTAACCTAGATGAGCCCGCCCTCGTTTTAAGCGATGGCTTGTGAGCCTCACACAATCAAATTTGGGGTTCGGGCATATCATGATTTGACAGCGTTCCACAGCCGGTACCAAAGGCCGGGATACCTATACCTCCCTGAGTCTCTCCCCTATACAACTCGCCGCTAGTAGGCAACCGCACAATTACGGTCGCAATGGCAAAATAAATTCATTTGAAATCAAATCTAGGATTTCTTTTTGTTTCTTTCGATTTCCAATAATTGCATTTCAAAGCGATTGACATGTGAGGTACGACTCAGACATTGTCTCGGTCGTATTCATTGTTGTTCTGGCTTTTAATTCCGAAGGAGCCACATGGCCAGACAGTTTATGAATCATCCAACCGGCGAAAGTTACCGGGTCCGGAAATGATGATTCAAGCTGGTTTTCTTAATTTTTTTTTTCCTTACTGAAAGTACTATGAGCACTGATAATACAATCTAGAATAGACGACAGACGACCTAGATCCAACCCAGGTCCCCATAAGACCGCGTAAGAGCAACTACTAGGTACCTACTAGTACTTACCTGGGTTACCTGGGTCGTGATCACGTTGACATTTTTGGGTCATGTGCCCATAATTCATCCAGTCTAATCTGATATACAGGGAAGTGGTATGACTAGTTTCCTTTCTCCCCTGCCTGGTAAAAAATTAGTTGAATAGTGAAGATAGTCTGTTACCAACCGCTTAGATGGCCAAGTAAAGGTTGTTAGTCGGTACCCAGTCACACACGCGGAAAGCGTCGGCGTCTGATGTCTTCCCCCAGTCATACCATTGAGGTGGAAACGAATAATACAGAAACATCAGCTGACCTTTTTCCTTGGATTTCTGTTTCATTCCCTGTCAATAGTAGGCAGGTAGGATGGAGAGATACAAGCGAAGCGAAGGTCTGCGCATCCATGTTCAAGAGATCCGGCCGAGAGAGAATCGGTGTTAATGCAGTATGAGTAAATGCGCAGCAGTAGTGTTGAATCATGGAGTTCCTCGGACATTATGGTACCGATCTAAATCCGGTACCCGTATTTTTCCCTTAACCGCAATGGTAAGGTCAATTCCTAGGAGAAAGCCGAAGAAGGAGTTCTCTCGGCCAATATTTGCAGTATTATTACAATTATTCACCCACCAAAACCCGATCAAATAATTAACGATGATCGGGTGGCTTTGAAAGGTTTCTGCAGAAAAACGTGGAAAGCTAAAATAATGACTGATAGTAATCGATAAAGACAACAACTTAGCAGCCTTGCGCTTAGGAGAAAAACAAATTAAAAATAAGTTATCGTCTAATCATATACAGAGGCAGTTTAATAAAAAATAAAAGCAAGATGCGCATAAGCTGGTCAAGAAACGCATGATCGTGGTGGTAGCTCCCTTAGGAACTACCTAGCTTCCGAGAAATCGACCTGCTCACCAAAATGCGACCGGATGGATGGCACCGGACATCCCCGGGGCTGGGGGAGCCCTGTTTCCCTGTGGCTGATCAAAAAAGCAACGATCCCCAACCGATGTCTGATGTGGACATTATGTGGCTGTGCTAAGCATATTTATTCAGGACAGGGTGGAGAACAATCAACACACGCACATACACACACATTGGATGATCTTCGTTGGTCCCGAGGAAACAAAGGCAGCCATCATGATGGAGCCAAACTACACAGTGAAATCACTCCACGTATTGACATGTCAGCTGCAAGGGTCTCAACGATATGGTCATACCCGATAACACTAAGGGAAACACGAGATCAATTTAGATCCCACTCAGGCAATCTTGTGTGGCTGAGCTTGAATTGGACATGCTGGTTGGCTGCCCTAAACCCCTTTCCACACACTGAGTCCTATCTAGGATTGCTTGATGAGTTTGCTCACGCCTATCTACAGTAGCTACCTCACCTATCTTAGCATAATGGTAGTTCAGCAGATAACCAAAATATTAACCTATTTAGGTATTTCGATTTGAAATTATATGTTATTTTTTCTTTTAACTTTATTCCCTTGACCAAAAAAAATTCGACTGTATATGTGGGACCGACCCGACCCATCAAACATCACGATCGGAACTGACTATTACGTACCAAGAATCAAGATGGGCATTGTGATAACAAATAATCAAGTATGCGGAGGGAAAAACTATGGGGATGATTTGATATTATTATCGCTTCAAGAATATTATTCATAGCTGAGACTATGTTCGATTGATAAGCATCAATCAATCATAGTAACTAGTTGATTTTATTTTAAGCAAGTTTGACTCTCCTAATTAACAATAGAGAAAAAAAAAAATTCACCCGGATAGTCAAATCGGCAAGTGTTGTGGTCAATATCGTCTCTCCAGATTTCCGTGTCTGGCGGAGTAACCTGTAGTCAGTGCGTAGAAAAAAAAAAAAAAAAGGTTGAAAAAGCAAATAGGACGACGACGAGAGAAGCTACTACCGTAGAGGGGATGGATGGATAGCGGAAATAGATGCAAGGAGTGGGTAGGTATCTCCATGTACATTGGGAGCCACAGCATAAGAAAGAAAGAAAGAAAAAAAAAAAAAAAAAAAAGAAATGGCTTGGGCTCAGGTCTAGAAGAGAAACGAGCAGCATTGACACAATCCATTTTCTCGGCGGAGGAGATCATAGGTACCCAAGCCAACGGTGAAATAATTTATTTATTTATTATTATTAATATGATTTTTTTAGTTTTTTTTTAAACCTAACTAGTTATTAGTATTTATTATTATTATTGTATTTAAAAAAAAAAAAAAAAAAAAAGAAAAAGAAAACACAGGACCCACTTTTAAAATACAAGCTAGTAAAACTCGCGTATGCAGGTAAGTCAAGTCGCGGTGCCTCCGGACGAAAAATGGGTTCAAGTGTGCCTACCTATTATTTACGTCATTAGGTATTCCTATAAAGTATTGAAGCCCCCCGGAATATTTGCCTCTCATTTTCTCTACACAACAGTTTATTCTCCTCAATTTAGATATCTCTCCAGATCTTTAATCCCAATCTACTTGACTCTCGTTTGGGATCTTGCAAAGCGACTACAATTATCAAAGTAAGTTCCACCTTTCCGTCCTTAGTATGACACCACTACCAGAAACTCCCCCTTCTCTCACTACCTTTCCACACGTCCAGCCCCTCCCCCAGAACAAACTTTGGTTGAACTGTCATCATTTGGGCATGAGTCAAACTGACCAAAGGTTCTTCAAACCTTAGTACTCAATCACCCAGGAATTTCAAATCATCTCAAATCCATAATCATCCGCATTCTATCCAATTCGCCAATTTACCACCCATTTCCACTACCTTCTACTTCCCTCGACACCCGAGCCAAACAAAAATCTACGAAAGGAATTAATCGGATCTTGGATCCTCCGGGCTTCGGTGGCCCATAGTGCCAACCCATTATTTAAACCTTCAGCACCCTTCAAGTGGCAAATTTCTTGCACTCTCCACTCAGCGTCATATCCACGAGGAAACATTATGTTCATGCACCCTGTACGTAAAAGTGCCATCACTGAACCGACGTCTGATCCCTTTTTCAACTATTCGGACTCCGTTTTCATACAAGACGACCAGTGCCTTCCCGACTATTCGCAGGAGACTTCCTTCCAGTGCTTCGAACAGGAGCAGCCAAGACTGCAGTCTCCTTTCCAGTACCAGCACCAACCAGCCTTCAATTTCTTCTCTCCGCCGTCTTCCGTGCCCTCCTCTCCCACATCTTCACCTGCCTCCTCCATTTCCCATTTCCCCGTGACCACGGCCGTTGCCGCGGAATATCCCTCGGCCGTCTTCGACGGTTCTTGCCTCGAAGCTCCCTCTATGACACCTGCCTCCTCATATAACCCCGCCATCAGCATTCAGCATTCAGCTTCTCCCCCTTCATCGCAACAATCGTACCTTCCACAATATCAACAACAAAGTTATCTTTTCGAGAGCACTCCGATGTTGACACAACAGTCTGTCGCAAATAACCACGGTTGGGAGAGCAACCTACAGCTGTTAGGACCCGCGCGCATTCAGAATAATCTCTCACGCGCATCGCAGTACAGCCAAGATTCACACCTGAACACTCCCAGTTCATCATCTGGCAGATCCTCCGGAAACTCTTTTCACCGCTCCTCTAAGCCTCTCTCTACACCAGTGCAGACTCCGGCTCAGAACACGTACCTCACTCCTCAGTACCAAAGCTACGATCCGTCATCACACGATGGTAGCCAGTCTGAAGTGGAGTTGGCAATGAGACAGGTTGTGCCAGAACAACAGAAGCAGCATCAGCATCACCCCAGTGACTACTCCCTGGCACCTTCCGTGTCAAGTGTCAGTCACAATTCGCCTGTTACCCCACAATTTGAGGAACTCGACGAGGCCTCGAGAGCGATTGTCAATGGTGAGAACCGATTTCCTGAAGTGAATAACTGGATGGATGAATACTTACGTTTCGATGCGCTTCCAGAATTCAATAATAATTCCAACGGAAACAATCTGCCTATGGGAATTCCCAAGCGTGCTGTTTCTGATATCTACCCAGACGAATTTTACACATCCCCAGCCATGATGCAAGCGTCTCAGGCCTCCAAGCAGCCAACAGCCCAGCAACACTTGCTTTCCTCTTCGTTCCGGAATGTCATGGCAGACCGATTACAGGCTGCCAGCCAAGGTCATTTATCTGCAAGGTCTCACTCTCCTGCTGGAGCTATGAATCGGGATCGTTCTCCCTTCCGTCAAAACTCCCCCTTGGCAGCTGAATTCGACAATGTGGCGCTTCAGCCACAACCCGCTACAAGTGTGCCCTGCTCTCAACCAGGGGTGAACCTCAGACAAGCCCAGGTGGAACCTAAAACCATGTCCCCGAAGGATGCGGTGCTGATGGACTTTAACGAAGGCGAAGACTCTGGGCTACAGCTATTCCCACCCAGTCAACCCGACTTCAATCTTGGTGATGCTCTGGGGCAAAACTCGTCCTTCCAGCAATCTCAAAGTTTTGCACCGATAGACGCATTTCCCGCCCAGTTTAACCAAGTTCCTGGAACATCACAGCCTTACACTTTTGCCACCCAGCCCCAGCAGAGCCGGCGACAGCAAAACCCGCTCCTCAATCAGACTCCTGACTTTCCCCCATCGATCCCACAGTTTGAGTCTTCTGGAAGCGATATTTTACCCTCTACTGAAATGACTTCTCCACAAGCTCAGTCAAAGACAGCAATTCATCCAGTCCAGGAAGAAATCGCACGCCCATTAGACACTTCTTCGGACAGTGGCACCTACACCTGCACCTACCATGGATGTACATTACGCTTTGAAACGCCAGCGAAACTGCAGAAGCACAAGCGCGAAGCCCATCGACAAACCACCCCTGGCGGCCACCTGGTTGGACGTGACAGCTCAGCTCGCAACTCCCAGGCTGGTCCCCACAAGTGTGAGCGGATCAATCCATCTACAGGCAAGCCTTGCAATTCTATTTTCTCACGGCCCTACGATCTTACGCGACATGAGGACACCATCCATAACGCTCGGAAGCAAAAGGTTCGTTGTCATTTATGCACTGAGGAAAAAACTTTCTCCCGCAATGATGCGTTGACCCGCCACATGCGCGTGGTGCATCCAGAAATTGACTGGCCGGGCAAACAGCGACGCAGAGGCAGGGAGTAGATTCCTCAGGGGGGTTATGGGCACCAGTTTCACTCGCGTTCCTCTGGGAGGGACGTTTTTGTGATGAGCCAGTTATCAGAGCGACGAATGAGATGAATTTTTTGGCAAGGAGATACTTTGTTTCCCGTCCACAAGTTCCACGACTCAAAATATCGAGCCAGCCTTCGACGTCATAGCTTAGTCGAAACGGCTTACGAGGGTCTCCCAAGCCCCACTTATTTCCCTTTCGGGTAATTGACTGATGGGGGTCAGACTCCACCCAATTAGGTGCAGTGACGTCACCATAGCATTGTTCAACTGACGTACAACCAAAAAAGAAACGATTCGATGATGGACAGCCATCTCGATATCATCATCTCTCGCGCTCAAACACCTTTTCCTCTTTCTTAGACACCTGATGACGCATTATGTTTCTCTTTCTTCTGTTTTACCCACCTTAATTTATCATTTATTGATTTTGAGCAAGCCAGCAAGCCCTGTCTCTGTACCTGTTTTTTGTTTTCCTGGCAAATGTCCTCAGTGGGTCTTGAGGAGCCCAGTATTTTTTAAAACTGATTGCATCAAAGATGGAAGGAAATTGTTCATATTGCATACCTTGTCAAGATATACTTGTTATTGTGTTTCTCATACACGGGTGGGATTTCCTTTGAGCATGCTGTGCTACGAACCTTTTTATTACGCTGTACTATACTTTTATTATCCTGTATGAGTGATGTTATAATGCCTTGCATTCTTTTTCTTTTCCCTTTATCTTGGGTTTTTATTTTTCTGGATTACTCGATTTGCATTGGGCTTTGGAGCTACACTTAGCACCCTATGGGTAGAATGGAAAAAATGTACAAATACGCCTAATGATTGATTTTCCCAAGACGACTCCTTGTTAGTCATTTACTTCTAGTTTACCTGTACTTTTTACTTTACCTGTACTTATGCTTTGAAATATAAAATGATCATCAGTTTGAAGTTCCACAGTAGCCTTAGCAGTGGGTGATGGAGCTAGGAAATCTGGGGCAACCTAAAGCTACCTAGCTACCTGTGGAGTGTTTAGTGGATGAGCCCACATGCTCTCATCAACTTATCCACAAAATATGTCTGGCCGGACGAATAAAATCCCTTTAGTTTAACATGGGCGTGTGCGGGCTTAATTTAAGTTCCTCATTACAGACTTAGTACTGCTTCCTCCGCTGTACAATCTCCAACAAATTACTAGCACAATAATTACAAACCGCGATAACAATCCCTCCAAAGTTTCCCACCCGCCCCCTGGACACCAGGAATTCGAACCCTGAAATGCAAAATTCAACGCGTGTTGTGTAACTACCATGCTTAGGAGGGATGTGGTATGCATGTGCCTCGTTTCCATCGATTGAACATGGATGGATTGATTTCCAGTGTTTTTTAGCGCCGTGCTCTTGTATGTTTGTATGTAGGTTGTTTTTGTGCGTGTAGTCAGTAGTACTACCTGCGATAACTAGGAGGTATTAATTAATAGTACTAATAGATAGGTAGGTAGGTAGATGTCTATCATTTCTTTTCAGCAAAAGATAGAATTGGATTGATAGTGAGAGATATCAGTTATTGATTGTCAAAGTCGATATGTATATATAAAATTATACAGATGTGCCAGGCATACTTAAGGTACCTTCTACCTCCTATGTACATCACATGACATATATATTCTATTTTCATGATAAGCATTTTGTCTGCCTCACTCTTTTCTTTACATTATTATTAGTAGGAGTAGTAGTATTGCTTTATATAGAAAAAAAAAAAAAATAATAAAATAAGAATTAAGAAGGTACTTTTACTCGTATGTAGGTACGTACGTACAAACGTACCTCCTTCCTATTTAATTTAACTGGAAGGAGAAAGAAGCGTGTCGAAAAAACGATCATTCCCCAAAATAACTACCCATGTATGTAGCGATGCATATGTATGTCTGAATGATGCTAGGTAGTGTGGTGGACAGAAATCCAGAGAAAGCGATCGACTTGAGAGTTTTCCAGGAATATCGTGTGGCTGTGTTGTTGTGCTGTGTTCTTTGGTCCCTTCCATACACACACACACAAAAAGAAAAAAAAAAAAAAAAAAAAAAAAAAAAAAAAAAAAAAAATGAAACCCAAAAATATAAGTAAAATTGTAAAATTACGGAAACAAAAACCGTTTAAAGGGGATTTTACACCAGACAAACCCAGCCCGTGAGAGCCCCACCCAGCCCCGCCGGACCAGGCGACAGTTGGGTAAAACCGGTTAAAAAATGGGAAATGATTGTATTGAACGGTACAAAGGAAAAAAGAA